>OX104114.1:43990780-45190780 GCA_944474755.1 Limnoperna fortunei | reverse complement strand
TATTCGTCTCCTGAAATAAGAATAACGATCAATGTACATTCAATACCCCCCCTTTTAACTTGCTTTTTTGTATGGCAGTACACTCGAATTTCGGCGATAAACGGGTCTTGACAGTGTATCGCTTTAACAGCGTTTAATTTGGTTGAAACACATGTTTATCATTAATAGAGAATAAAATGCAGGATATTTTAACAGTAAACTTCGTGTTGATCGCTAAATGAAGGAAGATTGCCGAAACATCGAGTATGTGACTGTAGACATAGTTGATAGGCTTTAGCCCTTTATACTATAGGCAACTAATTACTTGGTGTTACACAGGCAGAAATTTTCATTACATATTTATGGGGTACGGAATCAATATGGATTAATTTATCAATATCAGTAGCCCCATAAACGGAATAACTGACATGCACGCCAAGCCGGTCAGTGAAAGAAATCGTAATCAGAATCATTTTTCAAACATGATAACCTACCTCTTTAAACTTTTTCGTAACGCTGTAAATGGTTTCAGATTGACATTTCCTCTCCATTCATTTGAAATTCCCTCCGGCTCCGTCCGCATAATCGCTTGGTTTTTGAATGATTGAGGTAGGAGTGACGTCATGTCAGACTGCATTACGCATAAAAATTGTACAAAAGAAGTAGTGCACAGATTCTTACCGTAAAAACGGCACTATTACAAAGCAAAATAACCTCAAATATGTGAAAAAACGAAAACAAATAAAAAAAGTAGTATTTAAATTGAGAAATTACCGATAAAAAAATTATTAGTATTTTTTTTTCGCTCGACAAGGATTATCAGGTCCATATCAGATTCGCTCTACGAGCTCATCTGATATAGACCTGATAATCCTTGTCTCGCGCAAAAAAATACTAATAATTAATATATATTAAACCAAATGTGCTAGTCATAAAAATGATTGAAATAATGTTAACTTACACATTTATACAGAAATAATAAATAATTAGCAATTGAAATGCAAGTTCTTAAAAAATTTTACACTAAACTAAGATTTTCATGAAAAATATGTAACACTGTGACATACATAGTAGCCTTACTTGAAAAAAAAGAGATTTTTTTAAAAAGTATCCCACATTTCCTTATTGTGTAATTATTAAATTTGACATATTTAATGCTGTTGAGACTCATTTTTGTTTTTTCCCCATCAAAAATAAGTACACAGGTATTTCAGAATCATAGTAGCATAATATCAAGAAAATGTGGTCCAAAGGTCTGTGGTGAAATTAGGCACTTCCCTGTTTATGGGTGATTGTTCAGACCCGATCTCTTGTCCGGGGCATCTCGGGGGTGTTCCAGTGACCAACCATTGGTGGAGTGAAGAAGGCCGAGAGACACGAGAGGTTTCCCGCCACCACAAGAAGCTGTGACGTAATGAGCAGACCAAGAGACGCCATTGCCATCAGCAGTCGTACTAGCATATCGATCAGGTAACATTGCACTGACACATTGCCCCAGGGTGAACCCTGTAACCCCCACCTACCGAAGGGAAATTACACAATAGTGGCGACGAGGATATTTTGGACAATTTGGGAGGAAATCGAAGCGATTTAGGGCTTGATTCCCATTTTGAAGCGGGCAGGTCAGGGTGCCCTGTTGGGGATTTTTTGGGAAAAGCAGGGGCTTGGAACTTTTCGGGAAAGTTTTATCAGTGAAACTTTAATTTTCATATGTAATAGGAGTTCCGTGACAACTGCATTGTAGTTTGGTTACATTCTTGATAGTTATTTTGGGGTTATTGGACAATTGTTTATTGAAGCGTGTGTAGCACACGACACGTTTCACGTGGTTATTTCCCGCCATTGTTGGGTCTTGTCAACCTTTGGGTAAGGTGAAGGCCAACCGGAAATTGGACTTTCGGAATACACCACTGTGTACTTGGAGCAGAAATCAGGTCAGTCATTTGTTTACATTTTGTAGTTGTAAATAGAATTGAATAGCGATTGATTTTACATAGCGGAAGGCTATATCGTAGCTATATCGTACCACTGAGTGAATTTCTGCGGTGTCCAATTGTTTTTCCCCAAGAAGTAACTGGTAAATATTAAATGCCAATGGCACACAAGAAAGGCGTTTTGTTTAGGAAGGTTGATATAAATGATTGCGACTATGAGCAGTTATTGTTACTCCCAGGCGTGGGAAAGGCCACTGCTCAACATTTGTTAAAATTACAAGACAATAATATTTGTATCACTAAAGAAATAGTTTGTAGAATTCCATACTTCAGGCCCAGTCCTGAGTTTTTCGAGTCTGTTATATGGCCAGATCGTGTTGATTTAACACAGGTTGATAGGGACTGTGCTGATTTGTATAACACGTTGGAAAGAGCTGAGCGTGATTGCGCTGATGCGTTGCTAGCTTTACACAGACAACCTGGTGGAACCACCAACAATGTTATTAAACAGGAAATTCTAACAGACACTGACAATTCGTACAAAACACACTTCCAAGACTATCACCATGATAAAGTTGAACAACCATACACATCCACACCACTTGTTGGTAGACCGAACCAACAGTATAACACACTTGATGATCAACCAAGTCGTCAACTTGAACATCTTCAACAACAGAAAACTGTTGACAGACCGTGTCAACAAACATTCCAACCGCACTTGTTCACTGAACAACCATACCAGAAACTCGAACCATGGCAACAACAACAAATACTTGTTGACCGACCAAGTCAACCTCAACAGGTTCAACAGGAACAACTGCTAGTTGACGGACCAAGTCATATTCAACAAACGTTCCAACCCGTACTTGGTGACCGACCAAGTCGTGAACTTGAACTTCAACAACATACCATGGTTGACCGAAAAAGTCAACAACCGTTTCAACATTACTTATTTGTTGACCGAACAAGTCAACAATCTCAACAACCTCAACATAACATAATTGTTGATAGACCACATCAACAACAGTCAACTATCGACCGACCGAGTCAACAACAGCAACCATATATGTTTGTTGAACGACCATTTCAACAAACACTTCAACATGTCTCTAGTGACCAACCAGGACGTCAACAACTACTTCAACATACACTTGATGACCAATCAAGTCGACCACTTGAATTACCACAGTACACTTCAACTGTTAACCAACAGAAGCACCATCAACAACATTTAATGGTTGACCGACAACATCAACAACTACTTCAACATACACTTGTTGATCAAACAAGCCAACAGCAACTTGGATTACAACAACCCGCCACAGTTGATCGACAACGACAACAACCTTATGTTGACAGACCAAGTCAACAAGTTGAACCCCATCAACAAATTGTATACCAAGGTCCACAACTTCAACAATTTCAACATCCACAACCACATATGTTGCACGACGGACCAAGTCAACACACGCAACAACAGCAGTCACTTGTTGACCGAATAAGTCAACAAAATACACACCAACTGCACTCAACAGGTGAACAACACTACACATCAATGGAACAATATGTGCACCGTGAACATCTTTATCATGAGAGACAACAACTACAGGGTCAGTACAAGGAACTGGAATATGAATATATGCAACTACAACAAAAAGTTGCAGAGTTACAACTGGAACACCAACAACTTAACAAACCGACTGAGGTGACTAATCAGGGCAACACAGTGCCCAGACTACATCTTGACACACAAGACGACTCGGACACCGAGTATTATACACCACCAATGTCAAGGACTCAACTGCCACTTAATTCAGCACAATGCAGAAATGAACCGAATATCCAATCGTCGGCATTGAGTCAGTCAACCAGACTTACAGATGCTGGCAGTCTAGCACCACTGGTGTATGAAACATATACACCACCTAATGCAGATAACAGGCAAGGAAGGCCTACTAGACAGGATTTACTGCCACGTAGAAGGTTGCAAGCTAGAAGGCAGTCCAGTTCATCGTCCGAACGATCGGAAATACAGATTCCAGTAGCCCGTAACTGTAATCAGGGGAGAAACCGACAAATTCAACCTCAGCAAAGGTCATTTCAGGCACCAAGAGATTTGAAGTTCACAGGCAAGAACAAATCTGCTTGGAGATCTTTCTTCAGGAAGTTTAGTGAGTTTGTCACAACCAATGGACTGACAGAGCAGCAGAAACGAAGTCAACTCTGTTGGTGTTTGCAAGATGAGGCTAGCGATTATTACACCTTGTTGCTGGACCAAGATCCAAACATCTCATATACCCGTGTCATACGGAAGATCGAAAAACGATTTGGTTACCAGGACTTACCCCAAACCTTGAGGGCAGAATTTAACAATAGTGCCCAGCGAAAGGGGGAAAGTATAGATGAATGGGCAGACCGCCTACAGCTGTTAGCTATTAGAGCGTTTGAAGGCGTCCCAGAAGATTTTGTCAACCAAACAGTAATAGACCGCTTCTGTCAAGGATGTTCAGACAAACAGGCAGCGAAACATGCCTGTCACTCAAGACCAGAAACACTGGACGAAGCTCTGGATATAATTAAATACTTCCAGGAAACCAGTAAAGCTATAGACTCCACTCCAAGTGAAACACCAGTCAATCTCAATGACTTGACCATTACGGATAAGGAGCCCGTTACAATTCAGGCATATAGCAGAAAACAAGACAGTACTGCTGAACAAATTTCATCACTTCAAGAACAAGTGAAATCTGTGGTTTCTAGTTTAGCCAGGATAACAGATACCTTTGTTGGCAACATAGGGGCAATGTCAAATAATATGACAGCTATAACTGAAGAGCTGAAGCAGCTTAAGCATCAAAAAGCTGCTACTAACATTCAACCATCTACACACAGAAGTCCATCTCCGAAATGGACACCAAAAGCGAACAAGAAATTCGAAAATGTGCAACATCAACAGGACTCGTACAAGCCTAACAGAGGAGATAAACAGGAACAACAGGCAGTCTGTTACAATTGTAACCAGCCAGGGCACTACCGTCGAAATTGCCCAGAACTAAAGGGTTCACCTTTACCACAGAGAAAGAGGGTTAATTTCAGTAATGAGAAAAGGTACCCTACCAGACAGGGCAATAGACAAGATTACTACAAAAATCCAGAGTCTAGCGATGGAACCCTGGGAATAGGTAAACTGGGAACATCAACGATGCTAAGGGTCCCAGTGACAGTACATGGGTATCCAGTGATAGCAGTTCTGGATACAGCTGCAGAAGTAACAGTTATATCCGACGAGATATACAACAGTTTTAAGAACAAACCAAAACTCATTAGTGATGTTATCATGCATAATGCAGGGAGAGGATTTGAAATGCGTGCTAAACGAACCATCCCTGTGGAACTAGGAATTGGACCACGTAGCTGGCGTGAAACGCTACATGTAGCACCAATTGACGACGATATGTTGTTAGGTCTCGATTTCTTGAAGAAACACAATGCTATAGTGGACATCAGAAAGGACATATTATTTATGCATGGGGATACCATACCCTTGCATTATGGGAAAAGAGAATCCATGGAAATGTCGCAACCCAGGATATGTAGGGTGACAGTGGACAGACGTACTGTCATACCCCCACACTCAGCAGTGCGACTAAGTTGTACATCAGATCAGATCAACAAAGAATATGTAGTTGAAACAATAGAACAGGAGCACCTGTTGGGAGCTAGAACAGTGTGCAATCCAGGTAATCAACCGGAACTATGTCTCATTAATGTCACTGAGGACAATATCATCCTTAAAAAGGGACAGCATATAGCAAATGCTGAGGAAATCTCAATTATTACTGGACCCCCCGTGGTGGGCCAGGTGAACACTATACAACACAAGGACAAATCTAATGTCATGTTACCAGAATATTTACAACCGTTATTTGAGAAATCAACTGAAGAGTTGACAGAAGGACAGAAAGTCAAATTGAAACAACTCTTATATGACTATAGAGACGTGTTTGCGAAAGATGACTATGATCTCGGGAACTTTACAAAGATTGAGCACGAAATTGACACAGGCACAGCAAGACCTGTTAAGCAGAGAATGCGTCGTACTCCATCATGCTTTGTGGACGAGGAGGAGCAGCATCTCAAGAAAATGCTAGATGCTGGAGTCATACAACCCTCTACATCGGAATGGGCATCCGCCCCAGTATTAATCCGGAAACGGGATGGCGGTGTGAGATGGTGCTTAGATTATAGGGCCTTGAACGCAGTCACAGTAAAGGATGTGTACCCATTGCCGCTTATAGAGGAATGTTTGGATACACTTGCGGGAAACAAGTGGTACTCGAAACTTGATGCCAACAGCGCATACTGGCAAATCAGCATCAAACCAGAAGACCGCAAGAAGACAGCATTCGTCACAAAGTACGGACTATTTGAATGTGTGAAAATGAGCTTTGGACTATGCAATGCTCCGAGTACATATGCCCGAGTCATGAACTTAGTTTTAAGGGGGCTCACATGGAAAACAGTGTTAGCATTCCTAGATGATATCCTAGTCTTAGGATCAGACTTTGATGATCACTTAGAAAACTTGAAACAAGTATTCAAACGTTTCAGGAAGTATGAACTTAAACTGAAACCCCGGAAATGTGAATTATTCAAGACTTCAGTGGAATTTTTAGGACGAAAAATTACCAGCAATGGTATCCAGATAGGTCAACAGCACATTGAACCAGTCATGGGTTGGCCTATACCGACTTGCACCAAGGAAGTGGAACAGTTCCTTGGGTTTGCGAATTATCATCGCAGTTTTATCAAGGATTATTCAAAAATTGCAGGACCATTGCATGACATCACCGGAAAACAACAGTTTAAATGGACTGAGAGTCAACAAAACTCATTTGACCAAATTAAGTTGAAATTGACTTCAGCGCCAGTCTTGGCATTACCAACGAAACATGACAATTTCATCCTAGATACGGATGCGTCCGACAAAGCTATCGGAGCGGAACTAATCCAAGTGCAGAATGGAAGGGAAAGGGTCATAGCTTATGGAAGCTTTGCATTGACCCCAGAGCAACGTCGATATTGCACGACTAGGAAAGAATTACTAGCGGTAATCAGGTTCACCAGGCAGTTTAGACATTATCTGCTTGGCAGGAATTTCACGGTCAGAACGGACCATAGCAGTTTAACCTGGTTATTAGGTTTTAAAGAACCGCAAGGTCAACTGGCAAGGTGGATGGAAGAACTCAGCCAGTATGACATGAACATCAAGCACCGTCCAGGTAGACTCCACGGAAATGCGGATGGACTTTCACGGATAGGAGAGAGTGAGGTACCATGCCCAGGTTTCCAGGCAGAACTGGAGTTATCGGATTTGCCGTGCGGAGGTTGTACAAAGTGTGAGAAAGCACACCGTACTTGGAACAAATTTATGTTTGAAGTTGATGAGGCAGTATCCCTGACAAGAAACCGGAAATGCAGGGATAAGCCCATTCAGGATATTGCTGGTGCAATGATAACATTATTCAGTGTTGATGAACAATCAAGCACACCATTGAAAAGTGACACTACACAGGAACGTACTGTGGACAATATATTGTTCACTACAAGCATGGACATATGCTCTGGTACCCGACCAGTGATATTGACGGAGAGTGACAATTGTTGTACAGTGACAGCCGTGTCACAGGAAGGTGGATTGTTAATTAGTGGATTCACAAGTGAAGAAATAAAACAAGCTCAGTCTGAGGACCCGGATTTGACAATCATTCTAAACTGGTTAAGAGACAGCAAAGAACCAGCAGGAAACATCTTATTCTTAGCATCACCAGCAGCTAAAAACTACTATATAAACAGGTCAATGTTTTACTTGGATGACCAGGGGATATTGAGAAACATTCCCAAGAAGGAGGGAGCAGGAACTAGGTTAGTTGTCCCTGCTAGCCTGAGGGAGGAAGTACTAACTCTTTGTCACGAGTTGCCTTCAGCTGGTCACCAAGGAACGGAGCGTACAATGGTCAGAATAAAGGACAAATACCATTGGTACAATATGTCAAAGGAAATTAGAAACTTTGTAGTAACATGCGACATTTGTAGCAAGAATAAGAAACCAAATAGACATGCTAAGTGTAAAATGACACCGTATCATGCGGGTGCACCGATGGAACGTGTACACTTAGATTTCATGGGACCGTTGCCAAAGACTAAGAATGGGAACGAATACATTCTTATGATGGTAGATCAGTTCACGAAATGGACAGAGTGCATTCCCTTACCGTCCCAGACAGCGGAAGTAACGGCTAGAGCAGCCATTAATGAATTTTTCACCCGGTTTGGGTATCCATTCCAGATCTTCACAGATCAAGGGAGAAACTTTGAAAGTTCACTATTCAAATCAGTGTGTGAACTCCTGAGAATACACAAGGCTAGGACAACGCCTTACAGACCATCAGCGAATGGTCAGGTTGAAAGGAAAAATAGAGTCCTCATGGATGCCGTTCGATGTTTTGTGGACGGTTCCCAGGACAATTGGGACGAGCACATTGCTCAGCTAGCAGGAGCTTTACGTTCATCTGTGAACAGAAACACAGGATTTACCCCTAACAGGCTCATGTTAGGCAGGGAAACAAATCAACCAGCAGAACTTATGTTTTCCCATGGACAAGAAAAACAATACACAGGAGGTGATCAATACATAGCAAGTTTGGAAACTGCTATCCGTAAATCTCACGAAATTGCGAGGAATACTCTCAATACGACCCAGAACAGGATGAAACGAGATTATGACATTAAAATCTTGGAACACCAATATAAGATTGGAGATTTAGTTTATGTGCTAGATACAGCACAAATAGTAGGGAAAAACAAGAAACTCAGTAGTCCGTGGAAGGGACCTGGGATAGTAGTACAGGTGATCACACCGTATGTGTACAAAGTTAAACTCCAAAGAGTGGTGTTTAATACGAATCACGACAGATTAAAAGCGTGTAGGGACAGGAAAATCCCTGCATGGCTGGAGAAAGCTCAACAGCGACTCCTATAAGGAGAAAACATTTTAACTGAGGAGACTTCTCAAACTAAGAAGGACAAAAAGTACTGTATTTGTAGAGGTCCGGACACTGGAGAAACAATGGTACAGTGTGACACTTGTAAGGAGTGGTACCATTTAACATGTGTGAACTTGTCGGCATTGGAGGCTGAGGAATTGGACACATATAAGTGTCCCAACTGTCAAGTGGTCGGGAGGAGGACCTCCCCTCGAGGAAGAGGGGGGAGACAGGAGAACAAGTTCAGCAGTGTTAGGGACTCGGTGGTCGGGGCGTGGCACCACCACTGAGGGGTTAGTCAGTTGTCACGGACGGATTTTTATTGTTTGAAGGTCTATGATGGTTTCCTTTTGCGGAGAGGAGGGAGACGGTCAAGAACTGGCCTGCACCATGGGTGTGAAGAACCTAGGACAGCGCTGATCGCATACCCAGCTACTAAGTGGGATATTTTTCACCATTGGCCGTCACCAGCAGGATGGATGTAAATATGTTCAACTCCAGGGAGGAGCGTCCTGCTGTGTGTCCCATCCTCAGATGGGTGTTTTTTACATGGACTTTTCTGTAAATAGTAGAGTAGAGAATTAGAAATTAGGAGAAGGGTAATGAATTGGTTCCATGTGATTTTTGTGAAAATGAATTTATTAGTCTTGGTTCTTGTGGTGTTTTCGCAGTGTCGTTGTGTCAGAGTATTGGACATGTCTTGTGGCGAGGAGTTGGTTGGTGCTGGCTGTTGGGTAGTGAGGAAGGAGATGGCCTCAGTGTATTTTACATATTATGTGGGGTAAAGATTCGCCTAGTTCAGTCCCATGGTTACGGGGAGTAGTAGGCTAGGTGTTATCAGTTGAACGGAACAGGGGTCCCGTCCCTAAGAAAACGGAGGGGGGTGTGGTGAAATTAGGCACTTCCCTGTTTATGGGTGATTGTTCAGACCCGATCTCTTGTCCGGGGCATCTCGGGGGTGTTCCAGTGACCAACCATTGGTGGAGTGAAGAAGGCCGAGAGACACGAGAGGTTTCCCGCCACCACAAGAAGCTGTGACGTAATGAGCAGACCAAGAGACGCCATTGCCATCAGCAGTCGTACTAGCATATCGATCAGGTAACATTGCACTGACACATTGCCCCAGGGTGAACCCTGTAACCCCCACCTACCGAAGGGAAATTACATAATAGGTCTGATGCTTGATATTTTCTAAAATATTCTATCAAATGTACATGCATATCGTAACTATGTATGCTATTCTTAGTGTTCCATATCTATTTAAAGGTCAAATGAATCTAGAAATTCAAACAAATTCAATGAAATCGAGTCGTCTGCAACTTACTTAATTACAACCATGGCCAGGAACGTCCTAAAATATGACTTCTACATCATTTAAAGGTGTGCATAAAAGAAGGACTTTAGTCCCTGATAGTATATGTTGGTGACGACAGAGCAAACATTGCTAATCATACATGACGGTTTAATTATATAATCCATTTCCAATATTCAGTTGTCCTCAAAATGTAAAAATACCAACAAATACTAAAATTATCGACAGAAACAAGACAACTGGTTTCTGGACAACATTAAGCTACACAGAAAGTCATTTATATACATGTATAAATACCCCCATTTAGCAGCCATGTTTTCATTAATTTTTAGACTGATTTCAAAGAAATGGTTGGAAACAAGATACTTTTCATTCAAAATGCATAACTGACGAAAATAACTACACTACACTTAGCCACTGAAATTATATTTAAAATTTTTCCTGTGAAACCGAAACATTTTTCTTAACAGTGTTATCTCCCCAAACACCGAAAACCTTGTAATAGCATAATCTCTGGAACTATTAAAGATAGAAGAAAACTGATGGTTGGTAAATGTAAATGGGCTTTATGAGACAACTTTATTGCATATAAAAAAACAGGGTTAACGGATACGAGTAACTGCTCTTGGAATATTTGACAATTCCGTTTAATAACAAAACTCATAAAATGTGTCATTCGGAAACACCTATGGTCATCTGACGACTAAACGCTTTGAAAATGGCATTAACTAGCGGTTTGGTTAGTAACTTGCGGTTTTTTAAAATGTCACTTCCGGTTGACAAAAATCCCAGTGCAGCCATATGTTTTGAATTCATTTCCTGTCAAAAGAGATGAATTACCGGTTTTGAAACATTACATTTTGGTCTTTCGCGACAAGTTTTGGGCACTAAAAGTCTATTTGGGATTCACCCTGTGAAATCGAAATATTTTTCTTTACCGAGTTATCTGCCCAAACACCGAAAATCTTGTTATTGCATATCCTCTGGAACTATAAAAGATAGAAGAAAACTGAAAAGATAGAAATGTTGAGGAACTTTCGAGACAACTTTATGACATAATTTGGCTAAAAATTTCTGACTAGCGAAGGCGAGCAGTATCCCTTGAATGTTTCAATGGACTCCGCTTATCACAAAAACTCACAAACCGTAAGTTGAAATCACCTAAGGTCTTCACCATTTGCCGTCCTGTGACATGTTCTTAAAGAAAATTTTAAATCAACGTTCAGAAGTGATCTCGACCTTAGGCCTCCAATCTTGTTATCATTACAACTTAAAAACAATAAAAGATAGAAGAAGACAATAAATGTGGCAAAAATACTTCTCTTATCAAGACCTTTATTTGTTACATTTGGTGTGAAACTGTGTGATGAACCGTTTTCGAGTTAAGGCCCTTGACTGGTTTTGGTTAATCGTTTTTTTTTCTTATAACTTGAAAACGGTTAGAGATAATATAGTAAACATATAGGTTTAATATAATCACAAAGTCAAGCCCTTTAATTTGAGCCCATTTGGCCTTTAATTTGAGCCCAATTTCAAATGTCACAGGTCAAGGTCATACCATAGCAACAAGGTAACCATATAAAAAGTCCTTAGCAATCATATATTTTTAAAATGAGGATAATGTATATTACTGAAATATGTGATTTTGCAACCGGAAGTGACATTTTGTCCCTAGCAACGGCCAAAAAAGTCCTTGACAACCATAATATATTGTTTTACTCAGGACCACATAAATAGTCTATTAAGACTAAAAATTGGCCCAGCAACATTTGTTCTCAAGTTCAAAGCAACAGAGGAAGATTCCGGGAAAGACCTTTCTAATTGTTCTTGAACAATTAGCCCTATCTTTATTCTTATTCTTTTTCTTCCACCACATTTCAAAACAGTCTGTGAAAAAGACATCGCGACATATCATTTTGATCTTTTAAACCAAGTATCGAACTCTTAAGTCCTGTTCGGTGTTCACCCTGCGACACCGAAAACTTTTTCTTTACGGAGTTATCTGCCCCAACACCGTAAACCTTGTTATCAGAGCAACTCAGAAACTATAAAATTTAGAGAAAAACTGAAAAGTGAGAAATGTTAAGGAACTTTTGAGACAACTTTGTGCCATAATTTGGCCAAAAAATTTTGTCGAGCGAAGGCGAGCGGTATACCTTGAATGTTTCAATCACTCCGGTTATCACCAAAACTCACAAACCGGAAGTCGAAAACACCTTGGCTGTTCACCATTTGTTGTTCTGTGACATGACCTTAAGGAAAATCTCAAGGTTAAAGTTTAGATATGACCTCAACCTTAAACCTCGGATCTTGTTTTCATAACAACTCGAAAACCGTAAAAGTTGGAGTTCGCGACATATCATTTTGATCTTTTAAACCAAGTATCGTACTCTTAAGACCTATTCGGTGTTCACATTTCGACACCGAAAACTTTTTCTTTACAGAGTTATCTGCCCCAACACCGAAAACCTTGTTATCAGAACAACTCAGAAACTATAAAATTTAGAGAAAAACTGAAAAGTGAGAAATGTTAAGGAACTTTTGAGACAACTTTGTGCCATAATTTGACCAAAAAATTTTGTCGAGCGGAGGCGAGCAGTATACCTTAAATGTATCAATTACTCCGGTTATCACCAAAACTCACAAACCGGAAGTCGAAAACACCTTGGCTGTTCACCATTTGTTGTTCTGTGACATGACCTTAAGGAAAATCTCAAGGTTAAAGTTTAGATATGACCTCAACCTTAGGCCTCGAATCTTGTTATCATAATAACTCGAAAACCGTAAAAGATGGAAGCAGACAATAAATTGAAAAAATACTCCTCTTATTGAGACCTACATTTGATCTTTATGTCCAAAACTGTTCAATGAACCGTTTAGGAGTTATTGCCCTTGACATGTTCCGGTTGATTGGTTGTTGACTTATAACTCGAAAACCGTAAAGAATAGAAGCAAACAATTAATTGGAAAACTACTCCTCTCATTGCGACCTACAATTGGTCTATAATGTCAAAAATTATTCAATGAACCGTTTAGGAGTTATTGCCCTTGACATGATTCGGTTGATTGGTTTTTGACTTATAACTCGAAAACTGTAAAAGATAGAAGCATACAATAAATTGGAAAAATACTCCTCTTATTGAGACCTACAATTGGTCTATATGTCAAAAATTGTTCAATGAACCGTTTAGGAGTTATTGCCCTTGACATGTTTCGGTTGATTGGTTTTTGACTAATAACTTGAAAACGGTTAGAGATAATATGGTAAACATGTATAGCTAAAGTGATCAGTATGAAAAGAGCTTCAATTTGAGCCCAAGGTCAAAGGTCATGGGTCAAGGTCACATCATAGCAACAAGGTAACCATCATAAAAAGTCCTTAGTTACCCTATATATTTAGAATCAGGATGAAGTATTTAGGTGGAATACATTATTTTACAACCGGAAGTGACAATTTGTCCCTAGCAACGGTCACAAAAGTACTTAGCAACCATATGAAGTGTGAATAGGGATGACTTGCTTTACTCAAATAACCAATTTTCATGACTGCTGGTGACATTTTGTAATAAGGAACAGACAAAACGTCAACAGAATCCCCTTATTTACCATACCGGGAAAGACCTCACATTTGTTCTTTGAACAAATGACCTTTCATTAATGTTGTTTCTACTCAGATTCCAATGCTAAGGACAATTAAACTATTATTTGTGTCGTGAATAAAACTAGTTCAATATTTCATATAAAACATTATTATTTAGTTGTTACGTGCTAACTCGATGTCGTCTTTCTTTATAAGAATAAAGTTACATAAGAAAGTAAGTCTTTGAAATACGAAGTAATAAATAATTGAATGATTAATTGTCACATTTCTGAAACAACACAAAATTAATTGTTTGTCATTGATAACACGTTTATTTTTTACAAATCTTCTTATAATTATTTAGTTCCACCTATTTTGAAAATACTTCTTATAATTAGTTTTCAGTCTTTTTGAAAAGCGCGTTGCAATACTGTTATATATTATTGAGTAATGTAACCAAGTTATTTTGAAAGATGAAAGTCGTGTTATAAACGGCATAGTCTGTGATCATATAAGATTGTATGTGTATTACCTTTGAGTTAAATGCCATTTTCGGATTGCGTTTAGTTTTTTAGTATGTAGAAAACCGGTTAAATCAGTGTCAATAAAGGTTACAGTGGAGCACTCCAAGCCAGAACCAATAACTTCTGTGCGCACATGAATGCAATCAATAGTAGATAACAACCTTAACATAATAATGTTAAACCCTTTACTGAAACGTTTTAAGTTAAAGGTTCAGACACAGCTTTTATATGGCTATCAGGATTTATTAAACAAGAAAATTAAAAATGAAATATTACTTGGTGAGTCGGTACTGCTTTATTTTATTATTGTTGCTTGTCTATAAGCATGTTTCGCTGCAGTAGACCCGTCCATTGTTATCGACGTGTTGTTATAGACGCGTAAGTGAATCATATACATTATTTGGACGACTATTGTGATTTGTTACTGTACTGAACATTGTTACTCAATTGATGGGAAAAATTAAGCAAGTTTGATGCAATTTTATTACTGCTCCAAGAATGCGAAGAAAATGGTTTAAAAAACGTTACGTCGACAAGAGGTCAAAAACGTCAAAAGGTCGATACAGAGCAAACCATTATTAGCAATATATTTTTTCGTATGCTTTGACGGTAAAGGAGATCCTTCGATTTGTATATTTGAATTCAATATTTAATGGACTTTATCCATAATTCACTTGTAATGAATGACTATATAGGAAGTCATGAACCATAACAGGTTTTAATTGATGTATATATTAAAGAAATACCTTATTCCGATTACGATATTTAACTATTATGCATTTCTTTCTTTTTTAGTTTCTTAAATTTTTGTATGCCATAAGTTAACAATATACAACAATTCAAACAACGTCTTTATTGGAACCAAATATTTTGGGAAGAAAGTTCGTTTAACTAAAATAAAACAAAATGAACGTAAAATTTCTTCAAACCGTTAATCCTACACGTCCCTAAAGAGACAGGTTTTATTGTGTGATCAAATTAGGGATTTCAAATAATAAAGCCACATGCATTTAAAAATATGATATGAATGTAGTATTTTCGGAAAAACAGAAAATTAATATTTTACTTTGAATTGCGAGTCATTAATATTAGCAAATAATGGCATATACCATAGTCTTTGCTGTGGAAATGTCGATAATGACGTGAATTTTAATAATTTAAAAAAAGAATAAGACATGATACACATGACATTTTATTTGACTACTCAAAGACAGCTTATATATCTCATCGCGTGCCTTCCGGCCGCAAAACTATTCGCAGCTAGTAAACTTCAGGACATTGCTTATATTGTCATTCAGCACTCCAGGACACTGTTGTTTGTGAAGACAATTTGTCCTACAGAACATACTCATAACACTACATAAACTAGATTAGACATAAATGTATGCTTAAAACATTTGATTTTATTTAATTATCAGATATGGAAAGCTTTAAAAGCTTAATTATATACAGGCATCAAATTAAATCTAGAGAAAGAAGTCGTATATTGGCAGAAAAAAATCGCATTTTGTAAATAAATAAATATAAAAATTCTGTCCAATCATGAACGTTCTTATGAGATATATTAAATAGTGAGTTTTTGCTATTCAAACATTCATTTGAACCGAGACTGAATGTAAGTAGTAATTTACAATACCATTTTTGTTGCAAGAGAACGACTTTTTTTATAACCAACTAATGTGTATAACCTTTAAAAAATATCAATTATTCTTTTTATGATGTTTTGTATAGTAAACATTTTGTCATAAAATTATTTAATGAAACGAATTGTTCTTATACTAATTTTTGTTTCGTAAAAGTAAAAGTACTAAATGTATTGTAATAAACTTATAAATGCTTAATAATGATTAAAATTATGTCGTTCGTGTGTATTGTTGTCAAATTTATCAAACAAATTGTAATTACAAATGCGTGATTAATGTTGGGTTGGAACATAGTTTTGGGATTAAGTAAAGAAATACATTTTTATCATTTACTTATTCATAAATATATCACACCAACAGATAACAAAAGCTACAAATGTACAATCCAGAAGCTATAGAAGCAATCTTTTCTACCAAACATCTATATTACACATTAGTAGAAAACTTCAAACAAAAAATCAAATAGGATTAATGATAGCAAATACTTTAAACTTATCTTTACTTAATTTACAAATGCTCGTAAATATATTTTGACATCTGAGGATTTTTTGTATACTACAGTAAGGTTGCAAAACCTAAAATAGTTTTAAAATTATGAAATAATGGGCTAACAAATTGTTATTTAAATAAAGTCTTCATGTTTATGCAGTCTGAGTTAGTTTAGAACACACATTTAATAGTTTGTATTGCAAGCAAAAAAAACATACAAAGAATATAAGATTGTGTAAATCTACATCATATAATCTGACATTTCTTTGGATATAATTATTATAACTGTGTTTATATTAGGCAAGTCATTACTTAGTCATTATCCAATGATTTACTTAATCTTTGATATAGCATACTTTTAAAGACACCTGAAACGTACTTGATAATATGCCTTCCGCGAATTGCGGGATCTGTTATATCGTCAAAATTTTACACTGGAATATGGATGTCGGTTCCATAGACATTTGCTATATCATTAGATAAAATAAAAATATACCTTACATGTAATTTCCTAAAATTTTCAAATTAATTTCAATTAAAGACAAAAGTATTTTATTGTGGTAATTCCATTTTGTGGGGCAACATTCCAGCAGCACCTGGAGTATACATCTCCAATTTAATCATGAGCTCAATAGCCTGTATTTTCTATCCTTATTTTCGTGGTAGAGGGTGTCTGCTGACAGAAAAGCTGCTTAACGAGGGATTCACGGTGGAAGATCAAAATCATCACTATTTATGGTCGTCTTTATGACACTTGATTTGTACCGTGTGTTGTAAACACTTTTGCTTCGTTTTAGTAGATAATGCCTACCCCGGATATTCTATTTGCCGGATTTTTTAAATGACTGACAAGACGGTTGCATTCTAATAGAGAATCTTCATGCGCTTTAAGAACACATTAACTTTTAATAACCAAAGAGCCCGCTTATGACGTCGCAATGAAAAATTACAAGCTCAATTGAAACAATTTTAAATCTGAAAAACAGTTTTGTTAATGTTTTAATAATTGTTATGCTTAAAAGTAACGTTTATTCAATAAAATGACGAGCAGAATTTTTTTTCGTAAATGTTAAGTTATTTGTTTTACATGTTGTTTTGGGATATATCTTATTTAGTTTTTAAAAAATATAGCAATTACAAGCGTCCTCTGAGAGCCACTTTAAAATTTTAAAACATGGGTTGATCAAACTGGATTTGAAATCTACTATTGTATTTCGCTTAAAACGAAATACGCCCACTTGCCAAATTATATTTGCTTATTATATTAATCCCAATTTCTGAATATTTACGTTACAGATTGAGCTAAAATACTAGAGCCCCAGGTTTCTATATTTATTGTACTTATTGTGATTGTTGTTTGTCAACACATATACGCATGATATAAAATCGCATGCGAAGTAGATTACTGTGAATTTAAAACGTATTAATGACACTAATCATATCGATTAACCCTAGTACACATGTACTTTTCCCACCTATAGATAAATCCATATACAGATTCACTCCGTTTATTGAAAACAAAATGCGGCTGAATTATAACAGCAGTATTGTTAAATCTACATGTGCAAGTCTACAAATCTCGAAATGAATAATTTTGCGATTGTTATTTTCATTCCTTACAATTTTAATGTTAAAACAATGAAGCTGTTTGTTGGCTTCGTTGTTTTAATGCATGTATCAGTATATATGGTAGTTAAGTTATCATTAATAATAATTTATGGATAATTAATATTTTTATTTCTTGTTTCTTTTTAATTCACTCCGTGTTGTCTTTCGTACAAAAAGGTTTTTGTTTGTTTTTTATATACGTTACTTTGTTAGACACCGCTCTTTCAGTTCAACTGTAAGTTGCATTTCATGGCTTAAAACAACCAATATACTATGTATTTCAATAGGCGTATATTTTAATATATCATCATCAATCGTTGTATTTTATATTAAGTTTTCTCCCACGCCATTCAACTAATGTAACAGTTTGCAACCCAACATGAACTTAATTAGGGTCTTGCAGTACCTTTGGTGCCTGACATTTATTTTCTTTGTTTCCGTTAATAGCTGATTTTCTAGCTTTCCTTGAAGAACCTATTGTAGAATGTCTGTTGGAATGAATTCACAGAACAGTAGCACCTCGGATGATGAAGATTATCTAATATTTCGCATCAATGGAGAAATATACGCAAAGTTTAATGGAACAATGGTAAGATTCTTATTAATTTCGTATCGTGGCACATATATTACACAATTTGTGTTTACTCGCTAAAATATATATAAATATTTTTGGTTCGTAATTGCATTGGATACACAAAAGCATTAAATAGTCCATATTTTATACATGCAGACGTGAGCGTGAAACTATGGTGTCTTTGATTTGTCAAAGGTTTCTGAATTGCAATTTCAACAGTTTATTTTTCTGCAAACATTCCTTTAAAATAATAATCTCATTTATAAAGGGGCCTTTGTAGACAAAGCAGTTAATCCTCTACTTGGCCTTAAACAATCAGGGTGCAGGTTCTTGTCCTACTGCGGGTTGGATGTTGAAGGCTTGTAAGGTTATAATACCTAAAGGCTTATCGCGTTAGCGGGAAGCGTGTTGGAAAACTGCCGCCCTTATTGTCCGATAAATGTGTTCCTTGCAAATTAAAAAAAAGTCTCATTGTAGCTGCCGCCAAAGGCTAAATTTTCCGTCCCTTCCCAATACCATATACTTTTCCAGAGGTAGTTATAACTGCATACCCCTTGCTAAATCGATTTTACCGCTAATATTTTGTCCGTACACATAATCTCTTCCTAACTATAATCGAACAATCGCTTGATGTACTTTAAGTCAACTTTCAATCAATTAAATCTAATCGGACTATTTCCGTCAAGGGACTGTAAACATCTGATTTTCAATGATACATTATGTCATAATTGTCTGTGACGTTTCTGTTCATTTATATTAGTTCGTGAGTGACGGTTAACATGTCTTTCGTAAATTTGATTCAAATTGTAAAAGATAAATAGTCTAAAGTTGTCTATAGGAATTTTTCATGTATTTATGTACCTAAGTAACACAGTACATAACTGAATAAGTAGGAACAATTTTCATTGCGACATCTTTTACGGTTTAAAATCTGCACAAAAGTATTTTTGACAAGGGAAATAACTCCTTAAAGAAAAAACATTCGGTGTGCTAGGGATAACTACGAAAGTCCAATGTTTAATACATCCATAGTACAAAACGTCTACGACACGTCAAGTCGCGAAACACAATTTTTAATGGGAAAAGAAACAAATAATAAGAAACAGACAAATAGCAGGAAGGATGTCCACTTGAAAAGTGTCTATTGTTGTGAAAATATTGCCGTTGTATAACTGCAAATTGATGATTCAAATAAATATGTTTTGTATTTGTAAAATTCTTTTCTAGTGGTTTGTTGTTTCAAATATTGATTGTCCAAACGCAATAGCCATAGCTCAAGTATTCATGAACTACATCCTATGGTTTTTTGCTACCATTGAATCTGACACTCCCGACAACTTTAATGGAATCCAAAATTGGACTAGCAACTCAACATTGGATTTTGAAGAAAACGAAACGTCCTCTGGGAACTCAGGGCAGAATCCCTTTCGACTACCTGGCGGGACCGTTTGTAGTGACCAATACCACAACTTGTATGCAAATTTGACATTTAAAACAATTTAATGTATTTTATGTCTGCTTATGTTATTTGGAAATGGCACAATTGTATTATTAGGATTCTTCGACAAATCGTTTCAATCTCCTTTATTAACTACAATTCAAAGTTTTTCTGGCTTCTCGGTTGTAAATGGTTTAATTGAATGGGCCTCCTTTGTTTTTCCATGCACGGCTGGATCTGTGGGAACCGAAATTTATTGTCTAATAAGAATCATTTTTATTAGCTTTATAAACACTATGCTGTATGTTCATTTAATAATACTATCAATAATACGAATATATGTTACTTTATATCCATTACACGCGATGGCAAAACTAACAAAAAAGCGTTTTCAGTGTTATTTACTATTGACCAACCTGTTCGTACTGTTGTTTATGATTGTTTATAACTATTTTTTTAGTTCATGTCTAAAATCTATCCCTATGCCAACATCTAAATCGAACATTAATTTTGTGTTCCTTCTAGGGTTAGTTTCATTGACCTGTCTAATGTCTGTTACAAGTATGATAATATCACTTGTTCAAAGTCGACGATCCGCATCAAAATTACAGTTAAGTTCCTATCGACAACAATCTCGCGTAGCATCAGTGCTTATTATAATGTTCCTTTTCATATCTGTTCCAACGCAGTTCTTTTTCTATTTGGTAGTCTCTGAGTGTTCTGACTCTCTAGTAATGACTATAGTTGGCGGATGCACGTCTTTCTTGCGACTATTGTTTCTCACTATCAATCCGATAATTCTTTGTTTGAGACTTGAGACTGTACGACAGAAAATATCGTATTTTTTCATTCAAAACATATGTGTCTGCTCTCAAAAAAAATCCATGTGATGTAAGTGATATCATTCAATGTTTGTTGCATAGAATGCACAAAAAAAAATCGTCCACTTTTCTTTTAAATATATCTGTTTGCTCACATAAAACCAGAAAACACACTAAACTTTAGTAAACAAAAGTTAAACAAAAGTATAACAAAAATCATCATTTTTGATTGCTTACATAAAAAGTTATGTTGTGTTAATTTGATCACTAGATGGTTTGGCAAGAAAATGCACCATTTTTCGAAAACATGTATTTTTTCTCGATAAACCATGTCTGCAAAAGTCTGTTTTATTTTTAAACTACAACTGCTATAAATTGTTAACCAAATTATTAGTCGTGTTGTATAATAGAACCTTTTCACGACTCGTTTTGATTTATTGTTTACTGCATTCAATTGTTCGGATTTGGTAATAAATTGCGCAAATTGTACGGACATTGTATTCAACCACTTTCGCTCACAATCTGCGGGTGTATTTTTCCATTGCGTATAATATTTTATTTGTTCTTTTGGCATTTACACTATTTTGTTAGCTTTTTCGTGTAGTTTATCTTTTGTTTCGGAGGAAGCAAGAACGCCTGATGAGAACTCCCGAAATGCAAGAAAACATGAAATCCCTTTCTATCGCAATTTGTTCTAAATTAGACTTTAAAGCTAGGACTACGAGTTAATTCTATAATAAGGAAGGTTGCACATAGGTTGATGCCATCTCTTCAGAAATTCGATGACCGTCAACACAGCTTATTTTGTTGTTATGGATAATCTATTTTCCAAATGCGATCAGATATATTTTCTGAACCATAAGTAGACTTTCCTCTTCCTGAATATGATTTTTCGGATATGATGATGAGTAAATGGAATGTCTAATAAGAGGCAGGTACTGCTAACTCGTCCGTAGCACCATGTTGTTTTCACACTATTCGAGGTACTACCTTTAAAATTTTCTTGGTGCGTATGGTTTCTATATCGTGTGTTTTGCCTAAATTCTTGTTTTGTCACTGTCCTATCTGTTTTTTACCTTTTCCTTAAAGCGATAAGCTTTACATATCTTTAAATTATCTTGTTGATACATTATTTCAACCTATATTCTTATTAATAGCGTAAATTGTGATTGTAAGTGATATAAAAAGCCATATTATCATTTTAAAAATTATTTGTATTTAATTTATTGTTTTGATAACTAATCATCCAGCGTATTTCCTTAGCTTTCTAGAAAATGATATGTTGTTAGTATAGTATGATAATTTTATGATAACATTTTTATATTGTTACTATTAGCGTAAATTGTTATAGTAAGCGATATGAAAAGCCATATTATCATTTAAAAAAGTGTATATGTACCCAATTTATTGTTCTGATAACTAGTCACCCAGCGTATTTCCTTGGGTTTCTAGAAAATGATATGTTTCAGATGCAGAATGATAATTTTATGATAACATTTGTATATTCTAACTATTAGCAAAAATTATATGAAAAGTAAAATGAAAAGCTATATTATAGGATTTAAAATGTTGTATGTGTATTCAATTTATTGTACTGATGACTAGTAACCCTCGTATTTGCCTGGCTGGATAGAAAATGATATGTTGTAGATGTAGAAATGTTTATTTTATTAAAACATATTATATCATTATTATATCAGGATTATGTCCGAATCGTATTGCATCGAGAAAGATATATGGTCACAATTATAACACATGTATTTGAAATCACTTCTGTAGAAATTGCTTATTATTTGTTGTTACAAGAGTGTTTTATACCCACAATACTTTGTTTTGTGACAAAAATTACTTTTATAGACAGTTGTTAGTTTACAAGTGGCAATGCAGCTTTTTTTCAACTAATTTCAATTTTTTTTATTACACCATTATCGATTCTTGCTAGCTTCATTGCAATGTGAATTTAATATCTTTATTTTTTATCATCAGTAACAAGTTCTTTTTAGCGGATCCGGAAATGTAAACAAATATATAACCGTTTCTTAAATTAATAAAGAACAATCGAATCACCTCGCCTATTGCCGCCAACGGACCCTTGAAATGTTGAGGGATGTACCAATATTATAACACTTATTTATTTTTAGTTTATTAAATGTATAAACAGATGTCTTTTTGTTGGGTATTTGTATATTTTTTTAAGGCAGACATGTGCAGTAAAACATCAACTATGAAAAATTACTTTATTTCAAATGCGAAGTTTCAGGGGAAAATTTTGATTAAAAAAAACAAATGCTAGAAATTGTCAATCATCTAATCGAGGGATATAAAACTTTTATAACTTGATAACGTTGAGAGAAACTTGAATGTAACGTGTAATACCTTGACAAGGGTGTATAATTCAATGTCCAACAGCTTTTTCTTAACTATTTGATATTTAGATCTTATTGGAGGAGAACATCAGATACCTTTTGAGAAGCCTCGACTTTGCAATCCCTGTCAAACACACCCTACCCCGAAGAAAGGCTCGAACTCAAATCTTTAGTATTGACAGGCACTTAAATTTCAATGGAACCCCACTAACCAATTAAATGTTAGTTGTTCTGTCGTGACCTAAATATTGTCATAACTTTGATGCTTAAATACAAAGACATGATTCATTGATTGTATAAACATATTATACGTGACCACTCGGTGTTTAGTGTACTGTAGTTATGCTTTATAATATTGTAATAAATACTACTTTTACATGTAGAATCCTAATGTTATTGTATTAGTTTCAGATAAAAAGAAACCTTGTGAACACTTATCGTTGTTAATAAAGAATGCGCGATAAAGCTGCAACTGTTTGTGCTTTCTATCCCTTTTCATGTTGTATTGGTATGATATTTTTTAATAAACATTGTGTAAAAATCATTGATTATATGTCAATACTTCTAGAACATCCACCCACAAATTGTGGGCATTACGATATAATAATATATATTAGGTATTATCAGTAGTATAAGAAGGTCTATTAATACAAAAGTATCAACAGTCTTTATACACGTCTTTGTCCGATATTCATAACGAACATGTTATTGATAACTTAATAAGCCAGCCGCTTGAACGGAAAATATAGAGTTCTCGTTACTAATGAATATGAGGTTCTTATCCGTTAGTTGGTTTGAAATAATAACGTAATAAAAAAAGTAAGGACATCATAAACAAAACAAATTCTATTTACAACGTAGCATAAAATATGGGTGGGAGAAGTTGTATTTCATTTAATCAATTTACTGCTTTTTAAAACTATAGAAAGAAAAAAATATTACATTTTAAGAGGTGAAAAGAACTGACTTTACATAATGTCACCTTTCCACTTTCTATTCAAGGCGTTGCATAATAAAATGTCAATACTTTTAAAAGGTCTGGTGGATCTTCCGGTCAGGGTTAAATCATATAATTGTTCGACACTCTGCACCACATCTGTTTTAATTACAGGCTTGAAGATCTACTAAATCTTCCTTTTCCACGAAAAACAAAATCAGACGATATAAATACGATATAATTAATAATAACACCACTAATTCACTTGTCCGAAGCATCTGAGTGTACCGATATTTACGTTTGTTTACTCATATTTTGTTCTGATTGAGGTTTGTGGTGTTTTTTAATCAGGATTTATAATCCCCTTTAACTTTCGGCTATTGTTGACTCGTCGGTTTTCTTGTATATTGTGTATTTTCAGGAAGTGTTGAATTCCTTGCAGAGAGAATTAGAAAATAAAGACTGAATATTTTGATGTTTGTAATCTCTCTCCAGTTTGATGTAAATAGGTATCTTTTGAACGACTACTAAACATGTTCTGTAGCTAAATGTTTATATTAACAGAGTTTTATTGGGATGTGCTATACAAAGAGGTCATTTCTATATCACTGCCCGTATCATAAACTTGCTTATTATACTCTTAAAATAGCAAATTTCAAATTATAGTCTTCTGCATCGCAGATATGGATCTCTATTGACAATATATATGCTATCCATATTTTCTACGGAAGGTTTGTGATACGGCATCCACATTCCACCCCTTGGCGATATGGTACTACAACCACTATCTGTATCATGTAAGCAAAACCAAACATATCTTTACTAAGTATATGATAATAAATGTTCACTGACAAACCGAATTGTCTGGGTTTGAGACGGTTAGTGAAACCTAAGGCTACATACTTTCTTTTAGATTTAAGTTCTTTAACACAAGGGCCTGTAACGAGTTCCAAATTGAACTTAGTAATTTAAATGTGAATTAGATGTTTAACACTGTAGTAGGTATATACTTTGTAACATGTAAAAAAACATATAAATTCTGTTGCACCTTAGTTAGCATTTTAACCATATATGTATCTTTTATCGAAATATCAGTAAATAGAACATGGCGACCGATAGTTTAATAATATAGCTGGACAAATGCTTAAAGTGAGGTAAACCCCATCAAAACAAAGTGTAGCAATGTTTCGGTTAGAGAAAATGATAGAATGTTTGTTGGAACGTTTGTTGTTTTACAGTGTACATAACTAGGCTTGTAGCTATTAAATAAATATTTCTAGACGCTGTACCATCTAAAGTTAAGTGCATAAGATTCAATTTTCAGGACCATAATATTGAATAAAGTTTGTTTTGCAATCGCTTGCTAGATACATAATGTATTTCAGTAGAATAAACCCAGTCAAAAGCAAATGATTTTACCCAGAATCTTACACTAAAAACATAACTTTCCTGTGGCCCTTCAACTTATATACCATTTAACGATGCACATTTTATTAAAATGCCATTTAAACCTGTGTCATTAGCATCATGCAGAATAGTTTGAAATTTTATTTTGCAAAAAAACCCAAAACTTAAATTTACTTTTTTAACTGTAAAACAATTAACTTTGTCATGCTATTTAATATATACAAAAATGCATAATTTGGATTATTATGCACTGGTCTTAATCATCTTTTGATTCAAGGCAGTCAGTGAAGTGTATTTTTGTAAATAACGGATTTAGTCGAGTGGTCCAGAGCGCTAAAAATATACAGGCGCATTGATGCCACGGTCACAACGGTGTGAGTTCGAATCTTGCTGAGTGTAGGCAAATAAATTGCAGTATTTGCATGTCAATGCTGTAACAAATGAGAAAAAATTCCTAAATGTGCATTTTAAACGTTTGAAACTAAATAATACAGTCAAACCTGGCTTAGCGACCCCCTCCATATAACGACTTCATGTGTTATGCGACCGATTTATTCCTCCCGAGCATTTTCGCATTCATTTGACCTTTATATAACGACTCCCTGTCTTACGCGATTAACGACCGTGTTTTCCGTTCGTTTTGACCAAGAAAACCTGTCTTAAACGACTATCGGGACTGTTAAAATCATTAAACAATAAATAAACTCTGTCTGACGAAAAGAAGATTCGTAGACCAATGGCATTGTTGTCAATTATCAAGTTTCTTCGAAACGGAAAACTAAAGTATGAAGCGATCAAAACTGTTCTATTATCTTAGAAGCGAAGTTCAGATTGCCCTGTAAAATTTGAATAGTCGTCAAGGTCGTTATTCGATTTTGTTGCCATTCGGGTTGGAAATGATGATGTTTCTCATAACGGCGTGTTTATTGTAAATCATGCCATTTTGTTTTACAAAGGGAAATAATCAATACGAAACCTGTGTACACTGGTTGTAAACTGACTTGCACTTTCTACATAGAGCGTATTGTTCAAACATAAGGAAACCAGTAAACCGGTCCAAAGAAAAATACAACAATTAAATGGGGAATAAAGATGACCTGCGTAAATACAATTGGAAATCAAAACGCTCATTATTGTTGGTTTTTTTTTGTAATTGCGTTATTTACATAAAATAAATGTCATTTTATTGTTTACTTAATAAAGCAAACAACACAGGTCTTCAATTCACTCTTTCACAAGCTAACAACATGACTTTGTTGATTGATCTGAAAACATCATGACCCTTGTTTTATGTGACCTTTTTTACAATTTCCCTTTAAAGGTCGCTTAAGACAGGTTTGACTGTATAAAATGTTTGGTGTTTAACGTTTTCAACGGTTTGTTTTTCATCAAACAACCTAGTCTACTATTTATCCGAATCAAAAACATTTATAAAGTTAAAACATAATTGTTTTTAAATGGCAGCCATAATATTTTAATACTGTTTTGTCGCACGAACTAATAATTTTTCTTTTGCCAACGTTCGGGGTCACAATAAATATTTTTTGTACTTTCAAAGCAATCTATTATGTGTACTTCGTTTTACTTAATATTTTAAATGGTTTTTTTTTTAATTTTCACTGAGCACTCTTTTATGTAGATCGATGAATACGTTGTGTTTTCTAGTCTACCGATTAGCTTATACGTGTTTTAACAAAAAGGTTTTATTATAATACAGAAAGCCCAATGTGTTTAACAGGTTTAGAGAGTCTAACACGCTACTTGCACTATAAAGACCATTTTTGTTGATTTCGAAAAAGAGCGTATTGTAACCGTTACAATGCCACCTATCCAGTCCTCCATACATGCAAACATTGAACATTCTAAAGAAATGCAACTTTAATGTGATGGACCTAGGCTGTACTGCATTTTTCCAAAACCAGTTAGGAAAATTTGCAAGCGTCATGGAATGTCGTAGCATAGGTACACAGACGACACATAAGTCTATCAAATATGACAACCAACTGGTGATTGGTCCAATCTACCTATTCGAGTAGAACGACGTCTGTCAGATATCATTGCAAGAATGACACAAATCAGGATAAATTTAAATTAGTACTGAACTTATTGTGTTTGTCCCGACGACCGCGCGTGCGTGACGTTTTTTGGGTGAAATACATAGGGATATTAATGAATAAAACTTTAAGCATGAAACAGCAAGTTAAAGCTATCTAAAAATCGTCTTTTAAAACATTTATATTCTCACTGGTAACATAACGACCAGACTAAGCAAAGCTCTACTATATGGAGTCAATAAGTCTCTAATTTCAAAACTGCAACGTGTACAAAATACTGCAGCACGAGTTATTACTCGAAGAAAGAAACATTAATTCATAACACCGCTTCTCATTGGTTGCATTAGCTTCATGTACAATACCGATATCAGTGTAAACTTTTGATGTATGTTTTCAAAGCACTTTATGGAGAGGCAACTAAATATATTAAACTGTGGTCACACTCATACATCTCATACATTAAGGTCAGAAAATTTGTTTCTGCTAAGCCACCTTGCAGATGTAAGTACTCTTGTGAATACCTTTCCTATTACCTAGAGAAACATTCAATCTCTTTACATCTTTAAAAGGGACTTAAATCGTATTTTTCAGGAAGGCAGACTTTCTATAGCTTTTTATTGATAAAGATATGCATATAGATATATAATTGATATAACTATAGAACTATTCTTAGTGTGATGTTATTTGTAATATCTTTGTGATGTAGATTTCTATGCACACACTTCTTTCGGCTCATCTTAGATAATTCTTTTTTTACTTTTCTAAACTTTATGAATTATATGTCAGAAATGTTTTTAATTTTAATTTTTGTAGTACATAATAGTTGTACTATATCAAAATTTATTTATTTATCTTGTTTTAATTTGTAATCAATATTGTATCATGTAATACTGCATATGCTTTGTAAAACGCTTAATGAGTAATGTTTTATTATATAATTCGCTAAACAAATATTTTTATATATTATATTATGTAATTGTACGCTTTATTTTTATTGGATGTACCATTATATGGTTTACACGTGTCTACTTTACCCAATATTTAATCACAATAAAAACAATGAATGTTTTATTTTCTGACGAATTAGTTGAGTATATTTCAGATGCATCAATCTTAATTTGCTTGTCTTTCTACTGGAATAGTTCAAGTGGTCTCAGCACTCACGTTTATAATTCATGGTATCTCCTATCATCTAGCGAATGTTTTTTTTTCTATATGGAGTTATTCTATTGTAGCAGTCCGAAAACACACTTTTAAATTTCATAAGTCGTCATCGTATACCTGCGCTATTTGTTTTAAATAGACGTTTTCTTCTACTTAATTTTCAAAACGATAAATACAAAATTTAGAGACAAGTAAGGAATGATGAAACGTACTCATGGTCTTCCTAAAAACTCTTTCAGAAATAAAATTGTTGAAACATATATTGTACTTTATGATGTTTTGGCTTTTCTATATACAAGTACAAATATAGCACGATAAACTTCTATAAGTGTATATCCTAACTTTACCCATGCTTTTCAAAAGCAAAATGTTATGGTAAAATGGGTTGTAATACAGTTTTGCAATCCAAAAGTCATAAGGCATTGACCTGTGTTGCAATAAAACTTTTTCACTTTATAACTTCTTCCGCTTTAAGAAAAATGGCAAAGATAACTGACCGAGCAACAAGAGCTAAAAGTCAAGGGACAGTTACAAATCCGGAAATAGACCAAAATATACGACGCAACACGAAAACTAAAAACAAGAAAAAAACAGGAACGAAAATGACTCATTTTCTTTTACGAATGGAAAATAGAAAAATGAATAACGAAAAGAAAAACAGTTAATTTTTCCATTCGAAAAGAAATACGACACTGAAAAATAACATTAAAAAATATAATTGTGGAAGGGAAAATGGTTTCTCTTTCTAAAGTCGAATCGGAAACTGAATAACAAAAGGAAAATTAATGTCAAAAAGGAAAATTGTTCATTTCCCATTCAAATTTTGAATATAAATCTGAATAACGACAAGGACAATTTTTCCATTTAAATAGCGTAAAGTTTTGTTTTTGTTTGATGGTGTTTAACGCCACTTTCAACAATTCTTCAGCTATATCATGGCGTCCAGTTTTTATTGGAGGAGGAAGCTAGAGTACCCGGAGAAAACCCCCGACCTGCGGTAGGAAAACTGGCAATCCTTACATTAAGAGAAAATTGAGTTATATATGCAAGCTCAGATGGGATTTACAAATAAATGTTCATGTTCAGTAATTCTTTTTACATCATGTCAAATTATTATTGAACGAGGAAGCCGGATAGTCTTTAATAACCGCGACCTAGGAATTCTTGTAAATTGTTTGATGTTAAACACAAGCTGCCCCGAAGTAAGACTAAAACTATATGCAATGAATGTAAACAAACCTATTAACTGTTACTTAAAAATCTTATATTGTTGAAATTGTGATGTCTGACATACCTAACCAGTTATAGTTAATTTATGTATAAATACACTATACACGAATATTAAATGCGTCTCTAAAGTATTTCTGTAATATAAACTTCATTTATTTGATTTGTATAGTCAAACTGTATGTTGCCACAAATAGTATTAGCTTTCGATAAAACTGATAAAAACCTGAAAATACTTATGTATGTTAATGGTGAGTTTTTTATTTGACGTTGCATGTAAAGGTGCCCCAAGTATGTGAATATTTTCATAATTTTTTACTATTTAAAAAAATGTATTATCAGTCGCTTAAGACAGGTATATAGTAACATAAGGTTATCTGTTCAAAAGATCAGGATGCTGCTTAACAAACAAGTCCCTAAAACATCATCTATATATATGCAAGTAACATTGTTTAAAGTACCTAATTAATGAATTAGCAATAAACAGTTCACTTTGCATTCTTTGACACCCACTGAACGCTTTCAAAAGAAAAGTTTCTTGAATATACTGTCGCACGAACAGCGTTTGAATAAAGTATCATCTAAGTGTTACATACACTATACCTTTATCCAAACAAATAACATTAATTTTAACGGCGTAATCTTCAACGAATCACACTTCCATTCAAAGACTGGTATTAATAAAATGTCTATATTTATACGTCCCGATAGACAAAGTCTGAGAGAAATATTCGCGTTTGCAAAATCATCAATGGATTAAGAGAAGCAATGCCAGTACATTAATAATTTGAATGATGTCGTTGAGTACTTAGAACACCTGCAGGCATTGTAACAATAACAAATAACATTTTTGTATTATACTCTTTCGCTCACTTCATTTGCAGCAATTTTTTCGATTTCACGCCATATTTCGCTTTAAATTATATGGGGCAAATTCCTGTGATAGGAAACTCCCCTTTAAACAACACCTGTAGTTTACCAAATCAGTTAGTTGTTTTTTACAAATGTCATCAAAACATTTATTTATACAATTACATGTATAAAGTAATAAACATTACATCTGTATTTTGTTAATTTGTTATCATGTTTAATTCGAATTTATGTGTATTAATTAGAAAAATTTTGTGCACACAGGAACATACGATGAACATTCAATAAAGGTTGAAATCTGTTTACTTGCACTTGAAACATTAAAGCTATTCCACAAAATAAATGGAGTTAGGAAAGCGTGCTCGAAATTTATTTTATTCCGATTCTGTTACAACTGCTTTTTCCTGATTGTCGACGGTGTGCCTTAAGAATTATTGCATTCAGCCTCATTGAAATCACATTCTACCAAGGCTCAAATTGTCTATAATTTCTCCTCTGCGAGACAGATATCCCCTCTATACGTGACATTTATTTTATCAATTTTTCTTAGAATCGCGGGATACATGTATAAAACACATTAAGCAATATAGCTGCCCCAAGATTTGTCATGTGTAGAAAGAGTAAAGTAGCTTTTCTAAACATAAAAATATTTTCGTTAAATGGTATTGCATCACCAAAGTAAATTAGGTATACAGTCACAAAGGGATACGAAAATATAAGGAGTGACAAAGTATTGCATCGGGGTTCAGTTTACGTCTTGCCCTTTATTAAACGTTTTCATGACGTTCAAAAATTTCCGTATCCCAATGTAACTGACTGTAAAGCCTTTTCCCAACGATAAATTCCATTCCAGTAAGAAAAATTTTCAAATAGAACAAAAACATTTTTTTTGCGTATGCCTTTGATATTTGAGACGTTTTATGTCAAGAAATGTTTGATATTCTATTATACATTTGGTTTATTAATAAAAGTAATCAAGAAAAATAAATAATTGCTTGTTCCTATATCAAACTACAGTTTGTTAGTGATATGTAAACAATTAATTTTGTAAACAAATATGCCCCTTCTCACATTCCAAAGCTAGAAAAAATTAAAGCATAATTTATACCAGGAATTAAAATAATTAAATATAATAAAAACGTATTTGCTTGTTATACACAAATTATATGATAATTATACGATATTATCTTTCCATATTGGCATATGGTTACCCAAAACGTGAGTAAAATAAGTAATAAGTATCAGATACGTGAATATCAAATTACTTAAAGAAAACTAAAGGACTAACAACACTCAACGGATGATAACAACTCGGATATAGACAAACATATAAAACGCGACCCCCTCCCCCGGCGAACAAAAAGAATATAAAACAAAACAAAACAAAAAACATGTGCAAAATGTAACCTTTAAAATTTACAAATAAAAAACATTATATTTTTTTAAAAAGGTCATTAACTAAGTTGAGACTGCAATATTAGTATTAACAACAAATATTAGTGATTTAAGGGAGATAACTCTTACCAAAGAGCAAACTATATTTAAAACTTAAACTTTTTTTATTTAATTAAACGCCTATTTCTATATTCATATTCAACGGCGTTGTACATAGGTAAATAAATAAAATCATAAAATAGTGCCATAACATAAAATAATTAGAAGTAAATAACAAGTAACGACATAAAAAAAAAATAAATAAATAAAAATATCATAAGGCCAATATTATAAAATTAAGAATTTCACACTTTAAAATGTCATATTTTTTTAGAAACCAACCACAGTATGTAGTTAATGTATATCAATGAAGAATATGATATAGCATGATCTTGTTAGAACAATGAGTAAAAAATCTGTGAAATAATATGTTTTAGCATTTTTCTTAAAAACGTCAACGGAAGGTGACTGTCTTATGTATAAGAGAAGTTTGTTCCACAATACAGGTCCTACGGTTCCAAAACTTCTGTCCTTAAAAGTCTTCCTTTTGTTAAAGGGAACAACATAGCAGTACTCAGAATTGTCAGCAGATCTTAGACATGACCTTTTGGGAACAGATTTTTGTAAAATCTCAGTTAAGTAAGCGGGTGCGTTGCCAGTGAAACAGTTATACATAATACACAATATCTTGAAATTTATCCTGGCCTTAATTGGTAACCAATGCAGTTCGTATAGAGACTCCTTGGAACTGTCGTACTTTCTACGGCGCAGAACAAGCTTAGCACACACGTTTTGGATACGTTGCATTTTTTGTATATGATATTCTGATATACCAAACAATATGGCGTTGGAATAATCCAAGTGAGACATAACTAATGATAAAACTAAAATTCTAGTAGCGTCCTCGTTCAAATACTTTCGAATGTTTTTAATTCTTAAATAATTTAACATCGCAGTCCTGCATTTGGTTTTAACGTGAATATTTAATTGAAGGCTTTCATCTAAATATGCGCCTAAATATATAATGACATTAACATTTTGAATTTTATCACCAACAATGTCAATTTCACGAGGACAACATTTACCAAGCTGACCTCTGCTGCCAAACATAATGGCCCCGTGCGGGATCCGGGTGGCTAAAAGAATAGACCGCAGTCGCGCTAGCTTGTCGTAAAAGGCGACTAAATAGCGCCCAGTACCCTGACCGGCGTGTCAGATCGGTTTGCCTAAAGACCGACTGGGATGTGTGCCCCAGGTGGTTGAATGGGGTACCCCTGGCAAGCTGGGGTTGTTAGGCCATAATACAGAAAACCTGACCGCAAACCATATTAGTGCACCGTGTTGGGAAAAATGCCACGTTCCTGGCACGTTAAAGAACGCTGCTGTAGTATTCGCTACGAGTAGGGATTTCGATCCCGCTACAGGAGGCTAAATTGCCCGACCCTAACCATCCTCCCATTTGCCAGTGGCAATCTAAAATCCGTTACCCCTTTTTTTCCTTGTGTCCATCCCATTTTCATTCATCATCATTTCATGTTCATTTTATCATCCATTTCATGTTCATCGCCTGAATATAGCTGAAATATTGCTGCTCGGGCGTCAAACACAATCCATCAATCAATCAATCAACCAAACATAATGAACTCAGCTTTGGTCGTGTTCATTTTAAGTTTATTGGTATTCATCCATTCAATGATAGTCAAGACACAATTTTCGAGTTGGTTAATCGCATTTCGTTCATTGGTGGTCGACGTTGACCGGAAACGTTTACCGGCAATGTGATCATCGGCAAATCCGTAAACTGATATGGAAGGTGGAACTACATTAAACAGAGTTCCCGCATAGGCTATGTAAAGCCACGGCCCAAGACAACTTCCTTTAGGGACACTACATTCCAGAGAACGTTCCGTTGATAGCGTAGAGTTGACACTGACGCGGTAACTACGGGGACGAAGATACGAGTCGACTCACGTTAATGCACTGCCATTTACTCCATACTGACTGTGTAGCACATCAAGCAGGATATTATGATCCACAGTGTCAAAGGCGGCACTTAGGTCAAGGGCAATTAAGGCCGTAACCTCCTGTTTTTCCATACCATCGAGTAGGTCATTGACAAGTCGAAGTAGAGCCGTCTCGCATGAGTGGAACTGCCGGTAGGAAGATTGTTTTGGCAATAAAGAATGTTCGACGACATGGCTATTTATTCTGTAAAGTGCAGCTTTTTCTACCAGTTTGGAAAGAAACGATAAATTACTCACAGGTCTATAGTTCGACAATTCTAGCTCTAAGCCAGATTTTTTAAGCAAGGGTCTAACAATCCCCTGTTTCCACTGCTTTGGGAACACGCCGCTTGATAATGATATATTAACCAGTTTAGTGATAATTGGTAGAAGTTCAAATATATGTGATTTTAATATGTGTGTTGGTAATAAGTCTAACTCACATGATTTGGTGTTCAGTTCATTAATAAGATTTTTTACTTCTGCCTCAGTGAGCTCCTCAAATCTGTCAAAGGGTGAAACATGTTTAAATTGTGGTTTAAAACTATGAAAATCTTTAAGTGTATCTCGAATTTTAGTAATTTTGTCCATAAAGAAGTCCGCAAACCTCTCAGCTAATTCACCATCATTATTGGCCTGTGGCATGGGATTTTCTGGTTTGGTACCCGTCAATTCTGTAATTATACCGTACAGCTTTTTTGGGTCGCCCCTAGCATTTAGGATTTTATCACTAATCACTAGTGTTTTCTCAGAATTGATTTCTTGACAATATTTATTTCGTGCTTCTTTGAAATCATTAAATTGTTCTAGTTGTTTAAATTTTCTCCAAACTGGTTCTTTTTTCCGTACGATCCTTTTTTGTCTTTAGATTGGTTTTGTTTTTCTACATATTCTGATTTTTTCCTTTATTGGAGCATGTTTGTCGATGACAGTTTGTATTTCTGTTTGTATTTTCAAACAGATTAACAAAAGAATTGATATCATTACAATCTACTGAAATTTTGACTAGATCGTCGGAAAACTCTGAACGGGATATACCTTTCCAATTTCTAAATTTGACTGTTTTACTAGTTATGTTATCTTTTTTCACATTAATTACCACATTCACAACACAATGGTCAGAGAGAAATGGTCCCTGTTCACATTTTAATATTTTTACACCATTTGTTGATTCTGTAATTACTAAATCTAACCAATATCCGCCAGTATGTGTAATAAAATTGACATGTTGTTCTAGGCCCATAGCATGAAGACAGTCAATAAAGTTCAATGACGCCCCGCTACCATTGTCAAGATGAAGGTTAAAATCTCCCATGATCAATAAATTTGAGTATGATGGTAATATGTCTGTAATATAGTTTGAAAAGTCATTAACAAATTGATCATGTGTAGCTAAAGACGGAGGCCTATAAATGCCAACAACGTGGATTGTAATGCTTTTAAAAATCAGTTTCCATATGCCGAATTCAAAACTTGGTTTTGTGCTATGTTCCATCTTTCTCATTTTAATTTCTGATTTACACGTCAATGCAATTCCACCCCCAACTTTATTTTTACGGTTTGCAGCACTTATTTTATAACCATTTTGATTGAGATCGGATGTTTCATATTGATATTCTTTGTCGTCAGAAAACCATGTTTCCGTCAACAAAGCAAAATCTGTTTTCTGTTCTCTCAGGTACTGTCCAACAAAATAATCCTTATTTATAACGGATCTACAATTAAGTGTTAAACATGACACCCTTTCACCAATTTGAATGCGTGTGTTTTCTATCGGAGGATAAGTCAAGTTGTGTAGATTTGCCCCAGAGGGCTTTGTAGAGAATTTAACTGTACCACCGCGTTTACCTCTATGGCGTTTTATCGTTCTAGCAATGTTCAGTTTATGTAAAACATTGTATACACTATGGTTAAGTTTATTCATATGTCTATCACCAGAAACCCTTTATCCTATAATCAATAACTGATCACGACAATATCTGTAGTTTTGCTTCATGGTTAGCTGGCTTTTGATATCAACCATGTCCGAGATGCATACATTATTCAAGTACATGTATTTTCCACCCATTTTCAATAGCTCAAATATCAAAGATTTAACAAAGCAAATACTCACACAGATGCACAGAACATCCTTAGTCAAAAGGTCAGCAAAATTTAGTAATGAACACTTTTAGAAATGTCACAAATTAGATTAGGATTTAAGAGCACCAGAAAACGTGTCTGCCATACATGGCGACAACTACTCATCATGATACGTCAACACCTACAAGATCTTTATATTGGTGACGTTTTCGTTTATGTATCTGTAAAATATTGTGAAAAACAAGGTGTAGTCGTGTATGTAATATAGGATCTTTTATTCTCTTGTCAACTTAAAAACCTTTGCGGGATGCATTTAGTTTGTAAGCCTCTTTTTTCATTATTAACTAATCCATATAAATAGTAATTAGAAGAATGGAGTGGATTGGTGACCGAAAATAAAGTTCAAATAATGCCGAGAGCATAGTGGATAACCTTTGTGGATAGTCTCACATTTTTGCAGAACAAAGACCACTGTGTAAATTGTGAAAATGAAAAAATTGTACATTTTAGCCGTTACAAAAGCAAAATTGTCGCAAGCTAACTGTCAGTTAGCGGTCAATATATTTTGCACATCAATTTAATTACCTTGTTTCACTCTTACCAGTGTATTGTTTGTTGAAGTTAAGCAACAGTTCATCCAATCAATCATCACATTGTTTTTGCCTTTTAAAGTCAAGATATGTGCTTATTAGGTCGTTTATTTAGTCATACTGTCTTATTTTATAATGTATCTTTGTAGCTTTGTTTCACAACTAACGCGATGTTTTTTCACAAGTCTGGACGATGTATGTGGAAGTTATGTTTGTGCTGTTTATTTGTCGTAAATATTTTACTTTTACGCAGAGTTTTTTAACTAAAAAGAGGGAAGAAAATGAAGAAATAATCGTTTCTCTATATATAGCACTTCGTTTTGCACGTGTCACCATGCCAACTTGAAGTTAGCAGTTTTACAGCGCACCGCTTTACCTTAAGCCATTAAGTATGCTTTCTAACAGAATTCAGAAGGAAAATTATATCTAAATGAAATAATCCGAAAAAGACGAAGTTTCTATTTCTCCGTCACATTTCTGCAACACGTTATTAATTACTTTTAACACTTTATTCGTAAATGTGCTATTGTTGACAAAATCAAATTATACGCCATTATAATTAATGCATTTTGTTCTCGTTGTCATTTCAACGCACGACTTAAGTTCCCAATAGAAATATATTTGTTTAATAACCTTATTCAATGCGTTTCATTTACCTTTAGTGCTAGGTTAGAGCTATGTAAAGTTAAAGTCTTTTACAAAATTGTGAAAGTAATCACTTAATAAAATGTGGTAGGTTAGGAGTAATTTCGCTTCGTAAAAAAGTGATATTTTTAGAATCACCGTGGGTATGTATGATTTCAGAGATGTGCAAAACGAAATGGTATTTTATGTTTTTTTAAATAATTTTTGAGACTGTATTGAGTCTTTAGAGTACGAAATGGCTTTTTTATGTTAGATGTGGAATGTTTAATTTACATTGCTATATTTAATCAGCAACGTTCACGATATGACAAGAAGGTAGACATGTAACAAATTTACAACTGATTGTTCACTGATTGTATTTTTGCCTTAAAAATTACGAATAAAGTGTAACAATTGATGAAAGATTAAGTTTAGCAGCCATAGCTTTGATGGAGACAGTGTCCGCCTAAAGACCATGCTAGAAAACAATAAGAGACTGGATAATAAAAATAGTTTAATGCATTTGCATGTTTTCAACTATCATGTACGGAACACGTGGTTATGTTAAATTTGTGTATAGGCGTCAGATTGTATCTAGGAAATAATCGTTAATTTGCAAAAAACTCATACTCTGGTATATAAATATGAATGAAAAATCTATGCAATCATTTACATTTTCGAGAATTATATTGAATAGTGCGTTTGTCTGTACTAACATCGTTTCATAGTTAACATAGTTTCAATCGATAGAAAAGGTAAGTAGAATATTTTTATGTAAGAGACCAATTATTTTGAGAATCTCTAGTTTTTCGATATCATGCACAACTCCTTTGTACACGTTTATTTTGTTAAATTAATGCAATGATATTTTTATATTAAACACGAGATTTTTCAGATTTTTTTAAACATTTACACAAACATATGTTACATAGAAAGATAAAATTAGCTAAAATCACCGCTGAACTTTTAAAAAAAACTGCCTTGCTTGTTTGTTTAAGTTGATCTAAATTTTTGTGAAAATTTTACGTTTCCTTGATTCTTATGGCACGCTGTTCTCGTCAAAAGTATGATTCAAAATATCATCACTGAAAATTTTAAATTACACACTCAAAATTTAAAATATGCACTCAAAATTTTAAATTTCGCACTCAAAATTAAATTATACACTCACAATTTTACGAAAACATACTCAAAAGATAGATTGAAATTACACACTCAAAATTTTAATTCATGCACTCATTACTGAAAAATTACGCACTCAAACGGATAACATATACACTCAAAATTGTGCGCACCTTTTTTACGCAGGACTTATAAATATTCATTAAATTGATTTGAATATTTTAATCCTGTTTTTTTAAGCTTGAACGAAACAGATGAAATATATATATTTTTTTACCTCATACCCTCGGCCCTGTATCTCAGACTCATACTCATATTCGTTATAGTTTCTGATATAATTGAATTTCAACAGGAACTCTTGTAGCCATTACATACAACACTTCCATACAGCTTGAAAGCTTTCGAACAGTATGTTCTAAAGCGTTGTTGTCTCGTTTTAAGGGTGTAAAAGTTGCATTGTATTTTCATACACGTGCAACAAGGCAAATCTTCTGTGTCTCAGATTGACATGTGGATTTCAGCACTTCCGGTTCGCTTTAAACTCCAAAACCACCTAGATGAAATTTTATTTATTTATATCTTTATGAATACTTATGAGTTTTGCGCGAAAACATTCGCACAAATTTGAGTGCATAATTTTCAGTTTTGGGTGCATGAATTAAAATTTTGAGTGTGTAATTTCATATTTTTATAGCGGATTTGGCCTATGGGTCTAGACCGCTGGACATAGTGCAGGCGAATTAGTGCCACAGTATCACATCGGTGTGAGTTCGAATCTCGCTGCGGGAAACCTAAAATTTGACAGTGTTAAAAATCTAATTCTAACACTGTTGGGCTTAATTTGTAGACGTATGTATACAAATTTGATATTTACCCTGTACTTCTGATGTTTCAGAAATCCGCTGGACAGATATATTATATGGTTGTCACAATACTTACACGTTTGTATATAATTTACTTACTGTGACTGTATGACAAGTAACTTTTTCATCCTGAATAATAAATACAAAATGCTGAATTAGATTACTGTTGAATTAATACGTATTGCTTACGAAAATTCCATCGTCACACGCTAGTACAAATGTACTATGTCTATGTCTACGACCCGGTTAATGAAGCTATATTTTTATAGCGGATTTAGCACAGAGTCTAGACAGTGTTAAAAATCAAATTCTAACTGTGTTGGGCTTAATTTGTAGACGAATATATAAAAATTTGATATTAACCTTGTATTTGTGATGTTTCAGAAATCCGCTGGATAAATATATTACATAGTTGCCACAATACTTAGACGTTTATGTATATGTCACAATACTTACATAGTACATTTATATATATATATATATATATATATATATATATATAAATATATAAATCTACTATGTCTATGTCTAAGATTCACCCAGGTTAATGAAGCTATATTTAATTATATAGCGGATTTGGCCGAGGGGTCTAGACCACTGGACATGGTGCAGGCGAATTGGTGCCACAGTGTCACAACGGTGTGAGTTCGAATCCCGCTGAGGGAAAGCAAAAATTTGACAGTGCTTAAAATCTAATTCAAACAGTGTTGGACTTAATTTGTAGGCGTATATATAAATATTTGATATTAACCCTGTATTTCTGATGTTTCAGAAATCCGCTGGATAGATATATTATATGGTTGTCACAATACTTAGACGTTTGTATATAATTTACTTACTGTGACTGCATGACAAGTAACTTTGTCATCCTATATAATATATACAATGCTGAATTAGATTACTGTCAGATTAATACGTATTGGTTACGAAAATTCCATCGTCACACGCTAGTACACATGTACTATGTCTATGTCTAAGATTCACCCCGGTTAATGAAGCTATATTTATTTATATAGCGGATTCGGCCGAGGGGTCTAGACCGCTGGACATAGTGCAGGCGAATTGGTGCCAAATTTGACAGTGTTAAAAATCTAATTCAAACAGTGTTGGGCTTAATTTGTAGTCGTATATATATATACGACTAAATTTATGACAAGAAACACCGTCATTTGTATCGTTGCATAATCTTCTAGACTTGTATATTATTATTTTTTGTTTATGCTGTATCGTCATGTTTGTCGATCCGATACTAAATAAGTGTACTGGTTTAGCAGAATTCTTTTAGACTCTTTATATAATATTTTGAACTGCCTGTATTGTGTATTTACACGATCCCAGTGGACTTAAATTATTCCATCTGCCAATGAAAAAAAATATTATTCCATCTCCCAATGAAGAATGTCTTAAACATTTAGAGTTAAACGCCACTGATGAGTCTTAAGTAGACGAAACGCGCGTCTGGCGTAATGAATTTGTCACCTTGATAATTTTGATTACATCTTGTTGGAATATTTGAGCAAAGCCAAATAAAAGCACGGCACGTCCCTGGTTAGCGGACTGAGAAGCAACTATAAAAAAGTTTTGGGTTCATTTCAAATGAGAAAGTTTAAGATTAATATGTTATGATTGTTTACGTTATTTATTTATATTGACACTCAATGACTAAGGCCATTCGTTGGTCAGTCTGTGTCTAAATTTATGACAAAAAACACCGTCATTTGTATCGTTGCATAATCTTCTAGACTTGTATATTATTATTTTTTGTTTATGCTGTATCGTCATGTTTGTCGATCCGATACTAAATAAGTGTACTGGTTTAGCAGAATTCTTTTAGACTCTTTATATAATATTTTGAACTGCCTGTATTGTGTATTTACACGATCCCAGTGGACTTAAATTATTCCATCTGCCAATGAAAAAAAATATTATTCCATCTCCCAATGAAGAATGTCTTAAACATTTAGAGTTAAACGCCACTGATGAGTCTTAAGTAGACGAAACGCGCGTCTGGCGTAATGAATTTGTCACCTTGATAATTTTGATTACATCTTGTTGGAATATTTGAGCAAAGCCAAATAAAAGCACGGCACGTCCCTGGTTAGCGGACTGAGAAGCAACTATAAAAAAGTTTTGGGTTCATTTCAAATGAGAAAGTTTAAGATTAATATGTTATGATTGTTTACGTTATTTATTTATATTGACACTCAATGACTAAGGCCATTCGTTGGTCAGTCTGTGTCTAAATTTATGACAAGAAACACCGTCATTTGTATCGTTGCATAATCTTCTAGACTTGTATATTATTATTTTTTGTTTATGCTGTATCGTCATGTTTGTCGATCCGATACTAAATAAGTGTACTGGTTTAGCAGAATTCTTTTAGACTCTTTATATAATATTTTGAACTGCCTGTATTGTGTATTTACACGATCCCAGTGGACTTATATTATTCCATCTGCCAATGAAAAAAAATATTATTCCATCTCCCAATGAAGAATATCTTAAACATTTAGAGTTAAACGCCACTGATGAGTCTTAAGTAGACGAAACGCGCGTCTGGCGTAATGAATTTGTCACCTTGATAATTTTGATTACATCTTGTTGGAATATTTGAGCAAAGCCAAATAAAAGCACGGCACGTCCCCGGTTAGCGGACTGAGAAGCAACTATAAAAAAGTTTTGTTTTCATTTCAAATGAGAAAGTTTAAGATTAATATGTTATGATTGTTTACGTTATTTATTTATATTGACACTCAATGACTAAGGCCATTCGTTGGTCAGTCTGTGTCTAAATTTATGACAAGAAACACCGTCATTTGTATCGTTACATAATCTTCTAGACTTGTATATTATTATTTTTTGTTTATGCTGTATCGTCATGTTTGTCGATCCGATACTAAATAAGTGTACTGGTTTAGCAGAATTCTTTTAGACTCTTTATATAATATTTTGAACTGCCTGTATTGTGTATTTACACGATCCCAGTGGACTTATATTATTCCATCTGCCAATGAAAAAAAATATTATTCCATCTCCCAATGAAGAATGTCTTAAACATTTAGAGTTAAACGCCACTGATGAGTCTTAAGTAGACGAAACGCGCGTCTGGCGTAATGAATTTGTCACCTTGATAATTTTGATTACATCTTGTTGGAATATTTGAGCAAAGCCAAATAAAAGCACGGCACGTCCCCGGTTAGCGGACTGAGAAGCAACTATAAAAAAGTTTTGGGTTCATTTCAAATGAGAAAGTTTAAGATTAATATGGTATGATTGTTTACGTTATTTATTTATATTGACACTCAATGACTAAGGCCATTCGTTGGTCAGTCTGTGTCTAAATTTATGACAAGAAACACCGTCATTTGTATCGTTGCATAATCTTCTAGACTTGTATATTATTATTTTTTGTTTATGCTGTATCGTCATGTTTGTCGATCCGATACTAAATAAGTGTACTGGTTTAGCAGAATTCTTTTAGACTCTTTATATAATATTTTGAACTGCCTGTATTGTGTATTTACACGATCCCAGTGGACTTATATTATTCCATCTGCCAATGAAAAAAAATATTATTCCATCTCCCAATGAATAATGTCTTAAACATTTAGAGTTAAACGCCACTGATGAGTCTTAAGTAGACGAAACGCGCGTCTGGCGTAATGAATTTGTCACCTTGATAATTTTGATTACATCTTGTTGGAATATTTGAGCAAAGCCAAATAAAAGCACGGCACGTCCCCGGTTAGCGGACTGAGAAGCAACTATAAAAAAGTTTTGGGTTCATTTCAAATGAGAAAGTTTAAGATTAATATGTTATGATTGTTTACGTTATTTATTTATATTGACACTCAATGACTAAGGCCATTCGTTGGTCAGTCTGTGTCTAAATTTATGACAAGAAACACCGTCATTTGTATCGTTGCATAATCTTCTAGACTTGTATATTATTATTTTTTGTTTATGCTGTATCGTCATGTTTGTCGATCCGATACTAAATAAGTGTACTGGTTTAGCAGAATTCTTTTAGACTCTTTATATAATATTTTGAACTGCCTGTATTGTGTATTTACACGATCCCAGTGGACTTATATTATTCCATCTGCCAATGAAAAAAAATATTATTCCATCTCCCAATGAAGAATGTCTTAAACATTTAGAGTTAAACGCCACTGATGAGTCTTAAGTAGACGAAACGCGCGTCTGGCGTAATGAATTTGTCACCTTGATAATTTTGATTACATCTTGTTGGAATATTTGAGCAAAGCCAAATAAAAGCACGGCACGTCCCCGGTTAGCGGACTGAGAAGCAACTATAAAAAAGTTTTGTTTTCATTTCAAATGAGAAAGTTTAAGATTAATATGTTATGATTGTTTACGTTATTTATTTATATTGACACTCAATGACTAAGGCCACTCGTTGGTCAGTCTGTGTCTAAATTTATGACAAGAAACACCGTCATTTGTATCGTTGCATAATCTTCTAGACTTGTATATTATTATTTTTTGTTTATGCTGTATCGTCATGTTTGTCGATCCGATACTAAATAAGTGTACTGGTTTAGCAGAATTCTTTTAGACTCTTTATGTAATATTTTGAACTGCCTGTATTGTGTATTTACACGATCCCAGTGGACTTATATTATTCCATCTGCCAATGAAAAAAAAATATTATTCCATCTCCCAATGAAGAATATCTTAAACATTTAGAGTTAAACGCCACTGATGAGTCTTAAGTAATGAATTTGTCACCTTGATAATTTTGATTACATCTTGTTGGAATATTTGAGCAAAGCCAAATAAAAGCACGGCACGTCCCCGGTTAGCGGACTGAGAAGCAACTATAAAAAAGTTTTGGGTTCATTTCAAATGAGAAAGTTTAAGATTAATATGTTATGATTGTTTACGTTATTTATTTATATTGACACTCAATGACTAAGGCCATTCGTTGGTCAGTCTGTGTCTAAATTTATGACAAGAAACACCGTCATTTGTATCGTTGCATAATCTTCTAGACTTGTATATTATTATTTTTTGTTTATGCTGTATCGTCATGTTTGTCGATCCGATACTAAATAAGTGTACTGGTTTAGCAGAATTCTTTTAGACTCTTTATATAATATTTTGAACTGCCTGTATTGTGTATTTACACGATCCCAGTGGACTTATATTATTCCATCTGCCAATGAAAAAAAATATTATTCCATCTCCCAATGAAGAATGTCTTAAACATTTAGAGTTAAACGCCACTGATGAGTCTTAAGTAGACGAAACGCGCGTCTGGCGTAATGAATTTGTCACCTTGATAATTTTGATTACATCTTGTTGGAATATTTGAGCAAAGCCAAATAAAAGCACGGCACGTCCCCGGTTAGCGGACTGAGAAGCAACTATAAAAAAGTTTTGGGTTCATTTCAAATGAGAAAGTTTAAGATTAATATGTTATGATTGTTTACGTTATTTATTTATATTGACACTCAATGACTAAGGCCATTCGTTGGTCAGTCTGTGTCTAAATTTATGACAAGAAACACCGTCATTTGTATCGTTGCATAATCTTCTAGACTTGTATATTATTATTTTTTGTTTATGCTGTATCGTCATGTTTGTCGATCCGATACTAAATAAGTGTACTGGTTTAGCAGAATTCTTTTAGACTCTTTATATAATATTTTGAACTGCCTGTATTGTGTATTTACACGATCCCAGTGGACTTATATTATTCCATCTGCCAATGAAAAAAAATATTATTCCATCTCCCAATGAAGAATGTCTTAAACATTTAGAGTTAAACGCCACTGATGAGTCTTAAGTAGACGAAACGCGCGTCTGGCGTAATGAATTTGTCACCTTGATAATTTTGATTACATCTTGTTGGAATATTTGAGCAAAGCCAAATAAAAGCACGGCACGTCCCCGGTTAGCGGACTGAGAAGCAACTATAAAAAAGTTTTGTTTTCATTTCAAATGAGAAAGTTTAAGATTAATATGTTATGATTGTTTACGTTATTTATTTATATTGACACTCAATGACTAAGGCCATTCGTTGGTCAGTCTGTGTCTAAATTTATGACAAGAAACACCGTCATTTGTATCGTTGCATAATCTTCTAGACTTGTATATTATTATTTTTTGTTTATGCTGTATCGTCATGTTTGTCGATCCGATACTAAATAAGTGTACTGGTTTAGCAGAATTCTTTTAGACTCTTTATATAATATTTTGAACTGCCTGTATTGTGTATTTACACGATCCCAGTGGACTTATATTATTCCATCTGCCAATGAAAAAAAATATTATTCCATCTCCCAATGAATAATGTCTTAAACATTTAGAGTTAAACGCCACTGATGAGTCTTAAGTAGACGAAACGCGCGTCTGGCGTAATGAATTTGTCACCTTGATAATTTTGATTACATCTTGTTGGAATATTTGAGCAAAGCCAAATAAAAGCACGGCACGTCCCCGGTTAGCGGACTGAGAAGCAACTATAAAAAAGTTTTGGGTTCATTTCAAATGAGAAAGTTTAAGATTAATATGTTATGATTGTTTACGTTATTTATTTATATTGACACTCAATGACTAAGGCCATTCGTTGGTCAGTCTGTGTCTAAATTTATGACAAGAAACACCGTCATTTGTATCGTTGCATAATCTTCTAGACTTGTATATTATTATTTTTTGTTTATGCTGTATCGTCATGTTTGTCGATCCGATACTAAATAAGTGTACTGGTTTAGCAGAATTCTTTTAGACTCTTTATATAATATTTTGAACTGCCTGTATTGTGTATTTACACGATCCCAGTGGACTTATATTATTCCATCTGCCAATGAAAAAAAATATTATTCCATCTCCCAATGAAGAATGTCTTAAACATTTAGAGTTAAACGCCACTGATGAGTCTTAAGTAGACGAAACGCGCGTCTGGCGTAATGAATTTGTCACCTTGATAATTTTGATTACATCTTGTTGGAATATTTGAGCAAAGCCAAATAAAAGCACGGCACGTCCCCGGTTAGCGGACTGAGAAGCAACTATAAAAAAGTTTTGTTTTCATTTCAAATGAGAAAGTTTAAGATTAATATGTTATGATTGTTTACGTTATTTATTTATATTGACACTCAATGACTAAGGCCATTCGTTGGTCAGTCTGTGTCTAAATTTATGACAAGAAACACCGTCATTTGTATCGTTGCATAATCTTCTAGACTTGTATATTATTATTTTTTGTTTATGCTGTATCGTCATGTTTGTCGATCCGATACTAAATAAGTGTACTGGTTTAGCAGAATTCTTTTAGACTCTTTATATAATATTTTGAACTGCCTGTATTGTGTATTTACACGATCCCAGTGGACTTATATTATTCCATCTGCCAATGAAAAAAAATATTATTCCATCTCCCAATGAAGAATGTCTTAAACATTTAGAGTTAAACGCCACTGATGAGTCTTAAGTAGACGAAACGCGCGTCTGGCGTAATGAATTTGTCACCTTGATAATTTTGATTACATCTTGTTGGAATATTTGAGCAAAGCCAAATAAAAGCACGGCACGTCCCCGGTTAGCGGACTGAGAAGCAACTATAAAAAAGTTTTGGGTTCATTTCAAATGAGAAAGTTTAAGATTAATATGTTATGATTGTTTACGTTATTTATTTATATTGACACTCAATGACTAAGGCCATTCGTTGGTCAGTCTGTGTCTAAATTTATGACAAGAAACACCGTCATTTGTATCGTTGCATAATCTTCTAGACTTGTATATTATTATTTTTTGTTTATGCTGTATCGTCATGTTTGTCGATCCGATACTAAATAAGTGTACTGGTTTAGCAGAATTCTTTTAGACTCTTTATATAATATTTTGAACTGCCTGTATTGTGTATTTACACGATCCCAGTGGACTTATATTATTCCATCTGCCAATGAAAAAAAATATTATTCCATCTCCCAATGAAGAATGTCTTAAACATTTAGAGTTAAACGCCACTGATGAGTCTTAAGTAGACGAAACGCGCGTCTGGCGTAATGAATTTGTCACCTTGATAATTTTGATTACATCTTGTTGGAATATTTGAGCAAAGCCAAATAAAAGCACGGCACGTCCCCGGTTAGCGGACTGAGAAGCAACTATAAAAAAGTTTTGGGTTCATTTCAAATGAGAAAGTTTAAGATTAATATGTTATGATTGTTTACGTTATTTATTTATATTGACACTCAATGACTAAGGCCATTCGTTGGTCAGTCTGTGTCTAAATTTATGACAAGAAACACCGTCATTTGTATCGTTGCATAATCTTCTAGACTTGTATATTATTATTTTTTGTTTATGCTGTATCGTCATGTTTGTCGATCCGATACTAAATAAGTGTACTGGTTTAGCAGAATTCTTTTAGACTCTTTATATAATATTTTGAACTGCCTGTATTGTGTATTTACACGATCCCAGTGGACTTATATTATTCCATCTGCCAATGAAAAAAAAATATTATTCCATCTCCCAATGAAGAATATCTTAAACATTTAGAGTTAAACGCCACTGATGAGTCTTAAGTAGACGAAACGCGCGTCTGGCGTAATGAATTTGTCACCTTGATAATTTTGATTACATCTTGTTGGAATATTTGAGCAAAGCCAAATAAAAGCACGGCACGTCCCCGGTTAGCGGACTGAGAAGCAACTATAAAAAAGTTTTGGGTTCATTTCAAATGAGAAAGTTTAAGATTAATATGTTATGATTGTTTACGTTATTTATTTATATTGACACTCAATGACTAAGGCCATTCGTTGGTCAGTCTGTGTCTAAATTTATGACAAGATACACCGTCATTTGTATCGTTGCATAATCTTCTAGACTTGTATATTATTATTTTTTGTTTATGCTGTATCGTCATGTTTGTCGATCCGATACTAAATAAGTGTACTGGTTTAGCAGAATTCTTTTAGACTCTTTATATATATATATATATATATATATATATATATATATATATATATATATATATATATATATATGTGTCCAGTTGTCTAGACCCCTCGGCAAAATCCGCTATAGTATATATATATATATATATATATATATATATATATATATATATATAATTTACTTACTAAGACTGTACGACAATCTTCATTATACTAGTATAATACAGAAAATCGAAGCTAAAATAGGCCACTGTGATGTTCATAGTTATTGGTTACAATATTCTAATTGATAAACTCTAGTGTACATGTATATATTCGTGTACGTTATTTGTAACGCTAGTATTAAGTTCATCTATAGATTCAGCGGTTATTTGCTCAACATGATAAGACCGATTATTCTATGACGCTTGTTGTATTTTATACGAATGCGTGCATAATGTTATAAAGGTGCGAATTCAAATCAAACAGTGAATGAGGAATAATGTTTTAGTATTGAATAATTCTAATACTGTTATGTTTAATTTCTAGACGTTAAAATATAACACAAATGTCCACAATGAGTGATTGTTCAAGAACTGTTGTTGTCGTTGACATTGTACGACTTGTATCGGTATTTATGGCAGGTCAAATATCATTAATAATAATAAATGTTTAATGAACATCTTGATTTAGATTTTGACAATTAATTTCTGTGATTCTGTTAACAGCTATTTTAAGGCGTCTCTTGAAGAATCTAGAGTAAAATTTCTTCTTAGAATGGATTCCCATTACGATAACACCTCAGATGAACTAATACTTCGCCTAAATGGTAGAATATACGCACGGTTTAATGGAAGTATGGTAAGATTTTAAATCGTTTCTTTTATATCACATATATAACACAAATCGTTACTTCTATATCAAATGCTGCAAAAATGTCTTTTTAATCGACTATAACCTGAAACGACAAGGATTGCCATTTTTTTCTACCGAAGGGTAGGGGTTTTTCCCTTGGTACTCCGGATTCCTCCTCCAATATAAACTGGATGCCATGATGTAGCTGAAGAATGGCTTTAAACACCATTCAAACAAACAAACAAATGAAGGAAGAAGAAAATATATATTTTTAATATTAAATATCATCATTGACCAAGGTTACACAATGTACTACTCAGACGTGAGTTCATCTTTTAATTCCTAATGAAATTCCAAAATTCTAAAACTTTATACCGAAATCGGCTATGTCATCTACATATTTAGTTGCATTTAGCAAAAATTAATCTCAAAGAAGTTGTTAATTGTTTGTAAGAAAATATATGCAAACCATTTCCTTTTTTATCCAAACGAAGGGGATGTTGGGTAATGTGACAAGTAAAGTTCAAAATGGATATATATATCAAATATGTATCATTTTTAAATGGACGAGATATTTATAAAATAACCTGTAGCAATCTTTAATTGATGCAATAAGAAATTATTATATATTTGTTTGTTTTATATAGTTAACATCATTTTATAGTACAAAATAAACCGTCACTGCCTGCCTACTTCCCCAGTTTATTTTAATGCGCAAACATAAGTTGAGAAAAGGTAATATCAAATTCTTGGCACCCGTAATTTTTATTCCAGAGGCCAATTTATTAGGTGACACCATCTACTGTTTATGTAAAATACCGGTATTAAAATTGCTAGTAAAAAATACACAAATAGAATAAATAATGTTTGAAATATATTACCCTCTCACCGACACCCATGTTGAAAAATACTCGATCCTTTCAATTAGTAAAACTCAATAGCTTTAGTTATACGATTTTAAAATACTTATTATAACGCTACCCAATGTGTTCATCTATAGTGGTAAGATAAGGAATCGACACTTTAACATAGAAAGGGCACAGGTGACCTGATTTTTGTGATCGTATTTAGAGAAAATGCTCCCATTCGGAACAACTCTCGACAATTTCCGTCAATAATCAAGAAAGTTATGACGTATTCTCATATCCCAATTTCAAACATTATTTACTCTATTCACCCTCCATGAGTTGTCATGAAAACAAATTATACACATGGACAGAGGGAATATTTCTTTACTACGAAAGGAAATAAAGTCACCCATAAGAAATAAGTAAAAAGGAAATGTTGTGTAGAGTTTGGTATTGTACGACTGATATGCATTACGCTTTCTTAGTTGTATTCAAATGTTAACACTTACCTTAAAAGTTTGTAAAATTTCTTTTGTAGTGGTTTGTTGATCCAAATTTAGATTGTCCAACTGCAATAGCCTTTATGAAGGTAATCATGAACTACATCTTCTTGTTATTTGCTAGCGTTGATTCTAACATTCCTTTCAACTTAAATGGAACCCAAAATTGGACTGGCAACACAACGTGGGATTTTGGAGAAAATGAAACTTCAGGAAACTCTAATCAGAATCCTCCTAACGGGCTTATTTGTAGTGAACAATATCACAACCTTTATGCATATTTAACATTGAAAGTATGTGCATGTATTTTATGTCTGTTTATGTTAGGTGGAAATTTCACAATTGTATTATTAGGATTCTTCGATAAATCGTTTCAATCCCCATTATTAACTACAATTCAAAGCTTTTCTGCCTTTTCGGTTGCAAGGGGAATATTTGAATGGTCGACCGTTGTTTTTCCATGTACGGCTGGAGCTTATGCTCCAGGAATTTCCTGTCTGATAAGATCTAGTATTGTTGGCTTTACAGACACAATGTTATATGTCCATTTGATAATACTATCAATACTACGAATTTATGTTACTTTATATCCCTTACACGCCATGGTAAAACTAACAAAAAGGCGTTTTCGGTGTTATTTACTATTTACTTGCCTGATCGTAATGTTGTATATGATTGTTTTTTATTATTGTTTCAGTACATGTATCGGATCTATTCCTATGCCAACTGCTCCTGAGAACATTTTCTTTTGGTTTCTTATAGGAAAAGTTGCATTAACCATTATAATGTCTGTTATAAGTATGATAATATCACTTGTTCAAAGTCGACGATCCGCATCAAAATTACAGTTAAGCTCCTATCGACAGCAATCTCGTGTAGCCTCAGTGCTCATTATCATGTACCTTTTAATATCCGTGCCGACGCAGTTCTTTACCGATATAGTGGTCGCTGAGTGTTCTGACTCCCTATTAATGACTATAGTTGACGGAATTGGGAGTGTCTTGCGGCTCCTATTTCTCACTATCAATCCAATAATTCTTTGTTTGAGACTTGATTCTGTACGACAGAGAATATGGTCCTTTTTTCTTACAAACTTATGTTTTTGCATACAAGAAAAGCCCATTTGAAGGTACTGATTTTAATTCCATGAATAAATTTAAGACAAATAAAAACAGAATTATATTTCGACCTTTTACCTAGACAATATATGTATTTGCTTGCAAACATGTCTTTGATGTTAATTCGATCGTTTTATGTTTGAGACCAGAGACTGTATGACAGACAATACGTTTAGTTTTGCTAGAAATAAATGGGACTTCTTACAAATATTTAAAGTTTAAAATTTTGAATATTTTAGAAGCTTATGCCATCACTAACATTTATAGGGAGACATTTACATATATGTACCTGTATTTGAGGCAAGTTATATTCCAACCATATAACAGGTGCGATTTTTATGTCTGAAATGGGCAGCAGCAATTTTGTCTTATTTATTAATATACCGGTATGTATAACATTTATTTGCCATTCTTGCACCACTGAGTGGGATTTGATGAAACTTTTGCAGAATCCTTTGTCATATGGTGGAATCGTGCACCTGATTATTTACAGTTTGAGCAAAACGATTTTTAGAGTTTCCAACAGCAAAGCCCAGGACATTGCCATTCAAGACGTAGGGGAGCTGGGGCTATCAATTATGAGGATTGCAAAGTTTTTTTCTAGTCTTTTAAATTTATATCTAATATGTTTCTAAATTTACCTGATTTATTTTACATTGGTTTGTTTTATTGCCTGTCAAACACGAGGCAGGAATCTCATTTCATAATTGCGAAGCAACCTTTCCTTCGGTGCAGTCTGCACTTTGATTCTTTAATAGTTTGTCGTCTGTAACAAATCCTTTCCCCTTTTCATGTTGTATTGATATACTATTTGTTTAATAAACGTGTAAAATAATTTTGTATATGTCAATAGTTCTAAAACAATCCACCAAGTTGTGCGCAATAAGATTCAAAGGGAAACAATTCATATTAGATATTATCATATACTTATAGTAAATAACTTATATTTTTTACTGTATGATAAAAGGAATAAATGGGCAAAAATTTTATATTTTACCAGATTGACAAAGCGGGCTGAGATCAAAATGTTATTAACTGCTTCCGAATGTTATTACACGCTTTTCCGTAAGTGTTATCACATGCCTTTCTGTAAATGATCAGAAATTACCCGAATTGTTTACAACTATGACGTCGAACGATAAAGCAGAGGACATGCATGATACGAATGCATGGAGATGGACAATACTTTGGATTATCTTAAGTCAATGAAAACTTACACACAAATAGAAACGAACCGTGAGTGATCTGAACATGCTGAAAATATTATCTAAATGACTTTAAAACTAATTCGGAGCACATGAATAGCGGAACCGGAACTCGATAAGATTTTGATATATCCAAGTCTATTTCATTTTCCCCTGCTGAAGCATATGACAAAAAGACCATTACATGACATTTTTGATATCATACGCATTATAAGCCCTCGGATGATATTGGCCCTCGAGCCTGCGGCTCTTAGGCCAATATCGAACCTTGGGCTAATAATGCATATGATATCAAAGATGTCATGTAATAATCTGATATTATCAGTCGCTTAAGAAGGTCTATAAGTACAAAATCATTATCAGTCTTCATACAAGTCTGAGGGCCGCAAAAGGTCTTAGGTTGCAACCTAGTTCATGTTAAAATTCTACACAAGTTCACTTAAAAATATTATTTTTAACTCTTGATATATTCACCTGCACTTCTTTATCTACAGCTTCCAGTTTTTAACCAAAGATCCATGCTGCCTTCTTTTTATTTGTTTACGTTCGACCTTTGTTATAATTATTGGAACGACTGCTGATGCTGGACAGTGAAATCGGTAAATCAAATCGATAATTCCATGAATATTAAGACCGTTGTTTGTTTTAAAGGTACCGACGTCCGTATAGCGACATACAGTTTTGTAGAAATTAAAAGACATGATTTTATTTTTTATTCATAACAACATTTTCCCGTATATCAAAACCATACTTGGTCAAATTTTTGGTGAATGCTACGGCCATGCCCTAACAACATCATCTTTCGATTATCTTTTAAGTATCATGCCAATCACTTGACCGGTGTGGAAATTATATTGTTCTCGTCTGTAGTGAATATGGGGTTCTTATCTGTTAGTCTATGTAAACAATAACGTCATATTACACAGAAATAATGACGTCATAAACAAACTAATGTCATGTACCACGTACCATAAATTTGAGTTAGGATAATTTGTTTTTCATATTACAAATTTACTATATGATTAAACACTGGGTTTAAGGAAATTATCAACCCATCTAGACCTCTAAACGTACCAAGGCCGGAAAGCGTAGGGATATGCAAAACATTGTACCATTAATGGAATCGCGGTTCTGTAGAATATTGATAGGAAAAAAACAAAATGAAACACTAAATTGTATTTATATTATATTTTATTTGAAATCTCAATCGATTCAATTAGAAATAATTGGGGCAGAGAAAACATAAGTGTATTTATCCAATCAAAGCACTTAATATAAATAAATTACAGCATGAATAGAATTATTGCTTTTTAAAATTAGATTAACATAACCTTATATTTTAAGATGACATAAAAATGAAATTTGGATACTGTAATATTTAAAAGATCTGGTAGACATCTAAGGTCAGTCAGTGTCTTCCTCTATGTCACAAGCGTTAAAAATTATAATTTTTCGACATTACACAATAATCGCCTTTGAAAAGAAAAAACGGAACATGACGATATAATAACCTAATAATTACCACCAATACACTTGTCCGAAGTTTCTGAGTGAACCGGTTTTGATGTTTGATTACTCTTATTCTGTTTTTGACTAAGGTTTTTGTTTCGGGTTTAATGTGGTTTTTTTCTGATTCAGGATTGCTAATTCCCATTAACTATCCTGGCTGTTGATAATTGGTCAGTTTTCTTGCTCATTTGCAATCTATATATTTCCAGAAAATGGTGAATCCATTGCAAGGAGGAGGATTAAATATTAAAGACTCTTTCATGTTTGTAACTTTTCTAAAGGTTGTTGTAAATAGGTATATCTTTTAAATTACGTCTACACATGTCATGTAGCTAAATATTCATAATCGATTTTTATCGTGTTGTGTGATATTATTTGACAGTATCCCTATCACATTCCGTATCAACCTAATACCCTCACATGGTCTGTAGGTCCGAAGCAGATACTAGTCAGTATTATCAGTATTACGCAAAAGCCATCAGATCTTGACTAATTATATGATAATAAAAGTTTACTGACAAACCGAATCGTCTTGGTTTGAGACTGTTAGTGAAACTTAAGGCTACAAATTTATTTTTAGATTTAAATTCTGTAACATAAAGGTCTGTAACGAGTTTAGAACTTGAGTAATTCAAGAGTCAATCAATAGATATTTAACACTGAGTGGTAGGTTTATAATTTGTTAGTTTTTTTATTAAATCTGGAAATATACATTGTGTTGCCCCTTAGTTAGCATCCTAACTATATGTGGCTTTTAAGGAAAAATCTGTTAATACAAAATGGCTGCGAATACAGTAACTATTTTGTCAGCTTTTTAGTAACACTTGTAATGTTTTTCATTGTTTGTCAACACGTTCATAAGTTTGACTATGTAGCTGTAGGTAAACATTTCTTTTAATCTGAACAACAGAAGAATTTGGCATCATTAAGCCCAGTGTCATCGCCGTCGCCTTGAGCTCCCTCTATCCTTGTTTGTATCCGGCAAATGGATGATTTTAACGGGCAACTCTCACTATATTTACCAAAAGTGCCAATTAGTCCATGTCCTGGTTGAACAGTTAGTTCATATTCAGGATCATGGTCCGGATTTCGACAATGGAACTTTACCCAATTTGCAGCATCATCGCCACCGCTCTGTAAGCAATAAAAAGTTAAATACAAATATTAACTAAGTACTATCATAAACTTAAGCGTTTTCGCTAGCCAGTGGATAATATTTTATGCCACAATAATCCAATAATCCATGGTAAATTGACATGATGGTTGTGTTAGTTTTAAATCTACTATTTATCGACCGACCGTCAACACGAGGTTGAAGGTTCGCGCCTTACTGTGTACAAGCTATGCTCGACTACAAACTTAAATGACATGAATAGGCAATTTTCCTACCGCAGGTAAGTTTTTCTCAACGGATACTCCGGGTTCCTCACGCAAAATAAATGCCATGTTATAGCTGAAAAATGCTAAATGTGGGGTTGAACCCATCAGAACAAAGCTAACAATGTCTTTTGCATGTAGAATTTAAATGTAGTGACGGTTAGAAATACTGATATAATATACATGGTCTCTCCAGATATTATTAAAATGTCTATAATTTGTCTGTTGAACACCGTGACAGTTTTCTCTGCTGCTGGAGTAGTCTCTCCGAAGTCAACCCAAAATTTGCGCATAGGGAAGACATACGGTACACCAGTCAACAAAAATGTCTGAAAAAATGTCTAAATTGTTGAAAACCCGTTGGTTATTCTACAATTGATACTCTTCATTACTGTATTGATTTTGTATTATGCTCTTCAAAGTGTATATAACGAGGTAATTATAAAAAAATTTCTCTATAGATTGTACAGTTTAAAATTTGGTGCATTAGACTCCATTTTCAAAATATTTTATAAAGTTTGTTTTGCAATCGCTTGTTTGATATTTCAATAGAATAAACCAAGCAAATGGTAGTGATTTATTCCCAGAATCTTACTCTAAAAAAACTTACCAGTCGCCCTTCAACCTTGGGTATAAATGCAGTCAGAAACGTTCCTGTTTCACAGTGTGCAACACCTGATCATGCTCCATACGGTGCTATTCCAGATGACGTATGGCCTCTGCAGCTACCATTTAACGACGTACAGTTTATTAAAATACCATTTAAACCTGTATCGTGACCACCATGCTGATTTCCTTCTAGCTACATACAGATAATGCAGAATATTTTATGAATTTTTATTTTGCAAATATAACTATTAATACTAATACAATTTATATACTAAATAACAATTAATTTCGTCATTCTATATAATTTATACAAAAATGCATAAGTTGGATTAGTGTCAGATTAATAAGCATTTGTTACGAAATTTTCATCGTCACGCTGGTATATTCCCTACTTGCGGGGTAAACAAGATTTATCTCCCATTTGCGGAGTTATCTGTTCTTTACAGCTGGTATTTTATAGTGCATGCTGTGTTTAAAAAGTAGCATGTCTATTGTTAGATTCAAATCAGTCAATGAAGCTTATTTTTGTATATAGCTCAGTGTAGGCAAACTTTTGGCAATATTAAAATCTAATTAAAATACATTGTTGGGATTAATTTGTGGACGTATATGACAAATTGCAGTACTTGCATTTCCATGCTTGAAAAAAAAAATGAGAAAAAAATGCATAAAATTTTAAAGGTCTTCAACAAAATAAAATGCACTGCTACAAAGGTTTGTTTTTTTATCGGACAACTTGGTATACAATTCATCCGAATTAAAAACATTTAAAAAGTTCAAACATATTTCTGTTTAAAATGCAATCATAATATTGCTTTTTCATGTCGCATCAATTTTCAAAATTCTACTTTTACCAACATTTTGGAATCGCACTAAAATATTTTTTGTATTTTCAAAGTAATCTATTATGTGTATTGCATTTTACAGAGTATTTTAAATATTTTTTTTAATTTTCGCGAACCACTCTTTTATACAGATTACGAAAGCCTAACAGCACAATTTGTTAGCTCGTAATTACAAAATAATAACTCATACTTGCGAAATAATAACTCGTATTAACAAGATAATTATCTCGTAATGACGAAATTACTTTCTCGATATAACGAGATAACTATCGCTATCTCGTAATTACAACATAAGAACTCGTAATAAAGAAATAATCTCGAAACAACGAGATACGTATCTTGCAATAACGAGATATTATCTCTTATAACGGGAATTTTATCGTTATAACGAGATATCTTTCACAACATAACGAGATGTCTTTCTTGTTATAACGAGATAACTATCTCGTAATTACGAGATAACTATTTTGTAATTACAAAATAACTTTTTGTTTTTACATCGAAATAACGAGTGACTTGAGCGTTAGGAGGAGACAACTTCAAGAAGTTATTATTCGAGATTTTTTGTAACTTTTTAAGATATAATTCTTGGAAAAAGCTAAACAAATATCAAAAATATACTTTCTAAAAATGGGGTTTTACGTCGTTTAGTAAGAATAGACTTTACAGAACCAGTTTGTATTTATATGTACAGCTGAGATTGATTTATCTTATGTAGTATAGCTGACCCATTACGGATTAATCCGTTATGGCTAAGGATTTGTCAGTCCATTATGGCTTTGCTCGGTCTATTATATTATATTTTATCAATTAATTATGAATTCCATAGAATAATGTTTAAAGGTTCAAACTTTCAACCTTGCAATATTCCTAGATTTGTTTTATGTTTTGATTTAAAAAAAAATTATAAAAGTGAAAGAGAAAGACAGTAAAAAAATGAACTAAAGATTTTGTCCTTTGTCAGATTTTTTATATCTTTCTAACATATTTAAAAATTTATTAAAAGTATTGGGTTTTTCTAAAAAAAAGGACTGGTTATATGTCTTGGGTCCGTAATAACCGCCCACATATAACGATAAGGACAGTCATTAAAACCATGGGATATAACTAGTCTATTATCAAATAAAGGCATTTATTAATATTATGATAATCGTCTACTTTACAATAATTAACTTTCTTAAATAAGTTAAACAATGAACAAGTAAACTTTATACATCAATCAACCGATAAAATGCCATATCCTTGGAAATAAAATTAAAACAAGACGCTGTTTCCTGATATTTAAAGAATTAGTAAGAGTAGCACTGCTAATCCTCGTGCGAGTTATCGGTCCTGACTGTAAAGTTATGGACAGTTTACTTCCGCTATATGCAAAACAAACTCATATTAAGATATTATTATCTCTTTATTACGAGTTATTATCTCGTAATTGCGAGTAAGTTACAAATTTCAAATAATGCCAACGTATATAATTGTATTATATATCGGAACGGTCAACCATAGCTGTTAAGTTTGTTGGGGCGTATGTAACACTGTGGGTTTCCATCCCGGGAGCCAGAGAAACATTTGAAACATTTGAAACATTTTATTTCACTAAAGGCCTCACACGAGGCATGATAGTACATGTAACAATAAAACTGATATAATGCATGAACAAACATATTTACAAGATACAATATTTAGTGGGAAGGTAAATATTATTTGAAAATTGACATTACAATTTTACAGAATTTAGCTAAGCCAATAAGAACATATAATGATCACTTGTATTCATTAGCTCAAAGAAACTATTTGTATTTTTTGTATTACATAGGTTAAAAGGTAAAAATTTCTGACGTTCAATAGTAAAGAAGGTACAATTGAAAATATAATGGAATTCATCACCTAGCTCTTCTCTGTTGCATAAATAACATACTATTAGTCTTTCTGATCTATCTGGCTATACTATAAAATCTGCCACATTCAATAGGCAATCTATGACTGCCACATCTAAATTTACATAAGTTAATTCTTAAATCTAAAGGTAACACAGTTAGATAGTTCTCAAATCCGAATTCTGCTTTAAACATCCTATAGTTTAAACATTTAGTTGAGTTATCTGAAGTTTCCAATCATTAACAAATAAAGTATGATAATACTGTTTAACATTTCTAGATAAATTACTATTAGTATCAACATATTGATTATTCCAAATATCAATAAAGCCACATTCAGTCAATACATTTTTAACAAAATTTAACCATTATGAATGATATATATCACCAGAGTCTAGTTTGTACAACATGTCATACAATATACGAGATATTTTTTCTTGTTTTCCAGTAACAATACTTTTACAAAAACTAACCATTCTTGCCTTGATATTAACAGACATTGGTACTCTACCAAGTTCACCATATACAATGCAATTAGGTGCACATTTTTTAACTTTTAATATATATTTACAGAATTTTAATTGTAGGGTTTCGACAATATTATTATTTTCATAACCCCATACTTCAGCACCATATAGCAATATAGGGGTAACCATAGCATCAAATAGTTGCAATAATATATCAATTGGCAAAAACAATTTTCTAGCTTTACGTAATACATAAAACATCGCTTTACGAGCCTGTTGCACAAGTCTGGCTTTATTAACATGAAATGTACCCTTTCTAGAAAATACAATGCCTAAGTATTGAAATTCGTTAATAACAGAGAGACGTTCATTATTGTACAGAAAATGATAATTTTCAGTCCGACGACTTTTTGAAAATATAACAACATTGGTTTTAGTAGTATTTACCTTAAGATTCCAAGTTTCATAATATAAGTACATTGCATTTAATGCAGATTGCAACTCTGCCGCAGACTCAGCAAAAATTACAGTGTCGTCTGCATACAATAAAAGGTACAATTTGAAGTATACTTCAATATCATCATTGTCAAATAATAAATGTGACATATTATAAACATCTTTCAAACCATTATAAGCATGAGACATAAAATCAGTCAAGTCATTGAGAAAAATAGAAAATAATAAGGGTGACAAATTTTCACCTTGCCTAACACCAATGTTGGAAGCAAAATATTCTGAACAACTAGAGCCATCTCTTACACAGGATTTTGCATTTTTATACAAATTTTGCAATACAATCAATATTTTACCATCTATACCAGAACGTAATAGCTTCTGCCATAATAAAACTCTGTTTACAGAGTCAAAAGCCTTCTTATAGTCAATAAAGGCACAATATAGCTTTGTTCTTCTAAATAAATACAAATCAATAAGACACTTGAGATTAAAAATACATGTATGATCAACAGTGCTATACCCCTTTCTAAAACCTGCCTGTTCTTCACATAACAAACCCAGGCTTTCTAGATAATTAAAAAGTCTATTGTTCTAAATACAAGTGAACAGTTTACCATAACAGCTCAATATTGTAATACCTCTATAATTATCTACGTCTGCAGGGTCACCTTTCTTTTTAAATATAGGACAGATAAAACCTTTCGACCATGATTCAGGTATAATACCACTTTCACAAAACAATATTAAATATTTTCAGAAATATTGGCAAAAATTTACCAGCTGCATGTTTCAAAAATTCATTTAATATCATATCATCACTACACGCTTTATTATTTTTCAAAGACTTAATAGCTTTTAAAATTTCTTGTTCGCAAATTGGCCGATTTATAACAGTATTGCATTCACTAATATTTTCTGGTAATACAACATCAATATCATTTTCATCATTGTTAAATTTTTTGAAATGATTATAAAATACATCAAGTGCAATTTTCTTTGATACATTTTTACCTTTTTCACAACCTTTATTCAACAATGACCAGTAAGACTTAAGGTCAGTGGTACGCAGACCACGTAACTTATTTATAAATGCTTTTTGAAACTCACTAAATTGATTTTTCAGAGTTTTCTTATACTCTCTACTTTTGCAAACTAAGTCCTCATAGTTAACAGCTGTCTGTGCTCTATTCAATCACTATTGAAATACTTTTTACAATGTAAAGATTGAGATTTACATTTTTTATTCACATTGTTAACATCAATTTTCACAAACATATCAGCAACATTAGCAGCGTTCATAATTATACTATTACAATCTTCTACAACACTATTAACATTTACAATATCTGTGTTTTGTGGATCAATATTGTCCAGTCTATTCAAAAGTTCATCTATTTTTGCATCGTCCAGGCTCTCGGTGAAAATTGCAGCTCTCTCTCGGACCCATCTTGGTTTTATAATAATTTCATCTTGATCAGTGATTACAATGTTAGAGTCATTTGTATTGTCTATATCAGAATAAACATTTGTATTAAACACATCAATCAAATTGGTACACAATTGCAAACATATAGGTTTATGTACATCACTAAGAATTGGATCGTAGGGTAACACATTAAAGTCAGTAATAGATCTGAACAGTGTAGGTGAAACAATAGCATAATCAATAACAGAATTACTACATGTCGAGATACCAAAATTTTTATCATTACCTACTCTACTATTTACAATGAATAATTCAAGACTTCTACACAAATCACAAATCTATTAAACGTCTACCATATTTATTAACTTTTTTATCTTGCAAAATATGCAAATTATTAACAAGTGCCTGCTCAACATTTGGTACATTACAAAAATTTAAAATGGTATTATCAATATCAATATACTCATTTATAGTACTACAATGCGAATTGAAATCACCAATTTGACAGACTTGTAGATCTGTATTATTTAAGGCATTTTCAATTTCACTGAACGTATCAATGCTACTATATATACTACACTCGGGGGAATATAAACAGCCCCAAATAAAGTTTTTTGTAACAATAGCTTATCATCAATTGTAAACCAAAGCACACATTGACTAGAACAATTTGAAGGATTTCCAACATGAACATATTTACATAAATTATCTTTAACAAAAACACAAATACCACCAGATTTAGCTTGACAGTGTTGCCTAATAACAGAGTGTATAAGCTTATAACCAACATTCTCAACATCATCAAACTGGTCAAGTTTAGTTTCAGTAAAACATAATATGTCATATAATGATAAATATTATTTGAAATCAGGGTTAATTAACTTTGAAACAAGGCCACAAACATTTAAAGCCAGAACTTTAATTTTATTAAATTTAAAATCTAACACATCTTCATTCTGCATGGAAAGACGTGACGAGTTAACTGCATCTGACTGTACAGGCTCATTACTGCTGAGAGAACATTTCCTTCCCTCGAAATCCTACAGCTCGGAAAGACCCAGCTTTTTGTAGTCGACATCAGTATAACCCAGCTTAAATAAGTCATCCGGAGATTCAATTACTACATGAACACCACCATTTTTCATAACACAGTGAATTTTTCCTTCTCGTGTATACACCTTTTTAACATCCACGGACTTGCGGACCAGTTGCAAAAGTTTGAAATGTAAAGGTGTCAAGTCTTCAGTAATGTACACATCTTTAAGGACTGACTCTTTCAGCTCTTTCCTGGCTGTCAAAAATTTTATTCGGTCGGTACGGTTCGAAAATTTCACCAACATTTGTCGGTTCTTCCCTGGTGTTTTCTTACCAAGCCTATGCGCGTCGCTTATACAGCTCGGCTCTGTATCAATTTTCATCGTTTTGGCTAGATTCATCAGAGTTTCAATAACGTTTTCATTGCCTTCAACTTCAGGAATGCCAGTCAATCTTACATTGTCTTTTCTTGACTGCTGGTCAAGTGCATCATATGCAAATTCAACATTACGTACTCCCGCCTGTAAACTGTTTATTTTCGTATCATGAACAAGCAGAGTTTCGTCTCGCCTGGCAGAGACAAAAGCGTCCAACACTGGCAACAATAACATCATCACGTTGAGTGCAGTCTTCTCAGAGTCTTGCAATTTGTCAGTTTCTTTATTAAAACGTTCACTAACTGCATCTATTGTCTCATTAATTGACAGGATAGAGTGCGCCGACTAACGGCGGTAGTTACCTGAACAAGACAAGACAGTTGGCCAATCGGCAGCAGTCTCCCGATTTAGTCTATTATGATTGCTACCGCCCCGTAATCATGCGGGGTTTTCATCCCTAACTTAGCTCTGCTTATTTGATTTCCAATCGGCAACTATGTCCCCATTCAGCAGCCAAACAAGACACAGTATTCTTGAGATACGACTGGTTTCCGCAGTTTAGCTTTTGATTATTTATCCCGTCTCGCATGTGAGACGGGAATTACTGTCGAGAACGAAGTATAACGTTTGCACACACTATATATGTTCTGATCTTTATTATTGTTGAAATAACTTCAAATAGTTAATTATTACCTATTGCTAATTGTATGGGTCTTATATATGTCAATCACAAAAGTGTTAGGATAGATATAAGACACACTTGTGATAAGACGATTTACATGTCCCGTGTGCGTTGTTTCAACGACTGCACCTAATCAACATTGCTTTTAGTCTTTCTTGCCACTATTTTTCAGAAGCTGACTGTCACAATTTTCTCTTTTGTTTTTATTTTTAACTGCTATTGCTTAAGAATTCAATATTTTGCAAGGTATGATATTTCTAAGCATAAAGAATATATATTATTATATAGTAATCATATAAGAATAGTGCAATATATTTTCATATTTTACACTTCGTCTTGGTATTTTATCTATCTTTTGGGAAAAATACAGAATAACGCCTTTCATATGTGTAGTGTCGTTTGGTTAACATGGATCGCCGAAAATGACATACATGATCTGTTCTCAAGGGGAAAATTAGCAGAACCGCTTGAAACAGAACAAATTGCAGTGAATTCAATTGTCAATAAATGTAAAGTTAAAGAATTCATAGACCAACAAAAGAAAAAATCAACTGTAAACTGTACGGAACGAAATATTGACCAAGTGAAAATATGACAATATCGGACCAATCAATGGGGTTCGTTTGGCAGACATTTTGTGTTGTCATCCAACACAATTATTATTACCAGCTGTTTGTTATCTTGTTCTCGCCCCGAAAGCTGAAATATAGCTGCCTTGAAGTAAATCAATCAATCAATCAATCAATCAATCAATCAATCAATCAATCAATCAATCAATCAATCAATTTAATCAAGTTTTAATTTTAACAGTAATATAGTATTTAATTATCTTTTATTTACTTTATATATGTAATATTATGTTAACAGTTATTGTAGCATTTTGTCTGGGAGATAGTGTTTTAAACTATATGGGGTCAAATATTTTGCGTTATGCTAGCATGCTATAAACCTTTGGATCACAGTGGACATTTGTTTGGTCATCATACTTACGGGGATGCAGAACACCATCTGCCATTTCTGGGAAAATCTCAAAAGTAATATTAAATTTCTTTCATTATGAACTCCTTAGTTTCCATAAAATTAAAAATAATAACGAAAGTTTTAAACCTACACTTTTACTTGAATTTAGCAATGGTTGAAGTACAAAGTTTTCGCATTAATGAGTTCGGAATAGGCAAAGTATATACCAAAGTAGGTTACTTTTTAGTACTTTTTGACCAGTTATTTCCCAAAAGATAAAATTTAACTCGGAGACCCCTATTTTTCTTTCCGATTGTTTTAATTATTAATTCCGATATTGAAGATTTTCAAAATTTTCGTAGATAGAATTTTTAAATCTATTACTTAACTGTTTTTTATTCTCTGTATAATCTGTTATAAAATTTGAAATTTCAGTGTTCCAAACCCGAAAATACGCCCTGAAACACCTAATGTTTAAATGTGATTACCTGTTTTTTTTAAAACTATATTGCAAGTTTAAAGAATTATTTTCGGTGTAGGTGGCCTTAATCCCTTTAAAATCTTAATTACCTACTAAACTTTGGTACATGGTTTATATTCCATGTCAATGTTATCTGTGAATTTCAAGGTGAAATTAAAGACAAATATAGATATATTAGGTCAGTCAATCATCACGCGTGTGATCTAATTATAATAAAGTTCATACTTAAGAACGACTTTACACGCAATGTCCTTTTTTCACTTCTCGTTGTGCTCTCGTTGTCCTATCTCAGTTCTCGTTATCTTCTCGTTGTCCACTTCTCGTTATCGTCATTGTCCATGAATATGCCCCCCCCCCAAAAAAAAAAAAAAAAAAAAACAAAAAAAAACAAAACACAAAAAAAAAACAAAAACAAAAAAAAAAAAACAAAACAAAACAAAAACAAAAACAAAAAACAAAAAACACCAGTCTATTTCTTTGTATATTTTAATCAATTTTATTTAATTTGCCTTTGGATACATTTGAGCTTAGATTAAGAGTAATTTGGTTCAGTGAAAAAAGATTATGGATAGTTTCAGAGCATTGAAAAAATTTTGCAAAGTGAATTTTTTTGATTTTTTACAAAATATTTTTTGCTCCTGGCATTGTACTTTTAGCACACGAAGTGCCATTCCAAATGCGATGGGACAATTTTCTAATGGACTTTTTAAATTTTTAGTTACCAGTCGTGATCGCATAAAAATGGCAGACAATCTATTATTAGTCATTTATTATTTTAACTATTTGTGTAAATGCTTAACATTTTGCTGTAGTGGTATCTTCCAGTTGAAAAAAAACTGTCAGTGCACTATCACAGGAACCAGTTAAAAAGTTTGACATGTTCGGATCACATTGTCTGGTTACCATGATGATTAACGACCATGATCCATGAAAAATTATGTTGGTCTTAATCCATTGTTTTCGTAAAACAAAGTAATAAAAATAGATATCTATAGTTCCGCCATCCATTAGGCGTGTGTTCCAAATACAATATCTGGGAATCAAGACTCAACCTACTGCGCTGCTCCGGGAGTCCCCAGTTGACTGATATATAGACATTCTCGTTGTGGTGTTGTCAAGTTATTATGTGGATTACGTGTTTGAATAGTGAGATGTTCCTATCACGATAAAGAACCTTTTGTTGTTTGCAGAAATAGTAAGTACACGGTAAGAGCAGCAAATGTATACAATAATTCATAATCCAGTTGCAGCAAACATTTTCTCTCATTTCTAGGATTGATTTATTGTTGCCTAACTTGTTCTCGTTCTGAATTCAGCTAGCTGTAATACTGCTCGCTGGACATTAAGCTTCTTTGTAATCAGTCATTTATATGATGCAGCTGCAGTGTATTTGTTCTGAGTGATCATAAAGTTTTAATCAACAGAAAAAGTCCACCATATTTATTTGATAAATTATTTTTTTTAATCTACGCAAAGGATAGCTTAACAAAAGTCACAATAATAATAATTTGTCGGAAAGAGAAATGCACACATTTTCCACTTCTAAGACTTGGTTTACTCACCAGTTTGTCACTCTAGACCGCTAAGAAAGAGACCTATTAAACTCACTAACGCTAACATCATCTTGGCAACAACGTCAACAACTTATTTCCCCCTATTCAGTCATTATTGGGGCTTATCCTACTTTTCTACGAGTAAACTGTTAAAAAAACTAACTGTTAAAAACTATTTTTTGACAATTTAAGAATAAGTACTAAGCAATAAATAGTTACAATAATTAGCTCCTTTTTCATGGACTGAGCTACAAAGAGGCCCCATTACTCGTAATGGAGCAAGCCGGGAGAAATACTAGTAAGCTGTTAAACTATTTCCCTAAATTGCTACATACTTTTTAATGTCTTTTAAGTTTAACTGATATTTATACAACACATAATTCCAGGCCTGTCAAGTCTCAAGCAACTCGCGTGAGACTCAAAACTGGGCGTAATTTTTGATTGGATGATATTTTTATTGTCTAAAAAATTACTTCCGTTCATAGCAAATGTGTATAAAAAATTGTACCAAAGATTAAACTTAAATATTTTTATAATATATTACTTTACCAATTAATTAAACAAATATTATTGTTACGCACAATCAAGAGAGAATCTTACTGTGACGTCATTTTATAAGTAGAGACATGTTTGGATGGTTTTCCTGGTCTAAAAATAGGCCCTAAATATAGAATAATTGTTTTGTCTCCATCTATTGGTAGCGAACTTAAAACAAGGTGATCCCAGACGCTTATATATATGCGTCTGGGTGATAGAGACTATAATCTAGTCTCGATCATCCAGACGCTTAATTACATTTGTGCGTCTGGATTCATCTTATATTGAACTCGTTATCATTACGCCCAAAACTGGGCGTAATTTTTGATTGGATGATATTTTTATTTTCTAAAAATTACTTCCGTCCATATCAAGAAGTGTATAATAAATTTGTGCCAAAGTTTACATTTGAATATTTTTATAAAATATTACTTTATCAATTAATTAAACAAATATTATTGTTATGCACAATCAAGAGTGAATCTTACAGTGACGTCATATTATAAGTATAGACATGTTTGCATGGTTTTCCTGATTTTAAAATAGAGCCCTAAAAATAGAATCATTGTTTTGTCTCCACCTATTGGTTGCGAAAATTACAACAAGGTGATCCCAGATGCTATTATATATGCGTCTGGGTGATCGAGACTAACTATAATCATGATTTAAATTCCGGAAGTGAATAATTTCTGAATCGATTTGGTAAAAATTGTCATCCGGATCAAAGTTTTTTTTTAACTGAACATAATATGTCAGCTGAACGGCGGAAAATGGAAAAATATAAATAAAAAAAAATAGAAGTTTAATAACGGAAAATAAGTATTAAATCCCAAGAGTGTTTTTGTTCCATTACGAGTAATGGGACCTCTTTGTAGCTCCGTTCATTAAAAAAAAGAGCTACATTATTGTAGCTAAGCAATAAGCGACTTAAATAAAACCTCATACCAGCACCATAAGCCGTCATCAGTATGTTTCCTAAAATTGCACGCCACGACATGGATTACCATACGTAACGATATGAATTATTAAATGCTGAAAGAGGCTTAAATACCATAAAAAAATCGAATAATGTGTGGATCTGAACACAAGACACGAGAAAATCAAGTTAAAAATACTATAAAAAGGGAAGAAACTTCTGACCATTTATAAGTTGGAAACATGATATACTTTAAAGAAAGTATAACTAATTGTATTTCTCTTTAATAAAAAACAAAGCAATATGTGTGTATATGTAACAATACATATATTCGAACCATATGAAGAAATTAATCTAGCGTAAATGGAAATTTAACTAAAACAATTAACGACAATTTGCATATAATAGTAAGTACACACAATATTCACTCACAAATTTAGATAATTTCATGAAAAACGTGTAGTTTGTTATTTTTTATTACTGCAATTTTAATGCACTTTCCGATTAAAATGTTTCTAAATGTAAGACATTCTATTTTAGGGTACAATTTCCAATTTTAAACCGTAAATTTATTTTATTCTGATTATAAGTCTAGAATGGCGTTTTTAATAGGACATTCACATTTGCGTGTTTGCCTTTATTAGACGTTCGAACAAAGTAACAGTCATAGGCCTCATCCCAGGGGACAGTTCAGTTCGTACATAGGAAGCAAATAGGGAGTTTGTTTCCCAAGAAAGCGGTAGGGTTGACAGGCTATAATACGGTAAGCTTTATTACAGGACGTGTTTAAAGAGAACTACGCTCCTTGGTTTTTGTAAAGGGAACAAGATCACTGTTGTCCTTTAAGTAGGGTAAAATTCTCAGGATGTGCCTAACTGTGCATACTTACTGGTGGCCCATTGGCCCAATTATTGTTTGTCAACTTGTTCTCGTCTGGAGTATAGCTGAAAAATCAATCAATCAATCAATCAATCAATCTCTAACTTGGAAAGTGATTGCTTCGTTTAGAAACTGACATATTTGACCAAATATACAATTTCTGCTTTTACGAATTACTAGTAGTATTCTAATGAAATCTAGTTTATTGCATAGATAATCAATACAAAAAAACCAACAAAGCGGTGCTGAAGGAATAACATGTCCCAAATAACGACCGTCTCACGGAACTCGAACTCGGACGTTCAGCGTTAATTGTGGAAATGAACACTTTCTGCATTTGGGTGGATTGCTTGCAAAGAGTGATCCACAGGTGACCGATTGCAAGAATATATGTTAAACCTTTCATATCTGTCTCCCTTTTACTGTGGTAATAAAAACGTTGCTCTCAATTACCCCTCTTTAATTGTTCCAAGCCACACAAGTGCCGAAGCATTATCTTCAAAGTGTTAAATTTCCTTGTGCCTTTTTTACGTGCATATTTATAATTCATTGACATATATTTATATATTGTTTGTTTCAAGATTGTGCAGTTAGAAAAAATTTTCACTAACCATGAGCCATGGGGAATAGAAACAAAAGTGATGTCCTTATAGAACTGAAAGACGATTTTTCACGTGAAGCGATCAATTCACATAATCGTTACAGAATGAACCATAACTGTCCGCCATTAAAGCATGCTGATGACCTAACTGAACTAGCTCACAAGATTGCGTATTACATGTCTAACCGAAACAAGGACCTCAAACAAAGACTTACTAAGGATAGGATAGAAAATACACTTGGAGAAAATGTATCTGTAAAAATATTAACTAAAGGCGATGATTATACAGGTATAAGACAAACATAACATTTTATTTCTTTAAAAAAACACATGCTTTTTAGTTTATGTCATTTAGAAAGGCGAAATAATGGTTGTTTAAGCATGTTTCTTGCCTAGCACACAATATATGTTGTTCGTAAATTTTGGGGAAAAAGTTGTATCTGTATTCTTATGGTTGGTCACTTTTACATACGTTACATCTCTGCAACATGTCTCCCTTTAAAAGCATGTATGTTTTTTAGCTTTTATGTTTTGTTTTGTGGTGAAAACAATTCAGCAATATATTTCATACCGACAGAAATACTGCAATTGCAATTTAACAGGTCAGTTACATAACATGTTTTTGATAATTGGCAATAACTTTATATACAAGAAGTAACCCTCTAATACTTAAAGACACAACAGCTTTCTTTTCCAATGTCTTTACAACATGTATACAGCAGCTGAACTGCGCTTTCAGCTAACTTGATGTGCAGTGTAGAAGATAAGAAGGCAGTGCATGTTCCCTGCTCTTGATTAATCACAGGTAGTCAGCAAGTCCTATCACATGATAAAAGTCAACTAAAGTACTTTACAAACCGATTCTCTTAGCGTACATTTAGACTTTCCCATCGCCAACCGTAAAGTAATTAAGAATAATTTCCAGGGCAGATCGAAGGGTAACAATCATATAGATGATATGTTCTTTATAACCTGGTCCCCTGGTGCAATATTTTTCATTTACGCAAGCTTCACTTTCAAATATAACCCCAGGTCACCACCAGTTTACTACCCAGTTTGATTGGTTATTTAAAACGCCATGTTTGAGCTAATTTTTCGCGCGTTTCGTTCCGTTGGAAATTTATGTCAGAGTACAATTTAAATAAAGTAGCTACCTGCTTCTTGTTTTCGCTTTCGAGTTAAACTGACAAATCTCTTTAAGTTATGTCCACATTCGAGGATATAAATTCTATAAAAGCATTCTTTTGATAAACTGTATTTTTATTTGATTTATTTACCCGGACGCCGGACGTTACGTCATAATGCTTTGTATCGGAGTTACGTCAGTTACTGTTAATAATGACGTAAATTTTGAGGCATTCCGAATGTTGCAAACCGGTCAAAATTCAAAATTTTGACCGGATTCATTGCTGGTGACCTGACTGTTTATTCGAACCGGAAGTCCGCTTATGGTATTGAGAATATATAGTCAGGATCCCAGACTAATGTTCTTTATTTTCTTATATTAATTGTGTTAGCATTCTCATTGGTTTTAGTGTGCAATTTGTACAGGAAATGTGTAAGTAATTGATTTGAACCTGATCCTCTTTGCTGCTGCAGTTTATTAATAGTTGCGCTCGATTACAACCTTAATTGAGAAAACAATTTCCTGCCAAAGTTAGGGGTTTTCATCGGCTACTCCGGCTTTTTCTTCCAATAAAATCGGCACGCCATGAATTATCTGAAATATTGCAAGTAGTAACAAACAAGTTAATGAACAAAGGGAACTAACTCTTATTATATTACATGTATTAAGCTATTTTCTCATGTTAACAAAATACATCTCTGTATCTTCTTGAAATACTCTTTATTATTATGACTTTTTATAGGAGAAGAAGTAACGGACGACTGGTATAACGAAATAGAGCAGTATTCTAAATATTTCAACAAGGAGCCGCCATCCGAATTGAAAAATCCCGACGTTAAACGTAAGTTATAGAAACTCAGAATTTGTTTTTAGAGTTCAGGATTAATATTACTGAACAGTGAATTATCAACAAGTAAGCTAGTCTGTTTTCTCCGCTAGCCTAGGCTGGTAAAATTAATGTACAATTTTGCTTTGGTTCGATAGCAGCTTGATCTAAAATTGATTTCCGCAGATTTAGCCATGTCTGGAGTTCTTTTTTTGGCTCCCGTAATACTTATGTGTAACTAATTACAAGATGTACAAAATTTGTGGATTTGTTTTGTTGCTTTTTGGTTCGAGAATAAAGGTTACGACGATAGTGTACAGAAAAACTGAGGTCACATGCTAGAAGGCGACATTTGAACCTGTACAATAGGTTGATTGATTGGATGTTTGCTTTACGTCCAGCAAGCAATATTTCAGCTATATTCAGGACGGGCCTGTACAATAGGTGCGACTCCACAATCTGGCCTTTGGTTCTTGGTCGACCCCACACACAGTATATTTCTTTGAATAGTTTTGACGTTTCTTTTATTTTGTTTTGGCTGTACTTTTTGACCTTACTTAAAAAAAAAGAATCTTTGTTTTTATTTTTGTTTCGTTTTAATAGTGTTCATATATATATATATACGCTATTTCGTGGATTCCAGTTTTAAGGGAAGCCGAATTGGCAAGAGAAAAACCCCGACCTTAAGGAAGAAAACTGGCAATCCTTGTCAATTTGACATGGAGTCGACCCCACCCTGCCCTCAGTGAGACTCGATCCCACAGCCTTAGTGTTGACAGGTACGTGATCAAAAGAAGATGGCTAATTATCTTAACTATTTGACCACTGAATCTTTGAAGACAATGTTAAAACTAAACATTTGACAAAATATAATGGATTAGGACTAACTTAGATAAGTGCAAAATGGGATAATCGTATGTTAACAGATTCTTTGTGCATTCATCACTATCTGTAGGGGTCTTTTCGGAGCTTTAAAAACATTAGGAATGCTCAAATTGCTTTATTTTAAACAATATTTGCTAAAACATGTATAATAATAGTACCTTTAGACCACTAAATGTCTTTTTTCAAATTGACTTAATGTTATAATAAACGATAAGCAAAATATAGTGGTTTCGTCAATATTGGCAGACACCAATCTTAATCGATAAAGACTACAATACCTTCCTACCGAAGGTCTTAAGTTTTTACCGGGTACTCTGGCTTCCTACTCGAATAAAAACCGGGCGCCATGATATAGATACAATTTCTTACAAAATTATAAAAAAAATATATATCATGTATATACGTTTCCAACTACCCTTTTATTAGCCTAAGAATTATATGACCCCACTTGATAAATAATCAGGCTGAGCCATATAATTCGTGCGGAATTAATTACCCAAATTACCAGCGCTCGGTGCATCTCCTACATTCAAGAGCTTTTCATTGGAGCAGAACCATTTTTTATAGCATCAATGTTTTCTGTAAACACGCTACACATTACTGCCATAACGATAGCACCTCGGTTGCAGCAATAATTTATGAATTTCAAATTTCTTTTCATTTATTTCCAGACTTCAAAAATTTTACACAGCTAATTTGGAAAGATACAAAAGAAGTCGGATTCGGCAAAATAAAATCAAACAACCGTGTAATAGTTGTCGCCTGCTATCGACCTGCAGGCAATATACCAGGGCAATATACACATAACGTTTTACCACCAATGATGACTGAGAATACTGGATGTTGTTGTTCATGTTGTTAGTTGCAATAAGAATGCATCATTATTTAAATGAAATCTACCCTCAATGAGGGATATTTTAGTTTAGACAATTACAATTAAAAAGTCAAATAGTTTAGAATAAATGAATGTAATAGCAAAATATACCGAACAGCAAGGAAACTGTTAAAAGACAATCCACAAATACAAGAAACGGGCAAACTCGTGAACCAACAACCAAAAAATGAAACAATTTCAGCCATGGTACTGACTTGGTACATGTATATAATTCAAAAGTATTGTGGAACAAACCAGGTTTTATGGCATGCCAAACCTCCCGCTTCCATGAGTTGGTCAGTTGATGAAAAGTTGAGTATTGTACACCATTATTCAGTAATAGGTGTATCTAATGATCACTATGTACTGATTTCTAAAATTGGGGAAAATATTTGCATTTATATCTTTACACGACATATTTATCAACAAAGAAATACAAAAATGTAGTATCTGTATTAAACTTATTGAAGGCACGATCGAGGCGTTTTATCTTGAAACCTTTTGGCCTTTTTTTGGCAATCTTAAGAATTGTGTTTTGTTTGTTTGCTTCAATTGGATGTAACGCCATTTTTATCAATTTTTCAGCTACTTCATGGCTTCTCGTTTTTGGGTCGGCTGATTTATCAGCCAGACCCATTGCGATCGTCTGCATGAAAAATTTGAAGAATGTGGAAAAACCCCACAACGCAAATGAATGCATGAAATCCGCATAATATAGTTCGTTTAATCTTGCGGAACACTCATAAAGATAAATATCTGCTAACAATTAATTGAATTATTTTATGCAATTGAGATTTTCTAAATAAAATTTTCTACTTGTTTTGATCAGAAACTCTATATGTAGTCTTTGTTTGGATTGAATTAATATCATTGCATCAATGATGCCGGCGGGTAATTTAAAATGTACTACAGATATTTTATATCAATATATTTTGTGTTAAAAACAGTGGATGTCTGTCTTTATCATATTGTTTCATTCTGATTTCATTGTCTTAACTTTAAATATGTCATGCAGTACAGATATTCATTCGTATATGAATGCTGACAGATTTATTACCACTGGTAGCAGGATGCAGTTTCACTTGAAACAATCTCCAGATGTTAATGAAATGTCATCAAAGATACCAATTTTATAAAATTTACTAATTGTGTTAGTTGTCAAAAGTGGTAAATTAAAGTACACGTTTTGTAACATGGGGATTTTTTTAAACTGTAAAATTACTTCCTCTGCAAATTTATTTAAACTCATAAAGGCGAAATATGCAATAAAGGATTTGAATTTGCTAGCTTAATACTTACGCATTCTGACTTAAACATCACTTTGAATTTTGTATATTTTGTTTATTTAACAAAAGAGAGGTCAAGTTCGATTTGGCCATTTTCCCAAATATATCTATAGGTGTTAATGATTGCCCAAATTTGATGGTGATTTTATGTATCCCATTTTATGTATCCCAGCCCAGCCGACCCTTGAAGACCTTCAGGTCTTTGATTTATGGGAGAGAAAGCAAAAGGACCCCTTCTAAGAAAAAACTGGAAATATTGGGGTCAAGTATACTCGACTTGAACCCGCAACCTCAGTGCTGACAGGCACGCGATTAATAGCTTTTTAATTGGTTTAAGGTAGTAAGTTATCGAATATTAGGTCCCAAATTTCTGTAGTAGGTGTATTGCTTAGTCCGAGAATCCTCTGCCGTCCAACGTTTTTTTTTTGTGTGGGACGTCAGAGAGCTCTTCATAAGCAAAACAGCGGATTTTTCGACACCGGTCTGGGACGGCAAATCTGATCGTTTCCAGATGTTAACAAACATTTTCGTCCAGGTAAACTATATATAAATCGCTTCGTCAGTTATTTTTCTCTAAGAATATAATCATCATACCTTCAATCAAGCTAATTTAAGCACTGGCCTTAAGTCACATCGTTGTCACGTGACTTTTTGTTCAAATGAAAGTGAAATGTCCGGATGTAAGGGTATCGATGGAAATTAGCTTAGAAATGGACTTAAATCCTCTTGATTAAAGGTACGATTATTATATTCATAGAGAAAAATATCTAAAGAAGTTTTGTTTGTTTGTTTGAATGATGTTTAACGCCATTTTCAGCAATTTTTCAGCTATATCATGGCGTCCAGTTTTTATTGGGAGAGGAAGCCGGAGTACCCGGAGAAAACCCCCGACCTGAGGTAGGAAAACTGGCAATCCTTGTCAATTAAGATTGGAGTCGAGAACACCATGCCCGCAGTGAGAATCGAACCCGCAATCTCAGTATTGACAGACCACGTGATCAATAGTAGACGAACTACCTTAAACACTCGGCCACCGAGGCCCCTCTAAAGAAGTGAATTATATCTAGTGTAACTGGACGAAAATGTTTGTTAACATCTGAAAACGATGAAATTTGCCGACCCAGACCGGTATCGCAAAATCCACTGTTTTGCTTATGGAGAGCTCTCTGACGTCCCACGCAAAAAAAAAATCGTTGGACGGAGAGGATTCTTGTCCCACGCAAGAAAAAAGCGTTGGACGGCAGAGGATTCTCGGACTAGTGTATTGCTCTCGAGTCTAACATAGATAAGCTGCCGCGTGGGAAGGCGACTGTCTGTTGGCATTCCACTTTTCCACTATACATGTACATTCTCAATCATCTAACGAGAGAAAAAAATTAAACATGACTACATATATAGACCTTCTTTGCACATGCATGTTAATTACAAGAAATGTACCAGTCCTGTACATAGTTATACTGCGATATTTATATACGTATACGTTTCTGTGCATCCGTGAAATATCTGTAAATAATAATTACACATGCGTATAAACAAAAGGATGAAGAGGTCGATATTCCTTGCTTCCGTATCAGCTGCCCCCACCACTTTTTTCTCTGGAATACTCGATTACTCACCAAATAGTTACTGTCACAATGAAGATATAAAAAATGAACTGTTTCATACAATTAGTATTTGCTATAAAGTAAAGAAATGGACATTTAAATTTAGTTCTTGTGTTGAGTGCATGTGTATTAATTTACCTACAAAGCAAACGTTCCATTTCCTGGTCTCAGATTCAGGTAGAAGTTATAAACGGGAATGTAAGTGTATATTATCTCACTTACATAAGGGAAATAACCGAGGCATTCAAATCTAAAAGAATATATATGATGTCAAAGGTGAAAACAATGCGAACGTGCGAAAACAACACATTATGATCGTGTCATAGTGATAATCACACATTAATAGTTATAAACAAAGCAAACCAGTAAACAAACAACACAATACACACCAATCATTGCATTGTAAATAAATCAACCGGTTCATGTATATTTATTGACATTAACGCTTTTTGCCGATATCTTACGATGGTAAGACAGTGTATTGTATTGGTTTTTGACTTGTTATAATTATTATTTTCTGTATTGTAAATTTGTTTTAATTTTCATCAATAATATTTCATTATTCTAATATTTATCTATTTTTGTCAATTCTAAATTATTATTATTATTATTTTTTTGTTTTGGAAGAAAAAAGGGTGTTGAATATTTCGATATGTTGAAGAGCATTGTGTTTGTTTATATAAGGTTTTCCGACATTTCAGCATTTTGCAGCTGTATTATGGCGTCCATTTTTTATTGAGGAGAAAACCAGAGTACAAGTTGACCAATCTCTGTTACAAAACGGGCTATTTATGCTCAAGATATCTAAAAATATTAAGTTGTAATGGGGAACAAGTGGTAACATCCCTATTTAATTCCCTTTTCCTTCAAATGTATAATATAGGCCCCTTTCTTTTAAGAAACAACATTGAACTTTAAAGCTGCTTCATACATTTTTTAATATGTATAAAAATACCAAAAATATAATAAATAAATTAATAAATATATATATATATATATATATATATCAGTGGACCAAGATATTTTAAATTATCCAAACTAATATCTCTTTTAAAGAAATGTAAAAAACGGCATAATAATTTATGGACTTTAATGAAATATCAACATTTTGTTCTTATATCAAGCCTTCTTGGCGAGTATGAGTAAGCAATCGAGCCATAATTTTCTGTCGGGTATCTAGTTATATATTCAGCTTTTCAGAACACACAGATTATTTATTAAGTTCTTCGAATGAAATGGTCGCCGAGTTACCCGTCCCGTGTCTGGGATACATCTGTTATTGGGGTATCTTCAAAATGTAGCACATGTGATCATTACATCAGGACGATATGTCACGGGCAACATTGGGGACCTTATCTTGAAGTTAAATGTCACAGTGCACCAAACAGTGTCCGGCCCATAACTTTGTTGTTTATATACGGATTTACAAATAATGTGGCACAATTGATCTTGACAAATACTGCCTTAAAGCTCAAGGTCACAATGCTGCGTAGAAGATAATTTGTATTCGCCTAAATAGCCAACTTTTTACGGGGACTTTTAGCAAGCAAAACTTCAAGGTCAAGGACACAATGTGACCTTTACGAAATTCATAAACATTCCATTACTTCGTTTTATGTTCTCGGATTTTAGAACCATTTGACACTTGGAAAGCATCCATCACTTTCACTAATAATCCTTTGTTTTTATCATGTTTCGTTTAGCGTATTATTGATTAAAATTGGAGTTTGAGTAAAGGCAGGTGCTGAGTTCATAACTTTGCGTCAATATTATATCAGCGCTAGAACTGGTAGTGTGACGTCAGTTATCACTTTTGGTGAACTGATCATAACTCGGACCAAAACTTTTAAAATATTATACAACAACAAGACTGATACAGCCACATCTATTAATCATATATTTATCGATATTATAACAAGTTAAAAATTTTCAAATGTTTTAATATATTAATTATTAATATAATATTTCAGCTTAAATTTGCATCATAATGTTAGCAAACAGAACACGCCATGGGAGGATCAGCAAGTATCGCAGAGATCAAGAAAGAAGAATTCAAAGACGTTGCTTTACGAGCACATAATAAATATAGACTGAATCACAATTCGCCACCTTTGAAGTATTCAAAAGACTTGAGCATGTTTGCACAAAACCATGCTTTATATTTGAGAGCAAAAACAAAGTTACACAGAAGTGGACGGTACTGTCAAGGAGAATTTGTTGGGGAAAATATTGCAGAGAAATATTTGCCATCCTCTGTAAAAGAATATGGAGGTCGGTTGCTCATTTCTGAAATTTTATCATTATTAATGTATTTATTGTCTTTTATGGATATCTTAGATCACATTGTCTTCTCAATATTTATGTTGAATAGACCCAATGAGCATTGTAAATTAAAACAACCCAAAACAGAAGTACACTACTAACATATGCACGTTTGTCTGTTTAAACATCCCATATTATTGGATATTGGGAAGTATTGTCCTAATCCTGTGTCTTATTACACGAGCTTGCGATTACAATATATCTCAATATACATCCAATAAATCTTGTATAATATGGTGGTAATTGTATTGTGTTCCTGGTCATGCTTACAAGCCACTTATATCCAAGTTATTGATATTGTACAAAACGCTCATATTTGCACTAGGTCTCTGTATGATGTTATTAAAACATTAAAACTTAGGACATATTTTAATTTACTTCCTCAGTTTTCTATGCATTATTTTTTTCTGGTTTTTTTTGTTTTATGTTTGTTTAAATTTATTTTGGTCTGTTAAATTTTTTTTTGGTTTTACTGTCGAGCGGACTTGTTTTTCTTCTGATTAATAAAATCCTGTCGATTTACTCCTATCAGCCATATGCTTCTGACTTATCGACTAATTCCCCTGTTTAGACGGGGATCATTATTTGCCATCTTCTTTTACCAGACGACAAAACATCAAATATGAAAATCGATGTTGGAAATATGAGAGTATGGGAAATACTCTTTTATCTACGATCTGAATGCTTCTGCAATTTTTTCTTCTAAAGTTTGTTTGTTGTGAAATCATTTTTCAGGTTTTGAAGATATACTTAAAAAAGGAAATACACTAATATATAATAAACTGTCGAACTGCCTGGTGTCTCGAAAATTCTACATGTAAATAAGAAAACTTGAAGGAATATATTGCAGTTAACCAGTTTTTTCCTTTATTTTAAATGCAATTTCTTGCGATCCCAAGGCAACATTTTGACAACCTGTTTTAAATATAACAAACTTTTAGGCATATGTCTTTTACGTCCAAAACACGAACTTAGTTCAAGATGTATGCAATTTGTTTCATGAGAAAGAATTTATAGTACAAAACTTCAGTTTTGAATTTTATTAAAATTCACCATAACAGTTTTTTGTTAGATTTAATAACTATGACTATGATAAGCTAAATATTTCAGATTATGCTAACTTGACATCTAGAACATGAAGCTTAAATAAATAGTCCTAGATATTTAATTTCACTAGCCTAAGGTATTCCGATACACTTAAATCTTTAACATAAAATTATTCTGCCCCACTTTCAAGTAAGGGGAAAGGCTAAGAGTTTTTAAGGCAATTTCCGTAAGCCACAACAAAATAATTAATTATATTAAACAATTCAAATCTATATTTTATGACAAAACTGAGACAAATGTTAGCAAATATACTATAAAAGCTAGTTTATAAAACTTATCCGGAATGATCTTTTTAAGACATTGACTATCTCCGATTACCGCCCAACGTTGTATAAAATATCATGAATTAAAACTGTATCGTTCATTTATTATTTTTTTCGAATCCCCTTGTCATTCTGAACAGTATGTAAGGCATTGCGGGATTAAGTGTATCAGATGGAATTGCAACTTTGACGGAGTTAACACCAGAGTATACTAGGTTCTTTCATACGTTTTTGAAAAGACCGGTTGATCTTTCACGAGTGATAGAAATTGTATGTCTTTTCGCGAGTGGAGCGCAGCGAAACGAGCCAAAAGACATAAAAATTTCTATCACGAGTGAAAGTTCAAACGGACTTTCCCAAAAACGTATGAAAGTACCTATTTCTTCCGTAAACCAACAACTTTCACATCGCTATAACATATAGACTCTCCATTGTTGTAGACTCCATTGTCTCTGACGTCCAATCAGAACGGCGGAAACAAGAACGTCATAGAAGAACGTTGTTATGCTTCCATAACAACGTTCTTGTTTCTGGTGTTGTTGATTGGATGACGCAGCAAGTACAGATGCGTGCGCGTGAGCTCATCTGTACTGGGTCATCTGTACCAGAAATCGGTCATTTACGGAAGAAATCTGGTTTTAACCAGATTGGTTATGCTCTGACGTCCAAGATGGCTCGAATCATGTTTGTAGACGCCTGATTATATTTCTATTTAAGTACAAAAAAGTGCTAAACCGCATTAATATACTGTAATACGTTTTTGTATCGATTAAGTATATAATAAATCACATAACTACACACACCCATAGCAGATTGAATAAATTATAGACACGTGTCCATCAAATTATGTTTGAATATATTTAACAAATAGTTCATGGCACTGAGGGTCATATGGCAGTATATGGACCGGTCAGTCACCCCCAAAAACGTATATATAAGTTTTTGGGGGTGACTGACCGGTCCATATACTGCCATATGACCCGAAGTGCCATGAACTATTTGTTATATTATACTTCATGAATCTGATGCTTTTACAGATGTTTAGAAATTAGAAATTTAACATCGTACAATATTACTCATGTGTTTAATTTAAGATTGCATTATGTTTTTGTCTGTTTTCTCAAGGATATCTATTTTCTGATTTCCTTCCACTTTTAAATATTTCTCGAAATTTCTGAAATTTAATTAAAAAAACAACATTTGAAGAACAACTTTAATAATGAGGAACAAGTTCTAACTCAAAAAATTGACAACAAAGTTTTCAGTGTAAAACAATATCAATTCACTAACAGCAAAAGTTTTAAACTTTAATAAGGTTGCTGATAATAAACATTAACGGTACAGCCATGAAAAACAAAAGATGGCTGAGCAGTTGTAGATATTTGAGAGTGTCATTAATAGTTTTATTTGTTATATTCTGTAAAATTGGTCTTGGGTCTACTACACTGTCTACAGAATTCATAGCAAGCACTGTATTTTCAACCGGCTGAGTTGTGTCATTATTTTCATAATTATGTATTTGCTGTAACATTATTTCAGTTTGAGATGCCGAGAGACATAATAAATCATCCATACCGTCATCAACTAGAAATGTAGAATTAGTTTCTGTAACATCGGGTTTATTCTTCTTGTGCTTCTCTTTCGACAACGCGTCATGTGGAACAAGATTACTTATGGTTTCTGACATTTTACGTTTTGGGTTACTTGAAGTGTCTCGCGATTAACTTTTTATCGATGACTCGTTGCGGTGGCCTGACACTGTCATGATGTGACGCGATTCAAATCCTGCATTATCCAATACCGATATGGTAGTTGCACGTATACAATGGTTCGTGTATGTCATAGACAATTTTGCGGCTTTTGAAAGTTCAACCATCATATTACCCAACTTGTTTTTGCCCAAAGGCCTGTTTTCGTACCATACATTATCATCATCATTACAGGAGTCGCGCGGTGTTTGAAACAAAGCACTGCAAGCTGGATTCCTTTTTGAGATATATTTCGAAAAACTTTTGACAGGGCAACTGTCATTGGTCGTGGCATAGATGCATACGGTTTTATTATTAATTTCAGTAGATACCACACCCTGGTGATTTTTTGTCACTTCAGAAGCCACTTAACAGACATATTGTTTTCCCTCAGCATCAGTTCTAATGTCAAACATTGATGCGGTTAATTCACGCTGGTTTTCCCTTCCACGACGACAAAAATATAGACATAACTCAAACCAAACTTTGCGCAAAAGTCCTGTTGGAGAATCAATATTGAATACATGAGATACATAAAGTTTTTCAATATCCTGCGATATTATTCCATCCTTGTGGTCCACAACGCCCTTACCTTCACGGTAGTTAATTTACACATAGATTTGAACATTTCATTTGACGATTTAAACTCAACGTCATTGATAATGTCATATGAATTAACGGCTGCTATGTGACGGCAAATACCACTTCTGATTGATAAAAGAGAAGTTCGTTTGTATAGTTCCCCTTTCCCATTTCGGATTTCTGCATAGAAATTTCTCAATATAATATCCAATTAACTTTTTGTAAAATTTTCGAAATTTTCCTGTAATTTTTTTTCTTTTAGGTAATTCCTAAAAGTGTTGACTGAATATTTTGTGGCGTTTTTGGTGTTTAAAGAATCTTTGGCATTCGTAATTGCCTTCAGTTCATCCTCGTTCAAGGATGCAAACCGTGCAGACGCCATTTTTCTTTTTACAAGTGTAGAATAATTTCTGACCAAAACCGGTTTAATGCCGAATTTGGAGTTTCAGTTTTGTCAAAACGAGGTCGGTCCATATACTCCGGCCGGTCTATATTCCATTATATGGACCGTTTATGCTTACAAAGAAATCATTGAAAAATAAATCTTCAAAGTATAATATATAAAAATATAATACAAAGTATAATACTAATATACTTTTTTTTCTGAAAGTTAAATAAGATAAACAATCGAGAAGTATCGGTTCATTTCATCAGATCTGTGCCAATGGAGACAGTGTTGTATACAGCAATCAAATACACCTTAAAGTTTTTACTGAATTCATCGCTGTTTTTTTCTCTGTACCATTTCGAGTTTTTATTATAGTGTATTTCTATAAAAGTAAAAAAAATATATTTTTTTTTGGGTTTTTTTTGTATTGTGGTTTAACACCACTTTCAGAAATGTGTCAGATATATAATTGGGTACAGTTTTTATTAGGAACGGGAGGAGGTAGTTGGAAAATATAAAAACCTTTCATTGTGGAGGGAAAACGGTTAATTTTTGTCAATTAACATTGGAATCGACCACATACTACCCAGAACTGCGAATTCGTCCCTGAATAAACTCTGGACGTCTTGCCGTAATGACTTAGCTACCAAATTGCTGAAATGCAGAAAATTAAAGCAAAAGCAAAGCGTCACTGATTAGTCATCAAAAATGCTGATCAGCAAAAAAAAAGGTTTTATTACCTGGAGAAACGAAAAATTACATGAATGTGAGTTTATCCACCGACAGTAACCCACGGGTGATTATATTTTGTTCATGTGGTCTCACAACATTACCTTTCACAAGGTAATTTTTGCTTTCATGAGTATTCAACAGATGCGTCTTACAAATCACAAGCCGTTTTTTAAACAACCCATACATGTTTGGAGTTGGAAATTGGATCTGCGTCTTTATTACAATGAATTCAAAACACTATGTTTACGAGCAGTTGTTAAAATATATAGCATTATGTTAATCAAAACTTACCAAAAAAGCGAAGAACTCACAAATGATAAGTAGGGATGTGTTTTGCAGAGTAAGGCTTATCACAATTTACTTCTGGGTTTTGCAAAACAGTTGTAAACGTTATTTTTTAATATGTTTTTAAATGACGTTTTCAGACTTTGGCTACAATTTACGAAGGCCTACGAATTTACCCGAACATGCAAGTACCGATACGGCGTAATGACAATGACCCGAATTCTAATGGTAATACCGCGCAACACTAGTTAGGAGTTAAGAACATAAGTGAGGAGTTAAGAACATAATCCACGTTAATCTACTACGATGGGGTTTATCCTATTGATCGTACAAGACTTTATTGACGTCTAGATATATATTTTGTGGTAATCTCATTTCTGCATTTTAGCACATTCATATAAATTCTTATATTTATCTCTTTGAAAGGTGAAGAAGTGACAAAAGACTGGTATGACGAAATAGAACAGTATAGTTTTTTTGAAGGAGACCCACCCACTGCAATGAAAAACAGTAAGTAAAATTAGAGCCATAACCATTCGACCTACGAATCATTTTTGGTGAACGTTACGCAAAGCCTGTAATGGATGTCCTTGCACGTAAATGATGTCGTGCAGAAGTTTGTTACTGTGACCTTAAGTTTTTCGAGATTACAATTGCACTGTTGTCTCATTTTCCTGTGTCAATAAAATTTTGATTGCATAAACTCTTTGAAATAAATTTTTGTGTCTTAATGAATAAAGCGGAAACATTATACGCTGACTTTAAAAATCAATCAATCACGGACGCAGAGTATTATATATCATATGTTTACGATTGTTAACTTTTCTTTAGCTTAGTCAATGTATATTGTAGCTGTTATATTAAATATGAATTTAAAAACATTACAGAGCTTTCACACATTCATGCATTTCAAATATGAAAGCGGTGGCGTAGCTACCATTGACGCAACGACGCACCTGCGTGCACAAACGAAACGGCAATTTTTAAAATTATCATTAGAAAGAAGAAGGGAAGAGGAAGAGGTATACTCATTCTATATGTTCTGGGTAGTTTTCAGTCCGGAAATTCTTTTACTTTTGGTCCGATGTTACTACATTACGTAATTCCACATCACACAAAATGAAGAAGGCAGGTGAATCGTGTCGGAAAATAGTCCGTTCCCTCAGATAATGTTTTTTCGTTTTTAAAATATGATTACTCGAAAACTCGCGGGATTCATATCATTATGTCTTTATTTCTTTAATCAATACTTGGAACATCCCTGGCTGGAAAATTGCACATTCTTACAAAAAAGATATTGTAAAATGCATTTAAATAAAAGTGTTTATATATAATGCTCGTGACTGGGTCAGCTTCATTGGTAAAGTTAGCTTCCATACACTTAAAAGTTAGTTCTAATAGGCTACAGCCGCTTGGCTTCCGGTGGGCTTTGCCCCCCCCCCCCCCCTTTGGAACTCCAACAAGGGCCCTGTCGTAAGTTTTGCGTGCACTGCGATCAGAACCTAACTACGCCACTGGAAAGAATAACTGTTATAGTAAAATTTCTATTCCTTTTTTTTTGGAACCGGAATCAAACAATTATTAGGTTTTAAATATTTTTAATATTATAATTGTTATTTTTGTAACAATAATTAAAATAAGATTTTTCACTTTCCCTCTCCTATTCGTCGACATTATAAACAAGCACAGCACATGAAAGATTTTATTTAACTGAGATTGATTTGTAAAGTATTTCCTAATTTTAACTCACCTTTTATAAATAATATTCAACCTTTTTTCATAACAGAATGTAGAAACTTCACTCAACTTATATGGAAAGAAACAACGGAAGTAGGATTTGGTATTGCTGTTAAAGGGAGAAGAGCAATAATAGTAGCATGTTACAAACCTACCGGGAACCTTAAGGGCAAATACGCGGAGAATGTTTTACCGGAAATAATAAAGCCTCCCGATAGACGATTCTCCAAGTGTTTAGAACCACATGTAGAAGAATAAAAAATGTTCTTTAAAGTTTGCAAGCTTTACAGCCGCGTAACAAGTGACGAGATAAGTTTGAATAGCAGAAATTAGAAATATAGTCATAAAATTATGAAGTGAATTCAGATAAAGCTTTGGCTAGAAAAGTTTTTGTTTTCGCCTAGGCACAAGGAGAAGTTTTTTATTTGTGGGAATAAATAACGACGATATTAAAGTCAACTTGGTTAATCTGGTAACTACATTGAATCGAAAATACAAGGAACGACATGAAAAATCATTTTAGAATTGAACAATTAGTGATTTATTTAACACAGGAATGCAAAATTGCATTTTATATAGATAACTATAGATGTATGCATTTATTCTGCGTAAGATTGAGTTCAATATGTTTACTGCATTGCTTCCCAAAGTTACTCAACTAACGTTTGATCTAACCATAACCACTGTTTTATACCATTAACACTTGGATTTATGTGCTGAGTTTTAAAGTATTTATAGATTGTGTATCTGACTATTCTTTCTTGGAAATCATTAAAGTAAGAACCTGGCGTAAATTTTAAGTATTTATAGATTTCATATCTGACTATTCTTTTTTGGACATCGCCAATGTTAGCATCTGGCATAACTTAACCGCTTATGCAAATCGGAAACTTTATTATACTCTATATTAGATCGGATTATATTTTATGTCTTCAAAGGTACAAAATGTAAGCAATTTACTCAATCCAAGAGCATTTTAAAAAACTCAATTTCGTATACAAAAAGATTGGTTGTGTAATTACAAGACTAGTTAGGACTGCAACGAATGAGTATTCAAATGCTTATTTAGCTAGTGTACCTTAAATAATCTGACAAAGAGTTGTCTAACAAACCGTCTTAAGGTTCATTTATAAAATGTTTAGAGAAAAATGTTTGACATTTTTACTCTAAGTAAGCAATACTTGTAATAGAAGTGTGTTAATTCTATGAATTGTATGTATATGTGTTGAAATAAAAGTAATTTCACATGGATGTAGATTGAATTCGCTATGACCAGAGCAAAGATCTTTATCAAAGAAATTAAGAATATCAGGTATGACAGAAAAAATGTTAATAAAATTCCTTTTATGGCTTGAACGCTTTGATAAGACTTGATTTGAAAGGAAAATTATTGCTTTCTATTTGAAGCCTAATTATTGAATTCAAAGAAGCTTAACATTTGCCTTTGTAAATGTCAATGTTTTAATTCTGGCTCAGTAAAATTTACTCTATAATTATTTTAAAACGTGGTATAGTTTATGGAATTACCTTGACTGAAGAATCTAAATCCTGTATATCGGGTAACGGAAATATACATTGGAAGCATACAGCAATTTGATTTATTTGAATCGGTTTAATGCCACTTTTAGGACTTTTTCGTCAATATCATTGTATGCATTTTTAGGGGAGGGGGAAGCCTGGATATCAATTGAAAACCCCTGACCATCATTAGGAAAACTGACAGTCATTGTCAGTCAAGGTTGGAATTGAGTATAACATACCGACAGTAAGGCTCAAACCCGCAAACTCTGTGCTGATAGACAAGCGATCAATAACTGATGGCTAACTTACCTAACCACTTGACCACTCAAGCTCTAAATTGTAAAATGAACAATAAATAGTTATGAATTATTTAGTTGGACATTATTTTTGCTACAAGATTGTTCAATTTAATTCGTAGAAATACAGTTGAATTATATTGTCACTACATAATGTCAAACGTTACTATCACACCAGTATACGCATTCAAGGGAAAAACGACAAAACAGTAGGGTCTATTATTTGTAAAAACAGGACGCCTTTTTCCCCATTGAGTATAATGTTCAACGCAGAGAGCGCAATTTCTAATGCCAATTCATTGTAAGAAAATAAACATTGTATTCTACATGCATTCATACTGCTTTGCAAGTGAAAAACCAATACTTGGAGTTAAACACGTGTATAATACTAGCACAATGGAGTAACAATCCTTCTTATTAGCTTACTTGGGTCCATTATTTTGACTCTTACTCGACCAATCTAATTACCTTTAATGCTTTGTGCTCCAAAGAGAGCATATAGCTTCATGTTAGGTCTAAACCGAATTTAAGCATTAAGAGTCGACAATGATTGCAAGTTTTCCTGTCCAAGCTGAAAGTCTCGCCGAGCACAATAAAAACCGGACTGTATAAAATAACTGGCTTAAATGATTTAACACACAAACATAATGTCATAGTTATCTTTTAGCCGACTGAGAAACAAATCCGTCATCATTCGCGTTCCCGCGGCGATCACACTGATTGTAGGTATTGCAAAAGGTCACGAATTTAATTCCCAACCGTGTTAATACAAATTAAGTTATTATTAATGGTAATAACAAAACAAAATCTTAATTAAAATACAAAAAATGGAAATTATTAACTGTTCTTTGTTTCTTATTCTGCGCAATGGATTTCAAACTTGGAAATATTGTTCCATTTGAGGATCATAATTGCGTTACTTTTCATTAGGGACGATGTTGAAATTAAAATTCCCAAGATTTCTCCGGTAATGAATCTAATCAATATGAACAGAAGACAGTCCAAAGTAAATTAATACTGTATTAATATCTTTGTATTTCAATTATTAGTTATAAAAAGTCCAATTAGAAGGTATAAAGCACAATTTGCACAGCATGCTGTCTGATTGCAGCAGCATGCTGTCTGATGTCAGCATCGTATAATTAAGTGCTGTCTGGGTTGATGGTTTGTTTTATTCCAAGAAGAAATGCTAAAATAAAAAAAAAATAAGTTCACATTTAGCACAAACAAGTTAAATTAGATAATTGTCAAATTATGGTCGTTAAAGTACAAGGTTGTTAAATTAGCTTAATTTTAACAACTCACGTCAACACGGCCAGATTGATAAAGGTCAAGTCGAAGTCAAGTTTGAGAACATATTTACCTGGATCGGTTTTTCCTATTAGAATTTCATTGTATATAGGACAACAGTATAATATCAGTTTAGTTTTTCCTAAAAGCAAGCAGTCTCTTATCTGCATTACCAATTTTATGGGCTTTTATTAAAGTACCTGTTTTTGTCATTTATATGTAAGATATGTAAAGATACAGAAATCCCAAAATCTTTAAAAATGCGGAGATTTTGGTGAAATTTTGTTCACTGACCAATGCACTGAATGAAATAGACGTCAATCTGTGGAACGTACAATTACTACACAAAAATACTGATTACAATCCCGATTCAACCACAGAATATATCGAAATTTCAGTACATATACTAGTTCGATCATGACGTAAACCAATGATATGACAAAATATTTATAGATTTAGTGAACCACCCAATTAAGTAGACAGTCATTTACTCCGAAGACTGTTCATCATTCGATTATGTATACCGTCTACCGTCCACCATGTAGACGGTAATAATATAACCTGTTCAAAAACTGAAATTATTAGCATCCGGCTTCTTCTCTTCACAATTAACGCTAAGATATAGATGAAACATTTCTGAAAGTGGCGAAGGAGCACTAATGAAACAAACAAAAGATTAAAAAATTGATAATATAGTTAGCATTAACAATAAACAAACGGCATTATTTTTAAAGTCGGCATTGCCCAATATATACCAAACCTGGGTAAACGTATAAAGAATGTCTAAACATCGATTCAAAACTCAAATTTAAAGTACAAGCAGTATATATATAATAACTTTTCACATTTCACATCGAACCGCTTGCATCACGTTGTTTTAAAAACTGACGATAACATATCCATATCACGATAGTATTGTGATATGGGATTTTTTTCAGCTTGCAAAGGAAAATTGAACACAAATAGCTTTGAATAAAGTTACCAACTTCACCTCTATCGAATTCTGCAACTTTTGTAGCTGATATTAAATGATATTGTCTGTTAAGTTTTCTGAATAATATACATGAAAAACACAGGCACTGCACGTGATGTGACGTTTTCTTATAAGTCTGCAGATGTTTGTTAGCGAAAATTATTGACGATAGAAAGCACACTTGTTCGAGATAAATGATCTAATTATATAATAAGCGTTTCAAATCAAAATGTTCTATAAAAACTTCTGTTATGTTGTCGAATGCAGATATATCCGATATGAACAAGATTATTTAGGTGATATTAGACAACAGAAACTATTCATGAAAGAATGCACTGTAGCAAAATATTTTTATTGTAAATATGATACTGAATAAAAATAAAAGATCCTAAATAGCAATGAACCAATATTATTAGGTATTATTTTTTGTTTTCAACAATTTGTTAGCTATATCATGGCGGTCAAGTTTCATTGTGGGAAGGAAGCCGGATTACCGGAAGAAATCCCTGACCTTTGAAAGGAAAAGTTCCAATCCTTGTCAATTAAGGTTGAAGCCGTGCACACTTTGCCCTCAGTAAGGCTCGAACTCACATTCTCATTGTTCGCAGGTTAGCTCAGACGCCGATCCAGGTATTATAGTTGGGGATGGGGAGGGGGTGGTCTAAGTCCAGGTCAGAGCCTGTATCCGCCATAGTACTTAGCTGACTAACTACTTTAACCACTCGGCCACCCAGACCTCTTAAAACTTAAGGTAAATTAGATTTTGATCTAACAAATAAATAAATAAATAAACATTGCTTTGATATGATGTTACATCTGTTTCATAAATGTTATAAACCTTAATCATGTTAGTCAATCCCCATGAAATAATACTGAATTTTTGCATTTCTGCATTTTATTGATATGTAATATATGTTTTCTTTAAAATTGCCAACATTGTGATGCTGAAGTTGGTATTATTTTCTTCATTTGTCACTCATGTAGCATTAAAACAGCCGAATATTTTATTGATACTGGCCGACGACTATGGATTTAACGATATAGGATATCACAATTCAGAGATTAATACGCCAAATCTGGACGAACTAGCTTTTAAGGGAGTCAGACTCGAAAATTATTATGTTCAGCCTATATGTACACCTACTAGATCGCAGCTGCTATCGGGACGATATCAGGTAGATAGTTTTGCAATACATGTTTTTACTGTTTTAGGTATAGCAATAGTAAATGTGTACCAGTCACGGGTTACCAGATTGTGTACCTTACATTAAGAATACAAGTGAATATCTGTGATGTGCTGTGATTGGCTCAATATTGGTTACATGTATAAAATGTTTTGTATGTAAGCTGCTGCATGAAATAAGTTTACAAAGGTGGAATAATTTTTCTCAGATCTTGCAAGATAAAATTGTGGTATTTTGTTAATAATGAATTACTTTTCACTGCATTAGAAATTAAAGTAAACGTGGACAATTGCCTGTAAAAATGTTCAAACTAGTCAAAAAACTGGTTTATAAGGATACATGTATATATGTCTAATGTTTTGTTTAATGTTGAGTAAAAGTTTATAAGTTCATAGTATAGGTAAATGTCGATCAATGTTAGAAAGGAATGCAAATCAGGTAAGCTTTTTCGACTCTGTCCAAACAGTTACTACCGTTCTACGTATAGCTGGAACAAAACCACAATTGTTGAAGACCACTTTTTCCCCTTTGTTCATTATAACATAAAGTCAATTAAAACAAATTCCACCGATTTTACTGGGATGCCATTCGGTGGTCTGAAAGTACCATATCACTTCCAAACTATATTCAAAATTTAGAAAAAATGCCCATTTCTAAGTCTTTTTAAAGCTCTGGAAGCATCCCTATCTTCAGGGATGAAGTCCGAAAGATTTTGAAAACAGGAAATTTGCAATATTTCCACTAGACCAAATTACTCCTAATCCATTATATTTCATCAAATATTTAATTTTAAATTTTTTTCTCAAAGATCCTTCTTTCTAATAAGCCCAAAAAGTAGAACCAAAACAAGAAAAAAACAAAGGAAAAAAAATTACAAAAAATACTCTATTGTATGGTGAACTACATTCGTGTGTTGTCGTTCCAGCTACATTAAGCATATCACAGCTTTTATCGACGATATCAGGTAGATGTCCCACTCCTTGCCTATTCATCCCTGTATTTTTGTTAAACTATACTTCTTCTACGTCTTATTAAATACAAGAAGATAACAGAAGCTAGGTCCTTAAATTTTACATGTAGATATATTGATAATGTCCTTTCAATTAACAACCCTCGATTTCTCAGTGTCTTCCGTTGATATATCCATCAGAACTAGAAATAAAAGAAAACCAGCAGCTTCATCTACATAATTTTTAGACCTACACCTCGAATATGACACTAACGGCCATCTTAGCACAATAATTTACGACAAACTAGATTTCTAAATTATAAATTAACCTCGCCAATTCAGCAAAATTCCAGTTTCTCCTGCATACGGTGATTATATTTCTTAATTTATGAGGTATGCAAGAGCTTGCAGCGAGTATACTGATTTTTGCAAACGTCACCTATGATTGTTGGAAACACACCTATTAGTGACTAGTGGTATATGACACCAATCCATTTTAATCAACTAACCAATTTACATCCTACAGTAACGGAAGCGGGAGGTTTGGTAAGCCATAAAGACAAGTTTAACACACCATTTTTTAAATGTCTGTACCAAGTCAGAACCATCGCTGGACTTTTTTTTTGTTAATTTTGGAGTTTGCCAGTTTCTCGGACTTTGATTTGTGGATTGTCTTTTTTGACAGTTTCATCGTTGTTCGGTATTTTGTTGTTACACACCCTGAAACGTAAAACTTTCCCGTACGTTCATTCTGTATGAAACACGTTGTAGATTGATATGGCCACTGCTTTTGGACGTTGAGTGCCATAAATACTAAAATGTCAATCCACAACAACAAACATCAATTATAACAAATCAGCAATAATACATTAAGCACAATTTATATTAAAAGCATCAAAACGATAAAAAAAAACCGTTCAATTCAGTTGAAATAACGACACCAGGAAATCAGCAAATGTTACGTTTGCATGTGTTGAAATTGATTTCTAATGAGTTTCCTGTCGTTTCCGTGATTCTTATGTGTTTCTACGTATTAAAATGATTAGCAAAACAGTAGTTAAAAGATGTCAAGTAGCGTTAACAAATATGTTTGTGGAATATTTTATAATAGATCCATTGCACGTGTGCCTGAACATATAAGAACCTATGGGCAACTCAGGTCCGTGTTTCAAGGTGCACATTTAAAAAAAATATTTATGTTACTTATGTGTGGTATATTTTAATTTAATCCTAACAACTAATTATTCTATTGATGCAGAAAACCTCGAGCTTCACCATGCACAGTTTTTATACTTTATAAAAACAATTATGTTAATAATGTGTATTAAACATTTATATCGGTTCGAACCCCTAATTGTTCTATTTAACTTATGCTTGGAAATATACAAAAACATGAGAAATTAAAGTCCATATATCAACAAGCATCGCTTTGTAAAATTGTATAATCAATCAATCAATCAATCAATCAATCAATCAATCAATCAATCAATCAATCAATCAATCAATCAATCAATCAATCAACAAATTAGTAATCTTTAGTTAACATCTTTGGTTATATATTGTACCGCTTGCTTCATCTGCTTACTGCTTAAAACATGAACAACGTCGCAAAATTCTTGATAAAATCGTATCTTTAAATATGGCTTCCTCTCATATGATAGTGACAAATATTCGAAAGAAATATACCAATCAGCAAGAGTTATAAGTCAAATGACAATATACACACACGACACAAACAGCATCCAAACAACAACAACGAAAAGTGAATATTAAGAAAAACAGCTGAAACCCATGGATGCACAGGTTTTCTGTTGCCCGCCTGTTAGTAGACAACTGTCACACTACTCAATGGGTATTTATGGTTATATAAGTCCAGGGAAAACATTCGATGAGGATTTATGTTTATATTTACCAGATTCACACAGGTTTACAAAGTGGAAATATTATGCCTTCGATACCCAACGCCCTACCAACCGACAGTTTGACCATAGCAGACAAACTGAAAGATGCTGGTTACAGAACTCACTATGTGGGAAAATGGCATCTTGGTTTCTATAAACGAGAATTTTTGCCTACAAGACGTGGGTTCGACACCTTTTATGGTAAGTATGGTTGTACTAAATGGACTACTAGTCTGACTACTAATATCAACAAGCAACAAATAAATAGCAAATGCTGCCAAAAAGTATTAAAATATTCTATGTAAATTGTTATTTTGTTTGACAGGTTGGCATGTCGAGGAGTAATGAGTTTTGAAATTTTGATATGTATATATATACATATTTATATATTTTATATATTTATAAAATTAAAACAAACATGTATGTTCATGAAATAAATATGTCCTACGATCCATACTGGAGTTCAGTCAATTGTCCTTCAAGAGGATTGTATGATTGTAACTTAAAACGTAGTCAAATCTGCAGGACGTCTGGACTACATGCATAAGTGTATGGAATCCCTTAAGTGCCACAGAAAAAAATAATTTATATTTTCCGTGGCACGTACGGGCTTCCATATTAATGTGTCGTGTTTTTGTTTTTTATATATATGCAAATATTTTCACAGGATTTTACACTGGCTCAAAATCTTATTATTCTCACGGCGTATGTCACAACAAAATGTGTGGACTTGATTACAGAGAAAATGATGCTCCTGCAACATCAGGAGGAAATTATTCTACACATTTATTTTCGACTCGAGTGGTTGATATAATTAAACAGAAATCAACTAAGGTTTGTATTTTAATTGTTACCAATTTTTAGTTATTTGTAGCATTAAAAACCCTGTTAAAATATGCAACTTGTAATCTTAACCAGCAGAAGAGACAGTTACACGCGTTTACGTTTATAGTAATGTTTGATTGTTTAAAAAGTCTAAATTCATCGACTCACTCACAAACTTATTATAAACGGCCTTCGGCCGTTCATTTGTGTGTGAGTGAGTCGACCTAGTCCATACAGAAAATATATTGTTTTATTCTTATAATGCATTTAAAATTGTTTTTTAAATATTTACTATCTTTTCCCAACATAAAATTCTATTATAAGCGTTTAATCCTATAAAGACGCGGTAAGACTCATAGTCAGCTCTAGAAAAATTACAACGAATATTTTAAATCTACGTATCAACGAGTAGGAAGAATCAAGATGTTGAGATCTAGGTCAGTGGAATGATGCATCAACAGATCGTAGTGTCCTCGAGATAACTACACACACAAATGGCTATTGAGATGAAACAATTTCAAGAAAAAATTGCAGAAGTGATCATACCTTTGTTGAAAAATTTGACGAACGGGAAACTCGATGGTCCATGATGGGAAAAGCATATAGAGTGTACTCTAGACAAACTTTATATTGAGACTTATCGATATAGTAAGCAATACCATCATTCAAAAACAATAGGATAATTTTGAAATTTAAAATAAAATAATTAGATTTAATTACAGTGACAATTAAGTATCGATCCATCTTTATATACTTTTAATGCAAGTAAAACACTTTCACCCAAAAACAACAACAACAAACATAACATATGTTATTCACAAATTTGTGAAATGCCGAAAAAAGAAGAATCCAATAGATTAACTCAAAAACCTACACTTCAATTTCGTTGTATACTGTCCCGCTATGAGATTTAATGTAGGTGGTTATACGACATAATTGTGATAAAACTTATTGTTTTGAAAATATGTAAATTAATATGGCTATTAAAAATGTATGAATGACTGGACTTTCAGTAGATGCGTTACCTAGTCAACGTATACACCTCGTAGGATTGCAATGAACGAATTGCAGATTAGCGAGGGTATTAAATATAGATAAAATGTATTTATTTTATACTGAATAAGAGCATTAATTGAAAGATTTAAACTATTGAAATTTAATAACACACAATTGCATTAAATTCTTTAGGAATAGTAAATAGTTTGTTTGTTTAAATATTGTTCAACGTCACTTTAAGAAATTTTTCAGCTATATTTTGGCGTCCAGATTTAATTGAAGGAGTAAGCCGGAGTACCTGGAGAAAACCCCCCGTCTTTCGGTAGGAAGACTGGCAATGGTTGTCAACTTAGATTAGAGTCGAGCGCTCCCTGTCCGCAGTGAGACTCGAACCGACAATCTCAATGTTGACAGACCTGATAATCAATTACGATTATACTTATTCAATATAAAATAAATACATTTTAGCTATATTTAATTGAAAAACAACCTTAAAAACTCGCCTAATGAGGCCCCTATTAAAACAGTAAAAATATGCCAAAAGAACGTCTTTATTTATCGACAAATTTGCTGTTTGTCCATTGTTGCCATTAATGACGTAATATCTGGACTAGTTCTGCTAATAACTGCACCGTTCATTCACACGACGACCGAAGATGCCACAGGTATGCTTAATCGGATGCAAGTCGGGAATGGTTGTGACAATGTCTCAATCTTCTTATCTAGCAAATAAGTCGTCACTGCCGCGTGCTAACAGTAGTGAGTTCTAGCTGGCAGTCATATGACACAGATCATCACCAAAACACATGCCCACACTTTCTATCTGAAAACATACGACGTTGAAATAACTCTTTATTCGCACACAATGATTAAATTACATTATTGACAAAACATTGTTTGAAAAATGTTTGCATGAAGGGTAAAACTTAAGGATTTTCCGTTATCGTTTTAGCCATTTTTCATATATTTGTCGTATCAAGCTGTACATGCGCCATTAGAAGTTCCAGGAGAATACGTTAGGCCATATCGCCATATTAAGGATATCCGCAGGAGGAAGTATGCAGGTAAATAAAATCGTAATGTTAGGGTAATTCTGAAATTTTAGAATAAATCCGAAACTTTTTCATCACTGCTGGCATTTAGGACGATCCATCAACATTTTATTACAATCTTGACGGTGTGAGGTTTAGATTTATACGTATTCCTATTCAACTTTCAGAGCTATTTAAAACAATAAAAGAAAAATCAAACCAATGAGGTGTGTGTGCTTTGTGAGTGCAAACAACATGTTTAAGTGAACTTTATTTATTTAAAGAGCAAGATTATTACTCACACAATACTATTTCGATGGGAGCAAGTCCATAATTGTACATGCAAAATTATTTCGTTCGTAACAGTATTGATAAATGTACTGATGGATACTAGTGTTAAAATGATTTAATCCACCCTATCTGTATTGTCTACGGAGAAAAGAACAGCGGATTGAAAAACAAACGCATTATAACGGCGACAGAAAAAAATATTGTTTGAATTCACTTTGAAATTAAGAGGCATACACATGAAAATGGCATTATTGTTCATATATTTTTTGTCATAGGAGCTATTTTTTCATAATTTCAGTAAGTTATATTGCAGAATGAGTTCTTCCGATTTTGACCTTAGTAAGAGAAATCTGCATGACTTTAAATTTAATAACAATAAATCTTTAAAAAGATTACCTCTTTACCGTAAACCACACCCTCTATTGGTTCAAAAACATACCATTACCTAATATTAACCATTGGTGTTACTCTTATACAAAAGAAAAAAAACTGGGACATAGTTGCATGTTTCATTGTTATCAACTTAATAAATAGGCTGTTTTGTTCATCTGTATTTTTCATTTTATGCTTTTCGTTACAAGGCATGGTGGCCGCTATGGATGAAGGGATAGGAAACATTACTAAGTCTTTGGAAATAAATGGTTTATGGGATAACACCTTAATTATTTTTTCAACAGGTAATAATATTCGTCATTATCTTATCGTGAGGACATAATAGACTAAGTAAAAGTAAACAAACCGCTGCTATCATAACTAGATAAGAAGTAAAAATTCAAGTTTGCTCACGGTGTACTATCTTCAGCAGTAGGACCTCAGTGGATAAGTGATTTATAAAATTAATCTACTATTGATTACCATAATACCTACACTTGGGATGTGAGGTGAGTCTAAGCTGAGCAGGTGCTTGCAATGATTTTAAGTTTTCCTGCCGATGTTTGGTTTCTCATTGGTTGAATTGGCTTACAAATAAAATCAGGATGCGGCCATGATACAGCTGGTAAGTTGTTGAAAGTGGCGTAAAACCAATACAAACAAACGAATATACACCAGCCATTTGATGGGTTTTTGTAGTTACTGTTTCCAAGGCTGTAACTTACTTAATTTTCTGATGGATGCTATTTTCCTTCGACTTTTGAGATCTGTTGACATTCTTTTCTGTTTTGTTTATATTGTAAGTGGTCAGTTAGTTGTATTAATTACAAAAGTGGGAAGAATCTCATTGAAGTTTGACACTTTTGCAAGTTCAGTTAATATTTTAACGAGTGTAGAATAACCAATTTTAAGCAACCACAATTGGTTTGCCATTACTCCCTTTATGATCTATATAGTCGATAATCGATATTTACTTGAGTTGCTTACGTGCCCCTTAAATATATTTTTAACGTTTTTCTTAGTGGAAAATCTTCAAGCCATATCACAGAGATGAAAATGGTTATTCTTTGTATGTAAGAATCAGGTAGGATAAGAAATGACGAATTTAGTGTACTCCCTTTTAATTAACGGTCATAATCGACTGATGTGTTTACAACAGGCAATACATGCTTACTCGCCCAGAGAATCTTAGTTCACTTTCATTTTCTTGAGAGTTCGTGTCGATGGCTTTTTGGTATGTAGTTTTGTTCTGTCTTTTTTGTTGTTGTCCATGATTTCTTACATGAGAGGTCATAATCTACAGTGCATGCATGTCAAACAGAAAGGTTTGATTTACATACACACGGCAACAATGGACATAAAAACAAGCTAATGCCTCTGAGTTAACCACGCTCTCTAACTTCCAAAAGTCTGACAATGAATTCCACAATATGGTATGATGTTACAAAACGATGTTGACAAATTTCAGTATTGTATGATTTACCATAGCTTAAAGATGTGACAAAAAATGGTTGCAGACGGACGTACACACCACATATATACACACACACATGCTCTAACCCACCCTCATACTTAAACACTCACACTAACACACAGACTGAAAACAACATACCCGTATTTTTTATGGGAAGCAAGAATGCAATTATTTAGAACTTAGAAAGAAACGTTAAAGACGAAAGAAAGAAAAAAGACCAAGTAGTTTCTTCCAAAATTAGGGTGCGTGTATGTAATTTTGTTATGTATTCAGATATAACACGTATAGATTTTTTTTGTCTGACTAGCATATGAGCACAATACATGCTTAAATTTCTATCAAGTCATATTGGTATCAGTCTGAATTTCAAATAAGTTGACTCTACTATTGACTTCCAATAAATGTTCCTCAACTTATTATTACAGATAATGGAGGCCAAGTAAACAGCGGTGGTAATAATTTTCCTCTTCGAGGAAATAAAGGAAGTTATTTTGAGGCCGGAATTCATGGAATAGGATTCGTGAGCGGTGGTTTTGTAAAAAACAAAGGGACTGAATCGAGAGAATTGATTCATGTATCGGATTGGTTCCCTACTCTGCTTAACCTTGCTGGAGGAAATTACAACGGAGTACAACAGTTAGATGGATTTGATCAATGGAAAACTATCAAGTAATTTAGTATCTCTTTTGTTTTTAATGTAGCTTAAAGAGTCAATATTTAAGGGAACGTTTACAAGGGATAATACAAGTAAACTTCACACAAAAACTTTATGTTATGTGCAGTTATGCAAGACTTATTGAACACTTATCATTAAGATTTTAGGAACTTAAATTTCAGGAATTAAGATTTTAGGAGTTCACACGGAACAACATATACTCTGCTATGGGAAGATGGTAAAATATTACCCTGTTTATCTTAGAATGTAATAAAACTTTAAAAAAACGGCTCTTCATAAAGTGGTGGAAGATAATTTGCATTTTGTCCTTTTGATTTTAAGAGTTTTCCAAAGCAAAACAATGTATGAGCTTTGATATTTCTGCATCTTGGAAAGTGTTAATATATAAATGGTCTAAAGAAAGCTACTAATCAGTACACTTATTTAGTATCGGCTCGACAAGCATGACGATCAAAATAACCAAACAATAATGTATATTTGTCTAGAAGATTATGCAACGATACAAATGACGGTGTTTTTGTCAAAATTATAGACTCAAGACTGACCAATGAATGGCCTTAGTCACCGAGTGTCAATATAAATAAATAACGTAAACAAGTCATACACTATTGATCTTGAATTTTCTCACTCCACCTGAACTTTAGACTATACATAGTACCAACCATCCCTTACAAATTAAGCTCAACACTGTTAGAATTAGATTTTTATAACTGTCAAATTTTTGCTTAACCTCAGCGGGATTCGAACTCACACCGCTTAACACTGTGGCACCGATTCGCCTGCACTATGTCCAGCGATCTAGACCCTTCGCGATCGGCCAAATCCGCTATATAAGTTCATTAACCAGGGTGAATAGTAGACATAGACATAGTACATGTGTACTAGCGTGTGTCGATGGAATTTTCGTAACTAATACGTATTAATCTGACATTAATCTAATTCAGTATATATATAGTAAAACGAGATAAAGTCCACAAGACAGCATTAATATGAATAAAGAATAAAATCACATGAAAAAATTTGTATTTTATACAAAGTCTGTATGATACAATATACAGATATTTTTTCATGTGATTTTCAGTGGACAGTGGGTACCTTCCTCCTTTCTCCCTCCCCTCAGCTCCTTTCTCCCTCAACTCTGCTCCTTTCTCCCTCCATACTGTTCCTGTCACCCTCCCCTCTGCTCCTTTCTTCCTCCCCTCTTTACACTTTTCTCTCTTAAAAACGCTATAGCAATGGAAAAGATCACTAAATGTACTCTAGATTTTATAGCTTTAAATTTATAAGGCAAATACTATATTTTCGTACCAAAATTGTTATTAAAAGGGAAAACACTCCTATAAGGATTCGTCTGAAAATTTTGGACCAAATAAGTTATTCAAAGGCCTTGACAATTTAGACCAACATAGTGATTTGCGTGGTCTTGCTGATCATTTTTGCAATTTGCAATTTTATTTTTCAAGTTATATTGTCAAAATTGAGAATTTTCTAAAAAAAATATCTGATTGACAGAAATTAAAATGAAACTTGCTCTGAAAATCTGAGTGGCAAATTTAATTGTGATACTGTAGAAATGTCAAATTTTAAGATTTTGGCGCAGATCCTATATTCAACGGCCACTGCCGTTTCAAATATCCCGACCAGAAAAACTTCCCAGAAATTATGTATCACAAATTTTGTGTAACGTTCATGTCGATTAAACTGAAGTTTTTGTAATAAGTAATGTGAGCATTACATGCTTTCCATGTGTAGAAATCATGTTTTTTACAAGTTTTTTAAATATGAATACAACTTAACTTAGACGTACCGCAGGTTGTTGGGTCTTGTTAGTTTCCGATATCAGTAAATACCTTTTTGATTCGCAGATCTTTAACGGATGACGAAAGTTTCAATACACTTCTATTTTTAGTTGTGGATCAAATCAAACTACGCCAGTCTTTTAGGCAACCAATATACTTTAATTATTAGAAAGTAAAAAACCAAGATTTCCCCATAAATCGTGTTGCAAATTGTAACAAGAAAAGCAAGACCAGTTCATTTGGACATTCAGAATTTTTTTATTTAGTCACTTATTTTCCCGTACTTTGGCATGAGTGTTAGGTACCGAAAATTGTGTGCGTCATAAAATTGCACCTTTTCAGAACATTTAAGTTAAAATTTGAATTGTCGCGGCACAGAAGGGTACAAGCGTCGCAAGCACTGTTAGACCAACAAAAGGCTCTTCCACGTGTATATGAGAGAATTCTGGTAGACCGTAATTGTTAGAGACTTTAGACTATTCCGTATGGTTCCGTGATGTTACGGTCTAATGGCGGGCACAGCTGCCATTGATATTTAAGTGACGATATCTTTTTGTTACAGACTTTAATGTGATACAATTGTACGTTTAAATAACTTTCAAATCAGAAGAACTAATGCGGAGAATTTCAGTGTATATGACGCTTGGACCCGTTTTGGTTTTTATTTTATTGGACATATAGTATACTTATCCCAATCCCAATCGGTCAGGTACTCAAACTTATGTATTTCCTATCCATAATTTCTTTATGGAGTATCTGCTTGGAGAAAATCAACTTAAACAAAGATCCGCAGCAGTAAGATTATACATTTACGGTTGTCATCATGAATGTTACCGAATAGCACAATTTGTCTACCATTGCAGAGCACCTGAACACAACCTCGGGTTTCAGTGGGGTTTGTGTTACTTAACGCTTTAGGTTTTGTTGTGGTCCTGTTTGTTTTGTTTTTGGTTTCCCCCTCCTTTGTTGAGCCAATGTTTTGTCTGTCCTTGACGTATCGTTTCCTGAATACACCCCTATTCTTTTTTGACATTTAATTGTTAAATATCACAATAAATTACATTAGCGCGGCGACGTGAACATCAGAAGAAACTGTCAGGAAAAGCTGTCATACATTGTTGCAAACGGTTATGACTCTGTTTTGGTTGATCTGCATTGGTCAGAAATGGTTCTGATGCAGTTCTAAGGTAGAGCTACATTAGGGTAACTATGCTCCCGAGTAAGTGCTAAATAATTAATAAAAATGTGTGGACCAGTTTTAACTGTTCTATCGTAGATCTGCTCTGGGTAAGAATAGTTCAATAGTACATCAACCGTGATTGCTATTGCTTGGAATCTTCATAGATCGTACGTGTATCTGTTTTAGAATATATATGTTTATAGTATTAAGTTAGGATTGCGGCCAACTGCAGGAATAAAACAGCTTACAAAATAGCATTCTCCTAACGACCACGTTAAGTCATTCTTCTATTTTTTTTATAGCGATCATCATAAAACCAGCTGGCATTAGGCTAACCAACTGCATAACATATTCATAATCGGCACTTTAACTCTTTATTTTTTAGTGGTGAGCAGAACTCTCCCCGACAAGTCATTTTGCACAATATAGATCCAGTTGTAAGACCAGTCGGACAGAGAATGTTTAGAAATACATTCGATTCTAGAAGAACCGCGGCAATAAGATATAAAGACTATAAACTACTTACAGGAAATCCAGGTTGGTGAACTATTGTTTAAAAGTATTTAATTGAACAAGTAATGAAAATGCACGGTTATTGTTGCAATTCAAGTTCACGTTTCAATTATACGAAAAGACGATATTAAGACAAAAAAAGACGAATAAAGATAGCCATTTCTCATACACAAACCAACTACTTGATGAATTGACTGGATATTTCAACTAAAAGTAAAAAGAGAACAAAACACAAACAATTAATTATTTTGGAGAATTATGATAGATAATTATCAGCATATGTTGATTGTCACAAGAAAATGTAGATTAATTTTAGTAGGCGTTTGGAATGGCTACACAGAGCTTCAGACTTTAGTGTACCTTATAATTATCCAGAAACAAAATGATAAGCATCCGATATTATTCAAAAATGGAACTTTAGACAACTACTTTGGTTTACTTCAATGAAAACCGAAGGACAATATCGAATATTAGATTTAACCTGAAAGAGGTTAATTAATTATATGATGAAAAATAAACTGAAACAAGCACATGTGCACATGAGTGTTAATTCCAGTACAAATTGAAAAAAACCCAAAGTACTCGCAACTTAATAAAGATTATAAAGATTAACTGCCCAAATTGTCTCTGTCTTTTTAAGGAACTAGAACATACAATCCGCATCCAGAAATTGGAACTGCACGTAAAACTCCAGATGAACCTTCTGACAAGAATGTCTGGTTGTTCAATATAAAGGATGATCCTTTAGAAACAAATGATATATCACAAGTCCGTCCTGACGTAGTCCGCATGATGTTAGACATGCTTTTTGAAATTGATAAAACATCACTACCAGTACGCTATCCGCGAAGTGATCCCACTGCTGACCCACAACTTCGCGATGGATATTGGGGTCCCTGGAAGGGGTAAAACGAACCATTTTCAGTAAAATTGAGCTACTTTGTCATGATTGAATGCACCAACAATAACATTTTTGTTAATGTTTCAACATTGACATTTGAAAAGACCCAACATTTTAAACAAAGATCAATTGAAAAGAACCTAAGTAATCTGCCAAGAAAACGAAAAAGTACCAACGAGGTGTGTAACAAATCACACTAATACAAAAAACTCGGTGTTTTAAAATTGCCTAAAAGGTACCTGTCGGCTGGTATCGCTTGCTTTTTTGTTTATTTGATTGTTGTTCAAAGCCACTTTCAACAATTTTTCAGCTCTATTATGACGTCCAGTTTTGTTTGGAGAGAAAGCCGGAGTACACGGAAAATCGCCTGGTTCTCAAAAGTGGCGTCGACAAACTTTTTTAGACTTTTGAGACTTTACATGGTGCCCTTTATTAATATGCAAATATCATAGTTGTTTCAAAGGCTGAATATGACAGTGAAAATTAACAAAGGCATATTAGATATAAAAGGTAGATAGAAATGAATGAATTGATTTTAGGATTGGTCCATGAGATACATTTCAGCTATGTATGGCTTGAACAATATTGTAGTCATTATCAAATGGGATAACTTGATAAGAAAAAACAAGGAAGTTTTGAATGCCGCAGGAAAATGTTTCTAGTCTTTGCCTGGCTTGTAGGCGGTCGATCACCAAACTAAATCAGTTAATTGTAAAGTGTGGAAGCATTTTACATTAGATTTAATATCCAAATGGAACGAATATGCTAGAGGGTTTAACACTGAAGGTAAAAATAGGTCATATGTATATACATACACATAGCCCAGTTTATAGCCTGAGATATAGGGTTGCATTGATACAGAAAGTGTATTTAAATAGTTAAATAGGAATAGATATTTTGTGAGAAAAGTATAGAATTATACAAACGAATGAAGAAAACAAATTGACAGTTTAAAACATGACAGATAGAAAACTACGCAACTAGATAAATAAGACAACACAAAGACACACATTGAGATGTAACAAGGTTACGAATTAAAATTAAACAAGGTACTAAAATTTATGTATGCTACAGTTAGGTACCTTATTTCCTAAGTGTAATTGATGCCTGCAAGTCAAATAATTGCAATGGAAAATCCATCTTCGGTTTAAGTAATCATGTCCGTTAATTTTTTTGTAAACGGAACTTAATTACATGTTTCATGACATGAAAATAGGTTGTTGATAACAATACTGTTGACAATACTTTTAGTACATCAATATAATTTTAATTGATTAGTCTAAAAATACTTTCTTGTCATGCAAAATCGCAACAGTACTAAAACTGGTAACAATAACAATAATAAAACTGCATGAAATATGGTTCTTTTTCTGCTTGATTCCAAACATAGACTACAAGCGGTTAAGCGGAATCCAATATTACAGTTTAACTTTTAAAAACAAACAATTGTTCAGTACCAATCTGCAATAGCCGTCTCAATCTCAATCATCCAATGAATGTAATAAGCGAATAAAGTTCGTCATTTAAGCCTTTACCTAAGTTTCTTTATAAACAAAGATTTGATTCTTTTCAATATCTTGTCATTGATTAAAATTTGTAGTTTTGCTAATAATTTTTCAATATTATTAAATTTCTGCAAAAGTATATCGTAAACTTTATATATAAAATTAAAATATATAAACGAAAACACGAATAACAAATAATTTAAATTATTGAATGATGCAATAATAGCCAGTTTTAAATGTCAACGGATTTAAGAAAAAATGTATTTTTACTTCTGGCCAAAACTTTTCAACTTGGCAAGCAAGAACTGTAATGACATATTTTTATTCATATAAAAACACAGATACTTTTTAAAAAAAGGACATTGATTACTTTGCAGTGTAAGGGATTTTTCTGTTTTAATATATATTTTTTATATTTGTGTCACATTTCAACTAATTTTTAGTTTATATGTAACTTAATAACGTTAGGTGCCCGGAAGGGTAACCAGATATAGACCACATTGTTGATAGTAGATATTCTCTAGTAAAGTGCTAAACTCCCTTAATGTATTAAAGAACGTTTCAAAAACAAAATTAACTGTCAGTACCAAGCAATTCACACTTTCTGGGTAGCAAGTGGTAGCAGTCAAAATGTGTGTCATTTGTCCATTGGTCCATAAGTATCTGCGTTAATTGGTTGTTAAGTTGTTCTCGTCCTAATAAAATACTGCAAGCTGGACTTAAAACAATTATCAAGCAAACAAAATGGATTAAAAGATTATTACCTAAATGAATCTGTTAATTATTTAAGTTGCTTAGGCTTACATCGGCGATCAATAAAGAATAACACTGGCTTTATCAACAAGCGCACTTAAACATAAAAATCGTTCACATATAAAATTGTAGCATACACAAATAAGGAGTCGCGAATCAGAAGACTTCATATTAGCTTATATGCATGACTGCGATTGAAAAACAACAAAATACACTTAAATATAGTCAGTTAATTATCTTGTTGTCTTATAATAGGATTGGCAGTATGTATTGCCTAATTTAACAAAAATTGTTAGATGTTCTGAATCTCTTCATTAGTGAGTATTAAAGGATTGTCTTATGAATGGTCGTGTCTTCTGTTTTAAAGAAAACGCTATAATTTCAATTCAAGATCAAAGTAAACAATTATACACGTTGGCTAATATCTGCAAATATAAATGCACTAGAACACATGTATTTTACATTTCCAAAAACAAGAACAATTTGTTCCTTTCTGTTATATCTTTAGTATAATATTACTGAGGTTAACTATAACTAGTCTAGAAACTTTTGGACTGATTTGTTCAATTAAAAAGACACTAAATAGAAACAAAATAGAATCATGTCCAGCAAGATATTGTCTAATTTTAACTCCCTGAAGTATTTTAGTAACAGCTACACGATAAAATGCCTTTTGACGGATTTAACATAACTTTTCGGAATTTTATGTGAAAGTTTTTTTGGTTTTAAACTATTTTATCTTAAGCGGCAGGAATGATTATTTATTAGATCGGACGCGCGTAATAATTTTTATGGCATCGTTTACTTCTGAATTCTATGTATTTTCATTCTGTTTTCGTTAAATGTAAAGTTATTCATGTGTTGTTGACCTTCCCCCATACGTGTATGAAGGATTGGATTGATCGCCCTGAAGATAAGGTTGTTTAAAATTGTATTCATACCCTTATGGCTACGCTTGTTCAAGATTGGTACTGATTCGCCATTTATACGGCTGTACAAGATGTTTATTAATCCCAATATAGATACAGTTGTGCATGATTTGTATTAATCCACCTTTGTGCAAGAATTTGTTATTTTAAAGAGAATATGGTTTAAGTTATTCTTATTACTCGTTTAATACGCCTACATTATGTTTATTGGTTTAATTTATGTGTTTGAATTGTTTTCAATGCATTTGCAGTTTTCTTACATAGCGTTCTTTAATGCTCTAATAAGCACATTAATTTCGATTGAATATGGAACGCAATTGGGACATACGTAGATGCATAACGATATTAGATATACTTTCTAGCATAACGAAAGTACTTTAAAGCAAATAATAACACATTTCATTTCATGTTCTTGTTATTTATACCATAAACGGCTGTAAAAATGAAGATTAGAAGTAAATGTCCATTTGTGTATTCGCATTCACTTTATAAATAGTGTTTGGTTTTAACTGTTGCAATGCTAGTTCCCTACAGCATCTTAATCATGAAATGCTTTAATTCCATTTCAAAAATGATAACCCAAATAAACAACCCCTGGAGTGGCATGTAAATTCAGAATAACATTGATGTTTTAATGTTTGTATACTTAGTGTACTGATCGATTTCAATGACATGAAAGATCTAACGCTACATCCTAATAACAATCTTTCCCTGTAGATCTGTAATTTAATTTGTAATCGACAATACATAGATGAAAAACTCTGTTGATGACCACTACTTACTTTCAATTGCCGCTACTACAATTAAAATATTGTAATTGGTTTTGAAGCAAACTTCAAGTGTCATACCTGAAATCACCTACGCCTACTAATTCAGAACAACATTGATTTTGTAATATTTGTGTACTTAGTTTATGGGTTAATTTCAGTTCTACCATAGATGAAAAGCTATTTGCTAAATAATACCATTTCCCTATAGAGCTTTAATTTCTCCATCAAATGGAGAGTAAATTAAAGAAAACCTTTCTTGATGAGTATTACTGACTTTTAATTACCGCTGCTATGGGAAAAGGAGATGTTAGTTTTAGAAGTTTAACATTACAAATTATATATATTACAGAGCTGTTATATCACGTTATTTTGTACTAATACTTTTAAATTGTAGCTTTTCTTCTATATTTTGTCACAATATAGTAGCTGGTGACACTAAGTTTATTTTAAACCAATAACCATAAATAAAGGAAGGGATGTTTTTATTAGGAAAATGTTAACTGCACTTTTTCAATCATAATGCATATATAAACGTCTGTAAAAATATTTAATAAAGTTAAAACCTTTAAAAGACTTTCATGTGGCGTGACATTCCGGATGGCGCGGAACAAAATTTAAGTTTTGTCTTATCTATAATTATTTACTTTAAAAATAAGGTACATCATTAATTTTGTAAAGTTTGTTTACTTAGTTGTAATGAAAATCTAAAGGGATTTACTAAATAAACCATTTCTAACTACATATGTGTTTACGTCTGAAATGAACAGTAAATGGAAGTAAAACTATCTAGATGAGTATTACTTTCAATTACCCTAATACAAGAGGAAAAAAATTATGTTATTGGTTTTGAAAATTTTACACCATAAAAAAAATTTATATGTAACAATTTGTTTTGATTGTGTATTTTTACCTTATTCCAGGAATTTGCTTTCCCTTTTTAATTTTGTCACAATAGAACTATGCATAAACCAAATAACCAAACACGAACGAATACTGAAAGAATAGTTTCAACTGCATTTTATTTTTAAACGAGTGATTTTTTTAAAAAATCTGTTAAAATAAAAGAACACTATGCCTGATTAATGAGCGTAAATTTACAGAAAGTGTGGAACCCAAATCAATTTTGTATGTTTTATTTCATTTTTTTTAGGACAGGTTGACAATTGTTCTTAAACTTAGAAACTGAAGTTGCGGTAGAACCATCACTGTTTGAAACCAATGATTTTATTCTACCCTTCCTTTGAAAATTGTTTGATGTGAAATTCTAGATAAGCACTTAAACAATTAGAGAACCTTGAAGTCATAAAAAAATTGCACTTAACATTAAGAGGACGGTCACAAGCACAGATCAGATAAAAATAAAATTAAAGAAAACACAGATCACATTACAAAAATAGTGAACTTTAAAGACAACAAAAAGTACTGCAAAAAGGTTGGGGTTTAAATGCAAGTAATAGTTTTGTACGATTTTAAGAAAAATGGCTAAGGAATTAAAATGTATATATTAGTATTTGAAATAATCCTTTTAATATTCAAGTAGTACACTTTTAAAAATGAATTTATAGTTAATCTTAAAAATTTTCTGTGATTGCTTACATGCGTCTTGTGTAAAACAAATCAGATAAATAGGTCCTTTGCCTTTCAAATGTCAGCTTTACAATTTGTCCCACCGCCTCCCTTCACTCCTGACGCCAACACAATGTTAAAAGAAGACTTTTTAGGAAAATAATGCAATCGATCAAAAATTACAAAACTAATCACCATGAAAATATAGCAGGTGCTCTGGTGTTTTGTTTCTGCTAACCATAACCCAAACAGAATAAAACTTTACAAACAATAACAAAAAACCCATGTCATGCGTTTTTCATGTTTTACTTACCAAATATCTAGAGTGTTTAAATATTGAAGTATGTATGTATCGATGAAACTGTGATATAAGAATATTACATAATTGAGTTCGATTAGACAAAGAAAACTTGAAAGTGAAAGAAAAGTATACAATATTTATGACATTTGATTATAACAAATTTTATGTTACATCGTAGCTGTAACATGGTAACACAATTGTAAGTCATACACATTTAAATAACGGTCTCAACTGTATTTGCTCCTTGTGCTGCATTTCCAAACGGAATTTGTCCTGAAACGGTCAGTGGTGCCACTCTGATTAACGTTTTTCCTTTAAAGCAGGGAAGCGCTTCACAGTAGGCTTTTCTCATGTTTTTATTTAAAATTCCATACAAGATACAGTTGATACAGCTATTGAAATAACATATGTATATTGACACTGTGTGTACAGCATCAGGAAAGTTTGATCGTTCACCACCAACAGCCGTTATTCCGAACGGAAAGTACATGAACATATATACAATGAAAACAGCAAATTGTGTTTTGGTTGCCATTTCTTCATGAGTCAACTTCCGTCTAGCCAGGCCATTGTTCCAATGTTTATGCAGTTCTGTTCTTGCTTTGCGAACGTGGCGATAAATCTGTACATAACAGAAAGTTGTAACAACAGTAGGTACCCCTACACATAAACCCATAAATACAACAGAAAACGCTTCGTTTCCATATCGGTCAAAAATGCACGAGTGTATTGGCATGTCGAAAGTCCACAAATCATCCTTGTACCACAGTTGAGACGAAAATGAAGCTCCAACTACACATATTAAGGCAGTTCCTATGACTACAATCCTACATCTGAAAATTTTTTTGTATATTTGACTATGGCAAATGTTGAAATATCTACTGACGGCAATAAACATAATGAACAGAATACTGCACGAGAATAAAAAAGCTGTTATAACTGCCTGAAACCTACACGAATCAGGATCTAGTTTTCTGTTGGATATCAGTACATGCATGGTAAATGGTAAAAGATATCCACTAATAAGTAAATCAACTATAGCTAGGAGTACCACCATCATATTTTGTGTAGTCCGGAGATATTTCAGGCGCGCTATTGTCCAAATAATTAGAATGTTTCCCGCCGTTCCTATTAAATACATAATGAATGACAGTATCAAGCAGGTTATACGTGTTTCTGTGCTATACAACTCCATTGTATCATCATGTTACTGTAATAACACAATGAACGACAAAATCAAGCAAGTAATACGTGTCTCTGTAATGTACGGTTATATTTATCAATTTATTGAAGTTATGTTTCTTTAAGCTTCCTGTATTGGTGGGATATTCATTAAAATGGCATTTTGGATTTACGTACTCATGTAATACATCCAAATTGACAAGTCCATTAAAACTTATTTCGTACGGTAACTCACTTTGTTATAATTATATTTCATTCCAGAAAATTGTCCAAGTAAAATAAATAAAGGCGTTTCTCTGCATGATCTGTTTTGGTAGAACATATAACTAATCATCTCATCAAATGCTATCATGCTGGTATTCTCTAAAAGAAACAATGACAGACAAGTCACGATAATTTTATTTAGTCTTCTAGATTATGGCTGATAAAAGACAATATACCTTTAGGATATTTCATCATTTCTTTCAAATATTAACCAATTAAACAGTTTTCCGAATTAATAATAAATCATTTATTAATGATGAACAAAGCACTGCACTATAATACAGGCTGTTGGTGGAATTTATAAATAAAAATAAATATGCTCTTCAAAGTGATGGAAATAAACCGGGCCTTACTTTAATGAAATACCTGTACTGTCGTTTATCTACGGTCAAACCGCTACTCGAGGTTTCGAAGCCTAGTAATGTCGTCACTATTAATAACATGATATCGTTTGATTCTCAATTTGTATTTGGAAACACACTGATAAATGCTATTCTGCTTGAGTACTATATAACCATTATCCTAAAATTCATCATGATCTTGAGAATTTTAAAGCCAGCTCAAGTTAATTTAAGGTAGAATGGCATAGCAGACCTTATACGCCAAAACTACTAAGTACGGTAAGATAAGTTTTGGATAGTAGGCAGCAAGAATTCAGAATTCTTTGCATAATCAGGTAATGAATATATCAACGTTTGGTCAATTGCAATTATTTTCTATATCGTATGACGACTCTAAATAAAGATTACTTACCTACTTACTAATACATGTATAAATCTTTATTAAGTTCCGTTTTGTGATCTCGGCATTATCTTCAAAAAACTGTTCTATTTATATTACTCTTTTTTATTTTTTAGTACAAACATTTTTCTAGCGGCCGGGTGGTTAAGGTACATGTAGTTAGTCATATCCTATGAGTTAACACTGAGAATGCGGGTTCTAGTCTTATTGAGGGCAGGGTGTGCACGACTCAAATTCCCGCTTCCACGAATAAATATACACGCCACAAAAAATAACTGAATTTTTCTGAAATTGGTGATAAACACATTTCAAACAAATAATATGTATAGTAAATGTAAATACTACTTTATTCTCTATTCTATTATTTCACACTGTTTTGACTATTGTGTTGGAGTGATCTTGTAAAAAATTTTGTTGTCCGTTTTTTGTTCAGCGTCGGTCGACGTCATCCGCAATAGGATGTGTTATGAATGGACGTTTTTTCAATGGACGGTTGTTTTCTGCGAGTTCAGTCATTTTTAATCGTTAATGTTATAAATTGTGTATTATAAGTATCTTTTATTTTACTCTTAATAACCATTTAACTGTCATGTGTTACGAGTTTTAATGCAACGCGAAACCGTTTTATGTCAAATTTCTATAAAACCTTCCTTTCTTCATTGACATGTTTACATTTATTTGACTGTTTGTTTCTGACAAAACGTGTTGGCATTCAAAGTCTTTTATTTTACCACTACGAATATTTTGAATTTTATATAACTATTATTTCAGGTTACTGTTTGGTGCGTGTCATGTTGATTTTAAATTCTGTGAAGTTGCCGGGGAAGACACTATTAGCACATCATTTATTTAGCAAATGGATTTATCCGTTTGTAATTAAAATCATTTAATTTGGGGCAAAATTTTGACATAGTGTCGGAACGTAAACGATGTGCCGTGAGTGGTTAGATTGAAATGCTTCCGCAGTGTAGATTGCTAGGAACATCCGTAATATTTTATGTATTGTTAAAAAAAGTTTGGGGGGGAGGGTATTATGTTATTCTTAACCAATCAGCGCATGCGAACAAAAAGGACCACCCGTTGAGTATTTGTTTTTTCACATAGGTTGGGAAACGTGAAAATTGTTTAGAAATTAGAGAAACCAGGGTCTACAACAGGAAATGCCATTTATAATTTTAACTAAAAAAATTATAATTATTGCTATTATACACAATTCATGTATCTTCGGTATTTATGATTTCCTTATGAAATAATAGTAGACAGAATTAAACCGATTCAAGATACAGTAAAGTGTCATTACTATATATATAAGTAAATAAAGAAGCAAAATAGTACTGTTATAACAGGTATGGGAAACCAACTTTTGGGGTTTTTTTTGCAGAACAATATCAACATTACATGACATATAACAAAGCGTCTATAAGCTGATATATAGTACAACATATACAATTCACGTCAATATTGTCTCAAGTAAAACGAACTAAACCAACTGCGAACAATGCTTACTAATTGATTTCCATTTAAGTACTAATTGATTAACCCGCTTTCAATCCCAGTTATCGTTCGATCAAATTATACATTATCAGGTGCACAATGTAACTAAGTGACGAACATTCTTTGAAAGATTCAGCGAATTATTTCCAGTGGCGTAGGTGGATTTACAGATAATAGTACCCAATATGTCAAAATTCCATGTGTTGGTATGGGAAACCCCAAATCAAATGCAAAATATTAAGTGCAAAGTTGCGGCACTATCTGACAAAGATTTATTCAGTGGTGATGGATAGTAGTGAAATTCGATAGGAAAAACTGAAATCTGTATTAATCTTTGGGAATGGGTCTCGAAATCGCAACCTCAGCGTTGACAATCCAGATGATCAATAGTAAATGACTACCTTAACCACGCTGACACTGAGTCCCCGTATGTGGAATAAATAGGTGGTCAATTAATTTTTATATGAATTACGTTTATGGTTTTCGCATAGTTCTTAATAATTGGAAATAAAGACATTACTCGATATTGATAGTAATATAAACGAGTACTTTTCGCGCGTTTGTTCTGTACCGCTTCAACACAATTCATGAGCACTTGATCTTGACTTTTATATTCCATAGCATTTTAATTGTTCATTTATAAAATTTATTCAGTAACATTTAAAAAATTTATTAAAACATTACATGCTTTTAAACGTTTTGAAACCACAACCGTGTTAAAAAATTATTTATGTATGAGCAACACGCGACGTTGAAGGCGGGTTACGAAGTGCTGTTCCAATTGTAACTGCAACTCAAATTGGAAAGCTACGTTGTATTTCGTATAATTATCTTATAATTAGCCACGCGCCCTATAATTATCCGTGATAATAAATTATATGTCACATTGACGGAACAGCTATTTTAAGGAAGTTATCTTGGTTATAGGTACGGTCATATCCTGAATTGCCGTAATTGTACTATTAGACTAGAAATAATTTAGGAAGGTTGTGGTTTATCATTGTTTTACAACGGGAGTGCCATTTATGTCGTTGTTTATCCTCGCCTTTGCTTGTGATGAAATAATGCGACGTAAATGCCTAAAATATGTAGACCACAATCCCTTAGAATTACTTCTTAATTTGCACGAATACTGTAATCGTTTATTTTAAAAAGTCGCCATAAAGAGATGAAATAACGATTTTCAGTCTGCTTCATTAACGTAACGAATTCACTTTCATAGCTAAAAATCTCAAATATATAAGTTAGTTTGTTAAATTTCTTTAATCTCTGTCCGTTGCATTATTGACAAGTCTTCTTAATAAAGACATGTCAATTCCAGGTCATTTAACATGGATAAAGAACTGAAGACATACTATGACATATACTTTTCGTTTTTTTTCCTTTGAATCGAATTTTAATTGGGGAGGAAGCCGGAGTACCCTAAGAAAACCCCCAGACCTTCGGTAGAAAAACGGGCAATCATTGTAAATTAAGATCTACCAGTGAGACTAAAAACGGTAATTTTGACAAACAACGTGATCAATATATCAGAGTCGTTTGTGCTATGAAAATGTATTCCTTATTGCCTACATGTTTAATTCATTTTCCATCTAAATATGCTTCGGAATCATTACTTTGTTTAACAGCTGGAACGAAATACAATTGATATACATTTATATATCGTGGTCTCGTTCCACTCGCAAATAGACATAAAGTTTCTATCATACTTTGAAGATCACTCGGTCGTTCCCATAAACGATAACGACGCCTTTTGTAGATTTAAAAAGAACAGTAGCCGCTGCAAAAGGCTAAATTCCTTTGTACTCCATGTTTTAACGGTTGCAGTGAAAGAACTTTTCCCTATTTAAAATGTGTTTGATATTTTGTTTCAGTCTTGAAAAAAGCCTTAAATATTGCTGATTGGACGTTAGACAAACAATAAGTTAGTAAATCAATACATCAACCTTACTAGTTGAAACACAAAACGACAATATTGAAATCAGTCCAATGATGTAAGTTTACATTATTTCAGACGGATTAAAATATGACTTATAAAGGAAAACTGCAATTATTCTGGAAAACGGAATCTATTTAATTTTGTTTTCACTGCATAGATGACATCGTTACAGTTAACAAAAACAAAAAATAAGGGTTTACTGTTTTGTTGTGTCATATCTATCAATATGAGATAGAATTAGGAATACCCTAATTAAGAGCATTGATTTCATACATGTACTTGAATGCTAACTCCGCGGAACACTAACAGTTCGAGTTTCATCTTTTTTTCCAAAAATGTAAAATTACAATTTATACATTGTTGAGTTTACGACAATGTTTAAATTTATTATAAGTATTTACTACAACAAATATTTTTTTCACCATCGATATATGACGAAATCGCTGTCTTGCACATTTAATATAATACGCTTCGCGGAATATATAATGTGAAGAACAGAAATTATTGTTATCATCGATGGAGAAAACATTTTTGTATTTAATCTTCGACTGGAACCTGTGTTATTGTAGTAAACATAACAATTCTAACTTCGATCAAAATACCAACATGATTCACATCTCTTTGACGTTATGAAATCTTCAGATTGCGAAATTAATGGAAAACGATATTTTTGGAGGAATTTCTTTTTCGTTTTTAAAATGTTGGCCGTAACCGCAATTATACGACGAGCCGTTTTTCATTTTTCCATATATGAACAATGAAGACGTACAAAGTAACTGTAGTAAAATCGTGCTAATTTGCAACAAACACTCCATAGTGCGAATTACCATATATAGAACATTGTTTACTAATACGACAAAGTCCCAAGATGCAACACACTTCGGGTTCTCAAATGTTTTTTAGATATAAACATAATTAAATACAGACGCGAATGTCAATTAAGACATTCAACCCAGAGCGCGTATAAACAACGGCACTAATTATCATCACGTATCAATAATTATCTATCTTTAACCCGAAACCGATGAACAAGTGGCGACACTGTCGAATGATATCGATTTTAAGTGGCCGATTATATTATGCAACTGCTTAATGACATCAAAGTGTCGGGTGAGGTCCACTCCCGTTCTGCTACATCGCGAGAAATGGCCTAAATTCGTTTCCGCGCAAAAAGCGTGTATCGTTTAATATACCTTTGTAACACGACTGGTGATTAATGTGTAGTGAGTGACCTTGGTGGCAGAGTGGTTAAGGTAGTTCAACAACTAGTGATCAAGTGGTCTATCAACACTGAGATTGCGGGTTCAATTCTCACTTGAGTCAGGGTGTACTCGACTCCAATCTAAATTGACAAGGATTGCCAGTTTTCCTACCGCAGGTCGGGTTTTCTCCGGTTACTACGACTTCCTCCCCAGATAAAAACTGGACGCCATGATATAGCTGACAAATTGCTGAAAATGGAGTTAAACAGCATCAAACAAACAAAACAATGTGTAGTGAGGGGTAACTTTATACTGTTTCGGAAAAATTATGCTTTGTATTAGGTTTTAGTTTTTAAATGTTCTTCGTTGTTTGTGATTTGTGTATGTTTTCAATTATTGTTTTTATGTGTTTGTATATTTTCGTAGCAATATGTGTGTTTCTCCTATTAATTTGATTATTGTAACGTCTAAGTGTTTACGTCCTTTTGTTCTTTTTAAAATTAATATTGTTAATTAAAGTTAATGAGAGTTCAAAATTATATATGTCTGTTTATTCCTTAAAATATTAAATTATTAAAAAGGAATAATTATGTTCTTTACTATACAGCGTTCAATAGACACAATTAATTTTCACGATATTCTTTCGGAATTTTAAGATGTTTAATGCATTGTCAATCAGGCTGTTTTCCAACTTAAAAATATAAAAATTGAAGTAAATTAACTTTTTCCAGTTCTTTATTTACTAGAACATCCCACATTGACAAATTCAGCAGAGAGACAACAATAATAACAACAACATTAACAACGGAGACGACAATAAAACACATCAAAATATCTAGTGCTATCACGATACTACTAATTCAACTTTAAAATGCAATCTATCATTTGTCTCGTGGAATACGAAATATTAGTAACATATATATAAGTCACATCAATAACATATTTTATGTTCAGTCTGATAATACATTTATTTAAAATCTAAAGCTATAATTATAAAATAATAATGTAAACACTATGTATTGACGTGCAATATCATTGATAAATACATTGAATAATTTTCTCCCCTAAAATTGTGAAATTGTTAAATATACCAGGGGTTTTCTATTTGCATGGAGTAGAACTTTTAAAATTTTGTAAGGAAATGATTTTGAACATTTTAATTATTTAGGCCCCCCCCCCAATTTTTTTCTTGAGCGCCTGCTGATAGTCATACATTTATCTAACAAGCTTGTCGCTTTGAACTTTTGTTTAAATGTTTATAATTTTTCCAGCCATTATATTTCTTTTTGGTCCTATAAATGCTCGTCATCTCTGATCAGTATAACTGATGTGTAAAAATGAAAATACAAAAAAAAAATTATTACTATACTGCAAAGTTGTATTTTGATATTTCGGTATAAATTCAGTTTATGTCTGGTGCACACAAAGACCTGTCAGCAAAGATTCGAAACATTTTTCTAGACCACAACCAGCTTGAGTTTAAACTAATAAACAGGTAGAGTCGAGTAATCATTCTAAATCAAATTCCGATCGATCTACTTTGGTGCAAATCATAACATGGACATAATGAAAAACCTTTAAACAGTTAATAATATATATTCTTCACTTTAAACATTATCTCCGGTCGTCGTTGTTTTTAGTCTCTGTGTTATTACACTTATATTTCCAGAAGCCGTGGTCGGTTCAACCCTTGACAATTGTTTTAGTTTAAAGCAGAGAATAGATTCTAAATAAGCTTTTTTCATATTCTTGTTTAAAACTCCATACAGAACACAATTTATACAGCTATTAAAATAACACATGTACATAGAAACTGTATGCATGCTATCTGGAAAATTTGACCTTTTAACACCTACAGCAGTAATTCCGAACGGAAAGTACATGAACATATACGCAATAAAAACTGCAAATTGTGACTTTGTCAACATTTGTTCATATTTCAATCGTCGCTGTGCAAGACCATTGTTCCAATGTTTGTGCAGTTCTTTGGTCGATTTACTGACGTAGCGATATATTTGAATGTAACAAAATCCTGTGACAACAGTTGGTAACATGACCAACACGATTATTATCACGACTGAGTATACAATGTTATCATAGCGATTAAAGATACACGTATGCATTTCTCTTTCAAACGTCCAATACTGTTCTGAGAACCAAATGGCAGAGGAAAAGGCAGAAGCTATTACGATTGCTACAATTGACATTGCTGTTACAGTCTTTAAATTGAATAGCGAATTAAATTGTTGACTGCGACAAATTTTAACATACCTAGCAATTGCAATAAACATAAGAAATTCAATACTACAGGAGAACAGAAAACAAGTCATGACTGCTTGAAACATGCATAGTCGTGGATCTGGTTCTTTATTTGAAATCAGTATATGCATAGTGACAGGCAATACATATCCACAAATAAGTAAATCCACCGCTGCAAGGATCGCCACCATCAAATTTTGGATAGTTCTCATATATTTAACTTTTGCTATTGTCCACATAATAAGTAAATTTCCTACTGTACCAATTATATAAATGATGAAAGAAAAAATCAAACAGCCAACGCGTGTTTCCATGCTGTAAGGTTCCATAATTATATGACCGTCACAATTCTATGTAAAAGACTTTTTGCTTCTTTGAATCGTTTTCTTTAATCGTCCGTGCTATGTGAACTGTTTATATATTTTGTTAAAACACAATTATGCACTTTCAATAACCAATTCAGGTATTTTTGTCTACACCAATGTGTTTCTTTTATATTCCCAAATAACGTATTAACACTGTTAGTTACTTATGTTGTTACTCACGTTTCTCTTTCATTTAAGTCTATGCCTGCAGTTGGCTTTTATAGTATGTGCTGCTCGGTATGAATTTTCTTAATTAGATATAATTACAATTTTGTATATCTTTGTGTGCAAAGAAACATAAAATGAGATTTAATTTGTAGCAATCAGGGTTTCTGCCTGACAAAACTTGTTATTTTTTCTACGTTATATTAGTGCAGAGTGAGGTAGTAATGAAGATTAAACCTTTTCCAGTTAACAGATTACTTGCATCGGTTTCAAACAACGTTGATTTTTCTCAAAACTTAACATGTTTTATGATAATGATATTGTTGTCTTGGTACACCATTCCAGGTAAGGCTTAAACAAAACTTTAAGAATATTTACGAAAAAATGGTATATTAGTTCGATAAAAAGTATCTGAATATTCAAATGATCATACACTAATTAATAAGTAAAATGAATATTAGAAGATGTAACGTCTTTATTATTTTATTTTTTTATATTGTTTGGTTTGATCTTGAGGGGTACTATATCTAGAAAACAAACTAAACACCAACTTTTTAATTTACTTAACCTCATTTAAATACAAAACAACAATAAAAAAGAACCCTAATGTAACGAAAAATAAATACAGAAAACACAAATACGAACGGATAAACCAATGACCTGTCACTTAAAAGATATTGTGCACGAGTTAAACAGGCTTAAGATATTAATTGTAATAAACGTACAGTAGGAAAGTATGTAGAGCATCTCTAGAGGAGTTGAATATATAGAGTGATGTAAAAGACATTTGTAAGGAGAAAATATAATTATGATATAAACTAATAATACTGTTTATAGTTAATAGGAAAATGTACGGTATTATCCTAATTTCCTTTGGTACTGATGAATACTTCTGCATTATTGTATAAAGTTCAAGGTCTGTGTTATACAAATTATAATTATAATGAACTATATTGAATAATAAAATGTGTATATTATTGTAATTTGATGCAGCATTTCAAATATATTATAAATCGCACAGTGTGTTATTTTCCTGCATGAATATACATGTGTGAATAAATCTTCCATAATGCCTGTCTTTCATGAGAGATTCCATTGTTTGAAACAGCTATATTTATTGTTAAATTATTACTTAGTACAATATAAATAGGAATACAATTTTACTTAGATATTACACCCAGTTATAATTCATGGACTGTAATAACATTTAAACAAATTATAAATTGATATCTACTTGTTAAAGTTCCTTGAATCTTCTTTATGCATTTTTCTGTGTTTTCAATGTGTTTGTACATACAATTTTAAGCATATTCACAGAGGTATATGATGCAATGTTTATTTGTAATTGGTGTTCTCGGAGGTCGTTTGATTCTAAAAATAATGTGCTGTGAAAACTAAGTTTAATGGCTGTTTAATTCTCCTTCTCTATCTAACATTCCAGATTATCTCCCAAAATAATATTGTGTAGCGGATATGTTTAATAAAATTGCCTATTAGAATAATAATCTGTTTGAGTGAAGGCCATATTACATTATATAAACGGTGTTTTACATGGTACTGATTTGATTGTTTGTTTGTTTTAATGCCACTCTCAGCTATTTCATGGGGTCCCGTTTTTATTGGGGTAGAAAGCCGGAGTACCCGAAGAGAACCCTCGACCTTTTACGTCGAGTACACACTGCCCGTGGTGAGACTCGAACCCGCATCCTCAGTGTTGACGTGTTGACAGACCACGTAATCAATAGTAGTTGAATTACCTTAACCACTTGGCCACCGAGGCCCCAGGTTTGGACTTGACTTTATCAGCCTTTATATCTTCAAATCCTAAAACTACTATTTGACAATCATAGTATGAACTATTTGCGTATTAAATGACAATTGTCTGGAAACAAATAATGTTTGTAAGGCATAGTTTCTGATTTCATTGAATTGTTCATAGCCTAGGTTCACTAATTGCGTCATCTATTTTTTTTGCCAATATCCATCTGATAGCTAGATATTTTTGGCGTCGCAAATTTATAATCTCACCAACATCAACTGATAAATTTGAATCGGACATCTCGTCATATCATCTAAACTATTCGTGTGTTGCCACATTGGCTCATTAAAGATTTAACAAAAAAAATGTGCGTGCGCTTCTGGTTAATTTTGTTAACATTCTCTAGATTTGCTACCTCAATTTCTCAAAGTTTTGTGCTTTTGCTTTTATCATTGCTCTTTCTCTGTTCTCCGTTTTGCGGTTTAACTATTCGCGTGTTTTGACCCACTCAATAGCTTAACGTTTGTACAGTTCACGAGTTCCTTTGTTAACCATAACCGAAGAAATTGTCATCCATCGGTGCATTGTCAATTTTGAACGATGCTCCTTTATTTATTGTCGCCATTTTCTCAGAAATATTCACAAATAAATTATTTATTATCATCTTCCTCCACATAATCCATCAAATATGAACAACATTAAATATCGTGCATAACACTGTTGTAACAAATTGTTTTTTTTTTGTTTTTATGTTTAGCGCCGTTTAGCTATATAATGGCATCTAGTTTTTATGGGAGTTTTTATGCCTTTTCGTCATGATCTCGGTTTTGTATCGCTTACTGGTAAAGTGATATCTGGAAATAACGTAATATAAAAAATATTGATAATCTTGACCTTTGGGCTTTTTGCAAGGACATGGTCAACTGTGACAAATAATGAAGGTCAATATTTGGTATAGTTACTGAATATCGCTATTGACAAGATATTCATTGATCTAGGTTATAGATAACTGTTATAAAGGGACCATCACAAATAAGGAAAAATTTTAAACCTTAGACGGATCTACTTGTTGGTCAAATTTCAGTTTTGTACCTGTTATGGTTAAAGGGAAGGTCAACATACAACACATGTCAAAATTTGATTTAGTTTGGACCTTTGACCTTTTTCAGTGTCATTTTTAATGATGACCAGCAGTGAAAACCGAAGTACCTATCATATCTGGTTTAATGGTAACAAAGGTTCACTATCAGCTTCTAATAAACAAGAGGAAAACCATAAACATCTAAAAATTTGTTTCATTAAGGATTGTTTTCAATTGTTGGTTAGATTATTGGATATAAACGATTTTGGGTCGATTTACGCTGAATAAACCGCGAAGCGGTTTATGTTGCAGCGTAAATCGATCCAAAGTCGTTTATATCCAATAGTCCAACCAACAATTGAAAACAAACCTTATATTTTAAATTCTATAGTAAAAATGAAGTAACAAGAACAATATTTTACAAGTTATTTGCAATTCACAATTTTAGTGTCGTCACTCGTTGTTTGCGGAAGATTTCATGTATAGTCAACGTCATCAATACATCTTATTATGACGTCACAATCAGTCACGTGCTGAAAAACCAAGTTAGGTTATACGAAATAACCAACTTTGCTCATGTATTGAGTATTTAAACGAAATTAAAATATTGCCATATGTTACAAATAAAATGTAACCAAATAGAGACCTGGGGTAATAAAATTTACTTATGTTAATCACAAAAATTCCAAGACGTTATACCAAATCCAGCGAAGGCTATCTACACCTTTAAATTAGAATAACCTTAGAATTATAATAATTATGTCAATTTTAGGGCAGAAAGTGTAGACAATAAATACATCACTAAAGGAAACAATGATAATCTTGTCAGCACCGAACTGTGACTACTGGGCTTACAGTCCACCAGAAGAGGCATCCACCCAGTGTTTGCAAATATAATGTCATTAACGATACAGTTTCGCAATCAGTCACAGAACATGCAGATACAACTTTCATTGCGACATTGTTTTTTGTATTTGAAAAACATGTGTTACGTAGAAAACCACGACCCAAACCTACCCCTTTCTGTCCAACGACTACAGTTATTTTTTATTTGATTTCATAATTACTTAATATATCTAAGTTCAATAAAAAGAGTTCTTTTATTTGATTGCACAGATGACGAAACTTTGATTGCATAGCATTCAAATAGGGCTACCTTTCAAATGAGTTCTGGATAATGATCATAACTTTGATATTCTAGTTTGGTGGCATCATAAGTGATGTTAGTGACACCACACGAATATGTTGCCTACATCTTTGCGTTAAAATACCTATGGCAACCATACAACCATACTCTTAAACCAGCAGGAAATAAACCATTTTCACAATAGCGTGGATTTCTGATTATTAACAAGTCCACCCTTAACAGAGCCATCTTATCATTTAATTCCGTAATGTTCATTTATCTGTTTGTTACTTTGTGTCATATATTTACGGAATAAATTAAAAATTTAAAATAAAATATGACTCACGAAATTGTCACTAAATTTTACTATATATTAAATAACAACATAATTCTAGCCTAGCTATGGCAAACATTTCTATACGTCTTTCTATGTAGACCACTGTAGTAATGAAGCAGATAGATAATTTGTTACAGCAAAAAATACTTTCAACATTCTCTTTCTGAAAATACCAATGTTATATAAATGAACTTTTATATTTGAGAAGGTGGATGTTCAAAATATGTTTACAAAGATTTAAGTTTTAACATGTAGCTTGAGTCTTTAATTATATTGGGCTACTATGTCTTAGCTGAAATATTATGCTTGTAGCACACATTTCCTTGATAACGGGAACATCCATTTCCAACCAATTATATGTTATGCACAGTCAACTTAGTAACAACTGCAATTTGCTATTGAACTTTTCTAAGATAAAAATAATAACAAAAATCAAATTGGTTAAAAAATTATCAAAAGTTGAATTTGTTTCAAAATATTGTCATTGTGACATGGTAGTATCAGTACATTTTGACATTTGATGACCTAATTAGTCTACGTACGCGAGCTTTAAGTTAAAGACGCCATCAATACATTCAGATCAATCTTTAATGTTCACTTTCTGTTGGAAAAAACATTGAATACGACAAAAGGAATGATTTAAACGTTCCAATTGTCAACATTCCAGAAGCAAACGCGTGTTTACATTTCACAAACTATTTGTTTGGATCTTATGACCTATATTTTGATTTTCGAAACCAGACAATGATGCTGTTGACTATAAAACTACTCAAACTGCCGTTTGCTGTACACAAGTCTATTCTACTCCTACGTTATGTCTCACCATTGCGTTATTGATCGTCATTGGAAAAAAATGGCTTCAATTTGGTAAATCATGAACAACGTTTTACTTTTCTCTGTACATGACAATGAGACATGACTTGTCAAATTAATGGGGGGTTTTACTAACAAGTCCAGTGCCTCCATTGTGTTTTCTGTTTAGGGTACTCACTTTTGTTTTGTAGTTTTTCCGTGCTGTGTTTTTGTTTTTGAATCGTTTGTTTTCTTCCACTTTTCTTTTAAGTTGCAGAAAAACTTGTAAATTACGGATAATAAACTTAGCCTACTGTTTACTATGAAATGCAAAAGCATGGTCTGTCTATAAAATAATCAGACACGTAATAATTACAGAATTTTGTTATATGTTGCAAAAAGTGCAGAATTTGAACAAAAATACATTCTTTGCAAACTTTAAAATATACTCTGTAAAGGTTTATGTAGTTACAGTGTCATTTAATAATAAATGCTAAATAGATTGCTTATATTGTTACATGTATTTTAGTTTAACAAATAGTGCAATGATGTTAGCATAAACTTCACAAAATCATGTTAAGGAATATATGAGACATGTTCCGTACTAGCAAATATAAGTAAAGCCGACGTTTATTCACATCCTATGTTTATAATTTAAAACCTCTTTTATGAAATTGCCATATATTACTTTGCGTAATACAAAAATATCACCAACTTCACAATCTTTGGCGGTTATTTTAAGCAGTGATTTTATCAATAATTATATCAAAAGTAGTTCATTTCGGCCGCAAAGTTTGACTACTACGCTACATGATTTAAGTAATTCGTAAAATTCCCGACCGCGTTTTTGATAAAGTGAAAGAGGGAACAAATATTCCGCGATTTTCTGCATGAGAATTTATTATTATTTATTAATTAATATAAACTGAAGTTAATGTTGATACTTAAAATCAAAAGGTATGTTTCTTTTTGGGTTAAAACAAAACAAATAGGTTTAAAATTTGAAACAAAATTCAATTGCTCAGACAATATCAAAGACTATCGACAACCCTTTACAGGAGGAATTTTGATTGATTATTCAATTAAACACTTACACTAGTATGAATGTGTACATTATAAACATTGGTCCTGCAAACTACAGAAACTACTTAAACATTTAAAAAAAGCAATACACAATAAAAACAACAAAAAGGTTTAATGACGAAGAAAACAATTTATCAAACAATATGGTTCAAGACAATGTTTTTATGCACAGAATACATCGAAATATAAAACTCATATGTTTAATATTTTATGATTTGGAATTATCCGAGGTAGTAAAATGCAAACGTTTTGCTAAATTTTATTTCTTTAAACTTGTTTTGGAAGAAAAATTCTATATATTATTTTTTTCAATACAGTACTTGCACCCGTAAACGCAACACTTTGACTGATTGATAACTGATTGGTGACGAATTTTGGAACGCTAACGGATCGCTGACTGATTGATGATGAATACATCCGTCCAAAATTATGTATCCGTCATTACCTTGGTAACCGTCAGCGATCAGTTCAATCAGTGCGATCCAGAATCCGTCGTTTAATTATATGCATTAATCGGTCAGTTTATTGACGGATACGTATACATTAATAATTTAGAGATAAAACGAATTCTGCGTGATTTATATATTATATATGCATTTATAATAAAATTTATAATAAAATAAACGCAAGTATTCTAAAGAATAGTTAATACAATGTCTCGTTCTTAAAAATAACTTAAGTAAACATATTTAAAGAAAACACTATTTTCTTTATATAATTTAATAAGGCAAATTTCTTTTAAACAGGACATATTTGCGGGTTGCGCCCTGTAAACCTTACAAAAACTTCGATTTAAGGCACATCAGTAGCGACGAGGTAAATGTTTTATTTTCCGACTCCCCAATCAGTAACAGATTTATTTTCATTTAGGAAAGGACGTGGCCTCTTTTTGACATCATTACTAGTTACCTAAATGTATGCTTACGTGTTTTTATTTAGTCTACAACAGTTTTAAATAAAATTATAAAACTGTTGTGTATAAACAATTGTTTAAATGTTGAACAAGCATTGTCAATCAAAACAAATTGTTTACTAAACAAAAAGTTGTATTGTAAAATATATAGCGATTCTGGTCGCAAGTTTTATTTGACAGGCAATAAAAGAAGTTAAAAAGTATAATTACAATTACGCTGGATTGTTTCATTTATTTCATGGCGTCCATTTTTTATTGGGAGTGAGGTGGGAGGAAGCCGGAGTACACGGGTTAAAACGGGCAAGTCAATACAGTTGGAGTCAGGCCCACCCTATCTGCAGTCGTTCGTAAATCCGCAACCTGTTTATAGGCATGTAATAACTAGTAGATGACTAACCAATCAGCCACTGAGGCCCTAATAACGCCGGGGAGACTTGTTTGTGAATACTGCAGTTAAGCGTAAAAATGTGTTACAGATAGACACGTGTTATAGTACGAAATAGTAATTTTGTTAACAAAACGTCATTAATTCCCTAGGTCTACGAAGATCGGTTTGAACATTGTCATTACAGTCATATCGATAAAACAGAACTTTTTCAAAACGTACCCTTTAAAAGATCATTCAATTTGAATAACTTATTTCATTGATTGATTGACTGGATGCTTGCTTTTCTTTCAGCGAGGGTGTTCAGCCTTATTCATGAAGAGAAAAAGTTAAATATCAATTAGATTTGTTTGTTTGTTTGATTGTTTAAATATTGTTTAACGCCACTTTCAGCAATTTTTGCAGCTATATCATGGCGTCCAGTTTTTATTGGAGGAGGAAGCCGGAGTACCCGGAGAAAACCCCGGTCCTTCGGTAGGAAAAGTGGCAATCCTTGTCAATTAAGTCGAGTGCACCCTGCCCGCCTTGAGACTCGAACCCGCAACCTCAGTGTTGACAGACAACGTGATCAATAGTAGACTACCATAACCACTCGGCCACCGAGGTCCCCTCAATCAATTAGAGAAAGATGGATAAAAGGGCCAACATTTTGAATTCAACTGGAAAAATAAGTGGTATGGGTATGGGCGGAAAATTTTAAGCCTTCTCCTTTTCGAAATCTACAAAAGAGATCATTAGCGTGCAAATACTCTCTAAACACGTCACTATGGTTCGCGGCAATTCTATTATGTCCTGAACCAACCCCCCAACCCCGCCTCCCAAAAAAAAACGTGATAGCTAGTAACTAATTTCAAACACTTCCGAATTTAAAGGAAACCATTCATACTTCTATATCATTAAATATCGAATGACTATAACAGACGTCGTAAAATAAAGAAATTGTGACGGCTAAAATGCGAAAGCAGAATTGATTTTAAAATTATGCTTACATGTTTGCGTCTTTAACTCGTAACCTTCTATATACAAACGCGTTTATTTCTTTATTTGACATTTAATTTTGTGTAAATACATGTGACACAACTAGATAGTGAATAAAATATATAAATAGATGTATTCGCTTTTGTCCTAAATCTTTCTCAGTACTATACACCGGAATTTTGGGAATTGTGGCACAGAAAGAAAACTGATCAAACCACGACAAATGATCTTTTTACGCGTTTATAATAAAATACCTCAACCGCGGTGGTTAAGGTAGCAGTAATATAGTATTGATCACCGAGTTATCTGTTCGACCCTTACAGCGAGAGGATGTGTTCGACTCATCCCTAAATTTGCAAAGAGAACCAGTTTTCCTGTCGAAGGTCTGCTGTTTCGTTGGGTACTGCAGCTCTTCCTTATAAACACTCAAAATTTTACTATTCCGCCTTCGTCTTTCTCGCTTTTTTCGCTTTAAAAAATTTCGAAGTCAAATGTCACGCGAGGTCAAATATTTTTTAATTCATTGTGTGTGTGTGTTTTTTTTTTTTTTTTTATAAAATTGCACTTTGTGATGTTTATATTTCGTCACAGATGCATATATATCTAGTAATAGATTGGGGTAATTTCCATTCGTATTATTTATAACTTTAGACCTGTTTTAGCCTTATTATTAGGTTAAACGAGCCATAAATGAGGACATAACAGTTGACGTTTGTAGACTTCTAATATTTGCGAGTGAAACGAATTTTCACATTTCGAAATATTGATTTCACTAACCGGAAGTTGAATGGACGGATTGGAGCGATCAGTCCAAATCGATCCGTCAGATCAGTCAAATCGTTCCGAATCCGTCAATTGACGGATGGACGGATTGGGAACGATCTGACGGATTGGGAACGATTTGACTGATCTGACTGATTGATAACTGATTGCTGACGGATTTTGGAACGCTGACGGATCGCTGACGGATTGATAAAAGTGTTGCGTTTTCAATCTCAAGTACTGTAAATTTAGCAGCAATTGATTCAATGAATTTAAACAATAATGTTTTAACATTAGGTTTTCCTGTTGAAAGATATATAAAACATATAGTTTTAATATACAAATAATGTATTTAGCAAGACTTTTTTTTTACAAAGAAGGATATGATTTTAATAGACTTTGAAACTTTCCAAGATAAGTCCGTTACAGAAAGTCTAGTAAAACATAGGTTTCTGAATATAATTGTTAAGGTAGTCCGAATTGTTCCATCGCTCTTTTGTACATGTACCTGTCATCTAGGTGGTTTCTGATCTTCCGTGACATCACACTGTGTCTCGAAAGTCACAGCAGGTGTTTAACGTTTAGAAAACACAATTATATCACTATTTGGATGGTAATCCGTATTTTATTCCTGCATGTAATGCATGTTTATATCTAGCTATGTTCTTAAATTGACTGTTAGCCTGGCATTTGTTCTTAGATATTGCACACGTTGTTAAGTCTCGGTATATTCTGCTTAACTTCTGTTGGGAATTTGAAGAGATTATAGAAGATTGCTAGTAGGTATTTTATTGCGACGTCGACAGATAGGCTAAATATTCTGTAAAACTTTTTATTGAATGACATATCGCATTTTGTCCAGTTATTTCATTAACGATTATTAGAAAAGTCAACAATGGTGAAACTTATATAGACATTTATAGTGGAATCTTGTATAAACTTGGCAAAACCATGGTTTTGTTTTAACTATCATTCCTAGTCATCGTAGTCATCGTGGTGTTTTGTCCGTGGGTTGTAAAATTCATATTTCCAGATACAGTGTTGGGTGCAATCCTAAGGTTTTTCTTGCGGCTGTGGCAAGTAAGCGATTCCAAATATGCTCTTCTCATATTCTTATTTAAAATTCCATACAATACACAATTAATACAGCTATTTAGAAAGCACATATAAATTGAGACTGTGTGCATGAAATCCGGGAAATCTGATCTTTCACCACCTACAGCGGTAACTCCAAATGGAAAGTACAGGAGCATATACGTGATAAAAACAGCAAATTGAGATGTTGTTAACATTTGTTCATTTTTAAGCCTGCGTCGTACCAGTCCGTTGTTCCAATGTTTGTGTAATTCTTTGTTCGCTTTACTAACGTATCTATATATTTGTACATAGCAAAATCCCGTGACGCCTGTCGGTACCAGAACTGCGGCTGACATATGAACTACTGAGAAAACCGTACTTCCATATCGATTAAATATACACATATGTAAATCTCTTTCAAAAAGCCACAGCTTTTCCCAAAACCACAATGAAGATGTAAATACTGCAGCAAACAAGCACCCTAAAAATGACGCTAATATCACTGTTTTTATTTTAAAAATTGAGTTAAACGAATGGCTGTGACATATTTTCACATACCTAGAAATTGCTATAAACATAATGAAGTTTATACTACATGGAAAAAGGAAAGCAGTAACTATTGCCTGAAATCTGCAAAGCTGATATTCAGGCTCCCTGTTTGTAATCAGTACATGCATGCTGAAAGGCAGAAGATATCCACTTATAAGTAGATCAACCGCAGCCAGTAACGCCACTATGAGGTTCTGAACAGTTCTCATACGTTTAACAGTCGCTATCGTCCACATAATCAGAACGTTACCTATAGTACCTGTTATAAATACAATAAAAGAGAAACTTAAACAGAAAACGCGTGTTGTCATGTTGTAAGGCTCCATTGTTATAGTTATAACATAATCATTATAGACTGACACAAGCTCATAGTTACAATCCACAAAGCTGTCGATTTCTTTGAAGCTTTCTTTTCATTACGCGATCTTTCAAACCTCAAATAAATATTCACTTTAAATTCTATTGAGATTAAAATTTCATTTTAATCCGATTTTGGATCTTTAATTTTAGCATGTCTTGTTATTTTATAGAGTACATCAATAAGATAACAACCTGTTTAAAATACGGATTAACAATAGATAACATTTTATACATTTTTTTTGTTTCTTTTAACGAGGAACAGTGGAATTTATATTTCCTTATGTTCTGTGAGGCATAAGATTGTAAAGTCGACTTAAAACGATTTTACTTTATATACGTTTAAGACAGGGAATATCATAAGGTTTTACCAAGTTAAGATGGGTCATTAAAATTTCTGTACTCAACATGTAAGTAATGTTTGCGTTCTAATCCGTAAGAATTAACTCAAACCATATTTACACACAATTTGTTGTGAACAAGTATTTATTCCCTTTTTTCTCAACAAAAAGTTAAAAGATACGCCAAAGGTTACAAACACTTAGCTTTAATACACCCTGTTTCTATTCAAAACTTACTTGTAATGTCTCTTCTTACATATGCACTTTTACAGTCTTTAATCAATTTTACGTATACGTATAAACCATGATTGAAATGAATAAAATCTGAAAGACCTTATTTTTTGTAGTGATGTGTACGTGTTTGGTTGTTTGAATGCTGTTGAATGCCACTTTTACCAATTTTTCAGATATATCATGGCGTCCAGGTTTTATTAGAGAGGAAGCTGGAGTACCCAGAGAAAAACCCCTACCTTCGGTCGAGAAACTTGCCCTGCCCACAGCGATACTCGAACCCAAAATCTCAGTGTTGAAACACCACGTGATCAATAGTACACTAACTGTGTATTTATTTCTTTCTTGAAATGACTGTTAGCACATTTTACAAATTTACAGCCAAATAATTTCGCCTGACTTGATTGGCAATGTAAAAGCACAGAGCATTAAACAAAAATGTGTAATTGTTGCAAATATATATTTACAGTTGAGCACACGTGTGGCTATTATGTGCTACTTACTTGCATCTTCATTATATTTAAACGTATTGCTGATAAAAAAAAATAATTGTTACAATGGTGTACAATTTGTATGTTAATTTTTGTAAGTGCAAGTACATTTGACAAAAACCTGTATGCCTTCAAAAAACTTTTTATCGAGGTACAGCACACTACTGGTATCCACTTTATGAGTTACGTTACACTACTTATCGATTAAGAAAACGTAAAATGTTGGATACGTTCTCACATATACTGATACAAAATGAAACGCATAGCCCTTTGAAACTGATCAAAATGAAAATTAGTATTAATTATTAAATCATTAATTAAGTCATTGATTTTTTACAGGTAAGTTGTCGACTTTGAAGGTTTGTCCGTTTAATTGGGCTCTCTGCCTATTGAGCACGGTGGCTCATTATTCCCTTGAAATTTGGCTAACGTTTTACAAGTCAACTTGTTTTTATTTCAATTGCTACGTTACAATGCATGAAAGGACGAGGTTTAAATCTTGAAATGATCATAAACGTTAAAATATTGTCATGTCTAGAGGTCAAGATCGGTAAACAGGGTATTTCATCTACGAAATAAAATCGTTGCCGCATGAACTGCAGTAGGAATGCCTTGGATTGAGAAGATCGGCTCGCAAAATGTCTGCAACCGACTTCGACATTATGACATTGCACCCAGAAGGCAATTTTAGAGTAGTTTTGACAGACGAGAAAGAGTCTGATGGTGCAACAGATTGTGGGTCTAAACGTTCCGCAAATGGAGTGAAACTGGTTCTCCTGTGTTCAGGAAGTGGATATCTTCAGTGTAATTATTTGGGCGACGAATTCTAAAGACCGTACAACAGAACTGGTATATCTCACATGCCATATAACCACTGAAAGGTACAGACGAAATAATCCAATCGTAATATACTATCTTGGACTGCCAAATCATGTGTTCCAAGTAAACAATTGAGGGACCCGCTGTATAAACATGTGCGTCAGAGATTTAGACTCCCATCAGGTCCTTCAAATATTGGAACAGGAAGTGGTATTAGTCCCACGTAATAGAGTAAAAACAATGATTCTCTCTATGCCGTGGAGATGCAGATTGGTTTTTGAAGCTAGAGGTGGACACACAGGTACTAACTTACACGTGAACTTAAGTATTTTTAACTGTTAGACTTTTATTCACCAACCTTTAAAGCAAGGACTGAACCTTTTTTAAATTTAAACCTTTTTAATGAATATCTATATTTTGATTGTGAAATCTTTATCGAAATACGTCTTAAAATCTTAAAAATCTAGTATTCGTTTCGATTTCGAGTATATAAATATAGGTAAGTAGTAAAAACAATAACCGAGTAAAAACGTTCATCACAAATTCAATATATTAGCATGGTACATCAATTAGTTAGTTATGTCTTTCCCCGTTTCACCTTTTTAAAACAGTACTGTAACTACATATATATTGATTTAAATTTGCTTACCATTTTCAAAAATGTATATATAAACGCTTTCATCGAATTAATGTTTTCTATACGGAATTATTGAGATATTTAACCTATTTAAAATTATTATAGATGTTTCTACATCAATATATTAAGTGTGCTTATCACATGACGATTTACTTTTTATGTAATTAGTTTTTATGTATTTATGTATTATCTATTGCCACATTCGTGCCTTATATCTAACGTATTGACACTTTGTGAAAACATAACGGACAACAGTGAGTTACAAGTGTAACGCTCCTGGGACAATAAAGACCCATTTTGAAAGTGTTTAATAAAGTAAGCTCTTTATAGCCGCTACGAAGTACTAAATTATCTGCCCCTAGTTATTCCCATAACTTACCAGATTCATTCGATAGATATGCCCTTTTTTCCAACTTGCCCTATTTGGCTTGTTAGAAAATAGCTAAAATACTGCTAACTGGATGGGAAGCAAACGCCGAACTAATAAACTACTGATCATAAAAACCTTTGTGCATTTACAAAAATAAATTTAGAATAGAACACAAACAACTAGGAGTTAAGATACATATCAAAACAAAGCTGTGAGATGTAAGTTTATTACTATAGTTGGAAGTTTGAACATGACAGCTTTTTTGTTAAAGAGCAGAATTTATCTTGAGTTTCGTGCAGTGTTTTCATTAGACATATGACATTGCATAAGTACGAGTGTTAACTGAGTTTTAATCTGTAACCCAATTGGAAATAAATAAATAAATTAATAATTAAATAAATAACTAAATAAAGAAACAAATAAATAGAAAAAGTAGAAAAAGAATTGCAGCACATAGTATAAAATGAAATAAAAGACTTAAATTTAAACATTTTGAGTGAAAAAATACAACTTAACTGATTACAATGCACATGTACATTTTTACTTGAATCCTTGTTTCAATCTGTTCTACAAATGGGTCCGCCCTAGTTGTCACATAATTTTCGATCAGAATTATTGGTAGTGAGAAATACGCGAATGTCTGCAAAACAAATTTCTCGGCGTGTGGGCCAAAACATTCAACGATTAGCTAAATTGTAAGTAAACATCAAAAGACAAATTCTATTTCTTAATCTGGAATAGTCCCAGCAACATCTCACTGTGAAGATAGGGCTTCGGGACGACTTACCGTGTGCTTATATCAAGGCCACTATGTAGTAGATTTTACGTTTTAAATTATAATTCATGGTACGTCCATTGCTCAAACATAGACATAAAAATGCACGTTTGCAATGGTGCTAAGCCCAGCCTCTCAGTCCCATACAGACACTGCTTATGCCGTGCGCAAATTGCTAAATCTGTTCAGTTTGAGTATGGTTTAGTATTAATAGTTTGGGTATGTGTGCCATGTGACTGTAAGCTTGATTCCAATTGAGCACATATGGGACATCATTGATCCTCTAGTGCATGTACAAAAGCGACTGGTACAGACATTAGCAGAACTGGAACAGGCATAGCAACAACAATAGCCCTAAGTAACACAATAATTCGTTGGTATTTTGATGAAGTTAATAGGATCACCTGTGTGAGCAAAAGTTACACACGATATTAAAACTTTGTTAATACTTACACACTGGTGTTAAACGACTGATAGAAACAGAACTTACTATTAACTCAACATGACAAAGGACGAAATATATTATTTTTATTAAAATCATTTACGTCTCACATGTTTCCTTTGAATTTAAGTGCTTTGAATAACTAGGTATTGTGGAATCTTTTTTTCAAAATAATTTTTTTTTTATTTTTAAGGTTGTGATATTACTTCAACCAACCATATTTTACATCATACAATCAAAAAAATATCCGTCGACTGTTATCATCAAAGAAATAAAGTTGATGATAAGGTCCTTTTGTACAAGGATCCCTTCTTTTTAATTGGCCTTGTATAACACTTAAATAAGCTTAATAGTCATCAGCGAGTTTCTTAATTCTGTTGTGGTATTTAAGAAAAAAAGACAGGGCTTTACACATGTCTATGGATCATTGTTGTTTTTGAAAGCTAGTAAAATGATCCGAAGAACAATCTATCAAATGTGTTTGGTACTGCACTTGAAACTAAATTATAATTATGACAACATACAGGTTCATCAAAGTTATACAATTTCAAAACAGTTGACAAATAAGTACACTATGCGCTGATGAAATGTATCAAAGTTGCTAAGTTTCTAATAAACGACATCAAAAACAGAACATTTCAACAAACAATATACCATTAAGTGTTAAATTATATAAAACAAATTGTTTAGTGGTAAGAACAAGATTTCCATTCCTAAAAATCATTTGAATGAATTTTTTTTTGTTTAATGAATAAACAACAAAATATAACATTTTCCAAGTTTTTATTTGAACACGCCCTACACAAGACGGGAGATTAAAGAAACTTATTTTAGCAATTTGACCAAGGGTATACAGTTATTTTAAAAGAAAGTCGAGTAATAGTGCAAACTATTTTTTGCCAAGTTTATGTAAACAAAAGCAGGTCGATATATCACCACTAAGCTGTGTCTAGTACTGCTGTTATATTGCCTAATTACCAATTAACTGTTTACTTACTTCATCCATATGCATTGGCGTAGAACGGAAAAAACTACTAATTTTCTTTGTAACAAATCAAATGTATATTCTAATATGACGTGCTTCAAAGGCTTTGAGACCACAACTGTGGTAAAAAAATGATTTATCTATGAGCAACACGCGCTAGAAGGGCGTGTTTTAAATGGCTGTTTAAATTACAAAACTGTAACTCCCACCGGAAAGCTATTGCATATGACGTATGAATCTTATAAATAGCGACACGCGCTATAATTATCCGTTGCAATATATTGTGTGTTACATTGACGGAACAGCCAGTTTATGGCGGAAATGATGTTTTCTATAGGTACGAAAATATTATAAATGTACTTAAATTGTCTTATTAGAATAGAAATAATTCACGGAGGCTGTGATTTATCATTGTTTTACCACGGGATGACCATTTATGTCGTTATTTTATCCCGAGCGATAGCGAGGGATAAAATAATACGACATAAATGGTCACCCCGTGGTAAAACAATGATAAACCACAGCCTCCGTGAATTATTTCTTAATTGCTCTCAGAAGGCTTAAGTAGTTTTATTAAAATAAACATTTGATTAATTAAACAGTGCAAAAATATAATATAAACAGAAATACATATATGTGAATAACTACACCATTTTAATGGTAATGAATACATAAATTTCGAACGTTATGAAAAATCATATTTGGGTAAAATGAAGCATATTTGATAAAACAAATTTGAGACTTCATACATGTTAATCAATATGTGTTTCAATTTCTAAATTTCTATTCGGAAAGATCAAGAAATGAATTTGCATTAGCTATTAATATTCATGAACTTTGTTTGTCTACTCAAATATAAAGGGGAAGATAAGCGGAAGATAGAAGATTCGGGTAGTCTAAAGATTAAAACTAGAAATTATCTTATAAAAAAGTTTTACTTTACTATTAGGAAATACAGTAAAACAAAATTTTTTACAATTTTATACTTGCGTCGACAAATTCCAGTTATTGTGTCATTTTGACTTTATCTGAACTGCTCTATCCATTTTACAATATACAATACTATATTAAATAACTCTCTCTAATTACTATTAACTGAACAATAAGATACTATCAACGCTAAAATATTTAAGACTAAAGTTGCTATCACGTTGGCTTTGTTTACAAAATCAACTTTTCGGGTAACAACTACGATCTCAACTGAAACAAGTATTGGTTCCACTGAATGATACAGATGCTTTGCTTTCATTCATAAGGAACTATGAACAAAAGATGGTTTAAACTGAAATTGACTGTTTTTCAACGAAATGTGAAACACCTAGTTTTCAAAAGTAAATTTGATTCAAAAACTGGTATGTTTCTTTGAATCAACTTTTGAATGCTGTACTTAATACGTACTTGTCAATGATCGTTTTGTATACACTAACTGCAGATAAGGATCTAGACACAAACTGTAGATTTAATTTATTGTTAAAGTTTTAATTAAATCACATAGAAGATAATGGTGATTCCCAGCTTAACTTGTAATATCTATAAACAAAAATTTCCAAAATGTGTAAGATATTTAAAGATTCATTAAATCAACGCAGCCAATGTTTTATTTCTATTAAGGACACATTTAAACTTAGGGCGTGATGAACCTTCCATAAGTATCCTACATTTTCCTTAAATAACAAGAACATTGTTGTTTTATGTGTTTAGCTCTTAGGAACTTAATTCAATACCTTGCAGTGGATGACACAGAAAAATATACAATTACTTGCCGTTAAAATAACTGTTTAAAATTAGTGTCATGTAACCTTGTTAACTGGCATGCTTAACAAATTAATGGTAAAGTCGCCAGTAAATTTCAACGATTATTTCGTTGGCATAAAATTTGTGCAATTATGAATGAAAAAATTCATTAAACTTTACACAAGGTTGACATGGACTCAAAAACATCATTCTATAAGCACGTATCGCTCTACAATTTAGTTTAAACTGTTCTCGTCAGTAAATGTTGTATTTTGTCGTCTCGTATTGATGCTAATATTTCCAGATACAGTGATGGGTACAATTCTTGATTTTTGTTTTCTGATAATGCATGGAAGTGATTCCAAATAAGCTTCTCTCATATTTTTGTTTAAAACTCCATACAGAACACAATTTATACAACTATTAAAATAACACAAGTATATAGACACTGTATGCATGACATCCGGAAAATCTGACCTGTTACCACCTACGGCAGTAATTCCGAATGGAAAGTACATGAACATATACGCAATAAAGACGGCAAATTGTGACTTTGTCAACATTTGTTCATATTTTAGTCGACGCCGTGCCAAACCATTGTTCCAATGTTTATGTAATTCTTTGTTAGCTTTACTGACATACCGATATATCTGAATATAACAAAATCCTGTTACACCTGTTGGTACCACAACCAATGAAAACATAAACACGACTGAGAACACTATGTTTCCATAGCGATTAAATATACACATGTGCATGTCTTTTTCGAAAATCCAAAGTTCTTCAGAAAACCATAAGGAAGAAGAAAAAGTAGCAGCAACTAAACATCCTACAAATGCCGCTAATATTATATTTTTTACTGTAAAAATGGAGTTAAATTTGTGGCTGTGACAAATTTTAACATACCTAGCTATCGCAATGAGCATTAAAAACTCTATACTGCAGGAAAACAGAAAAGCAGTGATGATAGCTTGAAATCTGCAAAGCTGTCGTTCTGGTTCCCTGTTTGAAATAAGCACATGCATACTAAAAGGCAATAAATATCCACATATTAATAAGTCCACTGCTGCCAGTAACGCCACCATTAAATTTTGAACAGTTCTCATATGTTTGACCTTTGCTATTGTCCACATAATAAGTATATTTCCTACCGTTCCTATTATATAAATGGTAAAGGAAAACATCAAACAGCCAACACGTGTTCCCATACTGTAATTTGCCATATTCACATAAAACCATATGCACGTGTGTAAATATCTCTCTCTTTATTCGCGAGGTCTGATCTCTGCTGAACAAATCGTCAGTGCAAGGTTAGTGGCTAATATGTGTTTTGTTTACTATTTTAACAATATCTCTTTAATATTAACGTTCTCTTTTGTAAAAAAAATCTAAAACAACTCTTGGATTTCGCATATTAACGTTATGACCTGTCCATTTATCTGAAATTACATCAATAAATACTTCTTCTTATACTGTGGATAAAATTATACAAATTCAATAGCTGCTATAATTGCACTTTTATATCGGCTTCATTAACATCGAAACATTAACAAATTTGTGATTGGAAGGCATCGTGATGTGTTTATCGTAAGATCTTTTTAAAATCTGGATTATACCAGTCTTCAGTAAGACAGTATTCAGTATGATGGTCTTTCCATGTAGTACGTTATTTTTATAGTATTTTACCTATGTAAGGTTTAATATCAACTTTTTATTGGTTAAAAGAGAATATGTAAACAATAAATAAAAGGAACGTATTATAACATTTAATGCTTTACCTTACGACTATTATAGAAAGAAATAAGCAAGTGAAATACATTTTGTGTATTAAAATATAGCGGAATCATGCTGAAAGAATTATATGTAATACAAAAAAATATAGCCAGTAATACACACAACATAATGAGAGAAACAAAAAAGTGGTCGCTCATATTGATGTTGTCGACTTGAAAATACCGTATTAATAGATTTTTCAAATTTAAAATTTTGATTTTTGTACAGAATTTGGGTACTTCCTGTGTTGGATTTTGCCACATTGTTTCGGTATCATAGAAGATGTATTAAAATTTTTTTAAGACAACAGACAAAATCTAGCATATTCGTATAATTTCACCTTTTCTATGAAGCAAGCGAGATGTAGTAAATGTCCTTGTCATAGAGTTTTGCCATTTCTGTGTGTTATTATGTCTCCAGCTCCTGTTTAAGAGTATACACATAGATATAATGAGATATTTTCGGCTGAGCACTTATTGTCCAAATATTGTTGCTATCAAATAGTCTGATAAAGTAGGAGGTTATGACAAACTTTAAATCGTTAACATTATAGATGCCATCTTAATTTGGTTTTGATTGTTGCCAGGTATTTGTATTACTGTCTTTTCTCTGTTATTTTACTAGTCTCTGCATGTGTTTATGACCTCACATCTCTAGGAACATAACAGCTATCACAAGTGTATTCAAAGCAAAATATTGTCTTTATCCGGAACACCTCCCAGCAAACACATGACGTAAATCTAACGTTTGTTATAAGTTGTGTGAATGTCGGACCTGACGTTACTTATCTACAACGAAAATGCAACGTTGTTGTTAAGTCTTTAATTCGTAACGTAATTAGGCACCTTTAACTGACGTTTTTAAAACATTGTCAAAAATAGCAACATTTGTATAACATTGTGTAGACGTTGTAAAATCACGTTAAACATAACTTTAATTCAACGTGTTTTTTACGTTACAATAAACATATTTGCAACGTCCTTGTAACGTTTATTAGTGTTCGACTTATTAAGAACCCATGTACGATATTTTTTTAAATAGTGTGTTGGGTTGGGATAGATGGAGATTAGATATAAATATTTTACAGTTTAACACGTATATTTTAAAATAAAAAATATAGTTTAAATATTTTATGTATTTAAAACAAAAGATATTAAACAATTTTTATTTCGGTTTAAAAATCTTTCATGGATTGACGAGGGTGGGAGGATTTCGACATAATAGATTCTTTACATTTTATTAAATAAATGAATTGCCACAACAATTTAATTAGCATGTTTCTTCTCAATATGTTTTGCTTTTTTCAAATTATGTCTCTTACAGTGTTCTTTTTAATAACTGGCGATTTACCCGGGTGGGGGTTTGCAACATAGATACTTTAAATTGTATAAAATGTTATGAATTTCTACCAGAATTTATTAAAAATTTCCAGTCAGTTTCGTTTGCTTTATTTCTTTGTATATCTCTTACAGTGGCTTTTTGTTCTTGCCGATCGAATGTAAATAGCAGGAGTCATGAAATAACACAAGGGTTGTAAAACCACACGTGCACGCGAAATTTGATCTTGTGAGTGTTTGCTATTAAAACAAAGAAAACTGGGTCATTCGCCACATGGACAGAAAAGACAAAGATCAAAAATAAGTACTATAATATACAAGATACAATAGAAAAAATTCATAAGAAAACGTTAAGCATATTTGTGATATGTAATAATTCTTCTTTTAATTCTTTAAGAGCACGAATTTGAATATTGTATATGTTTAGTTGCGACATTCGCACAATTTAAATTCCTTTTCCTAAAAATCACGTGAAAGTTCCCAGTGCTCGACCCACAGATCGCCAGCGCGTTCCCGGGTGGCGGAAAGGGGAAACCCTCTAGTTGGGGGGTTGTCAGGTCATAATATGTAAAGCCTGACCGCGGACCGTAGTGGGTAACGTGTTTGGAGATTGCAACGCTCCTTTCACGATAAAGACCCCTTTAATTTGTAGGTTTCGAAAAAAGTAGGCTCATTGTAGCCGGTACAAAAGGCTATAATTTCCGCCCCTACCCAAAACTTCATACTTTTCCAGCGGCAGTCAAAATTGTATTTTTTCCGTTGATTTATTGTTTGTTAACTTTCCCCGTCCTGAATATAGCTGAAATACTGCTCGCTGGACGCAAAGCAGACATCCAATCAATCAATTAAAAATCACGTTCGAATATTTAAAGTTCTACTACACGCACTTGAGTCCTGTAAGCGCCATGAAAACAAGAATGAGTAGGAATGCGTGTATAAAATGCAGTAATATTTTAGACCTAGTCATGTCATAAATGTCAGAGGAAAGCACACACTGGCTGCTCACTCTGCAGAATAATGTAAGAGTGCGGACATGCTCCTACGCATATTGGGTACTGGAGTAGGCCAACGTTACATCGGAGCAGCCTGGCCGCTAGTAGAACATAAGCTGCCGAGTTCTTCGACTAGGTATCCCGAAGGCTGGGCTTCGACAAACCCACCATGATGGAGTCCATGGACTACTAACAACTAACAACCGTCCGACCGAGGGTATTTATTTTTCAGTGTAGGACGTTAAAAACCACCAACAAGAAGAAGACATATTCATTGGGGTCTTAAAATGTATTTATAGTTGATCTTTTTTTCGTAAAATATGCCCTTAACGCATTTCAGTCAGTCGTATGTGCATTTGGACCCCAAACTGAAATATTTTGTAAACATCGCTTAAACAGGAAATAATCAGGTTCCTATTTTCTTCTTTCATTTTTGCACATATTTCAGTAGATAAAGATTATATGTATAGTAAAATCTTTTTTTTCGTCGTATAGCTCAAGCTGCTTACTGCTCTGGGTGGTAGCTCTGGTTGGGACTCCATACGGCGAATGATGAAGACAACTGACAGCAATGCATTATGATCTGACTACAGTTTAATAGGGAAAAATAAAGCTCCCATTACCATGATTACTGAATCTTTCTGTATGTTGTCAAATAATGATACGTAAGTTATTTTCGTAATCATTGTATTATAACTAATAATAAATCCACAACACAGGATTGTTACGTGTTACATAATACATGCTTAGATGAAAGGAAGAGCAACAATGTTTTGTGAACACTTAAATTATTATTATTTGGACAAATATGAAACTGTAAGCCCTTATAAATCTTTGCAAATGACCAATTTATCGAAGTGCAACTACTGTTAACCAGATGACAAAAAATACCGAAAGATTTATTAATTTTCTTCTTCTTCAGGGGCATACAGAAAAAAATAATCCGTCAGCCACAGAAATGGATGCGAAGGAGATTATTACGGAATGCCTAAAAGTCTTAAATCAACTACTGTTGTTATTTTCTTTGTGTCTTCCTGTACACATGTGTGTCAGAGGCTTAATTTACTGTTTTGTCTTGTAATATTTAAACAATAAAAAATAGGAAACTAATTAATTTTTCTATTTTAATTATACAAATAATTTGCATCGTTTTTCCTTTGAAAATCGTATTTTGTATTTTACCCTACTATGTATTTTGAGGAGCCTGCAGCAGAGCTTTGGAAAACAAAAAGGCAGTTATATGTAGATTTTTTTATGTTCCTTGAATTCTTAAAATGTTCACCATTTGGGATCTCCTGCATATGTTTTACGTTGGCTATCAGAAATGTATTGTTGTGGTTAATAAAAACGATGCGGTTATGAACATATTTCTATCGAGGAAAAAACGGAACAGCATTTTCAGGAAGAATTTTTTTTCATATATGCAACAATTGCTTGTTTCAATTACGTTAGACAAACGTCTGTGGAACGTGTTATGTATAATTTTTAATGTTGTGACAACGTTTAGAGAACATCTTAGTCAAAATCATACGTAATCTAAATGTCGGGTGTACGTCACGATTTTTTCTTAACGTTTGGTGAATGTCTGTTAAACGTCGTAAATTGGTTGCAAAAAACGTTAAGGCGACGTTAAGAAAACCATCCATTTTTTCGTAAAAATAACGTTATATAGTAACGTTACTGCAACCAAAAAACATACATTTTCACGACGTTTCTACGACGTAAAATTGTTTGCTGGGCTGATATCTCACATTTGTTTAAATGGATGTGAGTTGTTTCTTAATTTAATTTACGGTATGGTTTAGTATTTGCTGATACTTGTAATTGTAAGATTGTTTTAATACACCTCAGTATTTTCTAATTCATATTATGACTTGTTTTACTTATCTAACATAATTATCTTGTATAACAGGGCTTTTATCATATGCAATGAGATTTTCGTTTACTTTGTAAAGGTTTTTTTATATAGTTTCTTTATTGTTTGTCTCGATGCTTGTTGTTTTCCTCACTCATTTTGTTTGTTTGTATATGTTTGTGTTTCCATTTTGAGGAATTACGTTTTATCATTTATTTTCAAATTACAGTAAATTGTATTGTTTGTTTGCTTGAACTGTTGCTTACGTTACTTATAGCAATGTTTCAGATATATCATCGCGTTTAATTTTTATTTAAGGGGGGATGCCTGGTAAACCCGGGAAAATCTCCAAAAATGGCAGGAAACCTGTCAGTTTCGGTTGGAGTAGAGTAAACCGTGTCTTTTATTGTTTGTTTGTTTGATGGTGTTTAACGCCACTTTCAGCAATTTTTCAGGTATATCATGGCTTCCAGTTTTTATTGGGGGAGAAAGCCGGAGTACCCGGAGAAAACTCCCGACCTGCGGTAGGAAAACTGGCAATTCTTGTCAATTAAGATTGGAGTCGAGTACACCCGGCCTGCACGGAGAATCGAACCCGCAATCTAAGTGTTGACAGACCACGTGGTCAATAGTAGACGAACTACCTTGACCACTCGGCCACCGAGGACCCCGTGTCTTTTATATTTTTAACAATTACTCATACCGTTATATATATATATATATATATAGACACTAACTCTAAACTGTCGTTTGTATCGTCGCAAATCTTCTAGACTTGTATATTATTTTTTGTTTATGCTGTATCATGTTTGTCGATGCGATACTAAATAAGTGCACTGGTTTAGCAGCTTTCTTTAAACTCATTATATAATATTTTGAACTGCCTGTATTGTGTATTTACACGATCCCAGTGAACTTGTATTATTCCATCTCCCAATGAAAAAAAAATTATTTCATCTCCCAATGAAGAATATCTTAAGCATTTAGAGTTAAACGCCACTGGTGAGTCTTGAATAGACGAAACGCGTCTGGCGTAATGAATTTGTCACCTTGGTAATTTTGATAACATTTTGTTGGAATATTTAAGCAAAGCCAAGTTACAGCGCGTACCCGGGTGGGTGGGGGATGGTTGGTGCTATGTATAGAAGTTGAGTTCAGTTAGAGTGAGAAAGTTCAAGATCAATATGTTTTACGTTATTTATTAATGAGTGTAGGACAAAATCCCCCCCCCCGGACAAAATCCCTTCCGTATAATTAAGCATAGGCGGACAAAATCCCCCTCGTTAAATTTACAAGGCGGACAAAATCCCCCCTGTAAAATTTTCAAGGCGGACAAAATCCCTCTCGAATATGATTTTTGAAAATGCATGTTTTTTAAATGTTCACATCGTAGTCTCGTACATATACAGATAAACCTTTAAAAAAAACCGCCATATGTTTTAATTTTTTAATAATAATAATTGTTTGTCTCATTTGCAGTGCTTAATTGGTGGCTTGTTAATTAAGATTGTTTATGATAAAACGAACATCGCTTACTTGAGCAAAACATTTTCTATATCTTATAGAAAATTGAAACGGGTATAACCTTTACTAATAAGTTAAACGCGGTTCCTTTATTAACACATGTCATACAACACAAACCATATCGAACGATGCGTTTCAGTGAAAAAAAAACCATGTTTTAATCTTTGTCTCATTCATCATTTCAAGTACCATGCAAGTAAAAAACTATAAAAAACGATGCACAATACTTAGCGATATTACCATAATCCGATTCGGGAGGGATTTTGTCCGCCTTGAAAAATTTTCAAGGGGGATTTTGTCCGCCTATCTAAATTATACGGAAGGGATTTTGTCCGTAACCCTTTATTAATATTAAGACTAAGGCCATTCTTTGGTCAGTCTGTCTATAGATTCGACCAGAAACACCGTCATTTGTATCGTTGCATAATTTTCAAGACTTTTTATAGGATATTTATAGTACTATATTCTCTAGTATATAAAATGTGATTATTCGAACGGCGGCATATACTAATTGCGTGTTTATGGTTGGTTATGACGTTATTATTTTAAACCAAATCAAATAATGAGAACCACATATTTTACAGTGACAACGCAAGAAATGTTTTTTGTGACCTTTTGTTATATTTATTATGAGTATGCCTCGACATAAAAAATGTCATCAGAGATACCAAAGTTATAAAATTTACTATGCCGTAGGCGCGTTTTGTATAACCAAGACTCGTCAGAGGCGCTTCAAGCCAACAAAAAGTTAAATTTCAAATAATTAAGATTCTGAAGATTTTGTCATATCTACATTTTGTGATACACAACGTAAAAATTGAAATTATTGTCGGACTTTTTGGGCTTTTATTTTAAGCAATGGCCTAATAACCGAAACAGGAAATGACATTCTTGTAAGCACTGATGTTGATAAGTGTGATGGGCACTAACAGTCTGCTAACATAGTCATCGACTAAGTGGTTGCAATATAATATACAAAATACGAAGGTAACACAATTTGGTTTGCAAGATTCCTATTTGCCTTTTTAATTTAGTTGCAACGAAATTTTTATATATGTCGTTACTAAAATTGTACACGTCAAAAATGGTTTGTCAAAACATTTAAATATTTTTGCTTTATACCTACAATAAATTAAACACCTACAATTTAAATATATTATCTACAAACAAAAGATTATTTTTGTTTGTTTGTTTGATTACTTTCAGCAATTTTACAGCTATTTTAAGGCGTCCAGTTTTAATGGTGGAGGAAGCCGGTGTACCCGGAGAAAACCCCAGATTTACAGCAGGAAAACGGCCAATCCTTGTCAATTAAGATTGGAGTCGAGTACAAACAAAAGACTATGTGTTTTGCAAGGTTTTGATATTTTATGAAGACTGTCAAGTACGTGTTGTAGTTGTTGGAGAATTATGGCCGTTTTTAATTTATGGGTTATTCCTACGCCCGGAAATGAGCTCATTCTTATTACCTATTTCTATAAAAGTTACATTATGATGTTAGGTTAATTCAACAAACTTGTGCAAATTTCATAGTTTTTACGGACTGTTGAAAGTTTGATGACCGACAAATTTTTTATTGAAACGACTGTGGCAGTGTTGAAAAACAAAGTACATCCTTTTATTTTGTTTAACGGAGGTAATGTATGTCCATTTAAAAAAAATAAAATAGTTAAAAAAAATAAGATTGCTGTATCATATAGGTAAATACTGCAAACAATGTTTGTTTATTTTTGAAGTGTTTATTGATGTATTCTGGATACAAAGTGTCATTTATTTAGTGAGAGGTACACTTATAATTAGTTGCACAAAACTATTTGTTTTTGTTTATCTCACGTGGTTCAAGATAAATTTGGCGGAGTCAGGAGAGGACACGTTTAAGTCTGTGTTTCTGTGATACATTCATATTAATATATTAATTAGCTTTATTAGACTAGTTTATTTATTAGTTCGAATTATAAATTCGAGCTGGAACGTAAACAAGGTGTTGTGTTTATTTTATGCGTTTAATTAAAACTACTGCTGCATTCTACCATACCACCATGCATAACAAGGTTCTCCGAAGGGGTAAAACCTTGAGGTCATTGATTCAACTAATAATGAGTCGTTTAAAAAGGTCTATGAGTACTAATACATCATCAATCTTCAGAAAACTTGATGCTCTTAACACTTTGTCTGATTGTAATGATAAATACGTTGTTATGTAAGCAGATAAGGCAAAAAAAAACATCATTTGGTCTCTAAATCAAAGTCGAGATTGTGATCTACCTTTCTTGTATGGGATTTCAAAACTTCACATTAGTCCATACAAATAGCTTTTCAGAAATGGATCATCTTAGTGTACAACCAAAACACTATAGAAACTTCTGACCACTATTTTAACAACAGTTAAAACAGAACTACAAAAATACAGTGACATATTCTACTACAGGAGTGGCACAAATGAAATGTGGACATTCAAAAGGCCCGATCGACATCTTGTGGTCTGGATCTCTTTCCAAATTTAACAGCATTAAAACATTTGCTTTCTCGAAACTCTATATGGCATTCCTCTTATGCAGCTTAAACCCATGCTTAAAGATCTTATTAAACGCTGTTTAAAAAAATCGTAGAGACAAAATAAGTACCTGGTAAGTAGCCATGACAGAACTCACTTCGTCATCAAAAATCTGTCAAATGTTACTTTTTCTGATTGAATATATTCGTCATGTTTGGAGGACATTTTTTTTAAACAGACCGTTTAGTATTCCAGTGGATACTAATTGTGTTTTTCTTCTCGCAGACGTGATTTTGTACTCGTATGAGGCAGAGTGCCTAAAAGGTCCGATGAAAAAGTTTTGTCCATCAACAATGCTACATTTAGTGATAATTTACAGTAGCGAGCTTGAAATTGAAGACGTATACTGAGTGCAGCCTTTTATATAGACCAACCCTAGAAATTGACTCCGGATAACTACAAACTAGACTCTAGGACAAACGTACAAACGTGATGACTTCAACTTTCCTATTGTAATCTTCCCGTTCATCGACAGCAACATTCCAGCAGCTATAAAGCGTATGGTGTATACATTTTACAACTTATACGTTATTTTAGATCCTGCGATCGGCATTCCGATTTTCAATACCGATCGCTGCTGTTGACTACTAAAAGACTCAAACAATGGTTTATTGTAGCTATGTTGGTGTTATCTCTCTAGAAGTTCTATGGTCGCCACCATTCCTTAATTGACCTTTATAGAAATTAATTACTCAAATACGATTAGACATTTTCGAAGAGTCATAGGTAGAGTTTCCTATGTTCTGGATTTGACTTTTTCCTAGCTATATCAACATGACAATGAGTAACTCGACGTTGTCTAATTAAATGCAGGCACAGCTTGCGCATCCGGAGCACCTGAGTGCACAATGGTTTTTATTGGGTTCGGGTTACTTTCTTTCTGTTTTCGTATTTTTGGTTTTTGTGTTGCGTTGTGTATGTTTTTTCTATTTTCGGCTTTAGATTTATCCCTTGACATTCGGCTGTTGTTATGTGGACGGTTTTTTTTTGCTATTTTTTCACAAGGTTTTTTTGTGTCTATTTAAAATATCAGTGTTTCTCTTTGAACTTTGATAAAAGACATGAAATAAACATGAAAAATCTGTGAATGTAAATCGGTAAGTAAATCACGTTTCCCGGCTTAAAATAAATGTTTCCTTATTATTTAGTAGTAAGGATGAAAATAATCAGTTATTTTCGTAAACGAAATTAATCAAGAAAAAAAATTCTAAATGAGATGCAAACAAGTTAAAAGAAAGCGTTAATAAGTTTATCTTCTTTTACATTTTATTGATCTATTTATGCGAGCATAACAATATCCGATTAAAACTACAAAACAAAAAAAGAGATTGAGCTGTCACAAAGAACCTTAAAGGTTAAAGAATAATTAAATTTATATTATTATCCCATAGGGTTGTGATATCTTTATATACAGAATTATAGTATCACATATGTCTGATGTAAATAGACCTGAAACCATGGGACTATATAGTTTGGCAACACGCATTGGATGTTTGATTTTCTCTTTTACTATTTATATAATAGGAACAGTTGGAAATTTACTTATAATGTGGACAATAGCAAGGGTCAAACATTTGAGGACCGTCCAGAACCTAATAGTTGCGTTACTGGCTTCAGTGGATTTACTTATAAGTGGATTTTTATTGCCATTTAGTATGCATGTATTGATTTCCAACAAGGAACCAGAAGGACTGCATTGTAGATTTCAAGCTAGCATGACCGCTTTCCTGTATTGCTGTAGTATACAGTTTATTATGTTGATAGCAACTGTTAGGTATGTAAAAATTTGTCACACCCAAAAATTTAACTCAATTTGTAAAGTAAAGACTATCATTTTAGCGACATTCGTGCAATGTACGGTAGCGGCTACATTTGCGTTGTCATTATGGTTTTCTGAGGACCTTTGGAGATTTGAAAGAAATTTACACACGTGCATATTTAATCGTTATGGAAACAAGATTTTCTCGATAGTTGTTGCAACTACATTGGTAGCGTTACCAGCCTTTGTTACAGGATTTTGTTATGTTCAAATATATCGGTACGTAAATAAAACTAAAAGAGAAATGCATCAACATTGGAACAATGGTCTCGCACGACAGAGACTAAAAAATGAACAAATGTTAACAAAGTCACAATTTGCAGTTTTTATTACGTATATGTTCCTGTACTTCCCTATTGGCATTACCACGATAGGATTAAAGAGTTCTGATTTTCCAGACAGCATGCATACTGTGGCTATATACATGTGTTATTTAAACAGCTGTATGAATTGTGTTTTGTATGGTGTTTTAAACAGAAATATGAGAAAAGCATATTTGAAATCACTCCCCTGTATTACCAAAAATCAGATGTCAAGGATTGTACCCGCCATTGTGTCTGGAAATATAAGTGTTAAATGTGAAAGAGCAACCGCCTATTTTTGAATAAACTAGAGATTTCCGGCGTAGCTGTAGTATACTATTTATAATGTTATAAGCATGTAAATATATGTCACACCCAAAACTTACCTTAAATAATAAAGTAAACACTATCGTTTAAGCGACAATCGTGCAATGTGCGGTAGCGGCTACATTTGCGTTGCCACTATGACTTTTGGAGGACCTTTGGAGATTTGAAAGAAATTTTCACATCTGCATATGTAATGTTTAAGTCGTTGCGACGACAATGGTAGCGTTACTAAACTTTGGTACATGATTTTGTTATGTCTAGATATATCTCTCGTAGTAAACAAAGCTAAAAGAGAAATGCATAAACATTGGAACAATGGTCTTGCACTACAGAGCCCAAAAATGAACAGATGTTAACAAAGTCATGGATACATTGTATATATACATGTACATGTGTTATTTACATAGCTGTGTAAATTCTATTTTGTATGGAACTTTAAACCCAAATATGAGAATAGCTTTTTAAAACTATCCCCTCAGATATCAACTACGTTGTGTTAAATCTGAAAGGCCAACCGCCTGTTTTGGAATAAACTGAAGATAACAATTGAAGCTAAACAATATACTTCTATAATTGTATAATAATTTTCGTAGCTTATTTTAATTGCAGAAAATTTAAAGAACATATCAGTGTCATTGTTTGAATACTGCTATCAAGTACTCGTAGGTTTTACGAACGTGCATTCGTAATACGATCAGACATGTTCACTAACTTCTTTCATCTTACTGAAATCGACTAAAATTTTGACATGACCATGATTTTTTCGACTTGTTTTTAATTAAAAGATGTTCCCTAATCGAAAAAGCACCTTAATGCACCTGTTAAATGGGTCGTGTTATTCACTTCGTGTAGTGTATTTGTCTGTATCCATAGTAGTTAATCGTTGCTTGACTTTAACTTTCTACTTGTCGGTCGGTTTTTGTCCATAATTTGCTTTTAAATAATTGCTGAACAATGTGAGATGATACCGTGAATTAAAAAAATAATACCAAACACCGATGAAACTAACAGTCCACAAATAAAAGTCAGAGAAACCGGCAAACTCGAGAACAAAAACAAAAAAATACAGTACTACAGCAACGGTTTGACTTGGTACATGTATTTCAAAAGAAATGATAGCATGCCAAACCTCCCGCTTCCATTACTGTATTATGTGAGTTGTTTTGTTGATGATAATTGATGGGTATCATAAACAACTCAGAAATTGGTGTATCCAATAATAATCGAGACACAATCGCTGTGTTCGTCAATTCAAATATTGAAACGAGATACTTTTTGACAAGGAAGTGGTATTTGTTGTAAAACTTATTAAAGGCGCAGACGCGTCATTTTATTTTTTCTCGTCTTGGTTTATAAGTTTATTCCCCAAAAAAATTGGTGATGTTTGTTAAAATCCGTATACTAGATTTTAGCTGTTGCATAAGTGATCAACTGAAAAATGTAGACACCGTATGCATTAGAATCAGGCATATTGCTGCATAATGAGAAAAATTTATAATTTTGAAATTAAAATCATCTCGTCCTAGATCTTGTTGTGCTACGATATCTGCTGTATCATATTCGAGGGGCAAGTCGGGGTGCAAGTCTACAAACGATGTTGATGAAGTGGTTTCTTCGGTTTATTTAATTCCAGTTCTGAAGGATAAATTAATGGAAATCACTCAGCAAATTGAGTTAGTTGACAGAAGTTCTTAAATATATTTCTTTGTGAAATTCATGGACCCAACTTCTGATATCTTCTGTCGTCAATAAAATTTGGCAATGAGTTGGGCACAGTTTGTACCCATTACCTGCAAAAAACTACATCATCCAAGAGTTACAAATATGTTGTCGATACAAAAATTCATCATCCCATATACCTGTTCTTCGCTGTAGCATAATCTGCTGCGTTAATGTTCTTTAGTGGAAAAAATTATTGTTTACCTAAACATACATATTTGTAGGCAAATGTGGAAGCGATTAAAATGTAAAAATTTTATTGTTAATAGTTGAAGTATAAAAAGAAACACCAACAGAAATATTTAAATATAATTTTGAAATAACCCAACTAACAATAGCAGGAAAACTTAATGTGAATAGTGATGAAAAACTTGAATGACGTGAATCAACATGAATATTTAATCATATCAATTTCGTCCTGTATGGAAACAAGTAAAGCATTCAGGCAGGCAAAAGTGTTGGCCACAATCAGAACACCCATTTTTTGACAGAGCCTTGCACATCATTTCATTTCTATGCGGGACATAACCTAGATGACACTTTGAATTTCATTAGGTCTTGCAGATGGTCTTCGTTTGAATCAACATGAATATTTAATTATAGCAATTTCGTCCTGTATGGAAACTAGTAAAGCAATCAGGCAGGCAAAAGAGTTTGCCACAAGCAGAACACCTATTTTTGACAGAGCCTTGCAAATCATTTCCTTTTTATGTGGGACATAACCTAGATGACACTTGGAATTAGCATTAATTCGCTCTTCATTAGGTACTGCAGATGGTCTTCATTTGCGACTATTTTGCAGTAACTCGCAAAAGACTATAAGAACGCTATGATAGTGGTAGATGAATAGTTGTTGTTAAAGGAGTCAAATGGAAAACATTGAACTTGGCCATCTCCAACAAAGCAAACAATACTGTCTTGGACTACTTCAGAGTATAATAATTGTTACAGTAATCTTGATGTATTGGTCAGCATTGACAACCCAACGCACGATGCATGTATTTCTGCTACAGCCTTATGGCAGTCATACTGCTGCATACTGAACAGACCTTCAACATTAACTAATCCCTCAACCGGTGTGTATGATGGCTCATGAATGGAAGATAGTAAATAGACTGGCTTCTTGTCCTTTCATTAAATTACAAGAAGACAACTGTTCTGAAGGAACTGCATGTCACCATGACAAACAACACCATCTGGTGATTTGCAGATTATATCTCGGGGCAGATTCCTTCTATTAATAAACACAGTACAGCATGCAACTGCTCCAAAGTTCTCCCACTTAAAACATTATGCGCTTTTGAAAAATTGCTAAAGTAAATGTGGTAGCCTATATCAATTTAATTTTAACCCTCAATTCAATACACCTTCGTACTACATTTGCTGCTAAATATCTTTGCTAGAAGCATTTGTGCCTGGATTGATGTCAATGTAGTGAAAAAATCCACTTTGTGACTCAACAACAATCCAAGCCTTTAGACATTATTTGTTAGTTTTTTTTAAACTGAACGCGCCTTTAATAAGGATTTCAACTTCAACAAAGTATCCAATTCGTCACTCAGGAACTATCCAAACCTCTACACCTCATTTGTTAGGTTTTTAGAAATGTCATTCAAAACTGAACGCGCCCTTTAAAAAATCATGGATTCAAGAAGTGTAACATAGCGTCTTGGATTATATTCACGTTGTGTTGTTAAAATGACCAAAAAACGGCATTACCTTATACAATGCATTAAATTTTGGATGACGCGCAACGCGCGAAGAAATTTCTGTGATGAATTGGCGAAATGCTAATACTTTAAAATTTGCCGTTCGTTTGGATAGTGTTGATGTGTTTCGAAATGAATCTGTTAACCAGTACATGTTGATGGTGGGTTTCCTGTCAATCCCCGTCTGAGAGGTAAGACCTAGAAAACACTAATTCAGGGAAGAGTAGGCCTTGTCCAGGACATCTTATTTTTGACAGAATGTTCAGATATATGAATGCGAGCATTATCATCAGTTTCTTTAGTAATATTTTCAATAAAAATGTCACTAAGAAAATAAACTTGTCACTGTGGCACCTTTTATGCCAATTGATCCCAATTAAATTCCTCGCTCAGCATTAGTGAAATACTAACTCCAACATTATTACCAGACTTACTAGGCAAATCACTGTCGGAATCTGAAAAATTAACCTAATCATCATTTGCAATTTCAAAATTTAACAATTGTTGTTGATATCTGGCTTTAGTTTGCCAAATGTCTGATGCAAAAAACCTTCACTTCGTCTGACTCATCAGACGACATTTTAAAATTGACTTAATTGTACTTGAAGAGGATACTAAGCTTATTTATATACTTGACATTTTAGCTGAGAACGTTTTGTTTGGTTTTTGTTTGTTTGTTTGGTGTTTTTTATTTTTGTTTGTTTGTTGCATCAAACAACAAACAAGACCAGGGTAAGGTTAAAACTAGAAAATAGTCTATTATTGTATGTATAAATATGCATTTCTGCCATATTGTTTAAAATTAACCATAGTGATGGGAATATCCAATTTTACTTATTATTATAATACAGTGTAGTTGCGATAAGCAAATAATGAAGCCACCGAGGTATTTTGGATTTTTTAAAGTTTATACAAAATTAAATGAAAGCTTAATAATGTGTGGTAAGTTTATTAATTAAAATAACTTCTGACAATATTTTACGACAATTGGCACATGTTTCTTCCTAATTACATGTACTAAATACTTTATATATTCCAAACACTACCCATGACAAAAATGTCTACGAGGCTTCTTAAATTTGGTATTAAATTATTGGAAAAATTGCTATTTAACACAGACAAACTCCCGCTAATGCTAAAAATTACATTACATTACCTGATACCGACTGCCTTTATTTTCCTCGTCAGGACAGTGTAGTCATTCGCTTGATATTTAATTATTATCATACATATTTTTAGCTTAAATTCAATTCTCGATTAACAATAAATAATATATATAATAATATATGTAATAATATATGTACTGTTCGCTTAACCTGAAATAAAAAAAAAATGTTTGCAGATGTAAGATGTTAAAAAATGTTGGAAGTCTAATACGCCAAAAATCAATACTTGGTATCCTTACGGATAGCTTTTAATCCTGTATATACCTAGCTCCAACAAGTATTAATGGAATATTTTCTTTGTCGCTATATTAGTGTTTGCGACGAACAATCCTACTGAAGGTTCTTGATAACTGCATTTTGTATAATTGTGCATTCTTGTTTTGTTTACAGTAATTCAGTAGTTCAGATTTAAGATGATACATCAAACTACATCAAACTTAAGCCCTTTAAGTGTAGTAAAAAAAACTTGTATGTCTCTAATCCTACAATACATAACGTGTAAATAAAAAATATAAACACCTTACGGATCATTTCTTATTCATTGGATTATAAATTAAAGTATAAGTTCACTCTGTTTAAATGCATAATATTGCAACATCCATTCTCGTGTGCCTAATCCGATTTCCTTTTCAATTGACTGGTCGTAATCCGAGTATGTGATAAGCAGTAATGCCATTATCCAACGCATGTGCTTAATTCAAAAGTAAAACTTGAATACTATGTTGCTTTAATCGGCTTAAGATTTCTCTTAAACTTTATTTCAACATGAAATGCACGAAAGAGAACTCATACCACCGTTCACTGATATTCTAGGCTAGCACTTTGTCATGTAGATTACATTTACATCTGCATTAGATACAACAATTATTTGATTACGTATGTTTTTTCCTTCGATTGCTTTGAGGCATTAGGTGCAGTTTTTATATTACCTTCTGTTTCTTCGAGGGTTTCGGCATTGGATGTATATTCCTTTAATATTGTTTTGTAACTCACTGAAGTGTGTTTAGTTATTTCTTTTGCTGTTTTGTTTAGAGACCTTTCCCTCATTTGATGCCATTTTGCGTTATCTGTTATATTTTACTATTGTTATAGTCTGATTTTTTACTTTTTGGTGAAGACTTAACCTAAATATGCCACAAGACAAAGACTCAATGTAAACTATTACGAAGCCTTCTCCAGTACATTACAAAAGAATATTCAAAGAGCCTGTCCATTTTGTAATATTAGACATATGTACATGCACATGTACATTGTTATTTTGAGAAAAAAGTATAAAATTATATGGTAAAGATTAAACACAAAAGTGTGATGTGTGACCTAATTCTTACTCAATAATTAGACAATTAGTCTGAGCGAGTTCTGAGAGGTTCCATTTATAAACTAACTGTTAATTGGAAAACATATTGTGCTGTGAAAAAAACATTTTAAAAAAAGATTCCTATGTAATACTTTTCAAATGTTTTTAGTAGCCAGCTGGAAATGCGGTAGTATAAGGTCATTGCATGAATATTGGCGAATACTCTCTCGAGCAGGATATTTTTTTGCATGCACGTGTGAGTTGTGAGTGCAATATTTTATTGTGCGAAGGACAATATTCACCAATATTCATGCGATACCCTTCAATTATATAGAAAAAAAAACAATGCAAAGAAAAATTGATTTATTGGACAAAACTGTTTTAATTTTAGTATAATTGTATTTACATGTGAGTATTGATGTTGATATCGATTTGAAATCCATATATGAACTAGTGCATTATGACCTTAAAAAATTAGTACCATTGCATGAAATAATTAGGTGTCCAATTTAGAATTTCTCAATTAAAGACGCATATGCTTAATGTTTTAATTTGCATTTAATTACGATTTTTAAAATTTTTCTACGTGACCAATGTCTTGACCTTAGACCTCACTAATACGTTTGCCGTTCAAGTGTAAAAAGGTATAAATAAATGTCCTGTTTGATATGAGTAGTAAAATGTAAAAAATAAAATATTTTGAACATATCAGGTCGTGTTTCCAAAGTTTTATCCAGAAATAAGTAGGTTTGTTTTAGATTTGTTATTTCGTGGTCTAAGGCACCCAAATTAGGACTCCAAAAACAAAATATTTCACATTAGAGTACTCTGAGGTGCATTAAATTGTGCAACATCTGCCAGTTCCCTCGTTGCAAATTGTTTTGTACTCTTCTTTAATTATGTAGGTATTATTAAAGTGTACACAATAAAGCAGTTAGATTTGTATGCGGGTAAGCAGTTAAATGGTTTAGTTTCATCGATTTTGCGAACGTAAAAAAACGAATGATATTGTATTGTTTATCGATATCAAGACGTCTTTTTTGTTTGAAAGAGAAAGCTGAAGTAATGGAATAAAATCAGGAGCTGCGGCTAAAAAATGTCAATCCTTTTGAAATAAGCGTGTTTACAGCTTCAAACATCACGTATGATTTTATTATATTAGATAGTTTTGAAATGGTACTTGTCTATTGTGGAATGAAAATATTTACTGCTGTCCAAATGAAATCCCGCCCAACAAACAAACAACGCTGCAAATGAAATGGTTGGTCCCAAAAGCATCTTGCCGATATAATTTTATTGGCCCACTACGGTGTTGGCTATCATGGCGTTCGCAGAACGCTGGCTAAGCCTCCAATTAAGGTTAACATAGTTATTTGTATTAAAAAAGAGGCAAGTATTTTTAATGATCCCTTAGTTCCGAGGACGATATGGTAAGAATCTATCGTGCAGATCTGAAGAGTTAATACATACACGAAGATAGTATATATAATACCAAAACGTGCAAGTTAGCACAGCCATCTCTAAACTATTATGCCTTGAATAATCGCACTCTACCACATTGATCACCTTGAAGAAACATTTTTGTAAACTTGAGTAAAAATCATGTTTTAAATTTAAGTTTATAATTTTACCTGAGGAACTGGAAAAATGCACATTGAATTCGAATTTAGTACAAGTTACCAACATAATTAAATCAGGATCAGCCTGTCGATTTTGTGATTATGTGATTAAAGTAAATTAATCGAAATTAGTCGACTTATCCAGATAAGTCGTTTGCAGAGAAACTTCAAGACAACAAGAATTCACTTGGGCAGATATATGCCACGATACAAAAAAAAAAACAATATAGAAATACAGAGTTATTTGAGATTTGATTTTAGAATTAAAAACATGTTTTACGGTTTAAATTGATTGACCCTTGGACTACCTAATATTATGTTGTTCTTTTCATAATCACTGGCCATTAAACTACGTAGAGCGATCAATTATGTTCAAACTGTGCGAGATAACATAATTAGAAAAAAAGTATAAATAATTTTCAGTTCGGAATATCTAGCTGAGATCGATCTTCTTATTTTCTTATGTTTCGTGTAATTGGATTATTGTGTTGTTATTTGATTAAGATTTCATTTAAAAGACATTTCTGTTTACACTGCAAGTGGTTAGACCTGTTTTGGTCAACGTCTTACAACAAACATGGTACAAAATACATACAAATTATTTTCAGATAACAAAACTTCTTAATTTAAAGTCAATTTTAGATTACATGTACATTCTGTCTTGTAGTACTCTTAACACGTACATGTAGAATACTATTTATCATATTACTGGGAGGGGCCTCGGTGGCCGAGTGGTTAAGGTAGTTCGTCTACTATTGATCACGTGGTCTGTCAACACTGAGATTGCGGGTTCGATTCTCACTGCAGGCAGGGTGTACTCGACTCCAATCTTAATTGACAAGGATTGCCAGTTTTTCTACCGCAGGTCGGGGGTTTTCTCCGGGTACTCCGGCTTCCTCCCCCAATAAAAACTGGACGCCATAATATAGCTGAAAAATTGCTGAAAGTGGCGTTAAACACTATTCAAACAAAACAAATCATATTACTGGGTGTATTAATTGCGTCATTAAACTTTTTGCTGTTGTCGATTCACCTTAAAATCGTTTTTAACAATAATTATATATAAGCTGCAGATAAATGAATTGATGACTAAATTCCCATAAACGATAAAGGTTCATTTACATATGCTGCACTCTAAAAACCAAAGATCTCCAAATCAATATTCTGGATTATTTATCTTTATTTAGATAAACTGATTTGAACCGGGGGTAAGCAGGTAAATTTTTCGTGGACATAAACCAGTAGTAATTAATCATTTTAAAAGTCAATGTATAAATGTTTACCTAAATGCTGAGATTTCTGACTAAAACAGAATCCGAGTTGTCTTCCTTTGATTTTTAAATGTTTGAGATATCTACAATATATTGAGAGGATTTATCCTATAGTATGCTATCCAATCATAATTATGTCCCATGATGATTAAAATATGTTAATACTAGAAGTCTCACCTACCGCGCGCTCTGTTTTGCTTGCATTTTACATGATTGATCATTTCATTATACCTTTTTGTATGAAAATCTAACAAAACACTTTTTCCACGATAACACACATCCATATTTCTATACTATTACTCTATTGCTTATATCACTGGGGGTAAGCGGATGACGGTAACAGCAGTTACCGACATCCCAAGATGGAGGACGATAAAAACAGGTAGGATAATGTTCTCTTGATTTCTCCGTTATATTGATTTGTTTTTTCAGGCAGGCATCGCGGATACGCGCATTTTTATCAAAAGAACGAAATTGAAGCGAAGGTCTGTGGGAAATACTCATAATTTGGCTACAATCGCTTGTTCTTTTCCACGCTATGATGTCGGTAACTTTTATTGTTATGAAAACGTGATGTCGGTAACTTTTTTCGACGATGTCGGTAACTGAATGACAAGTACATGGTTTTAAATGAAAACAATCTTGTTCATTCATGAGTACATTCTGTATTTTATTGCAGCAGAGACCTCGGTAGACATGGGAGAGGTGAGTTGATCGTCGGTTGATAATAGATTACACTCTTTTGTTAATCTATTATTAATTTAAGATACATCCTTCAATTCCTCGTTATTTATCAAGTTGTTTATAATTCAGTTGTGGCAATTCCTGTTGAAAGATGTTATTTTTTTGGTGAATAAGTTCACTATTGTTTACTTAAAATATCTAAAGGCATGTGTGTTTTTATTTTATAAATTGAAATTTCTATCAATATGTCAAAAACACGTATCTTCCTACGTTTCTTTTAATTCATATATGATAGAAGAACGATTTAAATATATATATGTAAGTATTGTGACAACCATATAATATATCTATCCAGCGTACTTCTGAAGCTTCAGAAATACAGGGTTAATATTAAATATGTATATATACGTCTATAAATTAAGCCCAACACTGTTAGAATTAGATTTTTAACACTGTCAAATTTTTGCGGGATTTGAACTCACACCGTTGTGACACTGTGGCACAAATTCGCCTGCCCTATGTCCAGCGGTCTAGACCCCTCGGCCAATATATTATATATTATAATATATATTATATAGGAAATTCGCTGGATAGATATATTATATGGTTGTCACAAAACTTATACATTTGTATATAATTTACTTACTGTGACTGTATGACAAGTAACGGTGTCATCCTATATAATATACAGTCCGCCATAAGTTAAGCATCACCTACTTTTCCGGATATAATGTTTTTTCAATAACATAAACAAATGAGAAACTGTTTAATTTGTATGAAAATGTATATATCATTAGGAAATTTGAACCTGTAAAATTCTTTATTTAAATCCTCAAATTGTAAAATTAAATTCTAGTTGTCTAATAACGATCACAAAAATAGGCCAAAAAACAACAAAACAATTGGTGATTTTCAGTTTTAGTTTGACACAATATCTTTCATTGTTTACAAAATTACAGTCATTCAACAAGTCCTGAGGTGAAAGAGTAACTAATTGACTGTCGTTTGGCGTATTTTCTATCAATATCGGGTATAACCTCCACGCTTCCGGTGTAAATGTTCAACAGGCCGCCTCATTCCAGCAACCAAACCCCTAAGTCTGTACTGTGGAAATCTCTGCCATACTTCCACAAGTGCGACTTTTAATTCTCTAACATTTTGGCATCTTGGGTTCCGTTGATTGACTTTTCGCCTGATAAAGTCCCACACATGCTCAATCGGATTCATGTCCGGTGACATAACTGGCCATGGAAGTGTGTCAATGGCTTCTGTTTCAATAAAGTCCCTCACAACACGGGCTCGATGGGGTCGAGCATTGTCGTCTTGAAAAATTGGTCTGTCTGCAAGAGCATGGTTGTCAAAATGTGGCCTAACGTGACCATCCAAAATGTCATCGAGGTATTTCAGACCATTCAATATACCGTTGAGAATCTGTAAAGGGAGCTTGCAGTCATGTGAAAAACATCCCCATGCGGTAACGCCGCCACCACCGAATGCAGTTGTTCATACAATATGGTTTCTATCCAAAGCTGTATTGCTTTGCCGCCAAAACACGTATCCGACCGTCAAAAGGCTTCAACAGAAAGCGGCTTTCATCTGACCAATGAATACGTCTGCAGCTTCTTATATTCCAGTGACGATGATGTCTTGCCACTCCATTCGTGCTTGGCGGTGCCTTCTTGTCAGTTCTGGTCATTTCAAAGGCCTGTGGGCACGTAATCGAGATCTGTAAAGCCTCCGAATAACTATTCGGTCACTGATTTGACCACCAGTAGACCACATTCCTCGTAACAGGCCTGCTCTTGAAAAGGGGTGCAATCTGGCTTGACGAGCAAGGATGCGGTCCTCTCTAGGGATTGTTTTACGGGGTCTCCCAGATCTTGGGCGGTCCTCGATTGACCCTGTCTGTCTATGCCTCGCAACAAGTCTGCTAATAACAGAGTAGTTCACCCAAAAATTGGCTGCTATTTGGCGGTTACTCATTCCAGCATTTTTCATTCCAATTGCTTACCAGTGTTCGGCGATACTTAATTTTCGTCTTACCATGTTGAAAAGTCTTTAAAAGATAATAACAATATCCACGTGAAATCGGACAAGGCTATTTCATTCAAAGTCAGTCTGTTAATTAGAAGCGGGACAAGTTTTTGAAACCGGTTTTTACACTTTAAAACTCTAATTATTGACATCTGACCTGTATGTTATATAAAGGTATTGTTTGAAAGCATTGCATAAATGCATCAGATGCTGAATGAATCGTTTTGTAATAAAATTACTTAAGAAAATATTTAGGTGATGCTTAACTTTTGGCGGACTGTATATACAAAAATGTTGAATTAGATTACTGTCAGATTAATACGTATTGGTTACGAAAATTCTATCGTCACACGCTAGTACACATGTACTATGTCTGTCTACGTTTCACCCCGGTTAATGAAGCTATATTTTTATATAGCGGATTTGGCCGAGGGGGCTAGACCGCTGTACATAATGCAGGCGAATTTCTGGCACAGTGTCACAACGGTGCAAGTTCGAAATTTTACAGTGTTAAAAAAATCTAATTCTAACAGTGTTGGGCTTAATTTGTAGACGTGTGTATATATATACAAGTCTAGAAGATTATGCAACGATAGAAATGACGGTGTTTTTTGTCAAAAATTTAGACAAAGACTGACCAACGAATGGCCTTAGTCATTGAATGTCACTAAAAATAAATGACGTAAACAAGTCATAACATATTGATCTTAAACTTTCTCATTCTAACTTAACCCAAAATAGTTGCTTCCTTGTCCGCCACATGCGGACGTGCCGTGCTGTTACTTGGCTTTGCATAAATATTCCAACAAGATGTAATCAAAATAACCAAGGTGGCAAATCATTACGCCAGACGCGCGTTTCGTCTACTTAAGACTCATCAGTGGCGTTTAACTCTAAATGCTTAAAGTATTTATTTTTTTTTTATTTGGCGATGGAATAATATAAGTCCACTGGGATCGTGCAAATACATAAAACAGGTAGTTCAAAATATTTTATAAAAGTCTAAAGAATTTACCAACCAGTAAGCTTATTAAGTATCGGATCGACAAACATGACGATACAGCATAAACAACAAATAATATACAAGTCTAGAAGGTTATGCAACGATACAAATGACGGGGTTTTTTGTCAAAAATTTAGACAAAGACTGACCACCGAATGGCCTTAGTCATTGAATGTCAATAAAAATAAATGACTTAAACAAGTCATAGCATATTGATCTTAAACTTTCTCATTCTAACTTAACCCAAAATAGTTGCTTCCTAGTCCGCCACCAGCGGACGTGCCGTGCTGTTACTTGGCTTTGCTTACATATTCCAACAAGATGTAAGCAAAATAACCAGAGTGACAAATCATTACGCCAGACGCGCGTTTCGTCTACTTAAGACTCATCAGTGGCGTTTAACTCTAAATGCTTAATTTATTTTTTTTTCATTTTGCGATGGAATAATATAAGTCCACTGGGATCGTGTAAATACACAATACAGGTAGTTCAAAATATTATATAAAAGTCTAAAGAATTTACCAATCAGTAAGCTTATTAAGTATCGGATCAACAAACATCACGATACAGCATAAACAGAAAAATAATATACAAGTCTAGAAGATTATGCAACGATACAAATGACGGTGTTTTTTGTCAAAAATTTAGACAAAGACTGACCAACGAATGGCCTTAGTCATTGAATGTCAATAAAAATAAATGACGTAACAAGTCATAGCATATTGATCTTAAACTTTCTCATTCTAACTTAACCCAAAATAGTTGCTTCCTTGTCCGCCACCTGTGGACGTGCCGTGCTGTTACTTGGCTTTGCTAAAATATTCCAACAAGATGTAATCAAAATAACCAAGGTGACAAATCATTACGCCAGACGCGCGTTTCGTCTACTTAAGACTCATCAGTGGCGTTTAACTCTAAATGCTAAAAGTATTTTTTTTCATTTGGCGATGGAATAATATAAGTCCACTGGGATCGTGTAATACACAACACAGGTAGTTGAAAATATTATATAAAAGTCTAAAGAATTTACCAACCAGTAAGCTAATTAAGTATCGGATCGACAAACATGACGATACAGCATAAACAAAAAATAATATACAAGTCTAGAAGATTATGCAACGATACAAATGACGGGTTTTTTTTGTCAAAAATTTAGACAAAGACTGACCAACGAATGGCCTTAGTCATTGAATGTCAATAAAAATAAATGGCGTAAACAAGTCATAACATATTGATCTTAAACTTTCTCATTCTAACTTAACCCAAAATAGTTGCTTCCTAGTCCGCCAGCTGCGGACGTGCCGTGCTGTTACTTGGCTTTGCTAAAATATTCCAACAAGATGTAATCAAAATAACCAAGGTGACAAATCATTACGCCAGACGCGCGTATATATATACACTACCCAGCACCGTTGGTTTTTTAAATTGCACAACCTTACTATTAAAAAAGTTTAAAGTAGATTGCATCGATTAAGGTTATTTGCATAATTATTTTTTTTCAGCAATCGTGTAGTGTGATCGGAGGTTAGATAGAAGAAAAATTATCAAGTTCAAGTTCATTAATGATCTAGTAATTTAAGAAGACAACACTTTCGGTTTTGTAAATACATTTCTTCTAACTTATAAGACCTTTATTTCTCGTAAATTTCATCTCAATACAGACGTGACAGACATATAAATATTTGTATACTAAATACGCATCAGAGGGGATTCAGATTTTTTAAAGGCCCAAGTATAACAGTCCACTGAGAGCGGAAATGATGCCTAAACCAATTTTTCAACAACAACAACAAAATTACAATTTTTCGAAAGCCGCCTGACCCCCCCCCCTTTCTGGATCCACCAATGCGTTTGTATATCATACCATCTTCCTTGGTACTAAGATTTAAATTTTAATTTTTACAGGCGTTCATAGTCATATTGGTTTGTGTTACATTGTTTATTTTTGTTTGTTTTTTCTGTTTGTTTGTTTCGTTTTATGCATGTTATCAAAGAAAAACTTCCTCTCCTGTTGCCGAGACAAAGTAACACACATGACATCGAAAGGCGCCGGTATCTGAAAGAAAAATACCAATTGTCTATTCTATAATAATAATAATAAAAATATAAAAAATACCTTTATTTTAGACGCATTAAAAATAGGTCCATATATATTTACACAACATAAATCGATCTTATGTTTGATATTATGTTAATTTTAAATAAAAAATAAAATTAAAATAAAATTATCAATTTACATGTCTAAGGATATGCATGAAAACTGTATTGAGATTATTAGTTTTTGATAGGCACTCAATTTGTTAGGGAAAAAATAATAAAATTGACCTTCACTAATATCGGTATTATTATGTTTTAAAGAAGTTCCAACCAGAACCTAAATGACAAAGACAAAGCCAGTCGACACAAACGAAGCTAACAAGAAAATTAAAAAAAAAACAATTTGCGACTTGAACAGTGAAGTTTGTCAATTACTTGCATGCATACGTAGCAGTTTTAAAGCAACACATAAGCTCTCACACCACAAATAAAACATGGTCCCTATTACATTATAAATATCAGTTACCGACATCATAATTTTTTAACAAAATCCAGTTACCGACATCATAGCGTGGAAAACAACGAGCGATTTTAGCCAAATTATGAGTATTTGTCACAGACCTTCGCTTCAATATGGTTATTTGATAAAAATGAGCGTATCCGCGATGCCTGCCTTGACTTTTGATAGAGGAATATTGCATTGTAAGTTTGTTTCCAAAGGACCTTACGTTGTTTCTTCCGTTCTTATTTAGGTCAAATAGAAAATCACCTTATCGGCGATTTAGTGTGGAAAATAATTGTTGAATTTCAAAATATGTTTGTTTGGATCTACAAAACAACCATAAACTTAATCAAACGCAGTGAGCAGTTTTCGTTTGTCATGCAAGAACGCTGCACAGACACGGTAACTTTTAGTTTTCATTAATACATACATTATGTTTCTTTTTCTGCAAATTTCTCAGTGTGCTATGATTTTTATTACCTTTTTCAGACCAACATGTATGTCGTAATCTCATCATCTCGTGCAATGTTTGATCAAGCTTTTCACAATTAAACCATTTTCGAAAATCTGTATTGATTCTGCACTATACGTAATACAAAATTTTACAATTTTGATATCTAATTGTGATTATGAATACAGCGTTAAAAGAGTTGAAATGTTGAAATTAATTATTTTAGCATTGTAGTAATAAAGAAAGGAGAAATTAAAAGCGTATTAAACTCAAGCGTAACTACGCCGGGAACAAAAAATCGCCAAAGAAGCTACATTTATTTTTACTATCCTTGACGATGATAAAAATATCTTGGATTTTCCAGTAATAGTCAGTCTATACAAATGCAATACAATATTTCTATTTTGTTTTATCTATTTATTAGGTGGCATTGATAGGTAAATATAAACAAAACTTGATAGTAAATAGAAAATGCAAAAGTAACTGTCCTTGACATTGTTTTGTTATCACTCCTGGTTTTTTTTTCTCATACATCATTTCGGTTACATTTCATTTTATTTTGCAAATGTTGTAAACAGTAATGGAAATTGTGTGGAAGTTATATATTTGAGCTCTATCAGAAATACTAGACTATAGAACTTATCTTAGTACCATACCGCGTACACCGCCCTCGACCTGATAAAATACATAGAGTAAATAATATAAAGAGAGATATATATACTTATTGAAACTGTATAGTACTTATGGTCCTCATTGTTCCGCGGTTTATATGTAATGTCATTTGTGACGACATAGCTTTTGAAACGCAATGTAAACTTAGCGAGACGTTCTTTCATTTATACGAACGGGAAAAACAAAAGTTTTCATTGTTCCTTGGTTTTATCAATGAAAATGGAAGAAGCAGTGCTGAAACATGGAGTTGGTGTCAAATCGTGCATCTTGCTCATCTCGTTGATTTATGGTGACTGAGATAATAGACGCCAGTTTTAAAGTTATTGTGTGTATTTGATATGATTTATTTAATTGAGACGAGAAAGGCAAATTTAGTATGGTATATCATGTTTATATATGCCTTAACACTCGCATTATCCACACACTAAAATATTTCCATTCATTCCGCGATGTCAACAATAAATCCACAGCAAAGTGTAATGTAATAATATTTTCGTTTATGTATTTCTCTAAACAAATTATTCCATAATAATAATATACAGCTGCTTCATCAACAAATAACTTTCCGGTTAACCGCTTCTTCGCTTACGATATTTGTATCGCCAAAATTAGAATGTACTGGCTAAATTTATTGTCAAGCGTACACGAGACATGGCCGCCATATTTGTTTATGTTTCAGAACAAAAAAGTAGTTCCCCCACAGTCGTTCATGAAAGTATGAACGGATCTGGAAATTAATGCTTTAAGGGCTTTTGCTCAATCAAAAATAACTACAAACTTGGACGAATTGAAGAATGCGTTCTGCCGCAGCAAGACTCAAACCAGCAACCTCAGTTTTGATTGCAATTGCATTATATACTCTGAGCTACAGAAATACACACCACTTTTATTGCTGATGCTTTTTCTTCTTTTCATTAAGTATATGAATGCTAAAGAGTAACACATACCGAAGAAAATCTTTTGCAACAAATTATAACAAAGTTTTTTATCAGTTTTAATTTTTCAGCATTCTAATATTATTCCATTAAGCGCCATTGGTCACGATTAGACAAAACGACCACAGTCATTTTAATAACTGTGGTATATTTGATTTCATTTATTGTATCGTCGCTTTTGACAGTGTCCTTAATGACGAGTACTTGTTATTTCTATTTCCTTTATTAATAAATATACAAAATATTTAATCACTTTTTTACTGAATTATTTTACCAGGGTAATCATTTGCAATGGATTTTTAGATATTAATCAGATTTGGATACTTATTTAATACATTTTTCAGTAAAAAAAGTAAAGATCATCACAATAATTGGTTAAATATTGCAATCACGACTAAACCTAAAACTCCTGCATTGGTGTATTAAATTTAAAATTGATGTCATGAAAGAACATGTTCAGAAAACATATGAAAACTGTGCCTGGTAAACGTGACATCAACAAGTAAGCATGTGCAGCACTGCACACGGACATCGTACAGTATTTGTTTTTACAGTTGCACGTACGAATGATTTTTAAGGCGGTTTAATGGGTATATACATCCAACCTTTATCTGTATCCAGAATATTAATTCTTACAATGTGTCAAGACTAGAAACAGCTACCCGAAACCTCGTCATAGGTCGTACCCCTAGGCGGCAGAACTACAAAATGTATTTTCATCAGATTTCGTGCGCGTTCTCCAATACTCTCAATTTCTTTTAATTACTGTTTTAAAAAATAAATTATCCTGTGCGTTAGTAAATTTTGATCCTTTAATATTCGATTTCACTAGGCGTATCTAGTCCTAGTGAACCTTTTATAAACTTTAGTCTTTTGGGTCCAGGTTACTCAATTTCTATTTTTGTGATTTTGGTTTGGTTTTTTTTGTGGCATATGTTTGCCTATATCCGGATTTGTAATTGTCCCTGAACTTTCGGCTCCTGCCTTCCGATGTGAGATGTGAGCGTCATGTCATAAGAAAAAAGTACAACGAAATGTTTGAAAAAATATCTGAATCTGTGATCGTACATAAATCCCCATCTTGTTTAATGATTGCTCCTTTTTAAAAAATGTTGACAAACATAATTGTTATATAGCAATCAATATGTTGTTTGCTTGAAGCAATGTGTAATGTGTTTGAATTGAACATGTCTGTTTGATATATCTTTTTGTCTACATTATACTAAATTGTGGAAGAAAAGTTCATGAAAATACACGCAAATTTTTGCGGTCAACACTAAAAAAACTTTCTTCACTGAAATTAAACCTGAAAAAAACTGTGTTTTCTGCAAAATCCATTGCATAGCATTTGTTTATACTTGTTGATTCTCGTGATCTAATTTATTATGACTTAGATGTATTTCTTAAATAATAAGTTAAACTACATTCAAACGTAGACAAGAATTGATACTTCTTAATGTATTGACATGTAGTTTACTAGAAATAATGAATTTTGATTTCACAATAAGTTTAAAAATTTTTAAACTGTTTAACCCCTCAAAACCCTTGTTATGTAATGGATTATGAATTAAAGTACAAACAAACATAGAAAATAATATTGTGAATCTTATTTCTGTCTTTCCTGCATTAAACATAATGTGTTATAAGGTATTTGTTAGTTTGGCCTTGTATGTAATATTTGTTTGACTTTATATGTGTATTGTATTTGTTTACAACCAAACTTATAAAATAATTGTTAACAATAATGCATTTTAACTTTTGCATTGAATGATGTTTGTTAACTCAGAAGAGGAATATTCTAGAACTGTTAAGTACAAAATAAGAATGAACAAGATAGTTACAAAATTCAACAAAATTCCATGATTTAATGAATTCTAGAACATTTATTTATGTTTGTTTGTTTGTTTGTTTGTTTGAATGGTGTTTTAACGCCACTTTCAGAAATTTTCCAGCTATTTCATGGCGTCCAGTTTTTATTTGGGGAGGAAACCGGAGTACCCGGAGAGAACCCCGGACATGCGGTAGGAAAACTGGCAATCCTTGTCAATTAAGATTGGAGTCTACATATATATATATATAGGCCTTGGGTAAAGATTTTCGACTTTTGTTTGGACTTTCATTCGTGGTTTTTGTTTTAATATACAATCTAACTGGATCAAAACTATACTTTATATTTATGTTTGTTAAACCTATGATAAGAAATATCATAATATAAGAGTAAGTGTGTTTGATAGAAAAAAATGACTTGGTTTTCATTCGAATTCAAAATCTGCCGTTTAAATAATTATATAAGTTTATCTTATTGGTATTGTAGCTACATGTATGTACCATCTTAGATGGTTAGCAAAGCAACAGGACATCATTTTTATGCATCCAACTTTTATTTATTGGGTGAAATGATGGGCGTCATTGGTTTTCCGTACCAGCAATTTAAAGTGGTACGGTCCTTCCGACGATAATCTATACCGAATTTATCAATTTGGCCCGTTATCGGAGAAAACTGTTATTAATTTGCCAAAATAACCCCATTTAGTTTTTTTATAAAAGCTCTTAATAAATGTTTCACGTATAAGGACACCAGTTCTAATTTGAGTCGTTTTGCTCACAGATGAAGCGTAAATGGCTTTTTATAAGACTTCGTATTTATTTCCGGTTTCCGTCCTTATTGCGAAAGTGGGAAACTTTTATTTCATGTTTAGTTCGAATTGTGGATTGGTTGCTGAGAAGGTTTTATTTATTTTTTTCTAAATAAGCTTAATTTTCACAATTGATAAAATATACTGTCAATCATATATTAGAGAAAAACAAAAAGAGACGGTAGATGAAAGTTATTGTTGGCGAGTGTACGAATTTAGTCCCATTTCTCGTAATGTAGCAGAACGGGTGTGAATCACTCCCGGCATTTTGATGTCCAAAAGAAGATGCATATACAATCAGACGTGGTCGATCCTGATATCTTTCTACAGTGTCACCATTTTTTTATCGTTTTTGTGTTTAAAATCGATAATTATTGATACGTGATGATAGTTATTTAATAACCCGTTGTGCGTTGTGTATTAATTGACATTCGCGTTTCTTTTTAATTACGTTTACTACATGAAAAACATTGAGAAACCAAAGCTGAATGGCGTGTTGTATACATATGTCATACATATGTAAATTACTGGATTCTTACTACGGAATGGTTGTTACAGTATGCAAATTGGCACGTTTATAATGAAAATTATGTCACATTATCCATATACGGAAAAATGATCATAGCATTTTCCACGTGCATCTTTAAAGACGACAAAGAAATTTCTTCAACATGTTCAATAAAGATCGTTTCCGTTTGTTTCGCAATGTCTAAAGCTTTAATAACGTAAAGAAGATGAATAATATGTTTGAATTTTGTATAAGTAGACCGAAGTTAGAATTTTTGATTTGCTACATTACAAGCAATAGGACTGAATTCTGCCGTTAATCCGACAAATCCCAAAACTAACTTCCGATTATAACTGCAGTAAAATTCGGCCTGGGGTGAAAGTATGAACTGTCAATTAAATTGGGGAGAAACATTTTAACTTTATCATCTATATTTTTTAAATAAAAATTGACAAAATATTAATTGATCGTTTAAAAGAAAGGTCCTTTGCGTCATAAGTCAAACTCGTCGTCATCAAAAGTTGTGTATTATAGTGACATATGTGCACGTTTTTAAAAAAAAATTTTGTATATGTTTACAGTACCGAAATGTTACATGTAATCTGCACAAAACGTCTGGGAAATAAATAACTCTGACCGTGTCAAGTACAAATTGAGCAATACTTTCTTCTTTGTTTTTTGATTTGATCATTGATCCGTTAAATCATTTTACCTTCATTTTAATTGCACATATAATAGTCACCGCTAGTGTATTAATATTTGAGGTAACTTTAGTAGTTGTTTGTTGAGTAAATGTGCATTATCAGTCTATTTATATTGTTACTCGTGAAGTATCAGATTTATTGTGTTACAAACACTTGCAAAGAATAGATTGAAAGATAAAAAATATAATATGTTTAATGAATTCGATCATCAACATCTGACGTTTGTCCGGCTTGAATTCGATTGTTAACGAAGCAGACTTTAACGTTATATTCGACGTGCGTAAACATACTGCTATTCTTTTACAAACCAGTATATTGGATAATATTTATAGACGTCTTCATAGATTCACTGCGAAACAAAACAAAGCAACTACCAATATTAATTTAGATTTTAAGTTTATAGATTTTATATTATATTGAGGTATTTTAGGCTAACACACATATAAGATTTAAACTACAAAAATACTCGTTTCGTTGTTATGGAAGAAGCCTTTCTCAATCAACCAGATATAAAAGAGGTTTTACATTGAAATTGTCTCCACACATACTAATCACAGAGGGCTTGGAAGATATATATCTCTTCATATACAATAAATGTCTTATTTACCAAAACCTGTGACGATGAAATTGTAAATTGGAACACGAGTTGTCTGTTTAATTTTCACTTTCACCATTAATAATAGGAACAAGAGGAAATATTTTAATTATTTGGACAATCGCAAAGGTAAAACATATGAGAACTGTCCAAAATTTAATGATGGCGTTACTGGCTTCGGTGGATTTACTTATAAGTGGAAACTTATTGCCTTTCAGTATGCTTGTACTGATTTCGAACAAGGAACCAGACAGACTATATTGTAAATGTCAAGCAAGCATGACCGCTTTCTTGTATTACTGTAGTATTCAGTTTATTATGATGATAGCAACTGTTAGGTATGTGAGAATTCGCCACACCCAAAAATATAATTCAATTTGTAAAGTAAAGACTATAATTTTTATGACAGTCTTGCAATGTGCGTTTTCCTGTACATTTGCCTTGTCATTTTGGCTTTCGGAGGACCTAAGGAGATTTGATAAAAAATTTGCACACGTGCATGTTTAATCGTTATGGCAACAAGATTTTCTCCCTAATAATTGCGAATATAATTGTAGCATTACCAACCTTTGTTATAGGATTTTGTTATTTCCAGATATATCGCTACGTAAATAAAGCTATCAAAGAACTGCATCAACATTGGAACAATGGTATTGCACGACGAAGACTAAAAAATGAACAAATGTTAACAAAGTCACACTTAGTTGTTTTTATTACGTATATGTTTCTGTACATTCCTATTGGTATAACTCTCGTAGGCGGAAAGAGCTCAGACTTTCCAGATATTATGCATACAGTGTCTATATACATGTGTTATTTTAACAGCTCTATAAATTGTGTTCTTTATGGAGTTTTAAATACGAATATGAGAAAAGCTTACTTTGAATCACTTCCCTGCATTTGCCAAAGGAAAATATCAGGTGCTGAAGCCAATAACGTGTCTAGAAATATTAGCGTTGAATCCGAAAGACGGATCTCAGTTTTGGAACAATGAAATTTATATAGCAAAAACTTGTTTCAAAAATTAAAACTGAACAAATTTAAGTATTTAATTTTACCACGGGCAAAATGTACCAAAACACTTGTGCTGGCATTATTTACACGACTGAGGCATAAGTAGTGGTTCCTATTCCTGGAATTGATGTTCCCTAGACACGACAATGTGTAACTCGACAGGTGTCTAATTGCTCGGATGAAAGAATTAAGATTGTTTGTGGAAAATAAGCTATAAACAGTTACTTCCTAGTTTTATAAATTAATAAGTAATGATAAGGAAGCGACAAAACAGAGACACGGAGTAAAAGAAATGAATACACATATACATGTACAGCTTAAAACTGATTTTCACTATAATGACAAGGCAGTTTGATCAACAACACTAATCTTAAATTTGTATCGTTTTACATGAATAAAAAGTAACTTTTCGGAACTTAGTTCCAAGGTAAACAATAGGTCAGTTTATTTTCCTATTGCATCTTCAGGATACTGTTAGACTAACCAACGGAGTTGTGTGGTGTGTAACCGGGTGAAATAAAAAGGAAGCCCCTTTGTTATACAATGTAAACTGGCAGCTTATTAGAATAATATAATATTAAGTTTTAATCACGAACCATAGTGGCTAACGTGTTCCTTCTTCATCTAAAAAATGTACTTTTGCAGTGGTATTTCTTCCCATTCCTAACTCTCCCTTAGTTGTGTTGTTGTCAATTTTGTTCGTCTCGAATATAGCTGCAATTGCTCCTCTCTGAACGTTTCAATCAGTCAATGTACTCGGATGAGTTTCCGGTTTGTACCTTGATAAAACCTGTAAAATTAAAACGCGTTTGTTGGTAGCATTAATTTAATTTTTTTTCCACATACAATCATAATTCTTAGATTGAAACGAGGTCATTGACATTGTTTAGTTTCTTCTTTGCGTCATGTGTCTTTGTCTCAATCTGTATTTTCTCACCGTCCTCGCCGATTTATTTTCTTTTCTCTTTGAAACCAACATGTACCGGTATCAAATTATACTATTTCAAAAATACTACATGCAAATTCATGCTATCATCAAGTCGTACCATGTCTAGTAAAGGTACTTACAACTATACCATTTCACTAAACATCGGCATGAATACATTTAAAAAATGGCACTAAATGTTATTTTTGTTATATTCATTGTCCAATACTAATTTGTTACGGATATTTTCATGGAAATTACACTCTTCCGCCATTTTATTGGTCTCCTACCCTGCTCGTTGCATTTCATTGTATTTTGTACAATGCGTTAAAAGTAGTAGAAATGTTTTGAGAGTTTTAAATTTGTGCAAAACTACCAAACGATGGAACTGATCTTGGCGCAATACCGCGACCAACACGACCTTGTCAGATAAAATATATAGTTAAAACGTATATAAACTTTACGAAAAGAGAGAAATATCTACTTATTGACACCGTTAATGGTAAATCGTGATAACTTTACCTTGCATCTGATGCAATGTCATTTTATTTAATGAAATATTTTATATTGGCTTATCGCATATGGTGAAATTATCTTTCACATAAAATATTTTATTTACAATTTTAACGAATATCTATTGCAGCGAAATACAACCATGATATTTGCCGTTTTTAACCGTACTTATGTCTGCAATATAAATGAATTTTCGTCGTTCCGATTATACAATTGTGAAAGAGGTATTTGCTATGCTTTACTGTTCAGTCACTTCAGGTACTCTTAGACACGTTTTAGCATAGTTCTTCTACATCTTAACTATTAGGCATTCCAATAGTGCGGTTTGAGAGCCATGGACGAGTCATGATTGTAGTAAAAGTTGGCCAGTTTTGGTGTAGATTTTTTGCCTGACAAATAAAAACTGCTTACCGCGTATGGTCGAGCTTATGCTCTTTTGCCTCAAAATATTCAGCGTTTTTAGAGGCAGCGTTTTTTATTTTGTTAAGGCGACTTTCTATAGTAAATTTGACCTAAATTAGAACGGAAGGTGCAGTATAGTTTCTGTATTCGAAACCTTCACTTGTTGCAGCTTTGGGTACATCAAAAGAGAGAAAAACCCAGTTTGTAAAGGTCTTTATTTTATAAGTAGAACTTCAAGTACTTCTTGTTTTCAGTTATGTTGTAGCTGCTGTTGACGGAAAGAATTATGATTACTTTTTAAATTAAAGTCAGAGAGTTATTCAGGCTTGAACTTAGTTTTGCCTCCGCCAACACCTTTTCGCCCATCCCTGAGTTCATACTCATCTTTATTCCTTATTATTATTCATATAAAACAGGACGTAAACAATTGTCTACGAAATGTCATCATTGTGCAAGTTCAATAATATCTTGACAGATTGTAGCAAATTTTGGATGTAAACGACGGGTAAACATTTTTGGGGCATTGGACAGACATGTCAGAACAATATGTACATAAGTTTCGTTTGTTTTTATCTTGAATGAAGTTTGTCAAACAAGAAGAGATTAAATGATATATACAATTATTTTTTAAAACATATATTAACAAATGTTTCAAACAATAAGTTCGCTAGTTTAGAACGCAGTTCAACCAGTGTCAGAACAATATGTACATTAGTTTCGTTTAATTTTATCTTGAATGAAGTTTGTCATACAAGAAGAGATTAAAGGATACAAAGAATTATTTTTTAAAACATATAATAACAAATGTTTCAAACAATAAATTCGCTAGTTAAGAACGCAGTTCAACCAGTAGAAACAATATCTGTTGACGTCTGTATAGATTTATAGAGAAACAATGGCATAAGAGCATAAGACATAATCCGTTTATTTATTCTAATTTCATTGATTTGTTTTGCGAGCTTAAAGAAATATCTTATTAAAACTACAAAAGAAAACATGAGAGAAAAAGCTAAAAGTTTAGGAACACGCGTTGGATGTTTGACTTCCTCTTTTACTATTTATAAGTAGACTTTTATTGCCATTCAGTATGCATATACTAATTTCAAACAAGGAACCAGACCAATTACATTGTAGATTTCAAGCTGGCATGACAGCTGTCCTGTATTGCTGTAGTATACAGTTATTTATAGCAACTGTTAGGTATGTAAAAATGTGTCACACACAAAAATTTAACTCAATTTTATTTAAGTCAAGACTGTAATTTTAGCGACAATATCGCAATGCGTTGTTACCGCTACATTTGCGTTGCCATTATGGTTTTCGGGAAACCTATGGAGTTTTGAAAGAAATTTACAAACGTTTACATTTAATCGTTATGGAAGCAATATTTACTCTATAGTAGGTGTGTCTGCAATGGTAGTATTACCAACCTTTGTTACAGGATTTTGTTATTTCAGTAAATATAGCTAACAAAGAACTGCACAAACATTGGAACAATGGATTTGCACCGCGGAAACTAAAATATGAACAAATGTTAACAAAGTCACAATTTGATGTTTTTATTACGTATATGCTCCTGTACTTCCCTATTGGTATTACCACGGTAGGATTAAAGAGTTCTGATAGTAAAGCAATCAAGTTCGTTAAACTAGTACAATTCCGAACTCGATTCACTTTAAAAAAGAATAGCGGACATGGAAACTAGATTTGAAACCCAAGAACAGTACTTTCCCATAACTAGTCTACGCTTTAGTAATATTAAATAAATAACCGTGTAATTCATCCAGTAAACACCAATGACTTAGTTTTGAATGTATGCAATACATGCCTTGATCTTAACTTATAGCATTGGAAAACAGATAATCGTAAAGTAAAAGCAGCTAAATTTTAGGTAAATTACAGTACAGCACATCTGGGGAACTTTTAAAATCTGTCAACCATTATTGTCAAGAGAGGAAAACGAACAAGTTAAATATTTATTGGATTGTTTTAAAAGGTCAGAACGATTCAATATTGTTTGAATAAAGCATATGCACTTCTTGTTCAACATCTGTCACTTGCGGATTTGTAGTTTCTTGACAAGAATGACAAGAAGACCATGACATTCTTTTTGCAGATAATTAATATGGAGTAAGCATCGCCAAAATGTGACCACAGAAAATATAGTCCTTTTTACTTATTTGTTTTTATTTTATTTGTGCACTCATTTTGTTTTACTTTGACAATACCTTAATACACTATTAAAGTTGATAAGAACAAATAGTAGTTGTTTATTGCTCTGAGTTTTAAAGTATTTATTACCGTCCCTACCAGCCAAGTTGTTTGGTAATTTTGTCTCAAGCAAGAATTCAGATGGACAGACCGAAAGAATATATTGTGGTTAGGTCACATGTCATAATTTCGAAAATAAATGCACCTGCGATCTTTCGACAAGAGTTATCCCAACCTTGATAAGTGGCTATCCTAATCCCCATTTCATGTATTTTAAACCCCTAGCTTGTTTGAACGATCAATACAAATTAACGACAATGACCTAAAATAATCACGTTAAAATACAGCTTGCATTGGCGTAAAATACTATATATGTGCTATTTTCAGAGGTTTTAGTATTGTCGGTCCACAAGTTCATAATTTGATAAATAATAAAGTGATAAGAATGTTTTTTACAGAAAAAAACATATTAGTAAGAGTTCGCTTTTTATCGATTATTCCAGTTACATTAAGGAGTTTTTTTTAAAGCAAAAAGTGTGCCTTCATTACGGATGCTTTAGAGTTTGCCAGTCAAAAATAAGTTCATTATCTGATAATAATGGATAATTTCCAGTTACAGTTGGATATTTTATGTTGGCTGAAGTATTTGTGGGTTTTGCAAGTTACAATAATTGGTTAACATTTTTGTTTGTTTTGTTGTAGTTTGTTTGTTGATAATGTGCTTGTAATTAGCGCATATAGTTTGTATTGCATATTGAATGTCATATGATTGTCAGTTTCAGCGATTGGGAAAAATGGTGTTAAGGTTTTATTTATTAAAACAAAAAATGTGTGTCGATGTCAAATTTATTTTAAGTCCACCTTGAACATTGTTTTAGTGCTCTTCTTCATTCACTCTGAGAAAACATTTTCATGGTACTTAATACTTGACTAAGAAGTCAACACCAGCATGAGGCAGATCTTGACCACGTGATACAGAATGCTGCAAAATTTGCCGCTACGAGCTGTGCTAGCAATTAATAAAAAGTTATATGTATTAGTGACATCAATATTTCATATATTTACTCTAATAAAGTTTGTAGTTATATGTTTGAAAGATGCATCAAGGAATTAATTCATTTGCTAATATTTCTATTACTTCAAAACTTATACTGGGACCATACTGGGAGGGTTCCCAGTGCTCGACCCACAGAGCAACCCAGCGCGTCCCCGGATGGCGGATAGGGGAGACCATTTCGTTGTTGGGTTGTCAGGTCATAATACGGAGAGCTTGACCACAGACCGTAGTGGGTAACGTGTTTGGAAAGTGCCACGCTCCTTGCACGATAAAGACCCCTTTTGTAGATTTCGAAAAAGAGTAGGCTAATTGTAGCCGCTACAAAAGGCTAAATTTTCCGCCCTTACCTAAAACTCCATACATTTCCAGTGGCTGTCAAAATCGTATTCCCTGTGAACCATCCCGCCACATTTTCCGTTGATTTATTGTTTGTTAACTTCTTCCCGTCCTGAATATAGCTGAAATACTGCTAGCTGGACGTAAAGCAAACATCCAATCAATCAATCAAAAGTTATAACTATTCGTATATAGAAAATGTTCCGCCTCTAGTTTTCTTCGTCCTGTTTTCAGACCAATCCGCGAATTTCATGCTCTCGGGATAAACAATCACTCATGAATAACATGTTCATTCTTAGTTTGCACAATGTTAATGCGTACATTCTTAATTTGTTCAATGTTAATGCGAACTTTGTAAGCGCGCGATTTTGAAAAAATAAGTAAATAGCTACTAAAAGATAATAGTAAACAAGCTATGAAAGTGAAATATTTGAGAAATATACATAGAAAAAATCACAAACTACTGAAACAAAATAATATTCACAAACGAAACTACATGAAACAAATAAAAACGTGTGTTTAATACAGGCTACCAAGCCGGAAGATGTATTTCGCAAATAAATAATTGTAGAATTTACAATGTACAAAGAAAATAACTGAACATGTATGGAATTGCAATTCTACCAATTTATAAAAAACAAACGAACGTATTTTTAGGGGATATCCCCTTACATATTCTCTGACTTGCTAATCACGTTGTAATTGTATTTTGTAAAATAAAGTCAAGGTTACATTGCAAGATTTGTAATTGTACTAAACCGGGTGATTGTGTGATTGACTATATGGGGATGTCAGGAGATTGCCCTATAAAAATATTGGGATGTCCCGGCGGCTAAGGTAGTTCGCCATCTACTATTGATTACCTGCCTAAAAACTGAAGTTTTTGGTTTGAACCTCACTACCGATTAAGTTGTGCCCGACTAAAACTCGATGCCATGGTATGGCTGGAAAGCAGCTGAAAGTTGCTCTAAACTCTATATGTAAATAAATTGTCTTTAAATTATGAAGTACAACTTTCAGTTCTAAACTATTGTTAAATAATGTTATAAATTTTATAGGTAAATTTTATTTTTCTAAAAAAACATATCGTAAAGTCTCTCATGTAACAGGACAAACACTGCAATTATATTTCTGTCATCGAGGAAACAAGATATGCACAAGTTTGATTCCATTCTTTGTTTACACGAGAACTATAATGTGTAGTGTATCAATATAACAAACACCATCACATGCACATATATTGTAGGCGTGCTAATGACTAAAGTCTATAAAGTATAATATATCAGTCTTTAATAATATAAGCGACGACAACATACAAAATGAAGTAAATAAAGTGACGTGTTTATTAATTTTGTTAATTTTGTTTACGGCTACAAAACAAAATCTGTTTAATCTTTATTAATTTATGTTCCTTTGAAAACAAAACAGTCATTACGCCGTTTTCAAGATAGGTAGCTAGATGTACACTATCACGTGATATATTGTATCGGGTGATTTATTTTAGGCACTTTACTCAACGCACAGTGTTTACAAACGACATAAAACTGCACAAAACGCAACACCTTTCATAAATTTATGTTCAGTGTGGGCTTTGCCCCACCCCACAACAAAAACAGGCTTCGTTTTGCATCGTCTTTATTAAACCGTCCCATTTCGTTTTAATGTTCGCCGCTTTTCAATAAAAGTAGCGTAAATTTCTATGAAATCCTAAGATCAGCATTACAATTGAGAGGGATTATATCTTGAAAATGGTGTATTGGAAAATGTACAGACTAACACAGTATGAATACCAAAAATTTGAAAGCGATTTCCTCATTTTTCATTTTTGGAATTTTTTTATCCCGCGAACAACGAATTTAAGAATCCAACGAAATGTCTTTTTTCCTCCAACCACAAAAATTGATACCCATGAAAATAAATGAAACCACAGTACGAGACATCTAGTCACTCTACACACACACATTTTGGTCCAGACAAAACGCAAATCCAAAGTGTTAAGTAAAGCACGAAGATATTATACTAGATGCTACAACGTGCCAGTAAACAAAGCCAGCTTAAATATGCTATCCCCAAATAATTGCCAAAATGATTGCGTTGAATACATATTTTTGTTATATTAAGCAATAATCGTGAGAGCATTTGCAAATTAGAAGTCAACTGCTTTCTCTTTTGCACCATGGCACAACGCTGGCATCAAATAGCAATAATCTTGAATTAAGCACACGTTACCAAAAGAATGCAATCGATTTTAACCTGTTTAATTTTAAGTGATTACTGTGAAAGAACTTTTTCGTGGGTATCAATTTTCGTGGTTTTAGGAAAATGACTTGTTCGTGGATTTTTAAATTCGTGGATTTAAAAAAAATGTGCACAAAAAATACATTACAAAATACTAACATCTAAGGAAAAACAGAAAGCTTCTTGCAAGTAATAAGAAGACATTGTCCATCTTCCCATCTGTTGTGTTTTGATTGGCGGCGGTTATAAAGATATTTTTGTTTGGCGGCATATGAAAGTGTTCATTTACATTTCACTTGAAAGCTAATTATTGATGTTTACACCAGAATATTATTTATATTAAATAGTTAATTAAATATTTATTAATTTTCTTTCAATCACCTTTCCTGTTAATTGTAATTACTAAGCGTAATTATATATAATTACACTGACAAAAAAGTGCATGATTAGATGATACCGAACTTATTAAAATCAGACGCAAGCTTGAACCTGCTCAGCATCTAAGCTTAAATTTACTCAATATAATCAGTGTGATATAAATTGACATGGAAAACGCAATAGTCATCATACTCTCAACATGTCTTTAACTCAATGGTTGAAAACTGGCTCGGTTAAAACAAAGGAACATGTCACACCAGGTCTACCAAACCCAGCAGACAGCAAATCATACCAAGAAGCTCTTATGACTCAGACTGCCAACGATGCGGTTGACACCATCAATGCAGCATCTTCCTCAAGAAAGCGAAAGAGGGGTGACTACAATTTTTATGACGAAGAGACACGTGCTAAGATTGCTAGATATGCAGTGGATAACGGTGTTGCCAGAACATCAAGAAAATTCACATCTGACCGTGGACGTACAGTTTCAGAAACAACTGTATGCAGCATGAGAGACAGCTACCTCATAATAAAGAGAAAAGGTGCATACTCATTTCCCTCTGCCGATTTTTTTATTTAATATTTTGATTGTTCTTATATTTTGATCAATAAAAGTAATAAATTGTACCCACTGCCCCCCCCCCCCCCCACATTTAATAAAGATTAATCGACCCTTGTGTTCACCAATTTGTTCGTTTTGTAAAGTGTCATGAATTGTCATTGTATGGTGCATGCATTCAATTACGCGTGAAGGTGTAAACAATTCTTAATCACTGTCACTCACACTTAACGGTTGTTTAACAAACGGTGACATAATGTGTTTTTATTGCAATTAACGCTGTTTACAATCAATTTAAGGTTCAAGTTAATTTGTCACGTAAAAACATAATTTGATCGAATATTTCATTAGTCTGACAATATTTTTTTATCTCTTTCCAGTTGGTGTAGACGTTTCTACTCTCGCCGGTTCACCCAGAGGAAACCCACTGCTACTTGGTGAATTGGACGTTAAGGGGCAAGACTGGATTTAAAAGGTCCGCATCAATGGTGGAGTTATAAATGCTCGAATTGTGGTTGCAGCAGCCGAGGCTATTGTGACAAAGTTGGCAAGACATCGTTTGGAACGCTATGGAGGTCATATCACAATCACTAAAGCTTTTGCCAAGTCCATTCTGAGACGTATGGGGTATGTGAAGAGAAAGGGGACGAAAGCTGTGAAACATCTACCACAGGATTTCGGGGATATTAGTCAGACATACAACGAAAAGATTGCTAAAGTCACTAAGGAAAACAATGTTCCCGATTCTTTAATTATCAACTGGGACCAGACCGGATGTCAGTTAGTGCCAGGAGGTGACTGGACAATAGAGAAAGAGGGAACACAGCAAATTTCTATCTAAGGGCTTGACAATAAACGCCATATTACCCTCTTGCTTGCTGTGACTAAAGCTGGAACTTTATTACCGCCACAAGTCATATATGCCGGAAAAACAGACAGGTGTTTACCAAAAGGAGTTGACTTCCCCAACAACTGGGATGTGACCTACACTGAATCCCATTGGAGTAATGAGGAGTCGATGATACATTTCACAAACAAAATCATCATTCCATACGGGAATCTCTACCACTCTCTAAGGAAAACCAGAAGTCTATAGCCATATTCGATGTGGATAAAGCCCACCGTGGAGAAAAACTACTAAACTTGCTCAAAGAAAATAACATCATACCACTCTTTGTCCCAGCTGCATGTACTGATAAACTCCAACCTTTGGATCTTTCTGTAAATAGGGAGTATAAGGAAGAGCTGAAATCATATTTCCACGATTTGTATTCTGCTCAAGTAATACAACAGATAAATGAACAAGAAGATGATGGACAAAGTGGAAATGTGGTAATTGACCTGAAAACCTCAGTACTTAAACCTATCCATGCAAAGTGGCTGATAGCAACAAACAGCAAAATGGAAACAAGAGAGGACCTTATTCACCTCGGGTTCAGAAAAGCTGGTCTGTTATAAACATTTACGCTTGACTAATATATTGTATTAATGAACTATTGTATACGATCCTAGTGCTCTGTATAATGTATATTTATCAATGTCAAAAGCGTTTTATGTTACTGATTAAAAAATAATTTTACCACTTTTACAAGTGTTTTAATTTAAAGACGACAGTAGCAATAATTATTGCAACTTCTATCTGCGTAGAAAATGAGCACTTTACTTCAACGATGATTTTACTACCGGAAGTTAATTTTTCTGCAAAATAAAAACAACATTTATTTCTGTTATGGATAATTTACATCATTTAAACAAAATGTATATTCGTTGAACATTTACCGTGGATTTTTTTCTGAAGGTTAAAATGGCCGCTTAATGTTTGTGAAAACAAGCCCATAGATGAGTGTGTTAAATGGGTCAGTCTTAGACAATACGATGCCACGTCACATATTGAACTGTCAAATGGTTATTCAGAATTATTGTTCGTTGGAAATTTAAATTCGTGGTTTATTCTAACCACGAAAACCACGAAAATTGATTCCCAAAGAACAATAATACTTTCACAGTAAGTGATAAATTAATGTCGATTAATAGCAAAAAATTAACTTAATTTGCAGAGATAACTTTCTACACACACAATAATTTATAAATAATAATAAAATTCACGAGGCCAGATATATGCCACCATAGAAAAGAATGAACAATACAGAATTAAGATATTTGATTTTAGAAACTTCTTCCTTAATTTTAATTATTTGACCATAGAAATATCTTGATGGTATTCTAATATTGTGCAGTTAATAACTACTGTCCATTAAACTACATGTACGCAGCTTGACTGATTATGATCAAACTGTGTGACAATAACATAATTGGAAAAAAATGTACAGAACGTTATCAGATCGAAATATCTTGCTGTGAATGCGGTTCTATGGTCATGCATTTTATAACTTAGTTGGCAAATTACCTATTGTCCATTTTAAGACCGGAATATCTTGCTGGTATTTGATTATTTGTTCAATTATTGAACATTGCTTTTGACGATATATGCGGAGATACCTGTAATGGAAACCCTCTCACAAACAAAACATCTTAAGAAATATCTAAAGAAAAAACATTTTGCGACAACTAAAAGTTGAATTTGTCTGTGTGAAAAGTAGATACTTTTTAGTCAAGGAAACATATGCATTATTAGTCCAAGAACCCTCTGCCGTTTAACGCTTTTTAAAATTTTTTTTGCGTGGGACCACGCAAAAAAAACCAAATTTAATAAAGCGTTGGACGGCAGAGGATTCTCGAACTAATGCATTATAATAGTGAGATATTTGACATACAACAGAATCTAAGTTGTCTCTCTTCGACTTTAAAATGTTTTGTCTGTGTCAGTGTTGTTCTTACAATATATTAAGCGAAATGGCGGATTGTTTTTACCGATTCCTAAAAATGAAAACTGTTAAAACCCCAAATGTGGTTCAACATGACTTTTAATCATAGGTCGTTATTTCTAGAGTTATTGTTAAATAGTTTTTTTGAAATTTTTTGTCGTCTTTCTGATTTAATTAACTAATTGTGATATTTTAAAATATTCATGCCAATGGCGAAATAATTATTAATTTCTCTCAATATTAACTCTTCATTATCATAAAATTAAGGACCTCGGTGACCGAGTGGTGAAAGTAGTTATTCTATTATTAATCACGTGGACGCTATGATATATATGTTATACAAACAAACAATCAAACAGAAAACTTCGTTGGACACAATTATTATAAACAGTTATATTAGTGTCTTCTCTGTATAATCTATTATTAATTTTGAATTTAGGATTTCTACTCCCCAGAAATAGATAAGCTCCCAAAACATATTTTAAAAATTTGAAAGTTGATTACTTGTATAACAAATATAACTGACAAATTTGCAGAAAATGATCCTCCTAAGCTTAATTGTTATGGGTTTTGACGGTTAATTAACACTGTCGACATATTATTTACGTCTTCATATACGTGTAATTTTAAATTTAATATTAGGTCACAATGTACAAAGATTACAATATATTGTTTAGCACAATTGCCTCAAAGATTATTTTTCTTCATGCAATACTGATAATTCCGATGTAGTGAAATACAAAAATTAAATATCTTTACCGTTATACCATGTATACATATCAATTAAAGAGCCTTTACAGTGATATCGATGTTATTCCTGGGTTTTTGTTCTTTGATGCGACATTAAAAGCCAACTTTTTTCAAATAAGAGATATTCAAATAATCAAAGAAACGATGTTTTTCTAACTGATGAAAAAGATCAAACCGTTTAAAACTCCATAAATAGATTACATTTATTTTTATATTAGCCAGGGTCATCAAATGAATCATTTAATTTAAATTATCCAAGAACTTTTCGATGCTGTCAGATAAATTTTCGAAAAGCCTTTTTAAAACTAGGTCTCTGATCAAAAACGAAACGAATAATATATTCATTAATATTTATATATACCAAAGTTAGTTAAACAAAAGAACTAATATTCAAGTAAATTCAAAGACAGCGATAATCACGATTTTAACGGTGAACTGCAATTGATTAGTATGCAGTAGATGAACAGCCATAATATGTGACATTTTAAATAAATCTATGCAGTAGATGAACAGCCATAATATGTGACATTTTAAATAAATCTAAAAGGATTTTGTTATTGCACGTGTATTAGAATTTGGATTCAGTGTATATTATATTATATTGCTTAATAACAGCGTTCTGAAAATGGTAGGCCAGTCCCGCTTACAATTAATACTTTTACTACATTCAAATTATTTGTAATTCTATAAAAAAATTTAATTTGAGTATAATTCTCTTTGGCTATCTTATTCACAATAACAATTTAAGTTTAGTGATTAAATAATTTCAACCGTTGTTTAGTATTAACAAATTGCCAAGTTTGATCAAATTGCATACATGTCAAATACTATAAAACACTACAACGTCGTTCGTGAGATCTATCTTTTTCTGAAACGAACTATACAAAAATTGTGAAGTTTAGTAAAATACAATTTAATTTATTAAAAAAACTTGCACTCCATGTTTAAATATTTTTTTATTGTTCTGATTATTGAAATGATTAATGACATGATGATCCCTTCAAAAGTTAAAGACCTATTTATGTTCGTTTCTTCTTTAACGGTTTATTTTCATCGTACATTTTTGAGTATATCGTTCGGGTCGTTTAGACAGTTAACACATTTCCAATGAATGAAATCTGCGATATAGTAGAATGTAATAATTTTTCCGTCTTAGAAAATACTAACATACATTGAAACATTTATTAGACAAATGCCATATCTTATCCAAAATGCCATCGCGCTTTGTTTAATTGCAATTTGACCTAATATTAACCAGATCTGAAAACGGAAACATTATTTAACTACAAATAAATAAAAAAAACAATTAAAAACATGTTAAGATTCTTCTATTTTAGGGAAATGAAATTTTTGATATTGGTGTGGAAGCTGTTGAAGAATACTAAATTAAAACAATTTTTTTCTGAATTAATGGGAGGGGGTTTTATTTTCTTTTGTTTTGATACTTTTAATTTTATATTCTCAACTAACCTTTAATAAACCAAGGTTGGTCAATTATTTGCTATTGATAACTTTTAGAGATGATAATTGAACATTTTGGGCAATTTTTGGACATTTAATCAAATTAGGGACTTAATCACATTTAACTTTCTTAATTGTGTCCCAAAATCAAAAACAAATCAAACTCAACATGATTATGGTATAACTTTTCCCTGATTGTAGGCCCAAAATGTTTACTTCAATTCAAATTTATGGAAATGAATATGCCGCAGGCAGTAGGTATAGGACAGTAAACTCAATGTGTATTTATATGTTTATATAGAAAATATGCAAAAACGATGAATAGGATAACATTCTGTTTTGTTTGTTTTGGGATAGTTTTTTTCTGTTTGTCTTTATTTAACGATACTATAATTTGTACAGAAAACAAAACGTGATAAACATTATAGTACCTTTAAAATACATAGAACTTTTTTTAAGTGTTATTATCACCGGAAATCAACTGAAAAGCAATTAGTACAAATCTTATTAATTGAGAAATAGGGTCTCCTCTGACATTAATTTTTGTTAACTTATACTTCACCACAGAAACAATGAATCTCTATCGTGATTACTTGACATGCAGCTGTAGAATTTTCACAAATGACTTGGATATTTTTTATTTACTGTAAGCGCTATCAGCACCTGAATACTTTATACGGATCTTATGTACCTCAGTTATGTAGATATCTAATTACTCGTGCGTATTATTTCGTTTTTCGCAGTATATTTTGATTATAGTATATGCTGAAACTGCTTTCCCCGTAACTATTTTTTTTCTCTTGTGTTTCTTGGCATACTGGTAAGGTTTTACCGCGTCTTGGTATGTTTTGCATTTCAATGTGAAATCTAGTAATACTACAAAGAAAAACCGATCATATTTAAACATATCAAATCATACGTTCAAATTACACGTATAAAAATCCAACAATATTTTTCTTCGTGTTTAGTATCAAGGTCGTTTGTAACCTGAGCCTTATACGGTTCAGAATTCAATTGATTTTAAAAGATGAAACAAAAATCGTTAAACATAACAAAACCCAATTATAAGACTAATAAAACGTCAAGAGAGCAATACTTCAACTTTATTATGGACGAGAACACGTTAATAAACAAGATGAACCAGCAGGAATAAATTTACACTCTCACTGGAAAGTAAAGTATTGAGCATTGAGAACGACATCTGTTTTTTTTAATGGAGCGTCTACAGTGAACCAACTCATTTTTAAAATGTACCAAAACAAATTTTGATCTCTAATCAAATTGCCTACTATGGTCCTTGGTCAAAATGCTATAATATAACCTGAATTAAGTACACCTCTACGTAGACAAAAAGAATAATACTGGATCAGAAAATTAAGCACTGCAATACCGTATGGGCGCAATGACAAAATCGATAGTATAGGTAACCTTTCAAGTCCTGGCTGTAGCAATGTGAATGTGATGGGCCTTTTTAATCACAATCACAGGCGACAACGTAATCATGGTCATCGTCACTATACATCACCTTTGTTACATGATGTATCTATTAATGGCTTACTACCGTTTCTTCAAAAACCACTAGGACTTAATCATATTCGCACTAAATTGTACTCTGTTCCACTCAAAACACTACTTTTTCTTTACAAAGAATGTCTCCGGTCATCTGTAACAGACCCTTCGTCCACTCTGTATAGATTAGTAGCTATTATTTTAGACATTGGAAAACACAGATTGTTCAAACCGGTTAAGACACACAAAGATGAAGAAGAAACTCGTTCCTTTCTTTCTTTACTGTTTGCTAACAAAGGCATAGATGCTATCAATCTTGGTAATATCTTGCATCACAGGTCTGTTACTTCCAAAATTCCACCATACTTCAAAAACAAATCCATTCCTATTATATCTTATACCTATACTACCCCCATTGCACCCAGAATTTTCAATTACAAACGTTTATTGCAGGATCTTTTGATCAAAGACTACAACGCCAAACCCTCCGACTGCTCTAACCACAATTCCCCATTTGTCCGAGTGGGTCAAGGCCTTGAGGTCATTGATTCAAATAAGAATAAGTGGTTTAAGAAGGTCTATGAGTATTAAAGCATCATCAATTTTCAGAAATCTTGATGCTCTTAAAACTTTGTCCGAGATTCATGACAAATATGTTGTTGTGCCAGCAGATAAGGCCCCTAACAATATCATTTTTATCTACAAAAAAACATTACATAGAGTGTTTAATTAATGAGTTAGGCATTGATAGTTCACTGGGCAATCCTACTTACACATTCACTGCGCTTTCAAAAGAGGAGATTATTGAAAATAACAAATCGGTATTGGCATCCTTTGATCTCAAAATCAGAGTCGAAGATTGTGATCTCCCTTTATTGTATTGGATTCCTAAACTTCACAAAAATCCATACAAACAGCGTTTCATAGCAGGATCGTCTAAGTGTACTACCAAAACACTATCGCAACTCCTGACCACTATTTTAACAACAGTAAAAACGGGACTTCAAAAATACAGTGACATTTGCTACTCCAGAAGTGGGATAAATGAAATGTGGATATTAAAAATTCAAAAGACCTGATAGACATCTTGAGGTCTGGATCTCTTTCCCATTGTAACAGCATTAAAACATTTGATTTTTCGACACTCTATACGGCCATCCCTCATACGCAGCTTAAAACCAGGCTAAAAGATCTTATAAAACGCTGCATTTTCAAGAAAAACGGAAAGAGACGATATAAATACCTGGTAATTTGTCATGACAGATCTTACTTCGTCATCAATGACTCCAAAGCTAATACTAAATATACTGAAGACCAAATCTGTCACATGTTAGATTTTCTAATTGATAACATATTCGTCATGTTTGGAGGACATGTTTTTCAACAGACTGTTGGTATTCCAATGGGTACTAATTGTGCTCCCCTCGTCGCCGACCTGTTTTTGTACTCCTATGAGGCTGAGTTCCTAGAAGGCCTACTGAAGAAGAATGAAAAGACTCTGGCCCAGACCTTTAATTTCACATTCGCTATATTGATGATGTTTTGCCCCTCTACAATGCTAAATTTGGTGACTATTTACATTCAATTTACCCTAGCGAGCTTGAAATTAAAAACACCACCAATACACTAAGATCAGCCTCTTACTTAGACCTACTTCTAGAAATAGACTCAGGAAAACTACAAACTAGGCTCTACGACAAGCGTGATGACTTCAACTTCCCAATTGTCACCTTCCCGTTCATCGACAACAACATTCCAGCAGCTCCAGCGTATGGTGTGTACATTTCACAACTTATACGTTGTTCTAGATCCTGCGATCGTTATTCAGATTTTCTAGACCGATCACTGCTGTTGACTGGTAAACTACTCAAACAAGGGTTTGTTGTACCTACAATGTAGGTTGATGTTATCTCTCCAGAAGTTCTAAGCCTGGCACAACGACTTAATTGATCGTTACGGGAAATCAGTGTCTCAAATACGATCTGACATTTTCGCTGAGTCATAGGTAGTGTTTCCTATTCCTGGATTTGACTTTTCCCTAGACAAGACAATGAGTAACTCGACGGGTGTCTAATAAGAGGCAGGCACTGCTTACTCGTCCGGAGCACCTGAGTGCACCCATGGTTTTTATTGGGTTCGGGTTACTCTCTTTCTGTGTTTTATGTTTTTGATTTTTGTGTTGTGTTTGTCTATATCCGGATTTGTAACTGTCCCTTGGTTTTTGGCTTTTGTTGTTCGGTCGGTTTTCTTTCCTACTTTTTAAAAAAGAAAAATTGCTGTGGCTGTGGTATTCCAAATGTATACATTTTAAATCAAAAAAGAAAATGTGTTTCCTTTCTTAGTCGGATTGCACAAAACGTTTGAAATGTTTGTGACAGATCTGTATATCATTCTAAGTTTGGAGGCTTTTTATTTCTTTTGTAAGAGTGTTTTTTTTCATTTGTTTTGTTTTTTATTTTAACGTCATCTATGAGTCACAATAAGACGAAACGTGCGTCTTCTTTAGTAGTAATTTTCATAACCGTGATTACATTTATATATATACCTATGCTTAAAATATCCTCAGATATCTTAAAACTTTGAATGCATGTTTCAATGTTTTTTAAATTTGTAATCAAATTTCCTTCTAATAATATAATTTTGTATTTAAATATCAAATAAATAAAGATATATCTTTTCTGTTTAGTTAGAATGCAAATCTATAGATCATCAACTGTTCACCGGTTGAAAATATGACTATACTTAAAACCTTGAAGTCCTCAGACGTTTGAATACAGAGGCATTATACTTGAATTCGCAAATTTTATGTCTAAAAATTCACGCAAGAAGCAAATGCTAGAAGTCGTCACTTTTGCACAGAACCAATATGCTAGAGGCGGTTGATTTACAAGGGTCTGGTGGTACAGCATAGTAAGGGGCTTGACCCCGAAATTCTGGAAGCTGTCTAGTTCAGCTGTGAATCAAGATCATTACTATCATCAGTATATGACTATCAACAGAGAGGTGTTGTTCAGAATAAAATTGACTGTGGCATCAGTAAGCACCTCACATAAAAGTCGAATACATATATCGTATATCATTGGGGTCTTCGCTTTCAGGTGCGCAGATGGATTCTTCTGTTTAATTATTAGATCAAGATCATCTTATTTAGTTTCTCGTGAAGATTTGGATTTGTTTTACGTTCTGTTTTAAATCCTATTCAAATAAGTTATTTAAAGAAGGAAAATTATTTCTATAATGGTTTTGATCTGATATTTTTTCCTGTGAATTTGATGTTAACAAAAGAGACATAATTATCCTTGCGTTAAAATACCTTTATTCTAGTACTCGCCAGTAAGATCGGTAATGTCTACATACGACTACATAGGTCTACATCAAAACAAATTATAAAAGGTTTTAATATTTAATTAATTTAGATTAAAATTCATTGATTTTACAATACATTGAGTATTTTATAAGTATAAAGAAATATCGGTTTAAACTGCAAAGAATTCGAGGTATCATGAAAGAAGATTATTTTAATCAACCAATAGATAAATAAGGTATTAAACTGAATAATCACTACATTTAGTTGTCACAGAGAGCTTTAAGGGCCAAGATATATTTACAATATACACTGCAGGTCTAATTTAAGTCAACCTGCAACAATGGAATTGTATAATTTAGGAACACGCGTTGGCTGTTTGATTTTCTCTTTCATCATTTATATAATAGGCACAACGGGAAATTTATTAATTATTTGGACAATAGCGAAGGTCAAACATATGAGAACTGTACAAAACTTAATGGTGGCGTTACTGGCTTCGATCGATCTACTTATAAGTGGATATATATTGCCTTTTAGTATGCATGTGTTGATTACCAACAGGGAACCAGAACGACTATTTTGTAAATTTCAAGCTAGCATGACTGCTTTCCTGTTTTGCTCTAGTATACAGTTTATTATGTTGATAGCAACTGTTCGATATATCAAAATTTGTCATAGCCAGAAATATAACTCAATTTGTAAGGTAAAGACTATACTTTTAGCGACAATCGTGCCATGTACCGTTTCCGCTACAATTGCGCTGACAATATGGATATCGGACGAACTTTGGAGTTTTGAAAGAAATGTGCATACTTGCATTTTTAATCGTTATGGAAACAAGGTTTTCTCAATAGTACTTGCAACTACACTGGTAGCGGTACCAATCTGGGTTACAGGATTTTGTTATATCCAGATTTATCGCTTCGTAAAAAAAGCTCACATAGAACTTTACAAACATTGGAATAATGGCCTTGCACGTAGGAAACTGAAATATGAAACAATGATATCAAAGTCACAATTTGTTGTTTTTATTGCTTATACATTTCTATATATTCCCATTGGTATTACCTTTGTAGGATTAAACAGTTCAGATTTCCCAGATAGCATGCATACAGTGGCAATGTACATGTGTTATTTAAATAGCAGTATAAATTGTGTTCTTTATGGGCTTTTAAACACAAATATGAGAAAAGCTTATTTTGAATCACTTTCCTGCGTTATTCAAAAGAACAATACAAGGGTTGGACCCACCACTGTGTCTGGAAATATGAGCGTCAAAACGGAAACACCCGCTACTGTTATGGAACAATAAAAGTTATATTGGACGAATTATTTATAATTGTGACTAAAGTGTAAATTGAAAGTAAACAATACTTTTTATATTACTGGAATCAACATGTAACAGGTAACTTGTGCTTGCCTTTTAAGTGATCTTTTTAAACTTTGGTTATTGCTCGAACTGACAATAAAATCAGAATTAGAACAACTGAATTGGCAAAAATCTGTTTCAGCTGGTATCTTAAATACTAACAGGTGACGTGAATTCATTTTTCATTCTTTAAGTAAATATTTATTTTGCCAAAACAATCCTCGAAAATGCGCCTTTTTACCATTTTCCAGTCTTCTCACTGAATTATGTCTATTCATCTCAAAGATATACACGCAACTGCCAATTTATAAAGAATAAAATGGTCACGCTGAGAAGATTGTTACAGAATTATGCAGACAGATTGGCAATATTACATATATTGTATTAAGCACAGTTTTCTGTCGACATTGTAAGCTAACCACGTGTAAGCTATTCCAGACAGCTGAGGTAAAGAAATGTGACAGAGGAAAAATCGTTACAGTATTTAAAGTGTGATTTTTGGTAGTTTGGCTACGTACTATATTCTATTTTGAAATATTTTTCTCCCAAATTTACATGTGTTGGACTACTTACCTATTGACTGTTTTGTGTAAACATAGATATATTGATATTGAATTTTTAAACAATTTGTCCTTATAACTAATTAAAAATATGTGCTAAAACTTTTCATTTTTTTAAACTTAACTTTCAATTATGTTGCTGATATTTTACCTGTTTTAGTCCGTTTTTCAATTAATTATTATTATTGCTATAATCTTATGCGTTAATTGTATGGTTTGTTTTCATTGTATGGTTACGAAATGTTACATGCTTTCTTTAATAACCCAAATTTATTAATTTATTAATTAGAACAAGTATGTACGTGACGCTTTTCGTTAAGTAATTATTTCTATTGTTCATCTTTGAGCGATGGTTGTATGTTTTTATATTTTATTGTTGTACGAATTTACATGTATTCTTGATAATGTATCATGTATAATGTATAAAGTAGTCTGCTTTGCAAGAAAAAGTAAAACTGAATATATTCCATTCTGAAAACTGATTTTGTTTTAATCAACGCTCTACCAGTGTTTGTGTTAGTTCCGCCAGTGGTTTTAGTTTCAAGGCAGGTGACTAATGTAAGCCACTATCGTTTAGGCATATTAACCAGTTTAGCAACAGAACCATTTGAAGTCGTTCATGTTATTTATTGTGTTGCGTTGTTAATTGTTACAAAAATATCAGCAACGTAAAGGTTGTGACATGAATTATTACTTCAACATACTAGTATTTAATTTCACAAGGCGTGCATCTAGTCCATTTTAACTATTTATGAAGTTGAAGCAGATGCGAGTGTAAAATTCTTGCTAAGAAAAGTGCACAGCTAATTAGCAAAGACATGTTTGAAATAACGATAAATAACGAATCTCCGATCGTACATAAATCCATATACTGTTTTATGAATAATCATAGTTGAACAAAATGTTGACAAACATGATTTGTGTATGGCTGTCAATATGTTGCATGCAGTATGTAGTGTGTATGTTTAAATAGAATATCTGTTTGTTATATATCTATCTATCTGTCTTATACTTAAACGTCAAGAATAGGTAGAGAAAATAAATCGTTTATTGTATCTTTTTGCCGTTTGAAACTAGTAAAGGGTTCTTTGCTAAAATAAATTCTGGAAGACAGTTTTAAGAGTAAACCTTACAATGTATATTTTTTCACACTCAAAAGCATTTAAAGATGCTTGAATATTGCATTTGTTGATACCTTGTGTTTCCTGTTATCTGATTTATTTTGACTTATTTGTAAGAATATAAATCAAATTTAAATTGAAACTCGAAGAAAACTTGACAGTCTGATACTTAATCTATTCAAATGTAGTCTATAAATCATACTTGTGTTTAATCTCACAATACATTTTGCACTTCAAATTCCTTCTTATTTAATGGTTAATAAATTAAAGTGCGAGTTGTTTTTTTTTGTCAAAATGTATACAATCATGCATCGCTCACAATTGTATTATGAATTTAATTGTGTTTTCAATTGATCAGTCATAATCCTAGTGCATGTGCATTTCCATTAAGCAACGGATTTCTTACATTACTACGAAATCGTTCATTAAAGTCAAGCTTAAGTCGGCTTCACATTTCTTTATTGTTATTTTATAAACATATTTACTTTTACACGGAATGTTAGGATTTTACACTGGTAAGGTGCCCCAATAGCATTGTGTAGCTTAGTTGTGTCTTTGTCCTTACTGCATTAAACATAATGCATGGCGCTGTTCTATATATGGAAATGCAAACCTGTCTAATTGATGCATTTTATTTACGATGTGTGGTTTCATCTGAGCGTTTTGTGGTAACTTCTGTAGTTTTATCTTTATGCTATAAGGTTTTACCGTTTCCTTACATGACTTCTTATTTACTTTTTGTAGCCTCTTATAAACGTTATATAGTTTCTTATTTACATTGTGTGGTTCTTCCTTTTACGGATGTCTGTACATTATAGTGTTTCATCTTTCGGTTATGTGGATTTATCATTACGTTATGTGGTTTGTCTTTACCCGCACCTGTTGCGATTCTTGTCTTTTACGTCGATCTTGCAATGCCTAAAGTTCAAGCCTAAATCTATGTGCTCACAGCCACTTGATCAATAGTAGATTACAAACTTTTAGCGTACTTATGTATAGTTTTTACGGGCAATATTGATTGAACAGTCTGTATGATTTTTTAAAATAATAGCTATATCGGTTCTTTTGTACAATTGTTTTTGAAGTTTCAGATAAATTGTTGATATCTTTCAGTGTTTTCGTTCTCCGGTAGTATGTCAATAGCGCATCACATGTTTACATGTTCAGCTAATGCAATGCAAAATTTGCAGGGTGTAACTAGACAACAAAGCTGTTTTTACATAAAAGAAAAAAAAGTCGTGAAGTTATATAATTTAAAAAAACCACACTTTCACTTTGCATAAAAATTGTATTTCTGAATGAACCTGTTTGAAATTAAATTAATTTGATGCACACATATTTTAGAAGTGAAATGAATCCAAATTATTGCCCAAAGTTTAGATTTGTACGACACTTCACAGACTGGCACCTGTTTCTATCCATCTGTCAAACTACAGATAGCTTTATTTGTAACCTCATTTGTAAACTTTACAAAACATTCAAAGCATACTTTACATTTGTTGAGCCGGTTTTAGGAGTGTTTAGCGACGACATGATATTTTAAGAAAATAAGATTGTCGCTTATAGTGAACTTAAGATAAACTCAGTATTCCATAAAATGTTATAATTCTTGCCTATGTAAGTCATCAAGTGGAAGTAAACCATAAAAGAAAGATACATTAATCATAGGACAAATTTGTAGTTTGCAAATGTTGCGTCTCATAGTAAGATTTGTGCAGGTGATTGTAAGTCCGCATAACGCATAAATTAATAATTTCTAACCCACTTTACTACCAATCGTGTTATTATTTTTTTTTCAGTTTAATTTTTGTTAGTTAAAAGGAATCTGCTAATATCGTTTTCTTTAACTTGATTCTATGTTTACTAAATACCCCTTGTGGTATTAATTATACAGGTAGTTAGGTATTTTCAAGTTTTGATATGTTTATTTTTAATCATTAAAGATACAACATCTGATAAATTTACTTTTAAATTATCAAATTTAAGTCCTGTTTCATGCCGTTGCAAAGAGATTTAAAGATAAAAACTTTCATTTCTTAATTATTTTGACCAATCAATATCTGACTTTTTACAGTGAATGCGATTGTAAACGCAGCAGTTTTAATTCGACCAGTTTAAATATATACCTTTATTTATAAACCAGTCAAAGCGATAGACGCCTTCGTTGATATACAGTTCAACAATTGATAAAAAGCCGCTTATACTTGATTTTGATTTAATTTCATTGATCTTATACGTGAGTTAAGTCAAGGGTACTTCTTCAACGTTCAACATTAAACATTCAAATTAATGTCAAAGAGCTCTTTCAGTTCTACATTAGACACTCAGTTCATTCAATTGAAAAGTTCCCAAACAATTATGGTAATAATATTTGTATTACAATAAGAATAAGTATAGCCAATTTCATCCGGTGTGTCAAATATTTAAGAGTGAGGGAACTGAATTCTCATTTGTTATTTTAAAAAATTATCCTTTTTTAAAAGCCAAGATTGTCACGGGTATATTACACTTATTATTTACACGTCAAAACGACTTTGGTAATTGTATATACGCGCGTATCAAAATTTTGATCTTATAAGTAGCATTCAAATTAAAAAAATTTGCAGCAAAAATTAAACCATAATCGTGTATTAAAACAGTAAGTCCAAATTGTGTCGTCATTTTATTTTCATTGAGGATCGCCTGCCAAAACATAACGTTGTCCCAATGCCTTTTGTAACGAAACTCTTCGAAGCAAGAAGGCTGATAGGTCAAAGAATTTTGCTCGCTGTAATTAATATATAAAACATACATCATTAGTTACTTATTATGGAATTCTAACAACATATTATTGCACTGGTCTATACTTACGCTTCCACAACAGAAAACATCGTCAAGATTGTGTAAAATGATTTTGTTCTTAGAAACATAGTCAAACATACCAACGAGGTGCGGATTCAAAACGAGAAGGCTAGTGATGCCCCAATTGGATTGCATTTGTTAAAATATATTTATTTTCAAATTAGAAACCTGCTAAATCAAATTTGATTGGTAAGAGTCTCAAAATTTGAAAAGCAGAATTAAACTTGAATAATGCAACCAAAAATCCGAGATTTTATATGATGTTAACAGCATAATCTATTTTAGCGTATTTTACACTGCAGGATGTTTTATCAATAATATCATTATATAAGAAAAATAGAAAAGAAAACCGACAGAACTACAGGTAAACCGAACCTAATAAAACCATGGGGGCACTCGGGGGCACCGAACGAGTACGCAGTGCTTGCTTTTAATTAGACACCAGTCTAGTCCCTCACAGTAATGTCTAGGGAAACATCAAATCCAGGAATAGCAAACACTACCGATAGATTGATTTCCTATAACGATCAATTAAGAAATGGTTACGACCATAGAACTTTTGGAGAGATAACATTAACCTAGTTGCAATAATCCTTTGTTTGAGTAGTCTAGTAGTCAACAGAATTGATCAGTCTAGAAAATCGGAATACCGACCGCAGGATCGAGAATAACGTATATTTTGTGAAATGTACATACCATACGCTGGAGCTGCTGGAATGTTGCTGTCGATGAACGGGAAGTTGACAATCGGAAAGTTAAAGTCATCATGTTTGTCGTAGAGTAAGTTTATAGTTTTCATGAGTCTATTTATAGAAGTAGGTCGAAGTAAGAGGCTGACCTAACTAGGGTATATTGAATGAAAATAGTCACCAAATACTGGGCTTGTATCTTTTGTTTCTTTTTCAGGCCTTCTAGGAACTCAGACTCATTAAAGTACAAAAACAGGTCGGTGAGGAGGGGAACACAATTTAATACCAACAAACATGTCCTACAAACATGTGGCGAATAAGTTCAAAATCAGAAAATCTAACATATAAGCAGCCAAGTACAAACCTTTATCAGATTCATCCCAATTATTTATTGTTGCCCACACATCGAAATGTGATTTAAAATCTCCCCATTCACTAGAACCATCATAGTTGGCTAGTTTAATGTCTCTCCTTGCAGACTTTATCTTCTCTCGTTTATTACTCCAAGTCCTCGACTCTTTTAGACCGTGTCTCTATATAGGGCTAGTCGTGCTATGAATCGGTTGTTTGACGCGTGCACCAGTACCATGCTCGATTGTATACGGCCCAAACAAGGGTGGTGCCCCATTGTCTTGTTGGTATTGTGTTTGGGTGGTGTGATCATCGGTTAAAGCGGAGCGTTGTGTTCGAACAATTCCTGAATCCGTCCAGTTTCTCGCCTGATCCTTTGTAGTAGAGTGTTTTGGCGTTAAGTGTGTCTGTCGTCTAATTTTTCCCATCTCCCGCTTTACTTCCTCTTCCAAGACACTCAGATGCTGTTCGAGATCTTCCATGATAAATAACTCGCCGAAGCTGTCTCCAATATCCCACCGCTGCCACCAAAAAGTATGTAACGTACTCTGTGTCGTGATCTCTGAGTTCGTACCAGAGTATATCTATGGATATTGGAATATGCCCGCTTCGGTAATTTACCAGATTTAATTCAGAGGTAGCGTTGAGATTTCTGAATGTTTAGCCTTTACAGTGACAGTTGCACTGAACTGAGCGCTTTCTTGCTGGCTAGTGGTCCGTGCACTATGTATCCGTGCACAGCTGTCTGGTGCACTATTTATCCTGTGCACTATTTATTCCGTGCACAATTAACCAGTGTACTATACCACTGCGAACCTTATTCAGGTAGGCAGATAACTATTGAATAATCTAACACAAGGTTACCTAATGTTCTCTTTTCTGTCTCCGCACTTCTTCTGTAACACAGACAAATAAGAAAGCGCCTAAATAACTGTTACCATAGAGTCTGAACTATTCCGTGTTTGCACCGCAATCTATCCGAATTGTACACAGGGTTCACTAAATAGCCTATTGGAATGTAAATAGGCCAAAAGTGAAACTAGTTACGTACGTGCATTAATCAGAAATAAAGCCGTGTTAATTGTGTATAAACTGGATTTTATTTCAGGTATGTCGTGTAAACAAATGTCATCACAAGTGTCGAAAAATCAAATTTTTTAATGTTGTTACAATGGGAAAGAGATCCAAACCTCATGATGTCTATCAGGTCTTTTGAATTATTTAATATCCACATTTTATTTGTTCCACTCCTAGAGCAGAAAGTGTCACAGCATTTTTGAAGTCCATTTTAACTTGTGTTAAAATAGTGGTCAGGAGTTGCGATAGTGTTTTGGTATTATACCCGCTATAAATCGCTGTTTGTGCGGATTTTTGTGAAGTTTTGGTATCCAATACAAGTAGGGTAGATCACATTTTTCCATTTTGATTTTGAGACGAAAGGATGCCAATACCGATATTTGAATTTCAATATCCTAGTTTGAAAGCGCAGTGAATTTTAAAGTAGGATTGCAAAGTTAACTTTCTATGCCTTATTCATTATTTAAGCACTCTATGTAATATTTTTGCATATAAAACATCATGTTTTAGGTGCCTTATCTGCTGGCACAACGACATATTTGTCATGAACTTTCGGACAAAATTTTAAGAGCATCAGAAGATTTCTGAAGATTGATGATACTTTAGTACTAATAGACCTTTTTCGCGACTTATTCTTATATGAACCAATGACCTCGATTTAACCATTCGAGCAAGGTATATATAACTATGTTTTACACTGTTTTCATTTTGCAACACTGATCTAGGCGAAACTCTCAATCCTGCAATTCTGTCCAAGTCATTTTTAGCAAAATGTATCAGTTCTCTACTGATTTTTGTCAAAAATCAACTGAACGTCTTGAGGCTGATACTTTATTTCAAACCAAATTAAAAACCATGGTTAGATTTCTCGTAATAAGAATAGGTAGAAACTCCTGTATTAACATTTTCAACATTATATGGTGAAGTGTCTAGCGCATAAAGCTGCTTACATGTAGATCGGGTGAATGCAATTCGCAATTCAGAAAGGATAAACTTAACAATAAATTTTATTATTATTATTTTATTATTGTACTTTGCATGTATTTTTTAGTCAAGTAAATATTATTATTATTATTATTATTATAATTATTATTATTATTATTAAACAATTAATTATTATCTTTATTATTATTTGTCATTACTTTTTATACACTGTAAATAGAACATATGTGTGCGCTTATATTTTCCAACAGAGTAGTTACATGTAAATGTGGCATGATTACAAAGAGAGGCATAAGATTTATTGCCTTCCGTATTTAATTTCGATTTAAATAAAGGGTATGTTGCATTTTTATTTTGTTTGCTCGAATACAATCGGGGTAGACACACCCATAATTCTGCTTCCACTATTACCATGATGAGTTAGGCACTGCGCTTTTGAAGACAGAATTTATCGCACTGAACTCGGCCTTCTTGATAACCACGTGGAGGGGCCTTTTGAACTGCGGGCTTACATTGCAGTAACTTAAGTACTTTATTAGGCCACTTTTCGGATACTACACTGCAAATATCATTAATGCTGAAGTCCACATATGAATGTTTTATTTGTGTTTGTTTTGTCTAATTAACGATGGCAAGAACCCTTTGGATTTTAAAAGATTTCCTAAATCTATAAAATCACCGGTCAATAAATTGGACATGCGACGAAATTAGATCGAAAATAACGATTTGTTTATGACCTGATATATTTTGGAAATGTGTAAAATATGTGTTTCATAATGCCAGTTAACATATTGTTATATGGAACCAATCTTAGTCTCGCATTCCTATCAACACGTGTATGTTGTCTTGGACTTGTACTTGGCTGGCTTGCTCTGGGATTGCTCTGGGATTGGGTTAATCGGCTATGTCATAAAAATATCATCAATGATACCAAGTTTATTGAAATTAAGAAGCCGGACCAGCATTTGTCTTATCAAGGCTCATCAGTGGCGCTCAAACCCAAACAATATTTCAAATCTACATGATTAAGATGTTGAAAACTTTTTTCACCAAATTCCTTAAAGTTATACCAAATCCAGCTTTTTGCTATCTATATTCACCTTCATTTAAGAGAAACATTGAAGAATGAGAAAAATTTTATAAATTTTGGGTCAGCAGTTAATTTAGACAATAGCTAAATAACTAAAAGAATCAAGGATGTTCTTGTCGTCCCCGAAGTGTTACTACTGAGCTGGTTTATACATTATACAATATACAGATAACAGTCCTGCAGCAGAGGCAACGACCCAATAATGATCACATAAAAGTTAGTTATTGTCCACTTGTCTTTCAACACTTAAGTTGCGGGTAAGGCCTGACGTTGGGCAAAAGTGTTATTCATTCTAACCTTCATTTGTTTTTCAAGGTTACTCCGGCTTTCTCCCCCAATAAAAATGGGCGCCTTGCTGTAGCTGAAATTGCAGAAAGTAGCCTCAAAACTAAGTTAACCAACAAAACAAACACATAAACAAGCATTAACTTTTAGCAGGGAATAGACACGTAAAGTATTAGTAAATGCACGTTCCCAGTATGCTCTGATAAGAGTGACAGCTGATGGTTGAATTGGTTCAAAAACTCTATTCTATGTTTGGAGAATACACACAACAGAAAAGGGGCATTATGCATCGACGGGATTCGTAAGAGAGATTTAGAAACCCCAAAGCCTGCCGTAAACGACGTCAGCGTCTAAAATTAGTTTGCAACAGACACCAGCAGGCATGATGTCACGTCAAATAATTTAAATCGATAGGTATGAAGCTTTTGGGACAAGCAGATGTTTGAAGGTAGCTTAAGGTTAATTGTTCCACATTGTTGAAAAGATTGCTATAGTAGTCGCGGGAACAATGACGTCGACATACTGAAATCTTTAGTTAGGTTGTGAATAATGTGAAAATGAATAGATTCCGTGGCAATAGCTTTATTGTTTCTAACGATCTAGGGAGTGGATGTCATTGTTCACCAAGTAAACAGTCATTATGTAATGTTGCACTGATTGATAGATAGTAGATAGGTTTCTTTGGGCAGATATCTATTCTACACTTCGCGCAGAAGACACAAAAATCTAGCTACTGTCATTACTTACATTAAAATGATTTTTAAAATGGCATCCACATACTTGCTCATTGATTTAAATAAAAGTAGCGGTAATATCCAGACAAAGTTCCTGCGATAGCATGTCACATATAGGTACAACCTGAGATCGAGTTTCAGTTCATTTTACAACTATTAGGATATCTACTGAAAATGATTAGTAGCTAAAAGAAAAAAAACAATCAAAATAAAAAAACCTTATCAAAATCCATAAAAATAGCAGAAATAAAGCTATATAAAAACGCACGGTAAAATTGCAGTTAAAAACTAAGTTTTATTGACGTTTGATTGAGGTAATAACAACGCATTGAACATTTTATCGCTATTGATATATTTGTAGCCTATAGTATAGGCCCGTACTAGCATTTGTTTGCCAACACGTGTTTGGCAACATTGATTTTGGTGGGTTTTTCTATGTACACTGATTTATTCAAGTTAAAATTAGTTTAACCATATAATGTTTAAATAATTGTTTATATCTCTTCAATGGGAATACTCACTATACAATAATGAGGCCAAAATTTAAGAAATTTCATTCACGGCATAAGCCGGTTCTTCGTTTGTATTTGGCGGCCATGACTGCTTACATTTTTTTTTTACAAGATCATTATCGTTTTATTGTTGCTTGTAATTAAACCATCAGTAATTTAGGTCTAGCCTTCCGTTTGTTATTTTAAAATTAGTAACTAAAAACACTGTACATATTTTATTCGGATGCTGGGACTTCCGTGAAACTATTTTCCGCGGAAGACAACGATGCTTTTAGCTACTTTCACTTCACTAAGTGACGTAACTAAAGTCTATTTTTATCTTTAAAAGTACAGTTAAAGTGCATTTCATATAATTTTAGATTCAGAATTTTATACTGGTTCTTTTGGTGTATCATGAACCAGGGTTTTTAAAGTATAGGAAAAGTTATTAATCATAAAAGTATCCTGAGCCAGCGTAAGAGTTTCCAGGACCCTATAAAAAGGGGGCATCTGACGTGATGGCGTCATATCGTTTCTGGCGTCGCTGACGTAAGGTCGAAACCCGCTACAAGCATAATTCTTAGGAACGATGCATTTTGATACGGAAATTAATTTCTCTATAGTTAACATGAAAATAATTTCTTCGACTTATAATATTAGTTATATTCACCGACGTAGTTTTCTTTAATTATCCAAAGTAATGGAATTTAATTGTGGACATACGGTATCATTCTAATACATTTCGCCCTCGGCTCTTCGAAGGTATTATATAGCATATCATTTGCCGAGTGCAGTGAGGCATAGCGGAAACAATTCTACTTCAAAGAAGTTAAAAATAGTACAGATGGTAGTCATACACATACCACGTGATACACCTGTTACATAAATACCTGTGTAAACCCGTGCTCATCATTGTCATTTTTAGAGCTGGTGAGGTGTAGTTTCGTATTTTCGTATTTTATATATTCTAGGGCGTTGCCCAGAATTTAATTTAAAAATTTAATAAGACTGAGAACGTTGTTCCAGTTTGTGCTATTATTGCTTTACTTTAGCATATTTAGACGTTGTCTAAGTAATTTTAACTGAATAAACATCCGTGTTTTTGTTTTGTACCGGTTTGTTTATGTTTTGTACATGGCGGATCACGCCGATGATGAGGACATTTTGTCCATAAACTCAGAAAATGATGATAGTTTCAGTGAGGAAAGTAAAGTTCAGACAAGGTCTGAATGTGTGACAGAAGTAAGTTCTAAGAAAACCCCACGTATTATTAAGGGTACTTCGTCTACAAAGCGGAAAATGACCGCTGGTAATCAAACTTCAACCGGTAGCAAAATTAAGGTTAAACGCACGGGTGGAGGGAAAAAGTCTGTTAAAAACGATGAACCCTTAGATTTAGATACTTTAAAATCCCAGTTAAGGATTGATTCAATTATTAATTCTATTAATGCCCTCACTAATGTTGTGAATTCACAAATGGGTAAAGGTACCCATGACAATTCTACTTCTGCTGGTGCTAGTGTTCAAGGTTCTAGACCATTATATTCTGTTGCTAACACCAGACCCTTGCAATCGGCAACTGTCACAAGGCCACAAGAGAATACAAGAAGGCCCTTTATTAGTCTTGGTGATTCATATGAAGATGCCCAACTAGATTGGGAACCTAACCATTTTGATGGTGATTATTTTCCAGATAATTATAGTACTGGAAGTTTGAGTGTTACAATTGATAATAATCAGGGTGTCGATCCTGTGCAAGCCTTTAATACAGTCTTCGATGATACCGCACAAGTTGCAAATACTGAATTAAATGATTTTAATAATAACAATACTGAAACTTTGGTAGTTGATGATGTTCAATGGGATATTCCCCAGTTAAATACTGAGGAGAAAACCGGTCCAAATATTTGTGAAGGTTTAGCAAAAGCTGTTAATGCAGCTGTATCTGTCAAGTCTAATAAGGACAGCATGCTTGAAATAGCTAAGAGACATTTAAGGCCTGAAAATTGTAAATATCTCTGTGCACCAAGGGTGAACAAAGATATATGGGATGCAGTAGGGAAACAAGCCCATAGCAATGATTTAAATTTACAAGAAATCCAAAAGTCAATGGCTTTAGGAATGATCCCAATTGTTAAGTTGGCTAATCATTTGGCAACTTCTAAGGAACCACTCGATCCCACTAGTACTAGGGGTATGCTCACAGACTCTATAAGTCTGTTAGGTCACAGTTTCTATAACTTGTCTCAAAAGTAAGTTCTAAGAAAACCCCACGTATTATTAAGGGTACTTCGTCTACAAAGCGGAAAATGACCGCTGGTAATCAAACTTCAACCGGTAGCAAAATTAAGGTTAAACGCACGGGTGGAGGGAAAAAGTCTGTTAAAAACGATGCACCCTTAGATTTAGATAATTTAAAATCCCAGTTAGGGATTGATTCAATTATTAATTCTATTAATGCCCTCACTAATGTTGTGAATTCACAAATGGGTAAAGGTACCCATGACAATTCTACTTCTGCTGGTGCTAGTGTTTAAGGTTCTAGACCATTATATTCTGTTGCTAACACCAGACCCTTGCAATCGGCAACTGTCACAAGGCCACAAGAGAATACAAGAAGGCCCTTTATTAGTCTTGGTGATTCATATGAAGATGCCCAACTAGATTGGGAACCTAACCATTTTGATGGTGATTATTTTCCAGATAATTATAGTACTGGAAGTTTGAGTGTTACAATTGATAATAATCAGGGTGTCGATCCTGTGCAAGCCTTTAATACAGTCTTTGATGATACCGCACAAGTTGCAAATACTGAATTAAATGATTTTAATAATAACAATACTGAAACTTTGGTAGTTGATGATGTTCAATGGGATATTCCCCAGTTAAATACTGAGAAGAAAACCGGTCCAAATATTTATGAAGGTTTAGCAAAAGCTGTTAATGCAGCTGTATCTGTCAAGTCTAATAAGGACAGCATGCTTGAAATAGCTAAGAGACATTTAAGGCCTGAAAATTGTAAATATCTCTGTGCACCAAGGGTGAACAAAGATATATGGGATGCAGTAGGGAAACAAGCCCATAGCAATGATTTAAATTTACAAGAAATCCAAAAGTCAATGGCTTTAGGAATGATCCCAATTGTTAAGTTGGCTAATCATTTGGCAACTTCTAAGGAACCACTCGATCCCACTAGTACTAGGGGTATGCTCACAGACTCTATAAGTCTATTAGGTCACAGTTTCTATAACTTGTCTCAAAAGAGACGCCATGAATTAAAAAGTTTTATTAATCCTAGATTCATGAAGATCTGTGGCCCTGACGTACCAGTCACTAATAATCTCTTTGGAGATAATTGTAACAGTAGGATGAAAGAACTTGGTGACCCGTCAAAATATTCTTTAGGCTACATAAAAAGCTCAAATGTACGGGGTCGTTATTTAAATGGCAGAGGCCCTGCTGCAGACAGAAATCAGCAGGGCCAACAACAGGCAGGATACACCCCGAGAGGAAGGGGTCGCTCGGGGTACAGAAATGCTACAGTGAGCAGAAACTACCCTGTACAGAGGGGTCTTGGTCACAGGAGAGGCCAAAATCAGAATTATCAGTGAATAAGGTAAGAAAACTAAACTTAGATCACTGGAAAAAATTTACTAGTGATGAATGGATTCTAGATCTCATAAAAGGATATAAAATAGAGTTTTTGTCTTATCCTTTCCAAAGCTTTGTACCAAATGAAATTTCTTTCGCCGATAGCGAAATTGAAATGGTTGACAAAGTACAAACATTGATAGAAAAAGGTGCAGTTGAACTTGTGAAAGAAAAATCAGATGAATTTATTTCAAATTTATTTTTAGTTCCAAAAAAGGATGGAACTCTTAGACCTGTTATTAATTTGAGGAGTTTAAATGAATTTGTTGAATATCAACATTTTAAGCAAGAGAATATTAATTTTGCTTTAGAGATGGTTCAAGAAAAAGATTTTATGACCACAATCGACCTGAAAGATGCTTATTTCAGTATTAATATTGACTCAAATTTTAGAACATTTTTGGCTTTTTATTGGAAAGGTAATTTGTTTAGATTTTGTGTCCTCCCATTTGGACTTGCATCTGCACCTAGAATATTTACTAAGGTCATGCGACCAATTTTTGCAGTATTTAGAGAAAATGGTGTCAAATGTTGTTATTACATTGATGATTCCCTTGTTGCTAATGAAAATCCTGAAATTTGTTATGATGAAACATGTTGGATCGTTAGAGAATTTGATAATCTTTACTTCACTGTGAATTTCAAAAAATCTGTCATCATTCCCACCCAAAGAATAATTTTCTTTGGCCTAATAATAGATTCTAAGGAATTCAAAGTATTTTTACCAGAGGAAAAAGTTCAAAAAATAATATCTCTGGGTGAAAAACTTTTAAGTCAAAAGAGAATTACAATTAGACTACTAGCATCTTTTATTGGCCTGGTAGTACATGCATTTAATGCTGTGTTGTTAGGTCCAATTCATTATAGAGCTTTGGAAAGAGATAACCTGAGATTTAAAAATGATTATGATAAAGAAATGTTGCTTTCAACAGACAGCACGCCTGAGATAAACTGGTGGCTTCAAAATATTAGGAAAGTGAATGGTAAACCTATAAGACAAAAACAAATTGAATATTGGATTGAAACGAATGCATCCCTAAGTGGTTGGGGCACTCGTTTTGAACAAAAAACAACAGGCGGTCGTTGGTCGACATCTGAATCCACTCATCACATCAATTATTTAGAATTGTTAGCAATCTTTTTGTCACTAAAATCATTCTTTTCTGATTCAAAATCATGTCATATTGGCATCAAGAATGACAATTCTACAGCCGTTTCATACATTAATTGTATGGGTGGTATGACTTCAGCTGAATTAGATAGCTTAGCTTCTGAAATATGGATTTGGTGCTTTAATAGAAATATTTTCATAACTGCACAATTTATTCCTGGTATTCAAAATTTTCATGCAGATACTATGTCAAGAAACTTTCATGATTCTAAAGAATGGAAACTCAAACATGACATATTTTTGAGAATCTGCAATCATTTTTTCAAACCAGATATTGATTTGTTTGCTACTAGACTTAACTATCAGATTGAGAAATTTGTGACATGGACTTATGACCCAGAAGCTTTTTCTACAGATGCTTTTTCAATGTCTTCGTCTACTCTTCAGCCATATATTTTTCCACCCTTTAGACTTATTTCAAGGATATTGAATAAAATAAAAGAAGACAAAGTTGAAAGAGCTATTATCATTGTGCCATTATGGCCTACGCAAAATTGGTATCCTTTATTGATTTCAGCTTTAATTTCTAACCCTGCTAGATTGCCAGGTCACAGGGATTTGTTAACAATGCCACACTCAAGAGAGGTGCATCCACTTAACAAAAAGTTGATTTTAGTCGACTGCGCTGTGTTGTGTCAGGCAGAGATTGGAAAGTGAAGGACTTTCAACAGAGACTATCAGAATCGTTTTGTCTTCATGGAGACCATCAACTAATAAACAATATGAACTGTGCTGGAAAAAATGGACTGTTTGGTGTCATCAACAAAAAGTTGATCTTATTAGACCGTCTGAGACAAACGTTCTAAATTTTTTAACATCTTTATGTCAAAATAAAGTTTCATATTCAGTTTGGAATACCTACAAGTCAATGTTATTTCAAACTTTAAAATTTTTTAATAATATTTGGATTGTTAATCCACAACACATAATTAGATTTATGAGAGACTATTATAATTTAAACCCTCCAATTCCTAAATGTAAATATACATGGGATGTCTCAAAAATACTGCAGTATCTTTTGGACTTGGGTCCAAATGATAGTCTATCTTTAAAATTGTTAACATTTAAACTTGTTACCTTGGTAGCTTTGACCACTGCAGCAAGAGCTCAGACACTACTTGCTTTAGATGTTAATTTCATGAGCATTTACTCTCAGAAAATAGAATTTCAGATTCAAAATTTGATGAAAAAAACCAGACCTGGTGTTTCAATTCCAAAAGTTGTTTTATATAAGTATCATAAACCAGACTTGTGTGTCTTAGCTGTTCTAAATGAATACTTGAAGAAAACTGCTGGGATAAGGAAAGCTTCAAATCTTTTTATTTCCTATAAGACTTATGATAAAGTCACTACTTGTACCATAGCAAGATGGTTAAAATCAGTTCTTATTGCTGCTGATCCTAAATATTCTAGCCTTACGGCTCATTCTTTTCGTGGCACTGCAGCTAGTTTAGCTTTTTCTGCAGGGGTCTCTATCCAGGAAATTTTGAATACAGCTAATTGGTCTAATGCCAAAACTTTTCATAAATTCTACCATAAGGAAATAATTAATAACTCTACTAATTTTGCAGATTCAGTGTTAAACAGTGTGTAACTTGTGATCTATGAACATTTTCATTATCACTAAGTGTGATTGATGTATTGGTGTTTTTCTACCAATTTATGTGTTTTATGGGACTTTTTGAAGGAATTTATTTCCTTGATGTACATGTGTATAGGTACTTCTGTATTGAATATTGTTTTGATTTGATTTACTATAATAAAGTATTACTTACTTTATTTGCTTTGATTTGTACTTTGATATGTGTTTGTGTCAACTCTTTGAATATGCTATATAATACCCTCGAAGAGCCGAGGGCGAAATGTATTAGAATGTTCTCTCATCCAAGCATACCACAGGGATGTGAAGGATGAGAGTCATTCTTATAATTGAGCCAGAGGCTCAAGAGGGTATTATATACCCTCCCAGTCCCAACCCCTTTTTATTTTGTTGAACACAAACACACTTCTAACTATGATGAGCACGGGTTTACACAGGTATTAATGTAACAGGTGTATCACGTGGTATGTGTACAGTACTTGCACCCGTAAACGCAACACTTTGACTGATTGATAACTGATTGCTGACGGATTTTGGAACGGTGACGGATCGCTGACTGATTGATGATGACGACATCCGTCCAAAATTATGAATCCGTCATTACCTTGGTAACCGTCAGCGATCAGTGCGATCAGTCCAATCAGTGCGATCCAGAATCCGTCATTTAATTATATGCATAAATCGGTTAGTTTATTGACGGATTCGTATAAATTAATAATTTAAAGATAAAACGGATTCTGCGTCATTTGTATATAATATATGCATTTATTATACCTTTTTTGTAATAAAATAAAAACATGCGTTTAAAAGAATTGTTAATACAAAGTCTCGTTCTAAATGAATAAATAAACATATTTAAAGAAATTTTTTTTCTTTATATTATATAATTATAAATAAGCACATTTCACTAAAGCAGGACATATCAGGGAACCGAGTCCTGTAAACCTTCAAAAAACTTCTATTTAAGGCATATCAGTTACGAAGAGGTAAATGGTTTTTTTTCGTAATCCATTATTGATTCTCTTTTTTTATTCCCGCGACTCGTGATTTTTTGCAACTTGTTACATGTATATTTTTTGTCATATATTAAGCCGACCCGACTCACCCAATTAGTAACAGATTTATTTCACATTTAGGAAAGAACGTGGCCTCTTTTTGACATCATTATTAGTTACTTAAATGTATGCCTGCGTGTTTTTATTTTGTCTACAACATTTTAAATACAATTTTAAAACTGTTGTGTATAACAATTGTTCAACTGTTAAACAATCATTGTCAATCAAAACGCATTGTTTACTAAACAAAAGTTGTATTGTAAAATATACAGCACTTCTTGTCGCAAGTTTTATTGGACAGGCAATAAAATTTGTTTAAAAAAGTATACATACAATTACGCTGGATTGTTCCAATTTTTACATGGCGTCCATTTTTTAATGGGGGGTGGGGTGGGAGAAAGCCGGAGTACAGGTAAAAAAACCGACAGTCTTTTGTCAATTAAAGTGGAATTGGGGGCACTATCTGCAGTCGTTCGAAAATCCATAACCTGTTGACAGGCATGTGACAACTAGTAGATGACTAACCAATCAGCCACCTAAGCCCCAATAACGCCGGGGAGAATTGTCTGCGAATACTGAGGTTAAGCGTAAAAATGTGTTACAGATAGACACATGTTTCAGTACGAAATAGTAATTTTTTTAACAAAACGTTATAAATTGTTTAGGTCTTAACACTGTCATTACAGTGTCATATCGATGAAACAGAACCATTTCAAAACTTGCCTTTAAAAGAGTGTCATTCAATTTAAACAATAACTTATTGTATTGATTGATTGTTTGCTTTTCTTTCAGCGAGAGTATTTCAGCTCTATTCATGACGAGAATAAGTTAAATATAAATCAATTAGATTTGTTTGCTTGTTTAAATATTGTTTAATCCACTTTCAGCATTTTTCAGCTATATCATGGCGTCCAGTTTTTATTTGAGAAGGAAACCGGAGTACCCGGATAAAACACCCGTCCTCCAGTAGGAGAACTGGCTCCCTTTCAATTAAGTCGAGTGCACCCTGCCTGCAGTGAGATTCGAACACGAAACCTCAGTGTTGACAGACCACGTGATCAATAGTTGATGAACTAACATCACCACTCGGCTCCTTCAATCAATTAGAGAAAGATGGACAAAAGGGCAATTTTGAAAAATATGGGGCATGGGTTGGGGAGTAAGATTTACTTTTTTTCGCACAAGGAGCGTGACACTCTCTAAACATGTCACTATGGTTCGCGGCAATTTTAATATGACATGAACCACCCCCACCCTCCCCTACATGTTCGCATTTTTAACTCATAAGCTTCGATATACAAACGCTGTTAGTAGTTTAATCTTTATTTGAGATTTAATTCTGTGTAAAATCATGTAACACAATAAGATGGTGAATAGAATATATAAATAGATGCTTTCGCTTTTGTCGTAAATCGAATTCAGTATTATACACCGGAATTCTTAGGAATTGTGGCACAGTAGTTTATTCTTTATTTGTTTGTTTGTTTGAATGGTGTTTTTATTGGGGGAGGAAGCCGGAGTACCCGGAGAAAACCCCCGACCTGCGGTAGGAAAATCCTTGTCAATTAAGATTGGAGTCGAATACACCCTGCCTGCAGTGAGAATCGAACCCACAATCTCTGTGTTGACAGACCACGTGATCAATAGTTGACGAACTACCCTGATCACTCGGCCAACGAGGCCCCTTCTTCTTTATTTGAGATTTCATTCTCTGCAAATTCATGTGACACAGTGAGATATATAGTGAATAAAATATATAAATAGATGTATTCGCTGTTGTCGTGAATCTTATTCAATATTATACAGCGGAATTTTTAGGAACTGTGGCACATAAGTTTATTCTTTATTTAATTCTGTGTAAATTCATGTGACACTATGGGGTAGTTAATAACATATATAAATAGATGTTTTCACTTTTGTCGTAAATCTTATTCAGTATTATACACCGGAATTCATAGGAACTGTGGCAAAGAAAAAAAACTGATCAAACCACGACAAATGATCTTTTTAAGCGTTTACAATAAAAAAAACCACGACCTCGGAGGTTAAGGTAGCAGTAACCTATTATTGATCACCAAGTTGTATGTTTGATCCTTACAGCGAGATGGTGTGCTCGACACATTCCTATTAATTTGCAAAGAGCACCAGTTTTCCTGTCGAAACTTTGCTGTTTCGTTGGGTACTCCAGCTCTTCCCAATAAACACTCGACGTCATATTATATAAACTAATATAATTTTTTTTAAATAGTGTTAAACAAACTTCAAACATACAAATAATGCTAACGCGAAAAGGCGAAGTGGAAAAATGTTACGATTTCGCCTTCACGTTTTTCGTGTTTCTCGCTTTTTCCGCTTTAAAACTTGTCGAAGACAAATACGAGATGTACGCCTTGGCTTGCGAGGTCAAATAGTTTTTGAATTTATTGTGTGTGTGGTTTTTTTCATTTCTTTTTTAATTATTTTTTAATAAAATGACACTATGTGATGTTTATATGCCGTCAAAGATGCATTAGTGATAGATTTTTTTAGGGGGGGGGGATTTCCATTTATCATTTATAACTTTAGACTAGACGTTTTCCGCTTTCAAAATACGGACGTGAGCCTTGGCACCCGAGATGCTTTTTTAAAGTCATTGTGTGTGTGCGTTTTTAAATTTACTTTGTTTTAATTATTTTGTTACACTATGTAATGTTTATATTTCGTCACAGATGCATTAGTAATAGATTGGGGGAATTTCCATTTTTTTATTAATAACTTTAGACCGGTTTTAGCCTTAATATTAGATAAAACGATCAATCAATGAGGACATAACAGTTGACATTTTTATACTTCTAATATTTGCGAGTGAAACGAATTTTCACATTTCGAAATATTAATTTTACTAACCGGAAGTTGAATGGACGGATTGGAGCGATCAGTCCAAATCAATCCGTCAGATCAGTCAAATCGTTCCAAATCCGTCAATTGACGGATGGACGGATTGGGAACGATCTGACGGATTGGGAACGATTTGACTGATCTGACTGATTGATAACTGATTGGTGACGGATTTTGGAACGCTGACGGATCGCTGACGGATTGATAAAAGTGTTGCGTCTTCAATCTCAAGTACTGTATGACTACCATCTGTACTATTTTTAACTTCTTTGAAGTAAAGTTGTTTCCGCTATGCCTCACTGCACTCGGCAAATGATATGCTATATAATACTCTCTTGAGCCTCTGGCTCAATTATAAGAATGACTCTCATCCCTGTGGTATGCTTGGATGAGAGAACATTTTTGGAGTGTAAATATAAGTTTCTTTAGAATGATTAAGCTTTCGAACAGGAAAGGGGAACGATATCCCACCACATCGACTTTCAACCGGCATATAGTTCATAACTCACCAGCCCAAATTACGTTATGGGGCTTTAAATATGTTTCCTGCTCTAAAGTTCTTTTTTTAACGGAAGGCTAGCATCCAAGCATAATATTTGATTTGTAATAAAATTCTGCTGTTTGTTAATTATATATATATATATTATAATATGTATGCAACTTGTCGCTTTGTTGTGTAAAAAATAAAACTATGAAACCTGATTTGGTCTCGGATTTGGAGCTCTATGGAGACGGAAGTTTATTCTAAGCCAACATTCGACCCGCCTATGACAATCTGGTGTCAGAAGTGGGATGTCATGTTCCAAAATGACATCCAGGATATGGATCACGCTCATGTATCTTAATATTATTATTTAATTTATTTCTTGCGATGGGACTTGATGTGGTGGAAAGGTATGCTTTGTAATATATATTAAAATACATATATATATCTGTACGTTTAGGTAAATACAGACGAGTCACAATAATGGCAGAATCACCCGAGGGAGAAGTGATATTTAGAAATGCTGAAAACGCAGAGTATGAAGACGCAAATGAGACCGTAGAGGACACTAGGGGGCGTAATCAGACACGGGGAGGAGGAGACAACTTTTTCGGGGGTGGAATGTTCCATGATTCATATAATTTTAACAATAATAAGGGATCTCACGTTATAACATTAAAACCGGAGGCGTTTGACGGTAGCGAGGACTGGGAAGAGTATATCACTCTATTCGAAGTATGCGCGGAGCTAGGAAATTGGAGGGATCTTGAGAATTCATTAACTTTAGCTTCAGCTTTAAGGGGACCAGTCCGTACATTTTACATAAGTTTGCCTTCTACGGAAAGACGCAATTACGGCATATTAGTGCAAAGATTAGGGGCAAGGTTCGGGAATTTAAAGCAGGACAGTAGGTGGCTGTCCCGTCTGGAAACTAGGAAAAGGGCACAAGGGAAGTCAGTAGCAGCGCTTGCTGATGACCTTAGACAAATGGCACAGAGGGCCTATAAGGATTTCGACACGAGGGCGCAGGATGTTCTGGCATTAAATCAACTGTACAAATCGGTCTCGCCAGACTTAAAATACCAGTGTAAGGATTGCACAACCATATCGGAAGCAGTAGAAATCATCGAGAGGTATGAAGCAATAATGTCAGACTCTACTGAACAGAGAAAATCGGTGAGAATGGTGTATGCTGAAACCGAGGATAAATGCTTTGCTCAGCAGGAGGAATTTGATACTTTGCGCGGATTAAGTAGACGTATAGCTCAACTGGAATCTGACAAGACCAAAAGAAGCAACGCTTATAATAATGCCCATGAGAGTCCGAATAGACAGAGGAAGAACTCAGTTCGGTTCTACGTGTTCTATTTTGAGCCGGAAGAAATATTTACAGGTAACAGAAACAAAAGATGTAAAACTGGGACCTATCTCATGTAAGTTATTTACGGCAAATGGGAACCCCATTAAGCTCTATGGAAACTTACCATGTACAATAACCTTAGGGGATTCGGATCAAGAATATTCTATTGACTTTTTAGTAGGGGACATACAACAGGACGCTATACTAGGGCAGGATTTCCTTTTAGAACACATAGATAAAATTGATTATTGGAAACAGCTTCTTATATCAAAGGATAACCAGATACCATGTTGGATTGGGGGAGAGGCAAATATGATATGCAGGGTCATATCACGACATACTGTCACCATACCACCACGATCAAAAATGTTCCTAGAAATCAACGTGGAAAACTCTCAATATTTGGCTAGTTTAGGAATCGTAGACCGACAAAGAAACTTTGGGAACGACAGTGGAACTTACCCAACTAGAAGAATCTTGGACCCCCACCACCAGGGAATTATGGTACAGATGGTTAATTTGAGCCAGGAACCAGTCACCATGCATGCCCAAGAGTATGTTGGAAATTGTGAGTCTTATAATGAGCAAGAGGCACCCCAATTTAGCTTGTGTAATAGTATGAAACGAGAGCCAATTGACACTACCGGTACTACGGAGGAAATTCCTAAACACCTGACTGACCTATGGGAAAGGTGCGCTGTGCATTTATCGGATGTGGACAAGTCGAAACTGAAAGAGTTTTAATCATATATCAAGATGTTTTCTCCAAGTCGGCTGACGACCAAGGAAGGACGGACATAATTTTGCATAGGATTAACACTGGAACGGCAGCACCGATTCGCCAGCCACCGCGGAGGCTTCCATTAGGAAAGAAAATGATTGTAAAGACCGAAATTTAAAAAATGCTTGATAGGGATGTTATCGAGCCATCCAAAAGCCCGTGGTCCAGTCCCGTAGTGCTTGTTAAGAAACGTGTTGGCAGTACACGTTTCTGTATTGATTACCGTAAGGTCAATGAAGTCATGGTAAAAGATGCATACCTTTTGCCTAGGACAGATGAATGTTTGGACTCGTTGGCAGGTGGGAAATTGTTTTCATGTCTGGACCTAAATCAAGGATTCTTTCAAGTGGGCCTTCACCCGGATGACCGTGAGAAAACTACATTCTCTACAAGTCAATGTCTATACCAGTTCAAAGTCACCCCTTTTGGCCTTGCAAACAGCCCATACACTTTTGAGAGACTAATGGAGAATGTTTTGTGAGGATTACAATGGTCTGAATGCTTACTATATATAGATGACATAATCATTCCTGGATCAACCGTAGACGAAAGCTTAGAAAGATTAGAACATGTATCAATTAGGTTTCGTGAGGCTAATCTAAAGCTAAAGCCTTCCAAATGCATTCTTTTTCAAAAATTCAGTCAAATTTTTAGGACACGTTGTTTCTGTGGAAGGAATCAGTACAGATGCAGACAAAATCAAAGCAGTACAAGAATGGCCAGTGCCCAGAAGTGTTAAAGAAGTCCGAAGCTTTTTGGGACTCTGCTCTTACTACCATAAGTTCGTACAAGGATTTGCAGATATTGCGAGACCACTGCATCATGCATGTAAGAAGGGATCCAAATTCACATGGACCGATGTTTGCCAACAATCATTCGAAAACTTAAAGCAGGCCTTAACCACATCTCCAATTTTATTTTACCCTATACCCGGAAAACAGTTTATCTTGGACACCGATGCCAGCAATTTTGCAGTAGGGGCAGTACTTTCGCAGGAAGTCGATGGGAGGGAGCATGTCATTGCCTACATGAGTAAGGCCCTTCACAAACATGAGCTATCTTACTGCACAACAAGAAAGGAGTTACTGGCCGTAGTAACAGCTTTGAAAAATTTCCATCCATATGTTTATGGTCAAAATGTAATATTAAGAACAGACAACGCTGCTGTCAGCTGGATGACGAACCTTAGAAATCCTACAGGGCAAGTAGCAAGATGGATTGAACAGCTTGGATCTTATCACCTGGATATAAGACACAGACATGGCCGTAGCCATGGAAATGCTGATGAACTAAGTAGGAACCCATGTAAGGCCTTTTGGATGCAGCAAGAACAACAGATACAAGAGGGTACTGATGAAGGGAAAGATACCAAGGGGCAGGATAGAGTATATATGAACCAAGGATATGAAGACCACCTCAGTGCACTCCCACCTTCAGTTGAAAACCGGAAAATAGAAAATCAGGAAGTAAGAGTCAGTACTAGGAGAAATAAAAAAAGCGAAATCCCTGTGCCCCAGAATAGCTGCATTCTAACAGGGTGGAGTCTACAAGAAATCAGGCTGGAACAAGTAGCAGATGCAAATATATGTCCTCTGATACAAGCTATGGAGGAAGGAAAGGACAGACCATCTTGGGAAGCTGTTTCAACTGGATCATCAGCTCTGAAGACAATGTGGGCGCAATGGGAAAGACTAGAATTGCATGACGGGGTAATGTACAGAAGACTTGAGAGTAATGATGGAACAACTTCACGACAACAACTGCTTCTACCAGACACCAGGAAACAAGAAGTCATGAAACACTTTCATGACTTACCAGCTGCTGGACATTTGGGGGTGGACAAAACTCTGGAAAAGTTGAAAAACTCATTTTACTGGCCTAACATGAGGGAATTTGTTCAAAATTAGTGCCGTTCTTGCGACAAATGCTTTGCACGGAAACCAAAGAAACAACCCAACAAGGCTCCTCTAGGGACATACATAAGTGGAGAACCCATGGCAAGGATAGCATTGGATATTCTAGGGCGATTGCCAGTAACAGGACAAGGCAATAAATACATAATGGTTGTTATGGACCTTTTCACAAAGTGGACGGAAGCCATGGCCATTCCAGACCAAGAAAGTAAAACCATATGCACTGCTCTAGTGGATAACTTTATTACCAGATTTGGAACCCCATTGCAAATACATTCAGGGGCGTAACTTTCAATCAGAAATCTTTAGAGGCATGTGTTCCTTTTTGGGAATCGATCAAACAAGGACCACCAGTTACAGACCACAATCAAATGGCGGGGTAGAAAAATTTAACAATACTTTGGCAATTATGTTAACAATGTATTGTGAGCAAAACCAGGATCAGTGGGACTAGAGTATCTTCAGCAAGTCATGATGGCTTGCAGGTCCTCAGTTCAGGCTTCAACCTCAAGAACACCAAACTGCATAGTCTTTGGACGTGAAATTACACTCCCATTTCAAGCCCTCATACCTAAACCCGAAAAGGACACAAGTAATCTCAGCTCTTCAGAGTATGTCTTTAACATGAAAAATAAATTGGAGCAAAATTATAAAATTGCAAGAAAATCACTTAATCAGGCAGCCGTATACCAGAAAAAGAGATACGATTTGAAGGCAAGGAAGAACACTTATTGTAAAGGCCAAGCCGTGTGGGTTTATGACCCAAGCATAAAAATTGTCAAATGTCTAAAATTAAGTTCAAAGTGGAAAGGACCTTACATTTTAGAAAGGAAAATAGATGATGTTACTTACCTGGTCAAGAGGACTTTTAAGCAGCCATCTTCAGTTCACCACGTGGATCGCCTTGCACTTTATCAGGGTAGAAACATACCGTCGTGGGCTTTACGATTTAAGGAAGCTCTGGTCAAAGAGCAAAACAACCGAGTTGGAGGATCATGAAAAGAAGATGATCAAACTGTTAGACCGTACTATTTATAAATTTTTACTTGTATGTTATTACTGTTGGAGGACGGCGCCGTCGCAAGATTTAGCAAGTGGTCTGGCCAACCATGTACTAAATCTTACCTGGAGGCTGGTCAAATGCAGTATAAATAGTTACGGTGCGACTCTCTTTGTTCTTGCTGCTTTGTGTTGACATTATTTGTATAAACTAGTTTTATGACATGGATGCTAGGCTTCCGCTGTGGTACTTACAAGATCAAAAAATGGGACCCGGGGGTGGATTTTACTTACAACTTACAATAGATTTAAGGATATAAGTAGTTAAGGTAGGATTCATTTGTATTTTCAGAATGACTTCAGAGGTGATGTTGAAATGCTGGCTATGTCCAGAGTCTTTTGAGAAAATTCTAGACAATTGATAGACATGAAGTGTGCCGCCTAGTGTGTCCATGGTGTACGATAAGAGGGAGACCTTCAAAAGGATGAGCAAGATGGCAAAGCACTGTAGAAATAGGCATCCTAACTTGTGGTGGAGGAGTTAAAAAAAGGGGATTTCTTTAGCGAGGCGAATGGATTTTGGTTAGCCCATCGACATATGGACTACGCAAAGGCTATTAGGCCATCAGACTGGCCCAACCTAACTGCGATCAGAACAAGAGCTGCTCTTATTAGTTGGCTGGAGAAAAGAGGGGAACAGGAGAAGAGCCGTGAGCAGTGGGAATCGGCATTGAATAATGCTGTAGGCATTCAACCCATCCACTGTACACCAGCTAACAGTAAGAGGAAAGTGGCCTACAGTCCGTAAAGACCAGAAGTGAACCTCCTAACCCTGGAAATCGCCAGTATATCTTTAACTTCCAGCGAGAATCTAAGAAATTCCATTCACGGCATAAGCCGGTTCTTCGTTTGTATTTGGCGGCCATGACTGTTTACATTTTTTTTTTACAAGATAATTTTCGTTTTATTGTTGTTTGTAATTAAACCATCCGTAGTTTAGGTCTAGCCTTCCGTTTGTTATTTTATAATTATTAACTAAAAACACTGTACATATTTTATTCGGATGCTGGGACTTCCGTGGAACTATTTTCCGCGGAAGACAACGATGTTTTTTAGCTCCTTTCACTTCACTAAGTGACGTCACTAAAGTCTATTTTTATCTTTAAAAGTACAGTTAAAGTGCATTTCATATAATTTTAGATTCAGAATTGTATACTGGTTCTTTTGGTGTATCATGAGCCAGGGTTTATAAAGTATAGGAAAAGTAATTAATCATAAAAGTATCCTGATCCAGCGTAAGAGTTTCCAGGACCCTATAAAAAGGCACCATCTGACGTGATGGCGTCATATCGTTTCACGCGTCGCTGACGTAAGATCGAAACCCGCTACAAGCATAATTCTTAGGTACGATGCATTTTGATACGGAAATTAATTTCTCTATAGTTAACATGAAGATAATTTCTTCGACTTATAATATAAGTTATATTCACCGACGTAGTTTTCTTAAATTATCCAAAGTAATGGAATTTAATTGTGGACATACGGTATCATTTTTTGGAGTGTAAATATAAGTTTCTTTAGAATGATTAAGCTTTCGAACAGGAAAGGGGAACGATATCCCACCACATCGACTTTCAACCGGCATATAGTTCATAACTCACCAGCCTAAATTACGTTATGGGGATTTTAATATGTTTCGCTGCTCTAAAGTTCTTTTTTTAACGGAAGGCTAGCATCCAAGCATAATATTTGATTTGTAATAAAATTCTGCTGTTTGTTAATTATATATATATATTATAATATGTATGCAACTTGTCGCATTGTTGTGTAAAAAATAAAACTATGAAACCTAATTTGGTCTCGGATTTGGAGCTCTATGGAGACGGAAGTTTATTCTAAGCCAACATTCGACCCGCCTATGACAATATTTTGCAGTATTTTCCTTTGATCTTTGTGTGCGATATTATTTCATCTTACTCTACTAGCGTGAGACGGGCCAATCTCAGGTCGCTGTCAAGACGTCGTTAAGTAAACACTGACGTGACAAAGTTACAAAACAGCGAAAAACGGTTTATTTACGTTTTATGAAACTCGATGCATTTTCTGGTCATCTCATCTCGGGGCCGTCGTCCTTCGATAAGATATGGACGAGAAAACGCATCTCGTTTCAAACCAGAGGCTCTTAAGAGCCTGTATTGCTCACCTGATTTTATAGGCAATGAAGATGGCATTTCCCTGATGTTAAAGTAAGTCCTGTAATTTTCAATAAACTTTAATTAGGACCATCCAAACAATATTACTAGAAAGCTTTGTTTCATTGGTTAACCGTTGTATAGAGAAGATTTGTTTTATTTGCCCATAGGGTCCTATGTTAAACTAAGTTCTGTGGCGGTGGCGGCCATTTTGAATTTCCAATTGCCATAAAAAAACATAAACTTTATAGAGGACCATCCAAACAATATTGCTAGTAAGTTTTGTTTTGATTGGTTAAACGGTTTCAGAGAAGAAGCCCTTTTAAACTTTTTTCTCATAGGGTTGAATGTTAAACCAAGTCCTGCGGTGGCGGCCATTTTGAATTTCCGATTGGAAAAAAAACCATTAACTTTATAGAGGACCATCCAAACAATATTGCTAGTAAGTTTTGTTTTCATTGGTTGACCGGTTACAGAAAAGAAGCCTTTCAAAAATTTTCCCATAGGGTCCTATGTTAAATTAAGTCCTGCGGTGGCAGCCATTTTGAATTTCCAATTGCCATAAAAACCACAAACTTTATAGAGGACTATCTAAACAATATTGCTAGTAAGTTTTTGTTTCCATTGATTAACCGGTTTTAGAGAAAAAGCCTTTTAAAACTTTTTCCCATAGGGTTCTATGTTAAACGAAGTCCTGCGGTGGCGGCCATTTTGAATTTCCAATTCCCATCAAAAACACAAACTTTATAGAGGACCATCCAAACAATATTGCTAGTAAGTTTTGTTGTGATTGGTTAAACGGTTTCAGAGAAGAAGCCCTTTTAAACATTTTTCCCATAGGGTCCTATGTTAAACTAAGTCTTGAGGTGGCGGCCATATTCGTTTACCAATCAAAATAAAAACACAAACTTTGTAAAGGTCTATCCAATGAACATTATAGCCAAGTTTGGTCTCAATTGGCCAAGTGGTTTCAGAGAAGAAGATTAAAATGTAAAAAAAATACAGACGTCGACGACGACGACGACGACGACAGGGTCAGGTGAGCTAAAAACGTAGATGGAATAATATCGCACACAACGACCAAAGGAAAATACTGCAAAAAAGCGATAAATATCTTTATCGTTGTTTTGTAAGATTGTGACGTCACTATGTTTACTTAACGACATCTTGACAGCGAGCTGAGATGGGTCCATCTCACGCTAGTAGAGTGAGATGGAATTATATCGCACATAAAGATCAAAGGAAATACAGCAAAATAGCGATAAAAACAGATTATTTACGTTTAATGAAACGCGATGCATTTTCTCGTCATATCTTCTCATTTCAGGGCTGTACGTCGCCCTTCGATAAGATATGGACGCATCTAGATTTAAAAAACGTAAATAATCTATAAATGTAAACTGATAAGAAAATAATCATGAAATTTCATATTACTACAATGAAAACTAATAAACTTGGTTGGAAAAAGACTTTACAATGAAAGTATCAACGTGATAAACAAATACTAACCGATTGCAAAAACATGACTACATAATTTGTAAAAAATAAAACAATAACAATACGAAATGAATCAAATATTTAAACATACATTGTATCAAAGAAACATATACAGATATGTAAATGCATTTATAAAGACAAAGACACTATTAAGTTTCGAAGCACTTTTACAAATATTATCAATATGAGTAGACCATTTACAACTTTTAGATAGAGTCATTCCTAAATGTTTATGATTTTCAACTAATGCAATATTTTCACCATTGAATGTGAGGTTCAAGGGTTCGTGATTTCTAACAGAAAAAAACATATATTCCGTTTTTTGGGGGATTAAAATCTACTAACCACAATATGGCCCATTCGTTAAGGATTTCTAGGTCTCTATTAATATTCCTCTCTATTTCCGCAACGCTTGCAGATGAATACATTAAAGAACTATCGTCTGCAAAAAGTCTAGCTAAAGAGCTTATTTCATTTGCAATTTCATTTATAAACAATAAAAAACAGTAAGGGGCCTAATACTGACCCCTGTGGTACACCAGATTTCAAATTACCAATTGCGTATCTCGAATTTTTTAGCAATACTGGCTGACGACGAATCCTTAGATAATCTTGGAGCCATAACAAAAGATTTCCTTAAATTCTATAATTTTGAAATTAAACCTTTATGCCAAAGACGATCAAATGCCTTCGATATGTCACAAAAGACAATATATGTCATTTTCCCATAGTCTTGAATTAGCCTAATTTCGTACAAAAGCCCCGGGCAGTAACATGAAATATTGATAATTCATTGTTATAAGGGCCAGGGTTTCTTCTACATCACATCACAATAGAATTAGCAACAATAAAATCATTAATAATGAAGATTTGTAAGGAATTCTTTAAATACACAATCAAATAATACACGCAATGAAAAGTTTAAAATAAACAAATGCAAGCATAACAGTAGACACAGTAAAGAACAAAACAAGCATCATTTTTCGTATCGGTTGCGAATAACACTTATTATAAAATTTTCCAATGGAGATCCTGTACAATACAATAACAATCACATTGTCTTTTACAGTAATGTCACCAGATTTATTAATCATAGCATCCCAATAGGCATACAACTAACTATCATTACAACTGAGCAATAAACACATACATCATATGCATGTTCACATCCATTCTCTTTTGAGTGATTTTTTTATAACCATGAGCTCGACGTGAGACTGGGAAAATAAATATACAGTATAAACAAAGTTCCAAAAATCAACATGAACAGGGGTGGAAAAGCCGAGTTGGCGTATTTTATTAACCAAAACTTTCCTTGTCTTCATTTTAAGATTTAACATAATTGGTTATTACAAATTCAACCGTTCATAAGTAGTGATCCCTTCCAATCGTTTTATTAAAATCGCTTGAGAACTTTTTGAGTTATGGTCCGGAAACCAATAATTCAAGAATTTTTTAGCGCTTTTCTGTCACTGTGACATTGACCTTGAACGAATTTACCCCAAAATCATTAGGATTCCTCCTCTTATGGTATGTAACAATATACCACAGTTTCGTTAAAATCGGTTAAGAACTTTCTGAGTTATGGTCCGGAAACCACTAATTCAAGAAATTTACTAACGTTTTTCTGTCGCTGTGACCTTGACCTTGAACGGATTTACCCCAAAATCAATAGAATTCCTCCTCTTATGATATGTAACAATATCCCAAAGTTTCAATAAAATTAATTGAGAACTTTCTGAGTTATGGTCCGTTGCAACTCGGCTATAAAGTTTCGTACACACATGTGCAATTGTGATAAACACACAAGGGAACAGGGGTGTGATCCAATTACAGGAACTAGTCACCATATCGATAGTCCTTTCACTATATATTTTAGTATATTTAATTGCATTAACACTTAGTTACAATTTTTATTTGCAACGCTAAAATTGTATTAAAACAGCTGACATTAGTTTAAGACACTGATGAGATTTTGTTTTTATTTAGTTGGTATAAACATTCAAACCAGTTTAAAAGGTTCTATATTTAGATTTTATGTATGAGAACATAATTATTAATATTAACAATCAGTGATTCGAGTTGGCCATTCTTATATTGGAGTATACCAATGTGTAAGTGTGTTTGTATGTATTTATTTATTTTTCAAAATTAATCAACAAGCTACATTGTATGTAAAGTTTCGTGTTTAAGGGTAAGTATACATAACACACTAACTACTAGTGACAGTTGGGGTTTTGTAACTGCTATGGCTCTTCGTCGATCAGTTCATTAATGTCAGCAAGATCTTTGATGAGGTGTCTATTTCCGAATTCAGATTTTTGCGTAAAAATCCTACCACCCATCGTCCAGAAGAATTTATTTCTCTTTTCTTGCGTGGATCGTTTATTTTTTTCATCAAGAATCGCCGATATTGTGTAAGATCTTCCGTTATTTCTATATTTTCAGTGTTGTCTTTCAAGAGTTTCTTTTGAGAGTATATAGAATTTTTTCCTGAACCTGCAAATAAGTTTGGCTTTACCATTTCTTTTGATTTATCCAATTATATGCGACTTGTCTATATCATTCTGGTTAATTTCCACTCTCAATCGTTCCTTACATATTTTTATTATCTTATCATCAGTTTGATTTAGCTCATTGATTGTAGTGGAACGTTATGAAATCGCAAGGAATTTCTTCTTCCATATTGTTCCAGTTCTTCAATGGTTCCTTCTAACTGATTTACTTTGTCACTCAGCGCTTTATTTGACTCTTTTAATTCTATATTAGATCTTGAAAGATTTTGAATAACCTCATCCTGACTGCTAACTTTGGCTTCCAGGACTGAGACAAAATTTTGCATTGCATTATCAAGGCCAACTTTTACTGAACTGGCCAATAAAGGGCATATAGATTGAATGAAGTCAGGGCTTGAAATTGTATATTTAATCACGTCGATGAGATCAACTGATTGCCCATCTGTTGTTGTGAAAACAATAGGGGGTGGTGCATAAAACTCTCCTGTGATTGTTTTTTACCTCTGACGGAGCTTGATTGTCTTCCATTATAAAGGATTTTTTAAGATATAATAATAATAATAATAATAATAATAATAATAATAATAATAATAATAATAATAATAATAATAATAATAATAATATGATTTGATGAGGGTAAACTCAGTTAGCTACACTAATCTTCCATGAGGCCCTCAGAGAAAATACTGTAGTACAGCATAAATTGATCAAATTGTGAGACAATTATAAACATTACATATATAGAAAATACAAGTATACAGAAAGTAACATAGAAATTGGTGAAAAGTGATAGATTGTCCTGATGGTCTGAAGAATATAATAGGTAGTTTTAATATTTGTCTTGAATACAATGGTGCTAATAGATTCACACAGTGAAGGTAATAAGTTATGCCACAGCAAAGGGGCTGAATATACAAAAGATTTTTTGAATTGTTCAGTTTTTGGGTTTAGGGACATTGAGATTTCTTTTTAAGGCATTTCTTAGAAGGTATTGGTTCGTTTCAGAAATATATTACAAAAATTATTGTGGTAATATGGAGCCTCATTTTAAAGCATTTGAAAGTAAGTAGACATTTGTGATATATAATTTTTTCTTCAATTTTCATCAGTCAAGATATTTAAATAAAGGTTCTGAAGGCGTTAATCGATCAGCATCCATAATAAGCCGTGCTGCTCTTTTGCAGTTTTAAAATTCTGTTTAGTCCTCCATTATTACAGCTGCCCCATATCATACAACAGTAATCTATTATGTGTAGAATATATCTATTGTAAAATAATATTCTTAAATCAAGATTTAAATATTGTTTGATTTTTGAAAGAAGATAAATTTAGATGAAATTGTGGAACAGACTACGTCTACTTGACTGGACCAATTTAGTTGTTGGTCTACTTTGATTCCTAATATTTTTCACATGTCAAATTTTGTAGTTTATTGGAAGAAATTGTAAGGCAAAGTTTATTCTCTTGTGAGGAAAGTTTTTGTCTAGTTCCATTTATCATACATTTTGTTTTATTTGAATTTATGAACATGTTATTTTCATGACACCATTGTTCTACACAATTTAAATCTGTTTGTACTTTAACCTGTAGCTCTTTGATATTTGAACCTGATGTGTGTGTAGTGGAATCATCAGCGTACATGTCAGTTTGACAGTTTGTGATATATAAAGGGAGATCATTTATATATCGTATGAATAAAAGAGGGCATAGTATGGAACCCTGAGGTACACCAAAATATATGGAAGGTTGATCTGATTTGGTATTTCTAGTTTGGACTTGCTGTGTTCTGCCATGAAGATAGGATTTGAAAAGTGCAATACTATTTTTATCAAACCCATACATTTTCAGTTTACTAGCAGAGTGCTATTGTCAGTTTCCGACTCAGAACTATGTTGTCGGAATCTTTTAGCATCGGGTGTAACTTTTTCAGAGTTGGTGTTACTATTCATGTTGTCGCCATTTATGCTATTGTTTACATGAGTGACAACTGTTCACTACTGTACTACTCTAATTGTTTCGAAATAAGAAATATGGTTTTCAATGCATATCAATAATTACGACTTGATTTTTCCAACAAATCCTATATTTTACATCTCTGATAATATACAACTCATGTCCATTACCTTATATTCAGTTTTAACACACATCATATAGGACTTTTCGAAAGATGACCACTTGTTTAACTACACCAGCTCTCTTGCCGCCATCTTGAATCTTAACCATCGGATAAAACTGTTATTAATATGTTTACCGGCAAAATATCCCCATTTACCTTTTTTTATAAAACCTCTCAATAAATGTTTCAATTATAAGGACACCAGTTCTAATTTGAGTCGGTTTGCTCACAAATGAAGGGTAAATGGCGTTTTATAGGACTTCGTACTTTTTCAGATTTCCATTCGTATTTCCAAAGTGGGACACTTTTATTTCATGTTTAGTTCGAATTGGTGGATTGGTTGCTGAGAAGCTTTTATTTTTTTCTAAAAAAAACTTAATTGTTAAAATATACTGAAGTCAATAATATATAAGAGAAAAACAGAAAAAATACTAAGTGTTCCAAATTCATCGGTGCTGATAAACATCAAGATTAGGGAGAAGTTAGAGGCATAGAATTGACTGTAATTTCATCACGTTAATCTCGTTTTTTTACTATCTCGCTCTTTTAAGGGACAGTAGAGGAAAGTTAGAACGAATAATCGTACCCTCGCTCTTTTATTGTTGGCGAGGGTACGAATGTAGTCTCATTACTCGTAATGTAGAAGAACGGGAGTGAATCACTCCCGGCACTTTGATGTCCAAAAGAAGATGCATATAGAATCAGACGTGGTCGATCCTGATATCTTTCTACAGTGTCACCATTTTTTCATCGGTTTTGTGGTTAAAATCGATTTTTATTGATACGTGATGATAGTTATTGCTGTTTTTAATAACCCGCTGTGCGTTGTGTATTAATTGACATTCGTGTCTCTTATTAATTACGTTTACTACATGAAATACATTGAGAAACCAAAGCTGAATGGTGCGTAGTATATTGGGTAATACATATGTAAATTACTGGATTCTTACTACCGAATGGTTGTTATAGTATGCTAATTACCACGTTTATAATAAAATTATGTCACATTATCTATATACGGAAAAATGATCATAGCATTTTCCACGTGCATCTTCAAAGACGAAAAAATAAATTTCTTCAACAAGTTCAATAAAGATAGTTTCCCCGTGAGTTTCACTATGTCTAAAGCTTTATTAACGTAAAGAAGAAGAATACTATGTTTGAATTTTGTATAAATAGACCGAAGTTAGAATTTTCGATATGCTACATTACGAGCAATAGGACTGAATTCTGCCGTTAATCCGACAAATCACAAAACTAACTTCCGATTATAACGGCATTAAAATTCGGCCTAGGTGAAAGTATGAACTATCAGTTAAATTGTGGAAAGACATTTTAACTTTATCATCTAGATTTTTTAAATAAAAGTTTACAAAGTATTAATTGATCGTTTAAAAGAAAGGTCCTTTGCGTCATAAGTCAAACTTGTCGTCATCAAAAGTTGTGTATTATAGTGACATATGGGCACGTGTTTTTTTTTTATTTTTCGTATATACCCACATTTGAATTTTACCTAGAATAGTCACGCTATTGTGTTAATGTTTGAGATAACTGTAGTAGTTCTTTGTTGAGTAAATGTGTATTATCAGTCAACAAAACAACTATTTATATTGATACTCGTGAAGTATCAGATTTATTGTGTTACAAAGCACTTGCTGAGAATAGATTGAAAGATAAGAAATATAATATGTTTAATGATTTCGAAAATCAAAATCTGATGTTTGTCCGGCTTGAATTGTTAACAAAGCAGACATAAACATTATATTCCACGTGCGTAAACATACCTTTATTCTTTTACAAACCAGTATAATGGATTATATTTATAGACATCTTCATAGATTCATAGCAAAACAAAGCAAAGCAACTACCAATACTTAATTTAGATTTAAGTTTATAGACTTTATATTATATTGAAGTATTTTAGGCTTCCACAAATATTAGATTTAAACTACAAAAATACTCGTTTCGCTGTTATAAAAGAAGAAGCCTTTCATAATTGACCAGATATAAAAGAGGTCTTACATTGAAATTATCTCCACACATAATAATCACAGATAAATGTCTTATTTACCAAAACCTGTGACGATGGAATTGTACACCTTAGGAACACGCGTTGTCTGTTTAATTTTCTCTTTCACTATTTATATAATAGGAACAACTGGAAATATTTTAATTATTTGGACAATCGCAAAGGTAAAACATATGAGAACTGTCCAAAATTTAATGATGGCGTTACTGGCTTTGGTGGATTTATTTATAAGTGGATACTTATTGCCTTTCAGTATGCATGTACTGATTTCGAACAAGGAACCAGACAGACTATATTGTAAATTTCATGCTAGCATGACCGCTTTCCTGTATTGCTGTAGTATTCAGTTTATTATGATGATAGCAACTGTCAGGTATGTGAAAATTTGCCACAGCCAGAAATATAATTCAATTTGTACAGTAAAGACTATAATTTTAGCGACAGTCTTGCAATGTGCGTTTTCCTGTACATTTGCCTTGTCATTATGGCTTTCGGAGGACCTATGGAGTTTTGATAAAAATTTGCACACGTGCATGTTTAATCGTTATGGCAACACGATTATCTCCCTAATAATTGCGACTATAATTGTAGCATTACCAACCTTTGTTACAGGATTTTGTTATTTCCAGATATATCGCTACGTAAATAAAGCTAACAAAGAACTGCATCAACATTGGAACAATGGTATTGCAAGACGAAGACTAAAAAATGAACAAATGTTAACAAAGTCACACTTTGTTGTTTTTATTACGTATATGTTTCTGTACATTCCTATTGGTATCACTCTTGTAGGCGGAAAGAGCTCAGACTTTCCAGATATTATGCATACAGTGTCTATATACATGTGTTACTTTAACAGCTCTATAAATTGTGTTCTTTATGGAGTTTTAAATACGAATATGAGAAAAGCTTACTTTGAATCCCTTCCCTACATTTGCCAAGGGAAAATATCATGCGTTGAAGCCAATAACGTGTCTAGAAATATTAGCGTTGAATCCGAAAGACGGATCTCAGTTTTGGAACAATGAAATTTATATAGCAAGAAATTGTTTCAAAAATAAAAACTGAACAAATTTAAGTATTTAATTTTACCACGGGCAACATGTACCAAAACACTTGTGCTGGCAATATTTACACGACTGAGGCATAGGTAGTGGTTCCTATTCCTGGAATTGATGTTCCCTAGACACGACAAAGTGTAACTCGACAGATGTCTAATTGCTCGGATGAAAGAATTAAGATTGTTTGTGAAAAATAAGCTATAAACAGTTTCTTCCTAGTTTTACCAATTGATTAGTAATGATAAGGAAGCGACAAAACAGAGACACGGAGTAAAAGAAATGAATACACATATACATGTACAGCTTAAAACTGATTTTCACTATAATGACAAGGCAGTTTGATCAACAACACAAATCTTAAATTTTTATCGTTTTACATGAATAAAAAGTCACTTTTCGGAACTTAGTTCTAAGGTAAACAATAGGTCAGTTTATTTTCCTATTGCATCTTCAGGATACTGTTGGACTAACCAACGGAGTTGTGTGGTGTGTAACCGGGTGAAATAAAAAGGAAGCCCCTTTGTTATACAATGTAAACTGACAGCTTATTAGAATAATATAATATTAAGTTTTAATCACGAACCATAGTGGTTAACGTGTTCCTTCTTCATCTAAAAAAATGTACTTTTGCAGTGGTATTTCTTCCCATTCGTAACTCTCCCTTAGTTGTTTTGTTGTCAATTTTGTTCGTCCCGAATATAGCTGCAATTGCTCCTCTCTGAACGTTTCAATCAGTCAATGTACTCTGATGACTTTCCGATTTGTACCTTGATAACACCTGTAAACTTAAAACGCGTTTGTTGGTAGCATTAATTTAATTGTTTTTTCCACATACAATCATAATTCTTAGATGGAAACGAGGTCATTGACATTGTTAAGTTTCTTCTTTGCGTCATGTGTCTTTGTCTCAATCTGTATTTTCTCACCGTCCTCGCCGATTTATTTTCTTTTCTCTTTGAAACCAACATGTACCGGTATCAAATTATACTATTTAAAAAATACTACATGCAATTTTATGCTATCATCAAGTCGTACCATTTCTAGTAAAGGTACTTACAACTATACCATTTCACTAAACATCGGCATTGAATACATTTGAAAAATGGCACTAAATGTTATTTTTGTTATATTCATTGCCCAATACTATTTTGGTTACGGATATTTATACGGAAATTACACTCTTCCGCCATTTTATTGGTCTCCTACCCTGCTCGTTACATTTCATTGTATTTTGTACCATGCCGTTAAAAGTAGTAGAAATGTTTTGAGAGTTTTAAATTTGTGCAAAACTACCAGACGCGATACCGCGACCAACACGACCTTGTCAGATAAAATATATAGTTAAAACGTATGTAAACTTTATGAAAAGAGAGAAATATCTACTTATTGACACCTTTAATGGTAAATTGTGATAACTTTACCTTGCATCTGGTGCATTGTCATTTCATTTAATGAAATATTTTATATTGGCTTATCGCATATGGTGAAATTATCTTTCACATAAAATATTTACAATTTTAACGAATATCTATTGCAGCGAAATGCAACCATGATATTTGCCGTTTTTAACCGTACTTATGTCTGCAATATAAATGAATTTTCGTCGTTCCGATTATACAATTGTGCAAGAGGTATTTGCTATGCTTTACTGTTCAGTCACTTCAGGTACTCTTAGACATGTTTTAGCATAGTTCTTCTACATCTTAACTATTAAGCATTCCAATAGTGCGGTTTGAGAGCCATGGACGAGTCATGATTATAGTAAAAGTTGGCCAGTTTTGGTGTAGATTTTTTGCCTGACGAATAAAAACTGCTTACCGCGTATGGTCGAGCTTATGCTCTTTTGCCTCAAAATATTCAGCGTTTTTAGAGGCAGCGTTTTTCATTTTGATAAGGCGACCTTATATGGTAAATTTGACCTAAATTAGAACGGAAGGTGCAGTATAGTTTCTGTATTCGAAACCGTCACTTGTTGCAGTTTTTGGTACATCGAAAGAGAGAAAAACAGTTTGTAAAGGTCTTTATTTTATAAGTAGAACTTCAAGTACTTCTTGTTTTCAGTTATGTTGTAGCTGCTGTTGACGGAAAGAATTATGATTACTTTGCAAATTAAAGTCAGAGAGTGATTCAGGCTTGAACTTAGTTTTGCCTCCGCCACCACCTTTTCGCCCATCCCTGAGTTCATACTCATCTTTATTACTTATTATTATTCATATAAAACAGGACGTAAACAATTGTCTACGAAATCATCATTGTGCAAGTTCAATAATATCTTGACAGATTGTAGCACATTATGGATGTAAACGACGGGTAAACATTTTTGGGGCATTGGACAGACATGTCAGAACAATATGTTCATAAGTTTCGTTTGTTTTTATCTTGAATGACGTTTGTCAAACAAGAAGAGATTAAATGATACATACAATTATTTTTTAAAACATATATTAACAAATGTTTCAAACAATAAGTTCGCTAGTTTAGAACGCAGTTCAACCAGTAGAAACAATATCTGTTGACGTCTGTATAGATTTATAGAGAAACAATAGCATAAGAGCATAAGACATAATCCGTTTATTTATTCTAATTTGAGTGATTTGTTTTCCGAGCTTAAAGAAATATCTTATTAAAACTACAAAAGAAAACATGAGAGAAAAAGCTAAAAGGTTATAAATTCAAGATTGATAAAATTAACATAATTATCATTTATGTAGAATACAGGTACCAAATATTCTAATGTATCTCAACCAACCTTAAATAATGGAACTATATAGTTTAGGAACACGCGTTGGATATTTGACTTTCTCTTTTACTATTTATATGTGGACTTTTATTGCCATTCAGTATGCATATACTTACTTCAAACAAGGAACCAGAACAACTACATTGTAGATTTCAAGCTGGCATGACAGCTGTCCTGTATTGCTGTAGTATACAGTTTATTATGTTTATAGCAACTGTTAGATATGTAAAAATGTGTCACACACAAAAATTTAACTCAATTAGAAATGCGTGGTTACCGCTACATTTGCGTTGCCATTATGGTTTTCGGAAAACCTATGGAGTTTTGAAAGAAATTTACAAACGTTTACATTTAATCGTTATGGAAGCAAGATTTACTCTATAGTAGGTGTGTCTGCAATTGTAGTATTACCAACCTTTGCTAGAGGATTTTGTTATTTCAGTAAATATAGCTAACAAAGAACTGCACAAACATTGGAACAATGGATTTGCACCGCGGAAACTAAAATATGAACAAATGTTAACAAAGTCACAATTTGCAGTTTTTATTACTTATATGTTCCTGTACGTCCCTATTGGTATTACCACGGTAGGATTGAAAAGTTCTGATAGTAAAGCAATCAAGTTCTTTAAACTAGTACAACTCCGAACTCGATTCACTTTAAAAAAAGAATAAAAAGAATAGCAGACATGAAAACTAGATTTGAAACCCAAGAACAGTACTTTCCCATAACTAGTCTACGCTTTAGTAATATTAAATAACCAGTGGATGAACGTGGTCGTGTAATTCATCCAGTAAACACCAATGACTTAGTTTTGAATGTATGCAATACATGCCTTGGTCTTAACTTATAGCATTGGAAAACAGATAATCGTAAAGTAAAAGCAGCTAAATCTAGGTAAATTACAGTACAGCAAATCTGGGGAACTTTTAAAATCTGTCAACCATTATTGTCAAGAGAGGAAAACGAACAAGTATTTAAATATTTATTGGATTGTGTAAAAAGGTCAGAATGATTCAATATTGTTTGAATATAGCATAAATTAATTGGAGGTTGCACTTCTTGTTCAACATCTGTTACTTGCGGATTTGTATCCAGTTTCTTGACAAGAATGACAAGAAGACCATGACATTCTTTTTGCAGATAATTAATATGGAGTAAGCATCGCCAAAATGTGACCACAGAAAATATAGTCCTTTTTGCTTATTTGTTTTTTTTTATTTGTGCACTCATTTTGTTTTACTTTGACAGTACCTTAATACACTATTAAGGTTGATAAGAACAAATAGTAGTTGTTTATTGCTCTGAGTTTTAAAGTAGTTATTACCGTCCCTACCAGCCAAGTTGTTTCGTCATTTTGTCTCAAGCAAGAATTCAGATGGACAGACCGAAAGAATATATTGTGGTTAGGTCACATGTCATAATTTCGAAAATAAATGCACCTTCGATCTTTCGATAAGAGTTATCCCAACCTTGATAAGTTGCTATCCTAATCCCCATTTCACGTATTTGAAACCACTAGCTTGTTTGAACGATCAATACAAATTAACGGCAATGACCTAAAATAATCACGTTAAAATACAGCTGTCATTGGCGTAAAATACTATATATATGTGCTATTTTCAGAGGTTTTAGTATTGTCGTTCCACAAGTTCATAATTTGATAAATAATAAAGTGATATGAATGTTTTTTACAAAAAAAAACCATATTAGTAAGAGTTCGCTTTTTATCGATTATTCCAGTTAAACTAGGGAGTTGTTTTGACGGGAATAGTGTGCCTTCATTACGGATGCTTTTGGAGTTTGCCAGTCAACAATAAGTTCATTATCTGATAATAATGGATAAGTTTTGCAACATGTTACAATATTTAGTTAACATTTTTGTTTGTTTTGTTGTAGTTTGTTGATAATGTGCTTGTAATTAGCGCATATAGTTTGTATTGCATTTGATTAAATTAAAAAATATGACACAGAATATGTAGCTATGTACTCTTACTTGTAATGATCATAATTATGTAAATTTAGAGTTATTAGATTAACTGTATCAGTTAAAAGCGTTTGTTTAAATATTTTATACGCCTTTCTATAAAATGGTGACGTCACTTGAATGTCATATGATTGTCAGTTTCAGCGATTGGGAAAAATTGTGTAAAGGTTTGATTTATTAAAACAAAAAATGTGTGTCGATGTCAAATTTATTTTAAGTCCACCTTGAAAATTGTTTTAGTGCTCTTCTTCATTCACTCTGAGACAACATTTTCATGGTACGTAATACTTGACTAAGAAGTTAACACCAGCATGAGGCAGATCTTGACCACGTGATACAGAATGCTGTAAAATTTGCCGCTAGGAGCTGTGCTAGCAATTAATAAAAAGTTATATGTATTAGTGACATCAATATTTCATATATTTACTCTAATTAAGTTTGTAGTTATATGTTTGAAAGATGCATCTAGGAATTAATTCGTTTGCTAATATTTTTATTACTTCAAAACTTATACTGGGACCATACTGAAAGGGTTCCCAGTGCTCGACCCACAGAGCAACCCCTTTTGTCGATTTCGAAAAAGAGTAGGCTCATTATAGCTGCTACAAAAGGCTAAATTTTCCGCCATTACCTAAAACTCCATACTTTTCCAGTGGCTGTCAAAATCGTATTCCCTGTGACCCATCCCGCCCCATTTTCCGTTGATTTATTGTTTGTTAACTTCTTCCCGTCCTGAATATAGCTGAAATACTGCTCGCTGGACGTAAAGCAGACATCCAATCAATCAATCAATCAATCAAAAGTTATAACTATTCATATATAGAAAATGTTCCGCCCTAGTTTTCTTCATCCTGTTTTCAGACCAATCCGCGAATTTTATGCTGTCAGGGTAAAAAATCACTCATGAATAACATGTTAATTCTTAGTTTGTACAATTTTAATGCGTACATTCTTAAGTTGTTCAATGTTAATGCGTACTTTGTAAGCGCGGCGATTTTGAAAAAATAAGTAAAAAGCTACTAAAAGATAATAGTAAACAAGCTATGAAAGTGAAATATTTGAGAAATGTACAAAGAACAAATCACAAACTACTGAAACAAAATAATATTCACAAACGAAACTACATGAAACAAATAAAAACGTGTGTTTAATACAGGCTACCAAGCCGGAAGATGTATTTCTCAAATAAATAATTGTAGAATTTACAATGGACAAAGAAAATAACTGAACATGTATGGAACTGCAATTCTACCAATTTATAAAGAACAAACGAACGTATTTTTAGGGGATATTCCCTTACATATTCTCGGACTTGCTAATCACGTTGTAATTGTATGTTTTAAAATAAGTTTACATTGCAAGATTTGTAATTGTACTTAACCGGGAAATTGTGTGATTGACTATTTGGGGATGTCAGGAGATTGCCCTTTAAAATTATTGGAATGTCCCGGCGGCAAAGGTAGTTCGCCATCTACTATTGATTACCTGCCTCAAAAACTGAAGTTTTTGGTTTGAACCTCACTACCGATTAAGTTGTACCCGACTAAACCTCGATGCCATGGTATGGCTGGAATATCAAATATGTATATATACGTCTATAAATTAAGCCCAACACTGTTAGAATTAGATTTTTAACACTGTCAAATTTTCGCTTTCCCTCAGCGGGATTTGAACTCACACCGTTGTGACACTGTGGCACAAATTCGCCTGCCCTATGTCCAGCGGTCTAGACCCCTCGGCCAATATATTATATATTATAATATATATTATATAGGAAATTCGCTGGATAGATATATTATATGGTTGTCACAAAACTTATACATTTGTATATAATTTACTTACTGTGACTGTATGACAAGTAACGGTGTCATCCTATATAATATACAGTCCGCCATAAGTTAAGCATCACCTACTTTTCCGGATATAATGTTTTTTCAATAACATAAACAAATGAGAAACTGTTTAATTTGTATGAAAATGTATATATCATTAGGAAATTTGAACCTGTAAAACTCTTTATTTAAATCCTCAAATTGTAAAATTAAATTCTATTGGTCTTATAATGATCACAAAAAATAGGCCAAAAAACAACAAAACAATTGGTGATTTTCAGTTTTAGTTTGACACAATATCTTTCATTGATACAAAATTACAGTCATTCAACAAGTCCTGAGGTGAAAGAGTAACTAATGGACTGTCGTTTGGCGTATTTTCGATCAATATTGGGTATAACCTCCACGCTTCCGGTGTAAATGTTCAACAGGCCGCCTCATTCCAGCAACCAAACGCCTAAGTCTGTACTGTGGAAATCTCTGCCATTCTTCCACAAGTGCGACTTTTAATTCTCTAACATTTTGGTATCTTGGGTTCCGTTGATTGACTTTTCGCCTGATAAAGTCCCACACATGCTCAATCGGATTCATGTCCGGTGACATAACTGGCCATGGAAGTGTGTCAATGGCTTCTGTTTCAATAAAGTCCCTCACAACACGGGCTCGATGGGGTCGAGCATTGTCGTCTTGAAACATTGGTCTGTCTGCAAGAGCATGGTTGTCAAAATGTGGCCTAACGTGACCATCCAAGATGTCATCGAGGTATTTCAGACCATTCAATATACCGTTGAGAATCTGTAAAGGGAGCTTGCAGTCATGTGAAAAGCAGTAACGCCGCCACCACCGAATGCAGTTGTTCATACAATATGGTTTCTATCCAAAGCTGTATTCCTTTGCCGCCAAACACGTATCCGACCGTCAAAAGGCTTAAACAGAAAGCGGCTTTCATCTGACCAATGAATACGTCTGCAGCTTCTTATATTCCAGTGACGATGATGTCTTGCCCACTCCATTCGTTCTTGGCGGTGCCTTCTTGTCAGTTCTGGTCGTTTCAAAGGCCTGTGGGCACGTAATCGAGTTCTGTAAAGCCTCCGAATAACTGTTCGGTCACTGATTTGACCACCAGTAGACCACATTCCTCGTAACAGGCCTGCTCTTGAAAAGGGGTGCAATCTGGCTTGACGAGCAAGGAAGCGGTCCTCTCTAGGGATTGTTTTACGGGGTCTCCCAGATCTTGGGCGGTCCTCGATTGACCCTGTCTGTCTATGCCTCGCAACAAGTCTGCTAATAACACAGTTGTTCACCCAAAATTTGGCTGTTATTTGGCGGTTACTCATTCCAGCATTTTTCATTCCAATTGCTTACCAGTGTTCGGCGATACTTAATTTTCGTCTTACCATGTTGAAAAGTCTTTAAAAGATAATAACTAACCACAATATCCACGTGAAATCGGACAAGGCTAGTTCATTCAAAGTCAGTATGTTAATTAGAAGCGGGACAAGTTTTTGAAACCGGTTTTTACACTTTAAAACTCTAATTATTGACATCTGACCTGTATGTTATATAAAGGTATTGTTTGAAAGCATTGCATAAATGCATCAGATGCTGAATGAATCGTTTTGTAATAAAATTAAGTAACAAAATATTAAGGTGATGCTTAACTTTTGGCGGACTGTATATATACAAAAATGTTGATTACTGTCAGATTAATACGTATTGGTTACGAAAATTCTATCGTCACACGCTAGTACACATGTACTATGTCTATGTCTACGTTTCACCCCGGTTAATGAAGCTATATTTTTATATAGCGGATTTGGCCGAGGGGTCTAGACCGCCGGACATAATGCAGGCGAATTTGTGGCACAGTGTCACAACGGTGCAAGTTCGAAATTTGACAGTGTTAAAAATCTAATTCTAACAGTGTTGGGCTTAATTTGTAGACGTGTGTATATATATACAAGTCTAGAAGATTATGCAACGATACAAATGACGTTGTTTTTTGTCAAAAATTTAGACAAAGACTGACCAACGAATGGTCTTAGTCATTGAATGTCACTAAATATATATGACGTAAACAAGTCACAACATATTGATCTTAAACTTTCTCATTCTAATTTAACCCAAAATAGTTGCTTCCTTGTCCGCCACATGCGGACGTGCCGTGCTGTTACTTGGCTTTGCATAAATATTCCAACAAGATGTAATCAAAATAACCAAGGTGACAAATCATTACGCCAGACGCGCGTTTCGTCTACTGAAGACTCATCAGTGGCGTTTAACATTATAATAAAACGAAACTCGACATCCACGGATCCCCTTAGCTTCCAAAAATTAATGCTGCCATTTCATTCATTTAAATTGTATATTTCTATATTTCAACATAAAATTATGACATATAATTGCCTTGATCTTGGCATTTGTAGCAGAACGGGTGTGAATCACTCCCGGCACTTTGATGTCCAAAAGAAGATGCATATACAATCAGACGTGGTCGATCCTGATATCTTTCTACAGTGTCACCATTTTTGTATCGTTTTTGTGTTTAAAATCGATAATTATTGATACGTGATGATAGTTATTTAATAACCCGTTGTGCGTTGTGTATTAATTGACATTCGCGTTTCTTTTTAATTACGTTTACTAATGAAAACCAAAGAGAAACCAAAGCTGAATGGCGTGTTATATACATATGTCATACATATGTAAATTACTGGATTCTGACTACGGAACGGTTGTTACAGTATGCAAATTGGCACGTTTATAATGAAAATTATGTCACATTATCCATATACGGAAAAATGATCATAGCATTTTCCACGTGCATCTTTAAAGACGAAAAAGAAATTTCTTCAACATGTTCAATAAAGATCGTTTCCGTTTGTTTCGCAATGTCTAAAGCTTTAATAACGTAAAGAAGATGAATAATATGTTTGAATTTTGTATAAGTAGACCGAAGTTAGAATTTTTGATTTGCTACATTACAAGCAATAGGACTGAATTCTGCCGTTAATCTGACAAATCCCAAAACTAACTTCCGATTATAACTGCAGTAAAATTCGGCCTGGGGTGAAAGTATGAACTGTCAATTAAATTGGGGAGAAACATTTTAACTTTATCATCTATATTTTTTAAATAAAAATTGACAAAATATTAATTGATCGTTTAAAAGAAAGGTCCTTTGCGTCATAAGTCAAACTTTTCGTCATCAAAAGTTGTGTATTATAGTGACATATGTGCACGTGTTTTTAAAAAAAAATTTTTTATATATGTTTACAGTGCCGAAATGTTACATGTAATCTGCACAAAACGTCTGGGAAATAAATAACTCTGACCGTGTCAAGTACATATTGAGCAATACTTTCTTCTTTGTTTTTTTATTTGATCATTGATCCGTTAAATCATTTTACCTTCATTTTAATTGCACATATAATAGTCACCGCTAGTGTATTAATGTTTGAGGTAACTTTAGTAGTTGTTTGTTGAGTAAATGTGCATTATCAGTCTATTTATATTGTTACTCGTGAAGTATCAGATTTATTGTGTTACAAACACTTGCAAAGAATAGATTGAAAGATAAAAAATATAATATGTTTAATGAATTCGATCATCAACATCTGACGTTTGTCCGGCTTGAATTCGATTGTTAACGAAGCAGACTTTAACGTTATATTCGACGTGCGTAAACATACTGCTATTCTTTTACAAACCAGTATATTGGATAATATTTATAGACGTCTTCATAGATTCACTGCGAAACAAAACAAAGCAACTACCAATATTAATTTAGATTTTAAGTTTATAGATTTTATATTATATTGAGGTATTTTAGGCTAACACACATATAAGATTTAAATTACAAAAATACTCGTTTCGTTGTTATGGAAGAAGCCTTTCTCAATCAACCAGATATAAAAGAGGTTTTACATTGAAATTGTCTCCACACATACTAATCACAGAGGGCTTGGAAGATATATATCTCTTCATATACAATAAATGTCTTATTTACCAAAACCTGTGACGATGAAATTGTACACCTTTGGAACACGAGTTGTCTGTTTAATTTTCACTTTCACCATTAATAATAGGAACAAGAGGAAATATTTTAATTATTTGGACAATCGCAAAGGTAAAACATATGAGAACTGTCCAAAATTTAATGATGGCGTTACTGGCTTCGGTGGATTTACTTATAAGTGGAAACTTATTGCCTTTCAGTATGCTTGTACTGATTTCGAACAAGGAACCAGACAGACTATATTGTAAATGTCAAGCAAGCATGACCGCTTTCTTGTATTGCTGTAGTATTCAGTTTATTATGATGATAGCAACTGTTAGGTATGTGAGAATTCGCCACACCCAAAAATATAATTCAATTTGTAAAGTAAAGACTATAATTTTTATGACAGTCTTGCAATGTGCGTTTTCCTGTACATTTCCCTTGTCATTTTGGCTTTCGGAGGACCTAAGGAGATTTGATAAAAAATTTGCACACGTGCATGTTTAATCGTTATGGCAACAAGATTTTCTCCCTAATAATTGCGAATATAATTGTAGCATTACCAACCTTTGTTATAGGATTTTGTTATTTCCAGATATATCGCTACGTAAATAAAGCTATCAAAGAACTGCATCAACATTGGAACAATGGTATTGCACGACGAAGACTAAAAAATGAACAAATGTTAACAAAGTCACACTTAGTTGTTTTTATTACGTATATGTTTCTGTACATTCCTATTGGTATAACTCTCGTAGGCGGAAAGAGCTCAGACTTTCCAGATATTATGCATACAGTGTCTATATACATGTGTTATTTTAACAGCTCTATAAATTGTGTTCTTTATGGAGTTTTAAATACGAATATGAGAAAAGCTTACTTTGAATCACTTCCCTGCATTTGCCAAAGGAAAATATCAGGTGTTGAAGCCAATAACGTGTCTAGAAATATTAGCGTTGAATCCGAAAGACGGATCTCAGTTTTGGAACAATGAAATTTATATAGCAAAAACTTGTTTCAAAAATTAAAACTGAACAAATTTAAGTATTTAATTTTACCACGGGCAAAATTTACCAAAACACTTGTGCTGGCATTATTTACACGACTGAGGCATAAGTAGTGGTTCCTATTCCTGGAATTGTTGTTCCCTAGACACGACAATATGTAACTCGACAGGTGTCTAATTGCTCGGATGAAAGAATTAAGATTGTTTGTGGAAAATAAGCTATAAACAGTTACTTCCTAGTTTTATAAATTAATAAGTCATGATAAGGAAGCGACAAAACAGAGACACGGAGTAAAAGAAATGAATACACATATACATGTACAGCTTAAAACTGATTTTCACTATAATGACAAGGCAGTTTGATCAACAACACTAATCTTAAATTTGTATCGTTTTACATGAATAAAAAGTAACTTTTCGGAACTTAGTTCCAAGGTAAACAATAGGTCAGTTTATTTTCCTATTGCATCTTCAGGATACTGTTAGACTAACCAACGGAGTTGTGTGGTGTGTAACCGGGTGAAATAAAAAGGAAGCCCATTTGTTATACCATGTAAACTGGCAGCTTATTAGAATAATATAATATTAAGTTTTAATCACGAACCATAGTGGCTAACGTGTTCCTTCTTCATCTAAAAAATGTACTTTTGCAGTGGTATTTCTTCCCATTCCTAACTCTCCCTTAGTTGTGTTGTTGTCAATTTTGTTCGTCTCGAATATAGCTGCAATTGCTCCTCTCTGAACGTTTCAATCAGTCAATGTACTCGGATGACTTTCCGATTTGTACCTTGATAAAACCTGTAAAATTAAAACGCGTTTGTTGGTAGCATTAATTTAATTTTTTTTCCACATACAATCATAATTCTTAGATTGAAACGAGGTCATTGACATTGTTTAGTTTCTTCTTTGCGTCATGTGTCTTTGTCTCAATCTGTATTTTCTCACCGTCCTCGCCGATTTATTTTCTTTTCTCTTTGAAACCAACATGTACCGGTATCAAATTATACTATTTCAAAAATACTACATGCAAATTCATGCTATCATCAAGTCGTACCATGTCTAGTAAAGGTACTTACAACTATACCATTTCACTAAACATCGGCATGAATACATTTAAAAAATGGCACTAAATGTTATTTTTGTTATATTCATTGCCCAATACTAATTTGTTACGGATATTTTCATGGAAATTACACTCTTCCGCCATTTTATTGGTCTCCTACCCTGCTCGTTGCATTTCATTGTATTTTGTACAATGCGTTAAAAGTAGTAGAAATGTTTTGAGAGTTTTAAATTTGTGCAAAACTACCAAACGATGGAACTGATCTTGGCGCAATACCGCGACCAACACGACCTTGTCAGATAAAATATATAGTTAAAACGTATATAAACTTTACGAAAAGAGAGAAATATCTACTTATTGACACCGTTAATGGTAAATCGTGATAACTTTACCTTGCATCTGATGCAATGTCATTTTATTTAATGAAATATTTTATATTGGCTTATCGCATATGATGAAATTATCTTTCACATAAAATATTTTATTTACAATTTTAACGAATATCTATTGCAGCGAAATACAACCATGATATTTGCCGTTTTTAACCGTACTTATGTCTGCAATATAAATGAATTTTCGTCGTTCCGATTATACAATTGTGAAAGAGGTATATGCTATGCTGTACTGTTCAGTCACTTCAGGTACTCTTAGACACGTTTTAGCATAGTTCTTCTACATCTTAACTATTAGGCATTCCAATAGTGCGGTTTGAGAGCCATGGACGAGTCATGATTGTAGTAAAAGTTGGCCAGTTTTGGTGTAGATTTTTTGCCTGACAAATAAAAACTGCTTACCGCGTATGGTCGAGCTTATGCTCTTTTGCCTCAAAATATTCAGCGTTTTTAGAGGCAGCGTTTTTTATTTTGTTAAGGCGACTTTCTATAGTAAATTTGACCTAAATTAGAACGGAAGGTGCAGTATAGTTTCTGTATTCGAAACCTTCACTTGTTGCAGTTTTGGGTACATCAAAAGAGAGAAAAACCCAGTTTGTAAAGGTCTTTATTTTATAAGTAGAACTTCAAGTACTTCTTGTTTTCAGTTATGTTGTAGCTGCTGTTGACGGAAAGAATTATGATTACTTTTTAAATTAAAGTCAGAGAGTGATTCAGGCTTGAACTTAGTTTTGCCTCCGCCAACACCTTTTCGCCCATCCCTGAGTTCATACTCATCTTTATTCCTTATTATTTTTCATATAAAACAGGACGTAAACAATTGTCTACGAAATGTCATCATTGTGCAAGTTCAATAATATCTTGACAGATTGTAGCAAATTTTGGATATAAACGACGGGTAAACATTTTTGGGGCATTGGACAGACATGTCAGAACAATATGTACATTAGTTTCGATTAATTTTATCTTGAATGAAGTTTGTCAAACAAGAAGAGATTAAAGGATACAAAGAATTATTTTTTAAAACATATATTAACAAATGTTTCAAACAATAAATTCGCTAGTTAAGAACGCAGTTCAACCAGTAGAAACAATATCTGTTGACGTCTGTATAGATTTATAGAGAAACAATGGCATAAGAGCATAAGACATAATCCGTTTATTTATTCTAATTTCATTGAATTGTTTTGCGAGCTTAAAGAAATATCTTATTAAAACTACAAAAGAAAACATGAGAGAAAAAGCTAAAAGGTTATAAATTCAAGATTGATAAAATTAACATATTATCATTGATGTAGAATACTTGTACCAAATATTCTAATATATCTCAACCAACCTTAAATGGTGGAACTATAAAGCTTAGGAACACGCGTTGGATGTTTGACTTCCTATTTTGCTATTTATAAGTAGACTTTTATTGCCATTCAGTATGCATATACTAATTTCAAACAAGGAACCAGACCAATTACATTGTAGATTTCAAGCTGGCATGACAGCTGTCCTGTATTGCTGTAGTATACAGTTTATTTATAGCAACTGTTAGGTATGTAAAAATGTGTCACGCACAAAAATTTAACTCAATTTTTTTTTTGAGTCAAGACTGTAATTTTAGCGACAATATCGCAATGCGTTGTTACCGCTACATTTGCGTTGCCATTATGGTTTTCGGGAAACCTATGGAGTTTTGAAAGAAATTTACAAACGTTTACATTTAATCGTTATGGAAGCAAGATTTACTCTATAGTAGGTGTGTCTGCAATGGTAGTATTACCAACCTTTGTTACAGGATTTTGTTATTTCAGTAAATATAGCTAACAAAGAACTGCACAAACATCGGAACAATGGATTTGCACCGCGGAAACTAAAATATGAACAAATGTTAACAAAGTCACAATTTGATGTTTTTATTACGTATATGCTCCTGTACTTCCCTATTGGTATTACCACGGTAGGATTAAAGAGTTCTGATAGTAAAGCAATCAAGTTCGTTAAACTAGTACAACTCCGAACTCGATTCACTTTAAAAAAGAATAGCGGACATGGAAACTAGATTTGAAACCCAAGAACAGTACTTTCCCATAACTAGTCTACGCTTTAGTAATATTAAATAAATAACTGTGTAATTCATCCAGTAAACACCAATGACTTAGTTTTGAATGTATGCAATACATGCCTTGATCTTAACTTATAGCATTGGAAAACAGATAATCGTAAAGTAAAAGCAGCTAAATTTTAGGTAAATTACAGTACAGCACATCTGGGGAACTTTTAAAATCTGTCAACCATTATTGTCAAGAGAGGAAAACGAACAAGTTAAATATTTATTGGATTGTTTTAAAAGGTCAGAACGATTCAATATTGTTTGAATATAGCATATGCACTTCTTGTTCAACATCTGTCACTTGCGGATTTGTAGTTTCTTGACAAGAATGACAAGAAGACCATGACATTCTTTTTGCAGATAATTAATATGGAGTAAGCATCGCCAAAATGTGACCACAGAAAATATAGTCCTTTTTACTTATTTGTTTTTATTTTATTTGTGCACTCATTTTGTTTTACTTTGACAATACCTTAATACACTATTAAGGTTGATAAGAACAAATAGTAGTTGTTTATTGCTCTGAGTTTTAAAGTATTTATTACCGTCCCTACCAGCTGAGTTGTTTCGTAATTTTGTCTCAAGCAAGAATTCAGATGGACAGACCGAAAGAATATATTGTGGTTAGGTCACATGTCATAATTTCGAAAATAAATGCACCTGCGATCTTTCGACAAGAGTTATCCCAACCTTGATAAGTGGCTATCCTAATCCCCATTTCATGTATTTTAAACCACTAGCTTGTTTGAACGATCAATACAAATTAACGACAATGACCTCAAATAATCACGTTAAAATACAGCTTGCATTGGCGTAAAATACTATATATGTGCTATTTTCAGAGGTTTTAGTATTGTCGGTCCACAAGTTCATAATTTGATAAATAATAAAGTGATAAGAATGTTTTTTACAGAAAAAAAACATATTAGTAAGAGTTCGCTTTTTATCGATTATTCCAGTTACATAAAGGAGTTTTTTTTTAAAGGAAAAAGTGTGCCTTCATTACGGATGCTTTAGAGTTTGCCAGTCAAAAATAAGTTCATTATCTGATAATAATGGATAAGTTCCAGTTACAGTTGGATATTTTATGTTGGCTGAAGTATTTGTGGGTTTTGCAAGTTACAATAATTGGTTAACATTTTTGTTTGTTTTGTTGTAGTTTGTTTGTTGATAATGTGCTTGTAATTAGCGCATATAGTTTGTATTGCATATTGAATGTCATATGATTGTCAGTTTCAGCGATTGGGAAAAATGGTGTTAAGGTTTTATTTATTAAAACAAAAAATGTGTGTCGATGTCAAATTTATTTTAAGTCCACCTTGAACATTGTTTTAGTGCTCTTCTTCATTCACTCTGAGAAAACATTTTCATGGTACTTAATACTTGACTAAGAAGTCAACACCAGCATGAGGCAGATCTTGACCACGTGATACAGAATGCTGCAAAATTTGCCGCTACGAGCTGTGCTAGCAATTAATAAAAAGTTATATGTATTAGTGACATCAATATTTCATATATTTACTCTAATAAAGTTTGTAGTTATATGTTTGAAAGATGCATCAAGGAATTAATTCATTTGCTAATATTTCTATTACTTCAAAACTTATACTGGGACCATACTGGGAGGTTTCCCAGTGCTCGACCCACAGAGCAACCCAGCGCGTCCCCGGATGGCGGATAGGGGAGACCATTTCGTTGTTGGGTTGTCAGGTCATAATACGGAGAGCCTTACCACAGACCGTAGTGGGTAACGTGTTTGGAAAGTGCCACGCTCCTTTCGAAAAAGATTTCGAAAAAGAGTAGGCTAATTGTAGCCGCTACAAAAGGCTAAATTTTCCGCCCTTACCTAAAACTCCATACATTTCCAGTGGCTGTCAAAATCGTATTCCATGTGAACCATCCCGCCACATTTTCCGTTGATTTATTGTTTGTTAACTTCTTCCCGTCCTGAATATAGCTGAAATACTGCTCGCTGGACGTAAAGCAGACATCCAATCAATCAATCAAAAGTTATAACTATTCATATATAGAAAATGTTCCGCCTCTAGTTTTCTTCGTCCTGTTTTCAGACCAATCCGCGAATTTCATGCTCTCGGGGTAAAAAATCACTCATGAATAACATGTTCATTCTTAGTTTGCACAATGTTAATGCGTACATTCTTAATTTGTTCAATGTTAATGCGAACTTTGTAAGCGCGCGATTTTGAAAAAATAAGTAAATAGCTACTAAAAGATAATAGTAAACAAGCTATGAAAGTGAAATATTTGAGAAATATACATAGAAAAAATCACAAACTACTGAAACAAAATAATATTCACAAACGAAACTACATGAAACAAATAAAAACGTGTGTTTAATACAGGCTACCAAGCCGGAAGATGTATTTCGCAAATAAATAATTGTAGAATTTACAATGTACAAAGAAAATAACTGAACATGTATGGAATTGCAATTCTACCAATTTATAAAGAATAAACGAACGTATTTTTAGGTGATATCCCCTTACATATTCTCTGACTTGCTAATCACGTTGTAATTGTATTTTGTAAAATAAAGTCAAGTTTACATTGCAAGATTTGTAATTGTACTTAACCGGGTGATTGTGTGATTGACTATATGGGGATGTCAGGAGATTGCCCTATAAAAATATTAAGATGTCCCGGCGGCTAAGGTAGTTCGCCATCTACTATTGATTACCTGCCTAAAAACTGAAGTTTTTGGTTTGAACCTCACTACCGATTAAGTTGTGCCCGACTAAAACTCGATGCCATGGTATGGCTGGAAAGCAGCTGAAAGTTGCTCTAAACTCTATATGTAAATAAATTGTCTTTAAATTATGAAGTACAACTTTCAGTTCTAAACCATTGCTAAATAATGTTATAAATTTTATAGGTAAATTTTATTTTTCTAAAAAAACATATCGTAAAGTCTCTCATGTAACAGGACAAACACTGCAATTATATTTCTGTCATCGAGGAAACAAGATATGCACAAGTTTGATTCCATTCTTTGTTTACACGAGAACTATAATGTGTAGTGTATCAATATAACAAACACCATCACATGCACATATATTGTAGGCGTGCTAATGACTAAAGTCTATAAAGTATAATATATCAGTCTTTAATAATATAAGCGACGACAACATACAAAATGAAGTAAATAAAGTGACGTGTTTATTAATTTTGTTAATTTTGTTTACGGCTACAAAACAAAATCTGTTTAATCTTTATTAATTTATGTTCCTTTGAAAACAAAACAGTCATTACGCCGTTTTCAAGATAGGTAGCTAGATGTACACTATCACGTGATATATTGTATCGGGTGATTTATTTTAGGCACTTTACTCAACGCACAGTGTTTACAAACGACATAAAACTGCACAAAACGCAACACCTTTCATAAATTTATGTTCAGTGTGGGCTTTGCCCCACGCCACAACAAAAACAGGCTTCGTTTTGCATCGTCTTTATTAAACCGTCCCATTTCGTTTTAATGTTCGCCGCTTTTCAATAAAAGTAGCGTAAATTTCTATGAAATCCTAAGATCAGCATTACAATTGAGAGGGATTATATCTTGAAAATGATGTATTGGAAAATGTACAGACTAACACAGTATGAATACCAAAAATTTGTAAGCGATTTCCTCATTTTTCATTTTTGGAATTTTTTTATCCCGCGAACAACGAATTTAAGAATCCAACGAAATGTCTTTTTTCCTCCAACCACAAAAATTGATACCCATGAAAATAAATGAAACCACAGTACGAGACATCTAGTCACTCTACACACACACACATTTTGGTCCAGACAAAACGCAAATCCAAAGTGTTAAGTAAAGCACGAAGATATTATACTAGATGCTACAACGTGCCAGTAAACAAAGCCAGCTTAAATATGCTATCCCCAAATAATTGCCAAAATGATTGCGTTGAATACATATTTTTGTTATATTAAGCAATAATCGTGAGAGCATTTGCAAATTAGAAGTCAACTGCTTTCTCTTTTGCACCATGGCACAACGCTGGCATCAACTAGCAATAATCTTGAATTAAGCACACGTTACCAAAAGAATGCAATCGATTTTAACCTGTTTAATTTTAAGTGATTACTGTGAAAGAACTTTTTCGTGGGTATCAATTTTCGTGGTTTTAGGAAAATGACTTGTTCGTGGATTTTTAAATTCGTGGATTTAAAAAAAATGTGCACAAAAAATACATTACAAAATACTAACATCTAAGGAAAAACAGAAAGCTTCTTGCAAGTAATAAGAAGACATTGTCCATCTTCCCATCTGTTGTGTTTTGATTGGCGGCGGTTATAAAGATATTTTTGTTTGGCGGCATATGAAAGTGTTCATTTACATTTCACTTGAAAGCTAATTATTGATGTTTACACCAGAATATTATTTATATTAAATAGTTAATTAAATATTTATTAATTTTCTTTCAATCACCTTTCCTGTTAATTGTAATTACTAAGCGTAATTATATATAATTACACTGACAAAAAAGTGCATGATTAGATGATACCGAACTTATTAAAATCAGACGCAAGCTTGAACCTGCTCAGCATCTAAGCTTAAATTTACTCAATATAATCAGTGTGATATAAATTGACATGGAAAACGCAATAGTCATCATACTCTCAACATGTCTTTAACTCAATGGTTGAAAACTGGCTCGGTTAAAACAAAGGAACATGTCACACCAGGTCTACCAAACCCAGCAGACAGCATATCATACCAAGAAGCTCTTATGACTCAGACTGCCAACGATGCGGTTGACACCATCAATGCAGCATCTTCCTCAAGAAAGCGAAAGAGGGGTGACTACAATTTTTATGACGAAGAGACACGTGCTAAGATTGCTAGATATGCAGTGGATAACGGTGTTGCCAGAACATCAAGAAAATTCACATCTGACCGTGGACGTACAGTTTCAGAAACAACTGTATGCAGCATGAGAGACAGCTACCTCATAATAAAGAGAAAAGGTGCATACTCATTTCCCTCTGCCGATTTTTTTATTTAATATTTTGATTGTTCTTATATTTTGATCAATAAAAGTAATAAATTGTACCCACTGCCCCCCCCCCACATTTAATAAAGATTAATCGACCCTTGTGTTCACCAATTTGTTCGTTTTGCAAAGTGTCATGAATTGTCATTGTATGGTGCATGCATTCAATTACGCGTGAAGGTGTAAACAATTCTTAATCACTGTCACTCACACTTAACGGTTGTTTAACAAACGGTGACATAATGTGTTTTTATTGCAATTAACGCTGTTTACAATCAATTTAAGGTTCAAGTTAATTTGTCACGTAAAAACATAATTTGATCGAATATTTCATTAGTCTGACAATATTTTTTTATCTCTTTCCAGTTGGTGTAGACGTTTCTACTCTCGCCGATTCACCCAGAGGAAACCCACTGCTACTTGGTGAATTGGACGTTAAGGTGCAAGACTGGATTTAAAAGGTCCGCATCAATGGTGGAGTTATAAATGCTCGAATTGTGGTTGCAGCAGCCGAGGCTATTGTGACAAAGTTGGCAAGACATCGTTTGGAACGCTATGGAGGTCATATCACAATCACTAAAGCTTTTGCCAAGTCCATTCTGAGACGTATGGGGTATGTGAAGAGAAAGGGGACGAAAGCTGTGAAACATCTACCACAGGATTTCGGGGATATTAGTCAGACATACAATGAAAAGATTGCTAAAGTCACTAAGGAAAACAATGTTCCCGATTCTTTAATTATCAACTGGGACCAGACCGGATGTCAGTTAGTGCCAGGAGGTGACTGGACAATAGAGAAAGAGGGAACACAGCAAATTTCTATCTAAGGGCTTGACAATAAACGCCATATTACCCTCTTGCTTGCTGTGACTAAAGCTGGAACTTTATTACCGCCACAAGTCATATATGCCGGAAAAACAGACAGGTGTTTACCAAAAGGAGTTGACTTCCCCAACAACTGGGATGTGACCTACACTGAATCCCATTGGAGTAATGAGGAGTCGATGATACATTTCACAAACAAAATCATCATTCCATACGGGAATCTCTACCAATCTCTAAGGAAAACCAGAAGTCTATAGCCATATTCGATGTGGATAAAGCCCACCGTGGAGAAAAACTACTAAACTTGCTCAAAGAAAATAACATCATACCACTCTTTGTCCCAGCTGCATGTACTGATAAACTCCAACCTTTGGATCTTTCTGTAAATAGGGAGTATAAGGAAGAGCTGAAATCATATTTCCACGATTTGTATTCTGCTCAAGTAATACAACAGATAAATGAACAAGAAGATGATGGACAAAGTGGAAATGTGGTAATTGACCTGAAAACCTCAGTACTTAAACCTATCCATGCAAAGTGGCTGATAGCAACAAACAGCAAAATGGAAACAAGAGAGGACCTTATTCACCTCGGGTTCAGAAAAGCTGGTCTGTTATAAACATTTACGCTTGACTAATATATTGTATTAATGAAATATTGTATACTATCCTAGTGCTCTGTATAATGATATATTTATCAATGTCAAAAGCGTATTATGTTACTGATTAAAAAATAATTTTACCACTTTTACAAGTGTTTTAATTTAAAGACGACAGTAGCAATAATTATTGCAACTTCTATCTGCGTAGAAAATGAGCACTTTACTTAAACGATGATTTTACTACCGGAAGTTAATTTTTCTGCAAAATAAAAACAACATTTATTTCTGTTATGGATAATTTACATCATTTAAACAAAATGTATATTCGTTGAACATTTACCGTGGATTTTTTTCTGAAGGTTAAAATGGCCGCTTAATGTTTGTGAAAACAAGCCCATAGATGAGTGTGTTAAATGGGTCAGTCTTAGACAATACGATGCCACGTCACATATTGAACTGTCAAATGGTTATTCAGAATTATTGTTCGTTGGAAATTTAAATTCGTGGTTTATTCTAACCACGAAAACCACGAAAATTGATTCCCAAAGAACAATAATAATTTCACAGTAAGTGATAAATTAATGTCGATTAAAAGCAAAAAATTAACTTAATTTGCAGAGATAACTTTCTACACACACAATAATTTATAAATAATAATAAAATTCACGAGGCCAGATATATGCCACCATAGAAAAGAATGAACAATACAGAATTAAGATATTTGATTTTAGAAACTTCTTCCTTAATTTTAATTATTTGACCATAGAAATATCTTGATGGTATTCTAATATTGTCCAGTTAATAACTACTGTCCATTAAACTACATGTACGCATATCACTGTAAAGGCTCTTTAATTGATATGTATACATGGTATAACGGTAAAGATATTTAATTTTTGTGTTTCGCTAGATCGGAATTATCAGTATTGCATGAAGAAAAATAATCTTTGAGGCAATTGTGCTAAACAATATATTGTAATCTTTGTACATTGTGACCTAATATTAAATTTAAAATTACACGTATATGAAGACGTAAATAATATGTCGACAGTGGTAATTAACCGTCAAAACCCATAACAATTAAGCTTCATTATCTGCAAATTTGTCAGTTATATTTGTTATACAAGTAATCAACTTTCAAATTTTTTAAATATGTTTTGGGAGCTTATCTATTTCTGGGGAGTAGAAATCCTAAATTCAAAATTAATAATAGATTATACAGAGAAGACACTAATATAACTGTTTATAATAATTGTGTCCAACGAAGTTTTCTGTTTGATTGTTTGTTTGTATAACATATATATCATAGCGTCCACGTGATTAATAATAGAATAACTACTTTCACCACTCGGTCACCGAGGTCCTTAATTTTATGATAATGAAGAGTTAATATTGAGAGAAATTAATAATTATTTCGCCATTGGCATGAATATTTTAAAATATCACAATTAGTTAATTTAAATCAGAAAGACGACAAAAAATTTCAAAAAAACTATTTAACAATAACTCTAGAAATAACGACCTATGATCAAAAGTCATGTTGAACCACATTTGGGGTTTTAACAGTTTACATTTTTAGGAATCGGTAAAAACAATCCGCCATTTCGCTTAATATATTGTAAGAACAACACTGACACAGACAAAACATTTTAAAGTCGAAGAGAGACAACTTAGATTCTGTTGTATGTCAAATATCTCACTATTATAATGCATTAGTCCGAGAATCCTCTGCCGTCCAACGCTTTATTAAATTTGTTTTTTTTTGCGTGGTCCCACGCAAAAAATTTTTTAAAAAGCGTTAAACGGCAGAGGGTTCTTGGACTAATAATGCATATGTTTCCTTGACTAAAAAGTATCTACTTTTCACACAGACAAATTCAACTTTTAGTTGTCGCAAAATGTTTTTTCTTTAGATATTTCTTAAGATGTTTTGTTTGTGAGAGGGTTTCCATTACAGGTATCTCCGCATATATCGTCAAAAGCAATGTTCAATAATTGAACAAATAATCAAATACCAACAAGATATTCCGGTCTAAAAATGGACAATAGGTAATTTGCCAACTAAGTTATAAAATGCATGACCATAGAACCGCATTCACAGCAAGATATTTCGATCTGATAACGTTCTGTACATGTTTTTCCAATTATGTTATTGTCACACAGTTTGATCATAATCAGTCAAGCTGCGTACATGTAGTTTAATGGACACTAGTTATTAACTGGACAATATTAGAATACCATCAAGATATTTCTATGGTCAAATAATTAAAATTAAGGAAGAAGTTTCTAAAATCAAATATCTTAATTCTGTATTGTTCATTCTTTTCTATGGTGGCATATATCTGGCCTCGTGAATTTTATTATTATTTATAAATTATTGTGTGTGTAGAAAGTTATCTCTGCAAATTAAGTTAATTTTTTGCTTTTAATCGACATTAATTTATCACTTACTGTGAAAGTATTATTGTTCTTTGGGAATCAATTTTCGTGGTTTTCGTGGTTAGAATAAACCACGAATTTAAATTTCCAACGAACAATAATTCTGAATAACCATTTGACAGTTCAATATGTGACGTGGCATCGTATTGTCTAAGACTGACCCATTTAACACACTCATCTATGGGCTTGTTTTCACAAACATTAAGCGGCCATTTTAACCTTCAGAAAAAAATCCACGGTAAATGTTCAACGAATATACATTTTGTTTAAATGATGTAAATTATCCATAACAGAAATAAATGTTGTTTTTATTTTGCAGAAAAATTAACTTCCGGTAGTAAAATCATCGTTGAAGTAAAGTGCTCATTTTCTACGCAGATAGAAGTTGCAATAATTATTGCTACTGTCGTCTTTAAATTAAAACACTTGTAAAAGTGGTAAAATTATTTTTTAATCAGTAACATAATACGCTTTTGACATTGATAAATATATCATTATACAGAGCATTAGGATCGTATACAATATTTCATTAATACAATATATTAGTCAAGCGTAAATGTTTATAACAGACCAGCTTTTCTGAACCCGAGGTGAATAAGGTCCTCTCTTGTTTCCATTTTGCTGTTTGTTGCTATCAGCCACTTTGCATGGATAGGTTTAAGTACTGAGGTTTTCAGGTCAATTACCACATTTCCACTTTGTCCATCATCTTCTTGTTCATTTATCTGTTGTATTACTTGAGCAGAATACAAATCGTGGAAATATGATTTCAGCTCTTCCTTATACTCCCTATTTACAGAAAGATCCAAAGGTTGGAGTTTATCAGTACATGCAGCTGGGACAAAGAGTGGTATGATGTTATTTTCTTTGAGCAAGTTTAGTAGTTTTTCTCCACGGTGGGCTTTATCCACATCGAATATGGCTATAGACTTCTGGTTTTCCTTAGAGATTGGTAGAGATTCCCGTATGGAATGATGATTTTGTTTGTGAAATGTATCATCGACTCCTCATTACTCCAATGGGATTCAGTGTAGGTCACATCCCAGTTGTTGGGGAAGTCAACTCCTTTTGGTAAACACCTGTCTGTTTTTCCGGCATATATGACTTGTGGCGGTATTAAAGTTCCAGCTTTAGTCACAGCAAGCAAGAGGGTAATATGGCGTTTATTGTCAAGCCCTTAGATAGAAATTTGCTGTGTTCCCTCTTTCTCTATTGTCCAGTCACCTCCTGGCACTAACTGACATCCGGTCTGGTCCCAGTTGATAATTAAAGAATCGGGAACATTGTTTTCCTTAGTGACTTTAGCAATCTTTTCATTGTATGTCTGACTAATATCCCCGAAATCCTGTGGTAGATGTTTCACAGCTTTCGTCCCCTTTCTCTTCACATACCCCATACGTCTCAGAATGGACTTGGCAAAAGCTTTAGTGATTGTGATATGACCTCCATAGCGTTCCAAACGATGTCTTGCCAACTTTGTCACAATAGCCTCGGCTGCTGCAACCACAATTCGAGCATTTATAACTCCACCATTGATGCGGACCTTTTAAATCCAGTCTTGCACCTTAACGTCCAATTCACCAAGTAGCAGTGGGTTTCCTCTGGGTGAACCGGCGAGAGTAGAAACGTCTACACCAACTGGAAAGAGATAAAAAAATATTGTCAGACTAATGAAATATTCGATCAAATTATGTTTTTACGTGACAAATTAACTTGAACCTTAAATTGATTGTAAACAGCGTTAATTGCAATAAAAACACATTATGTCACCGTTTGTTAAACAACCGTTAAGTGTGAGTGACAGTGATTAAGAATTGTTTACACCTTCACGCGTAATTGAATGCATGCACCATACAATGACAATTCATGACACTTTGCAAAACGAACAAATTGGTGAACACAAGGGTCGATTAATCTTTATTAAATGTGGGGGGGGGGGGGGGCAGTGGGTACAATTTATTACTTTTATTGATCAAAATATAAGAACAATCAAAATATTAAATAAAAAAATCGGCAGAGGGAAATGAGTATGCACCTTTTCTCTTTATTATGAGGTAGCTGTCTCTCATGCTGCATACAGTTGTTTCTGAAACTGTACGTCCACGGTCAGATGTGAATTTTCTTGATGTTCTGGCAACACCGTTATCCACTGCATATCTAGCAATCTTAGCACGTGTCTCTTCGTCATAAAAATTGTAGTCACCCCTCTTTCGCTTTCTTGAGGAAGATGCTGCATTGATGGTGTCAACCGCATCGTTGGCAGTCTGAGTCATAAGAGCTTCTTGGTATGATTTGCTGTCTGCTGGGTTTGGTAGACCTGGTGTGACATGTTCCTTTGTTTTAACCGAGCCAGTTTTCAACCATTGAGTTAAAGACATGTTGAGAGTATGATGACTATTGCGTTTTCCATGTCAATTTATATCACACTGATTATATTGAGTAAATTTAAGCTTAGATGCTGAGCAGGTTCAAGCTTGCGTCTGATTTTAATAAGTTCGGTATCATCTAATCATGCACTTTTTGTCAGTGTAATTATATATAATTACGCTTAGTAATTACAATTAACAGGAAAGGTGATTGAAAGAAAATTAATAAATATTTAATTAACTATTTAATATAAATAATATTCTGGTGTAAACATCAATAATTAGCTTTCAAGTGAAATGTAAATGAACACTTTCATATGCCGCCAAACAAAAATATCTTTATAACCGCCGCCAATCAAAACACAACAGATGGGAAGATGGACAATGTCTTCTTATTACTTGCAAGAAGCTTTCTGTTTTTCCTTAGATGTTAGTATTTTGTAATGTATTTTTTGTGCACATTTTTTTTACATCCACGAATTTAAAAATCCACGAACAAGTCATTTTCCTAAAACCACGAAAATTGATACCCACGAAAAAGTTCTTTCACAGTAATCACTTAAAATTAAACAGGTTAAAATCGATTGCATTCTTTTGGTAACGTGTGCTTAATTCAAGATTATTGCTATTTGATGCCAGCGTTGTGCCATGGTGCAAAAGAGAAAGCAGTTGACTTCTAATTTGCAAATGCTCTCACGATTATTGCTTAATATAACAAAAATATGTATTCAACGCAATCATTTTGGCAATTATTTGGGGATAGCATATTTAAGCTGGCTTTGTTTACTGGCACGTTGTAGCATCTAGTATAATATCTTCTTGCTTTACTTAACACTTTGGATTTGCGTTTTGTCTGGACCAAAATGTGTGTGTGTGTAGAGTGACTAGATGTCTCGTACTGTGGTTTCATTTATTTTCATGGGTATCAATTTTTGTGGTTGGAGGAAAAAAGACATTTCGTTGGATTCTTAAATTCGTTGTTCGCGGGATAAAAAAATTCCAAAAATGAAAAATGAGGAAATCGCTTACAAATTTTTGGTATTCATACTGTGTTAGTCTGTACATTTTCCAATACATCATTTTCAAGATATAATCCCTCTCAATTGTAATGCTGATCTTAGGATTTCATAGAAATTTACGCTACTTTTATTGAAAAGCGGCGAACATTAAAACGAAATGGGACGGTTTAATAAAGACGATGCAAAACGAAGCCTGTTTTTGTTGTGGCGTGGGGCAAAGCCCACACTGAACATAAATTTATGAAAGGTGTTGCGTTTTGTGCAGTTTTATGTCGTTTGTAAACACTGTGCGTTGAGTAAAGTGCCTAAAATAAATCACCCGATAAAATATATCACGTGATAGTGTACATCTAGCTACCTATCTTGAAAACGGCGTAATGACTGTTTTGTTTTCAAAGGAACATAAATTAATAAAGATTAAACAGATTTTGTTTTGTAGCCGTAAACAAAATTAACAAAATTAATAAACACGTCACTTTATTTACTTCATTTTGTATGTTGTCGTCGCTTATATTATTAAAGACTGATATATTATACTTTATAGACTTTAGTCATTAGCACGCCTACAATATATGTGCATGTGATGGTGTTTGTTATATTGATACACTACACATTATAGTTCTCGTGTAAACAAAGAATGGAATCAAACTTGTGCATATCTTGTTTCCTCGATGACAGAAATATAATTGCAGTGTTTGTCCTGTTACATGAGAGACTTTACGATATGTTTTTTTAGAAAAATAAAATTTACCTATAAAATTTATAACATTATTTAAAAATGGTTTAGAACTGAAAGTTGTACTTCATAATTTAAAGACAATTTATTTACATATAGAGTTTAGAGCAACTTTCAGCTGCTTTCCAGCCATACCATGGCATCGAGTTTTAGTCGGGCACAACTTAATCGGTAGTGAGGTTCAAACCAAAAACTTCAGTTTTTAGGCAGGTAATCAATAGTAGATGGCGAACTACCTTAGCCGCCGGGACATCCCAATATTTTTATAGGGCAATCTCCTGACATCCCCATATAGTCAATCACACAATCACCCGGTTAAGTACAATTACAAATCTTGCAATGTAAACTTGACTTTATTTTACAAAATACAATTACAACGTGATTAGCAAGTCAGAGAATATGTAAGGGGATATCACCTAAAAATACGTTCGTTTATTCTTTATAAATTGGTAGAATTGCAATTCCATACATGTTCAGTTATTTTCTTTGTACATTGTAAATTCTACAATTATTTATTTGCGAAATACATCTTCCGGCTTGGTAGCCTGTATTAAACACACGTTTTTATTTGTTTCATGTAGTTTCGTTTGTGAATATTATTTTGTTTCAGTAGTTTGTGATTTTTTCTATGTATATTTCTCAAATATTTCACTTTCATAGCTTGTTTACTATTATCTTTTAGTAGCTATTTACTTATTTTTTCAAAATCGCGCGCTTACAAAGTTCGCATTAACATTGAACAAATTAAGAATGTACGCATTAACATTGTGCAAACTAAGAATGAACATGTTATTCATGAGTGATTTTTTACCCCGAGAGCATGAAATTCGCGGATTGGTCTGAAAACAGGACGAAGAAAACTAGAGGCGGAACATTTTCTATATATGAATAGTTATAACTTTTGATTGATTGATTGGATGTCTGCTTTACGTCCAGCGAGCAGTATTTCAGCTATATTCAGGACGGGAAGAAGTTAACAAACAATAAATCAACGGAAAATGTGGCGGGATGGTTCACATGGAATACGATTTTGACAGCCACTGGAAATGTATGGAGTTTTAGGTAAGGGCGGAAAATTTAGCCTTTTGTAGCGGCTACAATTAGCCTACTCTTTTTCGAAATCTACAAAAGGGGTCTTTATCGTGCAAGGAGCGTGGCACTTTCCAAACACGTTACCCACTACGGTCTGTGGTCAGGCTCTCCGTATTATGACCTGACAACCCAACAACGAAATGGTCTCCCCTATCCGCCATCCGGGGACGCGCTGGGTTGCTCTGTGGGTCGAGCACTGGGAACCCTCCCAGTATGGTCCCAGTATAAGTTTTGAAGTAATAGAAATATTAGCAAATGAATTAATTCCTTGATGCATCTTTCAAACATATAACTACAAACTTTATTAGAGTAAATATATGAAATATTGATGTCACTAATACATATAACTTTTTATTAATTGCTAGCACAGCTCGTAGCGGCAAATTTTGCAGCATTCTGTATCACGTGGTCAAGATCTGCCTCATGCTGGTGTTGACTTCTTAGTCAAGTATTAAGTACCATGAAAATGTTTTCTCAGAGTGAATGAAGAAGAGCACTAAAACAATGTTCAAGGTGGACTTAAAATAAATTTGACATCGACACACATTTTTTGTTTTAATAAATAAAACCTTAACACCATTTTTCCCAATCGCTGAAACTGACAATCATATGACATTCAATATGCAATACAAACTATATGCGCTAATTACAAGCACATTATCAACAAACAAACTACAACAAAACAAACAAAAATGTTAACCAATTATTGTAACTTGCAAAACCCACAAATACTTCAGCCAACATAAAATATCCAACTGTAACTGGAACTTATCCATTATTATCAGATAATGAACTTATTTTTGACTGGCAAACTCTAAAGCATCCGTAATGAAGGCACACTTTTTCCTTTAAAAAAAACTCCTTAATGTAACTGGAATAATCGATAAAAAGCGAACTCTTACTAATATGTTTTTTTCTGTAAAAAAACATTCTTATCACTTTATTCTTTATCAAATTATGAACTTGTGGACCGACAATACTAAAACCTCTGAAAATAGCACATATATAGTATTTTACGCCAATGCAAGCTGTATTTTAACGTGATTATTTGAGGTCATTGTCGTTAATTTGTATTGATCGTTCAAACAAGCTAGTGGTTTAAAATACATGAAATGGGGATTAGGATAGCCACTTATCAAGGTTGGGATAACTCTTGTCGAAAGATCGCAGGTGCATTTATTTTCGAAATTATGACATGTGACCTAACCACAATATATTCTTTCGGTCTGTCCATCTGAATTCTTGCTTGAGACAAAATTACGAAACAACTTGGCTGGTAGGGACGGTAATAAATACTTTAAAACTCAGAGCAATAAACAACTACTATTTGTTCTTATCAACCTTAATGGTGTATTAAGGTATTGTCAAAGTAAAACAAAATGAGTGCACAAATAAAATAAAAACAAATAAGTAAAAAGGACTATATTTTCTGTGGTCACATTTTGGCGATGCTTACTCCATATTAATTAATCTGCAAAAAGAATGTCATGGTCTTCTTGTCATTCTTGTCAAGAAACTACAAATCCGCAAGTGACAGATGTTGAACAAGAAGTGCATATGCTATATTCAAACAATATTGAATCGTTCTGACCTTTTAAAACAATCCAATAAATATTTAACTTGTTCGTTTTCCTCTCTTGACAATAATGGTTGACAGATTTTAAAAGTTCCCCAGATGTGCTGTACTGTAATTTACCTAAAATTTAGCTGCTTTTACTTTACGATTATCTGTTTTCCAATGCTATAAGTTAAGATCAAGGCATGTATTGCATACATTCAAAACTAAGTCATTGGTGTTTACTGGATGAATTACACGGTTATTTATTTAATATTACTAAAGCGTAGACTAGTTATGGGAAAGTACTGTTCTTGGGTTTCAAATCTAGTTTCCATGTCCGCTATTCTTTTTTAAAGGGAATCGAGTTCGGAGTTGTACTAGTTTAACGAACTTGATTGCTTTACTATCAGAACTCTTTAATCCTACCGTGGTAATACCAATAGGGAAGTACAGGAGCATATGCGTAATAAAAACATCAAATTGTGACTTTGTTAACATTTGTTGATATTTTAGTTTCCGCGGTGCAAATCCATTGTTCCAATGTTTGTGCAGTTCTTTGTTAGCTATATTTACTGAAATAACAAAATCCTGTAACAAAGGTTGGTAATACTACCATTGCAGACACACCTTCTCGTAATAAGAATAGGTAGAAACTCCTGTATTAACATTTTCAACATTATATGGTGAAGTGCCTAGCGCATAAAGCTGCTTACATGTAGATCCGGTAAATGCAATTCGCAATTCAGAAAGGATAAACTTAACAATAAATTTTATTAACGATAAAAAGAAATTATACGACTACATGTACTGTTTCTTGCATGTATTTTGTACATTCACGTAAATATTATTATTATTATTATTATTATTATCATCATCATCATCATCATCATCATCATCATCATCATCATCATCATCATCATCATCATCATCATCATTATTATTATTATTATTATTATTATTATTAAACAATTAATTATTATCATTATTATTATTTGTCATTACTTTTTACACACTGTAAATAGAACATATGTGTGCTGCTTAGCATTTTGTCCAACAGAGTAGTTACATGTAAATGTGGCATGATTACAAAGAGAGGCATAAGATTTATTGCCTTCCGTATTTAATTTCGATTTAAATAAAGGGTATGTTGCATTTTTATTTTGTTTGCTCGAATACAATCGGGGTAGACACACCCATAATTCTGCTTCCACTATTACCATGATGAGTTAGGCACTGCGCTTTTGAAGACAGAATTTATCGCACTGAACTCAGCCTTCTTGATAACCACGCGGAGGGGCCTTTTGAACTGCGGGCTTACATTGCAGTAACTTAAGTCCTTTATTAGGCCACTTTTCGGATACTACACTGCAAATATCATTAATGCTGAAGTCCACATATGAATGTTTTATTTGTGTTTGTTTTGTCTAATTAACGATGGCAAGAACCCTTTGGATTTTAAAAGATTTCCTAAATCTATAAAATCACCGGTAAATAAATTGGACATGCGACGAAATTAGATCGAAAATAACGATTTGTTTATGATCTGATATATTTTGGAAATGTGTAAAATATGTGTTTCATAATGCCAGTTAACAGTTAAATTTGTAACATTGTGACGTCACTGTGTTTACTTAACGACGTCTTGACAGCGAGCTGAGATGGGTCCATCTCACGTTAGTAGAGTGAGATGGAATTATCGCACATAAAGATCAAAGGAAATACAACAAAATAGCGATAAAAACAGATTATTTACGTTTACTGAAACGCGATGCATTTTCTCGTCATATCTTCTAATTTCAGGGCTGTACGTCGCCCTTCGATAAGATATGGACGCATCTAGATTTAAAAAACGTAAATAATCTATAAATGTAAACTGATAAGAAAATAATCATGAAATTTAATATTACTACAATCATGACAATGAAAACTAATACACTTTGTTGAAAAAAGACTTTACACTGAAAGTGTCAACGTGATAAACAAATACTACCGATTGCAAAAAACATGACTACATAATTTGCAAAAAATAAAACAATAACAATACGAAATGAATCAAATATTTAAACATATCAAAGAAACATATAGATATGTAAATGCATTTATAAAGACAAAGACACTATTAAGATGTTATAAGACAACACTTTAAAAATAGTAAGTTAACACATAATAATTTAAAATGAAAATTTAATTAGAAAAAAAAATTTAATACCGATTATCAAAACATTTTTATATAACCAGTCAGTAATTTAGTAAAAACAAGTGACATACAGCATTATAAAACTACAAACTAGACTCGGCGACAAACGTGATGGCTTTAACAGTTCAATTGTCGAACGATTCCCGTTCATCGATAGCAACATTCACGCAGTTCAAGCGTATGGTGTGTACATTTAACAACTTATACGTTAGGCTAGACCTGTGATCTGTATTCCAATTTTCGATACCCCTCAATCCTGTTGAATGCAAAGCATTCGAACAAGAGTTTGTTGTACCTAGGTTACCTACTTTAGAAGTTCTATGGTCGTCACCATGACTTAATTGATCCTAATTGAAATCAATCTCTCAAATTATATCGGAGATATTCGATGACAAAGAGAAACTTGACAGTTGCCTATAAGAGGAAGCCCCTGCTTACTCGTCCGAAGCACCTGAGTGCACCCATGTTTTTTATTTGGTACGGGTTACTCACTTTCTGTTTTTTTTTTGTCACAAATTGCCTCCTTCGTTAGTAAAATAGCGTCACTTACTAGGCAAAATCATAGTCTTCAAAAACGCCCCACTTTAAGCAAGACCGTCAGGTTTATCAAAATCGCAATAGTGTGAAAGCTATTGACTCCTTTTTTAAAGTTGCTGTTTAATATTTAAGTAAAAGTGAAACTTGCCGCAGATATTGAATATAAACAGTACTGACTGTTATATAATTTTGATTAAATAATGACAGATTTTTTCCGACGCAGTCGGTATATTTTCGAATTGTGACCTTTGAACTAAAAGACGCTTACCCATGGTAACTTACTATAATTGAAGACAAACTTGCATTCTGATTGGACAAAAATAGTAAAAAAATCTGCGTTAGAACAATCTACTATATTGTACTGTCAGCGAAAAGTATCCCTATTTGCATTTCTCAATTATTATTCCAACAGACTGGTGTTTTTTTAAAAAAAAAATGATAGTCGTAATTAAACTTTAGAAAATGCTAAAGAATGCCATTTGGAACTGATAAAGAATTAAAATGATAAAACTATATATATATACGTCGTGTATTTTTTGCGCATTTGGTCTGTTGTAGAATTAGTATTTGCTTTGTTGACTATCTTATCTATAAACAATCCTCACGCTGGTGATATATTTATGTCATATTTTCTTGATTTGACCCGCCTGCACACGCAATCTCTCTCCATCGTGAAATAATTGTCATACAAATAATTCTACACAAAGGTAATTAGGTCATTGCTAATTATCGGATCGCCAAATGACTTACATGAGACACATGTTTACTATGTACACACATAGAACTGAGGATAAAATTCGCTGATGGTTCCGTTGAAATTATTTATCTCCCCCTATTTTTGTCCGAATAGCGACATGACATATATTCAATTCATATTTAACTTGTTATACTACTCCCAGGTTATAACCCTAAAAAAATTGACAAGATCACAAATTGATCGTTACTTTCAAGCGATGTTAATTAAGCCACTGTCGACATTGGGCTGAAACTATTTAAAGGCCCAACATATCAATAAAACATGTTCTGATTTTAAAAATGTTTCAAACAATCTACTCAAAATTGTTTTAACTTTCTATATTCTTTTATCGAATTATTTTTTTTTGAGAATTCAAGTAAAATTACCCCAAGAAAAAAATCACTCCGTAAAAAGACACAACTTTTTTTTACAAAATCGCCCCTCATACAAAAAACACCCCTTCAAACACGCCTTTAACCTTAGCGGAATTCACCGCTGACAAAAATCACTATAAACATGTTATATAAAATCACATTTTTTATTTTGCCCATGCCTTTAAAAAAGAGCAAAATTTTGCAAAAATATCCGGTTTTAAACCCTTTTGGAGATCAGACTCTACCGGGTACGGATCCAAATTACTTTCGAAAACATACTTCCGGTAAACTTCGACTAGTAGCAGCAGGACTTGGAATCGGATTATCTAACTTGGGTTAAGATGGCCGACTATGCCACTAGATCATGGTTTTTGTCAAATTTTGATGTAAAAGTTAAATTTACATGTGGTACGGAAAGTAATTTAGCCAAAACATTGATTAAAATGTAGGACTATATTTCGGAAATTCATGTACATATTTATTTTTCGAAACAAGGTAAGGATATTTATCATATTTTGATATAAAAGTGGGTAACCCATTTAAAGTAAATTACTGGTAATCGGCATATGAAATCTAACAGTGTAAACATTTTAATTTTTATGTTTTAAAGAAATATTCTAGATTGCTCGTATAATTTATTTAAAATTTTATATTATTTTATAATTTGTGACCTTTTACGATGTTTAATGTATGCAAAATATGTCGTCATTGTTTGTTTACAAACAACATCGATGCATTACATGGTCTGGCAGGAAAATCGCATTGAATGAAAAAAAATAAGTGAACACTAAAAAAAAGCAACATCACATTGAAGAAAAAAGGTGGGGGGGGGGGGTACATGTATTTTTTAAAACCCTTATCAATTGAATTAAATTAATAGTTTAAAAGCCCTTAATACTGCAGGTGTCTACTTTGTTGTCATCTCAGAGTTGTGAGTAACAACAATTACTATTGATGCTTATAAACTAGTTGTCAATTTTTTAACCACCTGTTGTATAGTTCTAATAAATCTAGCCTTCATGTATTTTATTAAAAAAACCTAGATATGCTACTACGAATATATAACGAGTTGCCCCACATTTAAAAACGATTCGCCCTTCTCAATAACGACTCGCCCCACATATGTAAAATATATAAGTTTGTATATTTAATATTTGCATATATTTCATTGCTAGGTGTTTTAATTGGCGGTGGATCTCTTGAGATTAAAGTGATGTTCTAATTATGGAAATTATAATTGACGTACTAAAAGACAAGTAGTCCAACACCGATGCCATAGACGCCTACTTTGCCTATATTGAAAGAACCTGATTGACTGCGAAGGTGGCATAACAGACTGAAAAGGACGGCAAGAAAAAGGCAATCTCACCTTCTATCTTCTTATGACGTTACTATTTCAAGAGGACAGAAACGTACAGTAACAGTGCAAACTTGTAAACGGAAAGAAACTTAGACGTTACCAGACTGAACAGGCCAGACAGATACAGGGACGCCTATTCGCCAATCAAACATTCAAATAATTTAAAATTATCTGAAACTGTTAATACTATCAAAATTAATCATGATTGTAAACAATCAAACATTAAATTATAATTATCATAATTAATTAAAGAAGTGAACATGAGTTCACTTTAATCTCAAGAGATCCACCGCTAGTTAAAACACTAGCAGTAAAATATATCATGCAAAAATAAAAATTTATACTATAAATTTAATTAAATATATTTTTAAAATATAAAATTTATAAATTTATATATTTTACAAATGTGGGATGAGTCGTTATTGAGTTGGGCGAATCATTATGAAATGTGGGGCGAGTCGTTACGATACCGCTACTACTGTACATGTACATGTAATACCAGCATGAAACTTCTTGTCAGAAAGTTGGGTTTCATTCATGTTTGGGAGAATATTTTACAAACTTTTAAACATATTTATGTGTTTTCTAGAGGAAGATGAAGGAAACAAAACTACTGGACAGCTAATTTTCATTAGCTCCTGGATAAGTAGACTATATGAAGATGAAAATAAGGTTAATACCAATTAATTATGGACTTTACATCGGTTTATAAATTAATACAAATTCTGTTAATGGATATTTAAAAGCACATGTTTTCAACTTAGTAAAACTACAATTTGTTATTAAGTAAGTAGTCTTTTTCTAGAGCATTGATGTAATAAACAGGTATCTGGACATTTTGGCCATACACATGTAGGTCCAATTGGCCATACTTTATTTATAGTGTTTATTTATATATATATATATTTATTTATTTATTTAGTGTTGTAGTAGTTATAGTATTTCAATTCGATCAAGCCAAGGGCATTAGGTTTTTGGTGTAGGACGTAAAAAACCCTCCAATCAATTTATAGTATTACAATTGCATATTATAATAAGCATCATTAGAATATGTTTCTGTTATATATTTATATATATTTATTTAGTTACCATCTTTTTGCGGGTTCGATTCTCACTGCAGGCAGGGTGTACTCGACTCCAATCTTAATTGACAAGGATTGCCAGGTTTCCTAACGCAGGTCGGGGGTTTTCTCCGGGTACTCCGGCTTCCTCCCCCTGGACGCCATGATATAGCTGGAAAATTGCTTAAAGTGGCATTAAACCCCATCAAACACAAACAATCTTTTTGGCATCTTGTGACTTGTGAGGATGTATATGTAGTAAAACTTACCTTTATTTTCAATATTGAATACAAAGTTTAGAAATAATTAATTTATTAATTAGGGACATGTAGATTCAATATGATACATTTATACTGACAGCTTCATAACATGTGCAATCTTAATCACCACCCGCATCTCACAGTTCATATGAACTAGTACTTGTATAACTACACGAAACAGAAGATAATTTTCAGTACTTTTGTGTGTGCATCATTTTTGTGTCACAATAAACTTGACTGCATCTTTTTGGCATCCCTTAAAATGTATAATAAAGAACTTACATTATATTATATGAAACCATATAGCTTGCGTTGGTCATTCTTACACTGTTAAAATTAAAATAGTTCTATGACGTCATTGCTGGTTTTAAGGTTTAAAGTTTACATTAAATTATGAGAATTACCAGTTTTCCACTGAAGGTCAGGGTTTTCTCCGGGTATTCAGTTTCCTCCAATAGAAAAATACACCATGAGATAGATTAAAAAGTGCCAAAAGTTGCATTAAACAACAAAACAAACAAAAAAATGAAATTCTTTATTTTGTTATAGTTTTTACAAATAACATGAATGAAACAAAGAATAAATTTTAATCTATTGTCTGCAAAAAATTATGCTATTTTTGTTAACCCTTAGTGCCATGCATAGCATCAGTACATTCATTCAACTAAATGTATTATTCTTGCAATATTTCAGATCCCAGACATGCCTCGGTGAAACCAGATAAGATGTTTGTCGGCTTTAAAGGTAAAGATGTTGATCTCTATTCTAGGTATGCGGATGTTTATGTAGTTAATTCTAACCCCCAGCAATAAAAGTGTCAAAGATTCTTTAATTGAACGAATGCTTAGACATGATATCACTGGGAGAAGCTGTAAATTTAAGCAGTACATTGTTAAATAATATTTTGACAATCTGAGAAAATAGCAAAGCAAAAAAACATGTGCACATGTTGCAGATGATATTAACTGTATTAATACAAAGAAGTTGATTTTGTAAATTCTAAACTAAAGAGCAGCAGTGGAAAAGGATGTAGTATACAATCATCATATATGCATGTATTTATTCACTTTGTAACTAATCCATAGTAAATTATAATAAAAGCAAAAAAACTGCAATGTTGAAAAGTAAAATATACCCAAAAGCCAAAAACGTACTGCAAAGTGCAATAGCAGCAATTTAAATCAGTCTAAATAAAGACTGGCAAAGAATCATACACGAAAGCAAAGTTTTCAATCTAAATAAAGACTGAAAATTGGCAAATAATGTACACAAAAAGAAAAAACATTTAGCAAGAGCAAACAAAACATACTGCAATAGCAGAAAATGTCTGAATAAAGACTGGGATGTGGCAAAGAATTATATAACAAGGCAAATTTTTCAATCTTAATAAAGACTGAAAATGGCAAAAAAATGGCAACAAATGTACACAAAAAGCAAAGACATTTGCAAGGGCAAACAAAATTTACTGCAATAGCAGAAAATGAAATCAGTCGGAATAAAGTCTGGGATGTGGCAAAGAATTATACAACAAGACAAAGCTTTCAATCTTAATAAAGACTGAAAATGGCAAAAATTGGCAACAAATGTACACAAAAAGCAAAAACATATTGCAAGGGCAAACAAAATAACTGCAGCAGCAGTAATATAAATCAGTCTGAATAAAGACTGGGATGTGGAAAGAATCACACAAAAGCAAAGTTTTCAATCTTAATAAAGACTGAAAATGGCAAAAATTGGCAACAAAATGCTGATGATTATAACTATTTACATCTAAACCAGAAATTCTAAATAGACTGAACAATACAAGTTCATAATGGTTTAAAGGTGAACTGAAAGATAGTGAACAAAATGAAACTTGTTTGTCTGTTGTTAAAATATCTTCAATTGTATCACCCTTTTCTAGTTTAGTAATTAAGCATCCAAATGAATATCCTTTTCTTTCTGGTTGTGTGAAGAAATCCCGATTACTTTGGGGTAAATAAAACTTTTTATTTTTATTTTCAGGAATAAGGGGTATGAATTCAGACTGAAACCAGTCAATAAATGATTTATATTCTTTTCCAGTGGTGGACAGTAGCAAACCAGATGTTGAGATTTTAACAGGAATACTCAAAGATTTATGTTGGGTTATACAACAGAAGAACAGTACTTTACTCAGTTGAGGATACAGTAGAACACTTTCAGTCAGCAGACTCTGCTTTCCTCGTTTCATGTTGGACTGTAAAATGGAATGATTACAATACAATTTATTTATTTATTGCTCTTAGTTTAAAAAAACGAGAAAATTGTCAAAATTAATGTGTTCAAAATTTCTGTAGCATATAGAATGTTTAAAAGTATGTTTTTTCTCAGAAGTTTGGCTTGAATTGTTAACTTCAGCTAAATCTTGAAATTCATTTTCAGTTTCAATAAAATCTTGGTATGTATTTGTATTTAATATTTGATCACTTTGATGTTTTGAAAAATTGTCTTCCCAACTGGTACTTGGTTCCATTATTTGAATGGGCTGAAAAGAAAGATAAGTTTTTCTTCAGGACAAAAAAAATCTGTCATACAGAATATAATTGCCAATACACTCGAGTTGTACTGGAAAGATGAACCTTCAATGCATTCTGGCAACCATGCACTTAATTACATTGCTTTCACTATTTACTTTGTTCAATCTATAAAATTACTAGTCCTAGAATCCTCTGCCGTCTAACGCTTTTTTTTGCATGGGACATCAGAGAGCTCCTGATTAGCAAAACAGCGGATTTTGCGAGACCAGTGTGAGTAGGCACATTTCATTGTGTCAGATTTAATAAAACATTTTCATCCAGTTAATCTATATATAATTCGCTTGCAGATTAACTGGATGAAAATGTTTTATTAAATCTGACACAATGAAACGTGCCGACCCAGTCCGGTGTCGCAAAATCCGCTGTTTAGCTTGTGGAGATCTCTCTGACGTCCCACGCACACAAAAAAAGCGCTGGATGGCAGAGGATTCTCTGACTATAAAATTACATTTTCACATGCTCTCCCATTTTTGCTATTGTTGCCAAATGGCAAAAGGGGAGCAAGTAAAAGATTATTCTTATTGGATTGTGCTCTGACTCGACCTTATTTTGAACTATTTTAGAAATTAAAGAATAGCTACCCTTGGGGAAAAAATGTAGAAAATCAATTAAAGTAGTTTTTTGCTAATTTAAAAAAATATTATTTCAAATTTCAAAGACTTCTATAAGCAGTGAATTTGTACATATACATTTGATTTTTTAATTAATTTGTTGAAAATGTTTTAAGTGTCAAAAGGAACATTTCTTAACTTAATTTCTCTCATTGGAACATATTGCTATTATTTTTCATATATTGTTGGATTTTATACTCATCAAGCAGACTAGTACCCTTGTTTTAAAATCTGTATATAGTTTTTCACCATTTACCTCGCCAAAAGATGAAGTATAAGAGTTCTTGCCCTTGGAAATGTCAAAGTATAGAAAATGATATTTTTTTTTAACTTTGTCAATTTAAAAACAAAATTATTTTTAAAAGATTTTAACAGGAATAAAAATGTATACAGATGCATTTGAAATATTCAATATATAAATGGTATTTTATAAAATACTTGCAGCTAGCATTGAAATGCTGTTAAAGTATTGAAAACTAAACAATTAACATTTTAATACAAAAACATGGTAGATATACTCGATACATTTTTTAACATCTTTTACTGCATAGGAAATGGTTTACCAAATTAAGTGTTAACAGGCCATACCCTCACAGAGTATGTGATACAATCATAGTATATACTGCAATTGGTTTAAATTCGCCATTCTTTCAAGAGATGTGGACAATTAATGAGCTTGGTAATTGATTTAAGATGATGATTAAAGCTATTTTTGCTATATTGCAATATGAAGCCAGGTTGCAGTTTCAATTATCAGTTGTTCGCACAGGCACTGGGGTCAGGATAATTTTACAAAATTATAATTTATTAATTTATATTGTGTATTCACTCATTTTGTATCCATTCTGACATGCCTCCTTGCAATGTATTAGTACATGTACATGTATTGCATTGCTGTTGATAAATGATAAATTTCTGTTTGACTATGTAGTATAGTAAAAGAGAAATTGAGATTTAGCGAGAGCAATATTTCACATCGAGGTATGTCAGTTTGGTTGTTAAACTTAAGTATTGCAGAACCCAAACCCATTAGGGGTTCATTAAATTAATAAAGCTACAAATATTGATCACTTTATATTATGCATACAATAGACTCGCTATGCAAATTTCAATGCATTATCTATGGAGAACCGTAGTTATTCCAGAAATGATAACATGTATCTACACATAGACCAGATTATGTAACCAAGCTGATACATGTATTTGTTATTGTAAACAAATTATAAAATGATTACTTACTTTTTAAATTTCTGTACTGAGTGTTGTTGGCTCAAATACCCGTATCAGCACAGTAACAGTATATGAAAAAAAAGAAAGAAAAAAATTAACAAATTTACAATGAATTCAAATACATGTATGCATTAGTATGACTTTTGGTCAGTTCTACCCTACTGACACTATATAAACAAATAAAGTAAACAACAAAATGTAAACAGGAAACCCTACCAAAAACAATGCATAAATTAACAAAAAATATTTTGTTAAATGCAATACAAAACAAGAGACAAATTGTAAATAATTCTTCTCCGCCAGAAGGATATTCTATATCGCAATAAAATGTAAACAGGAAACCATACCAAAAACGATGCAGAAATTAACCAAAACAATTTTGTTTAAATGCAATACAAAACAAGACACAAATTGTTAATCATTCTCCTTTGCACAAGGATATTATATATCAATAATTCACATAAGTAGAATGAACAAATCCAAAATAACAAAAATAAAAAATCACGCAACAGTAATAATATAACAGCTAATATTACTAGCACAAAATCTATTGCTAAACTTACACGCTGGAGAACCACTGCTAGACTAAAATAAATCTTGCTTGGGGAGTTTTTTACGTCCTACACCGACAACTTAATGCCCTTGGTCGGACGGTAAAATAAATCACGTTTACCAGAGTATATATAGCATTCTATTCAATAAGGTTTAAACGGAAACATGATTTGGTTGAATTTTTTTTAAAAAGCATGCAAGATGTTCTGTGGTGTAAAGAAAATTTCAACACGTGTTAGGTTCCACCCATTCACCTATTTATTGACTTCTTTTTGTTTTCGATATTTTCCGGCTAACATCGGCAGTATCCTGTATTGTTTAGGGGTCAGTACACAGTCCAATGAAATTGATCTCGCAATACGATTTTTCCGCCGTTACTTGGGATGTTATTGTAAAAAACCGAGAGACATCGAGTATGGCATCCGCCATGTTCTAGCATTGACTTTCCTTGTTTCCCTCCCCTTTCCCTATGATCTCCCCTGGTAGCAGAATATATATATTTTTTTATTTTAAGACTAGAAAATGTAACACGTTAATAAGAAATTACATTTATAAACAGCAAATATTCCCGACAGTCATGCATACAAGTTTAAACGAACCATGAAGACATAAAACAAAATACCCTATATTTTAGGTCATTTATATGGTCACCCATTCGGTAACAAGACGACTCATCGCCACTACCAACTCATCGCCAATCGAGGTTGGTCGACTCATTGCCTATTTTAAAATCCGCTGGTCGACTCATCGCCTATTTTAAAAAAACCGCTGGTCCACTCATCGCCTGTATATTTTTTTCTCACTAGTTTGAACGTTCCGTCTAGGAATCACTGTTTCGCACTGGTGAGCAAAGCCAATTGCTTCTCAGTTGCCAGTAGGAGATGATGACGAAACCTTTCTCCGCATCCAACCTTGATATCCGCTCTCAAAAAATCGTCCGGGATAGCCTCCTCATTCACATCAAAATCTAAGCTGGTTGGATGATGTGGGCGAGTCTTCTGTCTCTGTCGGTTGGCTGCTCTCACCAATGCGGCCGGCTGAGAAAGTGCAGCACAAGGTTCTTGGGGGTCCACATGTTGTCGAACAGCTGCCTCCACCAACTTCCGTGCTGCTGTAAAAGGTTGTTTCAGACTTTCTGTCCTGATCTCCACTCTGACTTAAGCAGCTGTCAAAAATCCAACACTGGGTGGGTGACAGTGTGGATGAACTCCTTGAGTGAAGGTTCCATTCTCTTCTTTTACACGAGCTTTGCACATAGTTGTCTTGTTGCGAACGACGCAAACCCAATCAACGGCACATTTTCGGCGCTTCGAGACAATGAAGCTGTAGCCCAAGGAGTTCACGAGATGAGTCCCCCCCCCCTCCCCCCCCGTTGAGTCGCATTCGGTACCTTAGTCCAAGCAAGTGTTTCGGTTCCATCAACATCATCACCTTCTTCTGACGGAGCTGATTGGTCAACGGTTGACTCCTCATAAACGCTTGGGATTTCGTAGGAGATGTCCCACTCAATGAGACCGGATACATTTGGTTCAATCTCTGCTCCGAAATCAACATCAGCTCTGGGAATATCAAAATCCTCTGACAATCTCGTGGAGTTAGCGTTAGGTAGGCCAGGTATTTCAATAGCGGAGAGTCTAGTTGGCTTAGGATAAGGCTCTTCCTCAGGTAGTGTACAGGGAGGGCAGCGCCAGTTGAACTCCTCAGGCAAGGATCTGTACTGTGCCAATGATATCCCATTTTGGCAGGTCAGATGACACCACAAGTCACACTGGTCACAAATTATGGCAAAGTGACTGGTTGTCACTCTCTTATCACAAACTGAGCAAGGGGTGAAGCGAGGCATGTTGCATGTATTGTGTAAGATACAGCAAATGATACAAAATCAAATTTTCTTGTCATTTTATGCTACCCAATTAACCCAATTAAGAACAGCAGCGTCCCAGTACAATAAAAAAACAATCACCATGTAAGTATTTAATAAGTCTTGATTAGTTTTGATGTATTTTCACATGCCTTTAATGAACTAATTAAAAACAGCAGCATCCCAGCTCAATAAAAAACAATCACCATGTTAGTATTTAATTAGTCTTGATTAGTCTTGATGTATTTTCACACCTAAGACTGTGAGCAAGTATCAGGGCGGTAGTTGCTTTGAACCGATTGTAATAAATTTTTAATGAACTAATTATATTGATAGCAATGAAAACATTATATTCGCTCACATATATAGTAGGACCTCACGGTATCGATCTATTCATTGTATCGATCTATATTTTAATCCACATAATTTCGTCAACCATAATCAACATAAATAAATCAAACTTTTCTCGTTTTCTTCTTTGTTATATCCACTGATATTTCTTGTCTCTCTTTCTCTCTCTATATCTTATCATATTTGGTTGGCGGTGAGTTATGAAAAAATAGGCGATGAGTCGACCAACCTTGAATGGCGATGAGTTGGTAAGGGCGATGAGTCGTCTAGCATTCACCCATTCGTCCATACTCGAATTTTGGTGATTTTCTTTCGTTCAGCAATGTAAACAATTAACCCTAGGCTAAATTACTGCTAAGATATCTTGCATTTATAACTCTAAACAAATGAACCTTATTTATAAAATACAGTAGTGTATTTCAACAAAATTAACGTGTTAAAACGACACACATTCCATGCAGTAATTCGAATGTACTAGCAGATATACTTCATTAATTGTAGCTCCCGGTTTTTTTTGGACAGAGCTACAAAGAGGTCCCATAACTTGTAAGGGAGCAAAAACACTCTTGGGATTTATACATATTTTCCACTATTAAACTTCTATTTTTGTTTTATTTCTATTTTATCTTTCTCCGCCGTTCAGCTGACATTTCTACAATGTCTAATTGAATAATTTAAACACTTGTTCGTAATCATGGCATTGTTGACAAAATTGAAATTGTGGAGTGTAGAATTGTAGAATCGTATCGGTAAATATTTGATCCGCCGTTCAGCTGACATTTCTACAATGTCTAATGCTCCGATTGCGAATTAAGTGGTGTTACCTCCCTTAAAGGGGCGGGTAACCGCGATTTACATGTATGACTCGCACATGCAGTATATGCTTACCACTAACTTTCAGTGAGAAAATACTTATTTGCAATGCATTAAAAACCATAAAAACAATGTTTTGCAACATATTTTGACCTCGTTATTGTGACGTTCCAGTTTTAATTTTGGGTCCACACAATTGTTCATTTGACAGATAATATAATTGTCTAGAAATTCAACAACAATCAGACTTGCACAATGCCCGAGTATTCACTGTCAATTGTCATTCCTTTGAACGCCTGATGTGATTGATTTAATTGACAGGTGGGTGGCCCAGTGTATCAAAAGCAACACACCTATTACAATTCAATCAATAGGTGTGGCGGGAAAAACTTAACAATGGGAGGAGCATTCCTTCATAAACTTGAAATCACATGTTAATACATCTCTACATGATTGCAATAAAACGATGCTCCTTTCTGGGTTGCAATAATTTTCTTAAACAAAATAAAAAGGAAATAATCTTAAGCTATTTTATTTTCGACATATAATCCACTAAACTACGACTGCATTTTGAAAAATGCTTATCCTAAAACATGTGGGTAAAATATTCCTTGGAAAGTCTTATCCGAAACAAACAACACATTTTCCCATGGTAATTATTACAAAATTGCATGTGTACCTTTTCCAATTAACACCAGTCACCTTCATAGGAAGCTTCTCGGTGGGACATTTTTTTTATTATAGGTATATGTAATCACTCAATTATCCGTAACTGATAACTATCAACCTATTGAAAACATCAGAGACATATTATTACATACAGTTACACATTTATGTCATTTACATAGCACGTATATTCGTTGACAACACAATAAAAATCCCCTTTATCTAACCGGCAGCCAGGTGTAGTATCTTGCATCCGGTGAACAGGTAATTAATTTCCTTGTGGCAAAAAGTGGGAAGGTAATTTATACCAACAATTTATTAGCAGCTTATTAACCACACACCTTTTGTGTATACTTATAAATTAGGAGTTTTTAAATACACACTTTTATTTGACGAAAGTTTGCAAAGTCTGTGTATCTGATACACATTTTAACGTCCCTTTTTATTTAAATGGGTTTTCACCTACGTAGGTGCCAATTAATTGTTTATTGAAGGTAAGTGTGACAGATTTATGTTATGGCTTGTACACCAACTACAGTCTTACATGAAAACTAGAGTTACCGAACATGTTACCGGTAGGTGGCACGCATATGGAAAGATGATAATTATATACATCAATATACATGTAGATATAGCCAAAGACAAATAGATCTACAGTACAGTACATGATTGTTACCAACAACCATGCCCGAGGTCATAAAAATCTACCCAGGGGTTTAATCAACAACCTTGATCTCCACCTAAAAACCTTAATTTCCCAGTCACAACCTTACACTACAAACACCAAAACCTTAATTTTTTAATGAAATCTGTTACAAGTCAGTGTTGGTCTTTAAAATTAAGGTTGTCACCGGGAAATTAAGGTTTTCCCTCGGAGATTAATATTTTCCAGGATAACCTTTTCATGTTCTATACTATGCCTTTGTTGTTTACATATATGTATACATATAAAAAATTGTCCTTAACTATTATATGGGAATTTTTACATTGTACTGTAAGTCAGCCATATACTATAATTTGTTTCTAATGGGATCTAATATTGTTAACAAATTTTTGTGACATTTAATTTTATTCGTATGGACAAACACGGACAACAAAGCCCAAATGTTTAGAACAGATAGTCAACTGCACCTACATGTATGTGACACTTTTGTTCTAATCAAGGTCAAATTAATTTTACTTAATAGAAAATCACCCCATCAAAATAAACAAAGACATCATTTTAAAATTCTGATTAACTGTGGAAAATAATTGTTAATTTCAATTTTTAACCTTTTTTCAATCTACAAAAAGGACATAAACACTAAGCAGTTTTTAGTTGCACTCAAAAAACCTCTGCCAAAGTACATGTATGCATTTTGTGTACAATATACAGTAGCATGTAGATTACATTTGTAACTTAACAACCAAAAAAGCAAAAAAAGTATTTTTTACAAGGGTCATCACGTACACTCCAAAAGGAGTATGATAGGACTTCAAAAGAAAACTTAACCCAGAGACTTGGTGAGAAGTGAAAGGAGACAATAAACATTTATTTTTATTTTTGCGGCTGTGATATAGATTCAATTTACACCAAAGTTTTAATATTCAGGATGAATGCAGTTGTATTCTTTTTTTAAACAATAAGACACTCTGATTCTGTTTTTTTTAATTATTGCTCATATATACCCAATAAGATCAAATTATGGTATACAATCTTTTTTCTTTGAAAAAGTACATAACCAGATATACATGTACATGTAGGTAGCTACTATTTTATTTATCTAGCACTAGAAAGTATATATCAATAAAAATAGACTAATAAACAAAAAATTTGTATATATAGTTATTAGTAAAAACAAAATTAAAGCATCACTGTGTATAATTTTGTGTACATCTTACTGTTCTCGACATTAACTGGACACCATGATATACTTGTAGTAAAGAAACAAAGAAAAATATATTTCTACAATACTTAATTTATTAGTTTAAACCCTTTTCATAATCATTAAGGAATTGACAACAACACTTCGTAGGATGCAAAGTCGATGTTTATTTTGTTCGACTAGTTTCGGCAGTTGCCTGCCGTCTTCAGGACAATTATTACATAAAAATAACAGGCTTATATGCTTTTTCAGGTTGACAAAAGTGACGTAACAATGAACAATCGTAGTTATGACGACATATAAATATAAATATAGATTATGAAGTTAAAAATAGAGCATAAATATTAAAATGAAAGTACAAAATATTGTTATATAAAATATAAAATATATTGTTTTTATATTGTATTATACTTATTTTAGTTCTTGAATTTATGTTGAAACTGTAATTATGTTCTCTCTCTGGTGGGCTCACTACCTAAGCTCCCTACCACTTCCATTGGCTTCACACCCTGATCATGGAGCTACTGCTTCCAATAGCGTCGGAAATCTTACGGTAGTAGGTTGCCGCAATTGGAGTAAGTTGTATCAATATCACGTGGTTGTTATTCTCAATATAATTTGGAGTGAAGAGGAAGACTAAAATTTACGGTTCCAAGTTAATCTGTAATTTTGTTCACTTCGGACAAGTCACGTTAAATATCTTGTAGGTTTATTTCTTAACGCTGAAGGTTCGTTCCAAGTACCGGTATGTTCCCTTACGATCGGCTTGTGATATTTCGGCCTTCAAAAAGATTGATGGTCGCAGATGTTGGCTGAAGTTGTTTTTCTTTTTGCTTAAATAAATATCAATTTGCTGTATTGTCGTTTGCCTCTAAGCGCAGGTGGCTGATACGATCAGCGCAGGTTTGCAACAGTGGATCCGAGGATGCAGGGGTTCACAGTACGAGTAAAACTAAAGAGGAAGAGGTGAACCAACACTGTGTAGGTTGATCTTTAGTTGATGCTCCTAGGAAGTGGATACCTGTAGGTATGCAGGGTCGTCGTAGTACAAGTAAAACTATTAAGGAATTGACAACAACCCTACAGGTATCCACTTCCTAGGAGCATCAACTAAAGATCAACCTACACAGTGTTGGTTCACCTCTTCCTCTTTAGTTTCCTTTTCATAATCATTTAAAAAAAGGATTCTAAAATTATTCATTTCCCAAATTCAAATTTTGTCAACAATGCCATGATTATGAATATTTATATTCATTGAACTACATGTACTAGCATACATATGTATATAGCATCTGGAATTCCATTACTGGAAGGATTCCGTGTTTATACAATTCCACAATATTAAATTTTGCCAACAGTGCCATGTTTACAAAAAAGTGTTAAAATTTATTAATAAGGCATTGTAGAAATATCAGCTGAAAATTTAGTTAACTAAGACAGCAGTTTAATAGCAAAAAATATGTATAAATCTCAAGGATGTTTTTGGTTCCATTACATGTATGAGTAATGGGACCTCATGATCATTTCTGTCTGTTTGCAATTCTGGATTGAGTCTCACTGTGACAGGGTGTGCTCAACTCTAATCTTTATTGATAAGAATATAAATTGCTAGTTTTCCACCAAAGTTAGGAGTTTGTGTACTCCAGCTTCCTTCTCTAATAAAACTGGACCAACATAGTACAATCTATCTAGCTGAAAAATTATTAAAAGTGTCATTTACTATAAACCATTCACACAAACAAACAGATATATTTTTAGGAATGAAATTCATTAGCTTGACCAGTATATGAAATAATCTGTGTTAAATGACTGATTATACTAGTATATATGCTTTTAGCAGAAAATGCTTCCTTTTTTTCTATGTTTATATGTACATGTATTGTTGCGGGCTAGGGTAAAAGTTTGACTGTGACAGCTGTACAAATGCATCTATAAACCTTTAGGTTTAATAAAATAACATTCATGTTGCATGTTTCTTAAAATTAAAAATTAATAAACTTAATGTATTTGTCAAATTGTTTCATGAACACATATTTTTTGTTTTTAGACTTTAATACACATTTTATTTATTTAATTCAGACAAATTGAGGGATGTTTTCAACGAGTACCCAGCAGAAGTATTGGACGTTTACTGGTGAAACACAAATATTCCAGAACAAGAAAGATGCTAATTACAAATATATTAACAAACATGGTGGCGCTTCTCTAGATGTAAGGAGAAAAGATGTTCCAAAATACCATAGTATTACAAGGTCTTCTTTTCAATATACTGGGACCATACAGGGACGGTTCCCAGTGCTCGACTCGCAGCTAGAGCAGCCCAGCGTGTTCCTGGGTGCCGGATAATGGGGACCCTCACGTTGGGTAGTTGTCAGGTCATAATACAAGAGCTTGACTGCGGACCATAGTGGGTAACGTGATTGGAAAGTGCCACTCTCCTCTCCTTGCACAATAAAGATCCCTTTTGTAGATTTCCAAAAAGAGTAGGCTCAATGTAGCTGCTACAAAAGGCTAAATTCTCTGACCCTACCCAATACGCCATACTTTTCTAGTGGCAGTCAAAATTTTGTTCCCTGTGTCCCATCCCACCCCATTTTCAATTGATGTATTGTTTATTAACTTGTTCCCATCCTGAATATAGCTGAAATAATGCTGGCTGGACGTAAAGCAAACACCCAACCAATCAATCATCAATATCTTAGATTTCTATTGGTTCAAACCGATACAGATGACATAGAATGATAATTCATTCTTAGCATTTCGCAATGAACTGGTAGCCATAAATAGAACATGCCTCCTTGACAAACAAACAACACAGCGTTATGTAAATCAACATAAATACATTGTGCATAATTTATATCCGAACCCGAGCATTTTTTAAAATAAAAAAAGATGTAAATAAACAGGTAAGAATTGAATGAACTCTTTTAAAGTTTCCTTGACGTATGAAAGTGTTGACCAAAGCACATTTTCAATAAAGGGCTATTTGCTTTAGTCAATGCTTTGATATGTCAATAAAACTTCACAAGAATGCATTCAATTCTTAAGTATAGTTATATTAGGGTACAAGTTCATGTAGAATGGTGGTGTGTTTGGTAAAATATCACCTACATTTTGATGGTTGATGGAGATGTACAGTACATTTCATAAATACATGTATTGTCCATCAAGTATAGTGCTACACCTAAGGCCCAGTGTTAATGATGTGCCATAGCATGCCCATGTGATATGCAAGGCATAAAGATACATGAAGCAAGCTCATTTTATGCTACCAAAACATTCACAAGCCAGTAGCATTTTAATGTACTTACACATTAGTATCTTAATTGGGTGTAGGGCCTCAGTGGCCAAGTAGTTTAGGTAGTTTGTCTACTAGTACTATTGATCATGTAGTCTGTCAACACTGAGATCTGAGATTGTGGTTTCAAGCCTCACTGCCGGCAGGGTGTGCCCGACTCCAATCTTAATTGACAAGGATGGGCAGTTTTACTGCTGAAGGTCGGGGGTTTTCTACGTGTACACTGGCTTCCTCAATAAAAACTGGACCCCATGATTTACTAGCTGAAAAATTGCTGAAAGTGTTGTTAAAATAACATTCAAAGAAACAAAACACTCAATTGGGTGTATATATGGTAATTAGTTGGGTCCCATTATAGAATCTATATGTAAGAGAAATATCTTGCTAATCAGTAAATACAGATTTGATAATTAAGATGTTTATCTTATGTTCATGTATATTTCCTTGTAGGATGAAACCAGAGATAAGAAATATCTAACATTTTCGGAGGAGAAAATAATTGGTAGACATTTTGAACATGTGCTGCGTGAATTTTGCAATGTTTTCCAACCTCCAATGCCAAAATATGTAATGGTAGGTACATGTATTTAATTCTCTCTTAGGGTCTCAGTGGCAGGGGGATATACATGTAGGTTGATAATCATCTACTTATGACTGCTAGTATGTCAACTTTTGGGTTGTGAGTTGGAGCCTGAGTGAGGGTGTGCTCCATTAATCTTAATTGAAACTATTGCTACATGTAATTCTCCTGCGAATGTCAGGGTTCTCACAGGGTATTGTGGCTTAGTCCCCAGGTAAAAACTTGACTCCTTGAAAAAGGAAAAAATATGGTTTGAGAACATATATCAACAAAAAAAGGCAATTACTTATGTTTAAAAAAAGTAGTTAGCTTCTTGTCTTAAGGGCAAAACTTTACTTACAGGGATATTCTGGTTATTGTTACTTTAATTTAGAAGAAATATTGGTACCGGTAATTGCCCTTTAAACGTCTATCATTCAATAAAAGAGTATATTTACAATTTTGTCTTAAAAAATGTAAATTTTATGGGTTTCAATTAGTTCTTTCATGTTGTGTTTTGTTATCTCTAATTTAAATAAAAATTACATTTACATAGTATTTATTGTTTTAAACTGTATATAACTCAATGTTTGTTGTCTATCAAGGGAGTTAATTTATTTTTACAGGGAACAGCTTTGTGCTATTTTAAAAGATTCTATGTAAAACATTCTGTGATGGATTATCATCCTAAAGATATAATGTAAGTTCAAATCACTTGGTTATAAACATTACTGATTCTGATGTGTTAGTTTTAAAGAAAACAGTCTTAGCAGAAATGTGGTTGTTTTTTTTATAATTTACTTGTATAAACACTCATTATTTATGTTTAGATAGACATGCCATGTGAATTGTCTCTTAAAATTCAAGACTATTGTTGCTAAGTGGACTACATGTAGCTATGCGTGTACATGTATATATGTCACAGTACTATTCACTAAACATACTTTCAATTTTGATAACTAAATAATTTAAATGTCTGACTTTCATGGTAAACAACAGAAAATAAATTGTCTGCATGTGTTCTTGACTAAAAATATAATTTAATCACAAGTTTAATATTATACCTTTGGCTACAAGATTGAATATATTTTTGTCCCCCATTGCATCACAATTGAGGGACTTAGAAATGGTCTATGACTATCTGTCCGTCACACTTTTGTATACAGAACTCCTCTGAAACTGCTTAATGAACTGCTTTGATATTTGGTAGGATTAATTGTCAATGTATACTCTTCTGTCATTTTGATTCATCAAATTTTGTAGGGTTATGGGACTTTTACTGTTTTAGCAATATAATACAATGGTAGATCTTGTGGATGCATCTCCTCTGAAACCAGTTGACAAATTGCTTTATATTTGTGTAGTATTTAATTGTTATGATGTGTAGATGTGCATACTCTACCATCATTTTGATTCATCAAAATTTGTAGGAGTTATGGGACTTTGACCATTTCAGTAATATAAGACAATGGTACAGGTAGACATTGTGGATGTATGATGTATAGATGTGCATAGTCTGCCACCATTTTCATTCATCAGATTTTGTAGGATTATGGAACTGACCATTTCAGCAATAACATATAATGGTACATGTAGATCTTGTGGGTGCATCTCTGGAACCGTTCAATGGATTGATTTGATATTTAAAAGGATTAATTGTTGTGATGTAAAGATGAGCATACTCTACCCCAATTTTGATTTGTCAATTTTTTTAGGAGTTATGGGATCATTTTAGCAATATTGAACAATATTGAAGCAAATTTTATCAAGCACTGTACTAATGTTAGCACATTCTGATGAAGAATTTTCATGTAGTTGCCTAGCTCTTCCCAAATACCTGTGAAAACAGTTCTTATATTGCATGCTTATTATTTTGTCCCTTAACTTTTTCCACTTTATTATTTTCTCACACCTCTTAGACTGAAATAGTGAGGGACATTTGGCTAGGTGTAGCAACTTGCCCTAGTTGATTTTCAGCTACCCAATTGATTTTCCTTGTTATGACACAGATCAAAACTCTTTCAGTCAAATTTTAATGGTTACTCCTGACGAACAGCAGTTGAATATCTATACAGGTGACATTTTGATGGTAAAAAACCCAATGTGAAAATATACAATTATTTTATTAATTATTTTCACATGTTATTTACTTGATTTTCTATCACAAGGAAAATTCAATATTTTAATCCGTGCTATATAATAATATCTCTTTTTCAAGTCAGACAAAAAAAATAGTTTTGTAACTTTAGCATTAATTTTTAAAGTATAAATATTTTTCTTCGAATAATTTTTTTTGAATGACGTTTTACATTCAATATGTTAAACACTTTACTTCTCTTGCAGGCTGACCTGTGTATACCTTGCAAGTAAAGTGGAAGAATTTAATGTTTCAATAACACAGTTCGTGGGAAACCTTAAAGGTGACAGAGAAAAGTTTACAAATACAATTCTAAGTTTTGAACTGTTGTTAATGAAGAAATTGCATTATCATTTGACTGTACATAATCCATACAGACCTTTAGAAGGATTATTTATAGATATCAAAGTAAGTGTGAATAATCTCAATCATTTAAACTCTTTTCAATGTAGTCTAAAATATCTGTCTTAATCATCAAAATGCTTTACTGTAATGCTGTACTGTAAAACTGCTTGCATTTGATTTCACTCAATTTTGTTGTCATGGAAGCTTCCATATTAAAGACTTTAAATTATATAGTGTCACATGAAGCTGGGAACAAATTGTTTTGTTTCTAGTCTCATAACATCTAGTGAGCAGTATTTTAGGTATGTTCACCATGACAACAAGTAAACACACAATGTACTAGTAAATCAATACATGGAATGGATCAGTGATTAGAATATGTTGACTGACACAGGATATATAGAAAGGCTTTTATTGGCTAAAAACAGATAAAGGAGGTATTCTTCATTGCTATATTACAGCTGCCTGCAATTATTATGTAATTGATTAACAGAAAAAACACTATGATACCTGCTCCTTAGCTTTCAAAAATTTGTGTAACTGGAATTAGATTTAATCATACAAGTTTTCAAATAAGAAAGTAATTGTCCAATAAAATAATAAGGAATGCAAAGAAGGTGACATTACGAGGAGCAGATTTGAAGGGGATATTTTTATGTAAAAAGATACACATTTCTGGTTTTTTATATGACAAAACACCCCAAAAAAATTACTGATACGGTGGACAAAAGTGTGTGTGTGATGGCCTGAAAACTATAAAGTCTATAAAAAAAGGCCTTGAAAAGTCATGGAATCCAAACATTATGATGAAGGTCATGCATGAAATCTCTCATCAGTTTTCTCAAAATATATTTTTTCTACAAAAATAGAACAACAATGTTCCAGACAAAAAATTTCTTCTTCACCATTATCTCGTTTTCTATGTAAAAGAGCAAGTATCAATGACACTGTCATAGTAGAATCAGCCATGGACAATAGCTGCTAGGTTCTTGAAAATTCTTGGAATTTGAGAGGAAAAAGGTGTGTGAACCTTGTACTAGTAACAGTAGCATGTATGGTTTAAAGCAATTCATAAATTTAATAAATACAACCGGCAAAGGGGACAGAACATTATCCTTCTCATACATCATTCCTTGTAGATTTTTTTATTTTGCACAATACTTTTGCAAGTGGTATATATTTGTGAAAGTTTTTGATTCAGAGACTCTAAGAAATGCCAGTTAAATGTGCAAGATTATTGTGTTACATGAATATATTTTAATTAAAAAAATTCTTTTACAGACCAGAAATAAATCTTTAGAGAGTAGCCGTGTAGAAAAGTTACGAAAAGGGGCAGATGAATTTTTAGAAAAATCATTAGCTACCAATGTGAGTCTGATATTTGCACCATCCCAGATTGCCCTAGCAGCCATCTTAAGTAGTGCAGAAAATGATAAAATTAGTTTAGATAGGTAAGGCTTACCAATATCCATCTTAACTTTATGATATAACCCTATACAATGAAGTTGTATTGTGTATATTATTTTAATTTCCTTTAAATACTCAATAGCTGTGCAACATTGTCCATCTCATATAACCTAACTTGGTACAGTATTTCTGCACGTGACTGATTGTTGACGTCATAAAAATATATATATTGATGAGGTTGGCTATATGAATTCCTCTGCAAACGGCAAGCAACAACACTAAAATTTGTGAATTGCAAATAGTATTTGACTACTTGCTAAATATTGTTTTTGTTATTTCTTGTTGGTTAGATTATTGGATATAGATGACTTTGGGTGGGTTTACACTAGACATAAACCGTGCACCGCTGCATTTGTAGTTTAGAATTAGGACTTTTTTTGTAAATGTGCATATATAAATAAAATTATCTATGATTCCATTTCTTTAAGTTATGACCATTTGAACATAGAAGTTTGGCCAAAATATGCTCCTAAAACACCTCTGAAACTACACAACATAACATAATTTCCTGTTCATGGCATTTTTAGCTCACCCGGACCGAAGGTCCATGGCGTCTCTCGTCCGTCGTCCGTCGTCTGTTGTCCGTCGTAAACTTTTTCAAAAATCTTCTCCTCTGAAACCACTGGGCCAATTTTTTTCAAACATGACCAGAATCATCCTTAGGGTTTCAAGTTTGTACCCAGGGACAAATATGGATGCTGTTACTAAAAATAGTTCATGTGGTTCAACACAGGTTTTTGATCATTATCTCAAAAATTATAATAGCTATAGAGAAAACCGTTACTTCAAATTGATCAGCACATTAAGGTCTACAATAGTTGCTATTAGTGTGAAGTTGTGTATTGGCTTCTTGTAGGAGTTACATGTATTGCCCTTTATTGAAAATTTTTGACAAAATTTTTGGTATTTACAATGTAACCTGAAAACTATACCAGGTAGAGTAAAACTGAAAATGGCAAAAAATCATTGCCTTTAAATTGCAATTTTTTTTATGAAATTTTCAGTTTTTGTCCTGTAACTTAAAAACCATAACAGCTAGCATGTAATTATAAATTGCAAAAATAATCAGCAATAAAAGCCCCACAATTCACTGTATTAGTCTGAAATTGTCAGATTACTCCTTATAGGGGTAATTGCCCTTAAATTACAATTTTGTTATGAAATTTTCCATTTTTGTCCTGTAACTTGAAAACTATAGCAGCTAGATTGAAACTGTAAATTGGACAAATGATTGCTTAGTCCAAAATTGCAAGATGACTCTTTATATGAGTTATTGCCATTTCGTTATGAATTTGGACAAATGAGCCGTTTTTGAATTATAAATTAGTTTATAACACACCTACTAGTAGAGTAAAATTGTAAATTTCTAAAGTACCCTAAAGGACAATCCCTACAACCCATTTAATTTTGAAAAATTGTCTGATGGCACCTTATAGGAGTTATTCTATTTAACTAAAAAATTTTGAAGAAACGTTTAGTTTTTGCACAGTAACTTAAAAGCTATAACAACTAGACTGAAACTGTTTATTTCAAAAATTTAAATATAGTTGAACTCATTTGGATTCCAGGTGAGCGATTACATGCTCCTGGGAGCCTCTAGTTTTAGTTTAGAATAAGCACATACTAATCAATTATGCATATATTCAGAAAGTTATGCTGCCAAATTTTTTCTTGGAGCTACACCCTTATGGATTCGGGATTGTGGGGAAAATACAATACTAGAACAATTTACCAGCACATCATTTCTGAAACCACAAAACAGAATTTCATGAAATTTTGTATTTAGTAAGAACATACTTTGTATGTGTACACATCTACATGTACATGAAATTTTGAATCCTTATTGTTCTAGAAGTTATATACAATGTATGCTACTTTGAACAGAACTTAAACTGATCATCAGTACAATTTTCTCATGCAAGAATAACAAAACATGTATATTAACTATTATTGCCTACCCATATGTTTTCCTGCCTAACTGGCTGTAAAATATTTAAACACTTTATAATTCTATTCATGCTGTAATTTATTTATATTAAATGCACTGATTGGATAAAGACACTTAAATTATGTCATCTCAAATAATTTATAAATCAATATTTCCTCTGAGTCCATTACTTTCAGTATACAATGTAAACAAGATGGCATCCTCCTAGCATATTGAAAGGGAGAGTGAACCAATTTGTCTTTCATAATGATTTCTAATTAAATCAATTGAGATTTCAAATATAATGTAATATAAATAGAAAATTTTGTTTTATTTTGTAGTTTTTTTTCTGTTAAAAACTACAGAACTGAGATTTTTCGGATATGAAATTACTAATGTGTAACTCAGGGGACTCTCTCACAAACTTGACATAAACTCCTTCAGACTTTATTTAGTTTGTGAGTGAGTTGCCGGAGTTTACACATTAATAATTTCCTAAAACACTGTGTTTAATCCTATAGTAACCCCTAGATTTTATTTGACTTTCTAGAATGTGACCATGTTCAAAAAAGTTCTTTATAAATAACATTGCATATTCCTTTCAGACTATCAGACATGTTCCTTGTAGCATCCTAAGAATTGTCACATCGGCTTCGAGGGCTACAACCTGAAGGTCAATAGAAATTGCAGGGTGGAAACATTTACCACATAAAATCCTTCAGCCCAAGATTTTTGCAGATTTATTCAGTCTAAGAAAGACTTTTATAGATTTTTAGTAGAAATCCATATATGCCCAAAGCATTTACAGATTTATAGCAGAAATCCATATATGCCCAAAGCATTTACAGATTTATAGTAGAAATCCATATCTGCCCAAAGCCGCCTCATTCACTGAGTAACTGAATTTTTTAAAAATAATTCATGATACTTTCAGTGTCCATATAATACCATATGACCTTCAGTATCATGAATTATTTGATATAAACTTTCAACCATTCCATTCTATAGACATGTCTGACAAAGTAAAATTGTTGTTATCATCTAGAAAATAATAGTTGATATTAGCTAATAAATTACAAACTGTTTACAGGTATTTGAAGAAGAAAACATGCTTGTGATCAGTTATTGAAATTAGATATTAATTAATTCAAAATATCTTTTTAATGAAAACTATTGCTACAGTCATCTGACTTGTTGTCTGTGTAGTTAGTTAACTTCATTATTTTAATACAGAACTAATTTCTGCTAATAGGCAGTATTGCGAGTGAAACAATACATGTATTATTTAAAATAAATTAGTTTTATACAATATGCTTCTTACTTTTTGTCTTCTTGATTTTAATGCAGTTTTGTCTGTTTTAAATATAGCTATGTGACTGATGCATTGTTAGCTGGAGCTTCTCCAGAAGAAGTTAAGAAAACTGTATATCAAATTAAACGTAAGTGGCCCTCTGAGATCTCCCTTTATAACGCTAAAGAGATCTTCCTTAAGAATGTTTGCTTTGGAAATTTCTTTTAACTTCAATCATGTCCATGACTGGGTGTCTTCAAATGATGAAGATACCAGTTTAAAAATTAGGAATGGGAGATTTCTTATAATTTTATGTTTTCATTGCAACAGGTTAAATACTAGTATTTTAACTCTTAAGACAGTCTGTTAGTTATTTTGTGCAGAGAACTTCCACCAATACTTTATCAATATGTAATCATGTGCTACTTACTTATTCATGTACATAACTGTAATCGAGGTATTTATAGCATTTTTCTCAAATAATGACAAAAACATTTGTTATTTGTTATTGTCATTTATTAAAAAACTCAGATGAAGTCTGTGGTATATATGTATATTTTCAAGCTTTTGTTTTCTAAATGAATTTTGAAAGCAATCAGCTGTACAGATCATTTTATTTTATCCTTAGATAGTTAGCTTAAATGCTAAATGATTAATTAAGAAATAACTCATGGCTCCAGTTCTTGGCAAAATATTCATGAATATAATGCCTACTCATATTTGAAAAAATCAATAAAATTCAGGCAGCCATAAATTAGTTTGATTTTGTTTTAAAAATATAGAAATTCTGAATTTCACACCTACATGTACATAGGTAATGATTTATTTTGGCTGTTCCAACTTTCAAGATCCATCTTGTTACAATTTTCTTTTCTTCTATGACATAGATAATGTACGTAATATTTGATATAAAATAGAAGAAATATAAATTAAATACAAATTAACATTAATGATATAATTTTTAAACCTCAACAATGAATGATAAAATTGAATGCTTCATTGTACAATAGAAAAATGGCTTGAACATGTACAGTCATCACAAACGCAGCTAAATGTAGGTGTTGCAAGTTGAAACTAACAACAAACTCTTGTTTTGACATATTTTTATGAAAAGTAGGTCAAAATGAATTGTTATTTTATTGAATATTTATAGAGAGGTTTGTTTCCAAAGCATTTGAAGAACCTCATATTCGAATTAATAATCATGAGCATTTGAATCTAATAAAAAAGTTAAGTAAGAGAAAGATATATTTTACATGTACCTGTAATGTACTGGTTTTAGTGATATATATCTATATCTAATTTATCTAAATTTGATGGGTTTATTTTACATTTTTACCAACAGGTATAAGATATATGGTTAGTTCACAAGAACCGCTACAGAAAGATCAGATTGGTCGAGTGCAGAAAAAGTTAGAACAATGTCGAAACCAAGACAACAATCCAGACAGTGAAGTGTAAGAAACACCTATAAACTACACCACACTCATTTATTACAGTACCTATCCACTTGAGATAATTACAATTTAAAAAAGCACATGTAATTTTACATTGCGTTAAGCAGGAAGTAACTTGAGACAATAAAATGTTCATTTATCACTATCACAATAAAATTAAACTGGTCGAAACCTGATTCTAATAGGTCATGCTTATAAGGTGATATGAATTGCATTGTATAACTGCAAATATTCGTTCATTGGATGCAGCATAAAAAGACAATAGCTTTTAGACTCTGAAAAGGATTTGGTACATTTTCTAATAACTTATGAACAGATTACATAAAAATCACTTATAACACACCCAATGAAACCTTTCCTAAGTATAATTTAGTGTTTGTCATGATATGTAAATTTTTGGGAGATGAACTGTCCCAATCTTTAAAAAAAATAGCTGTTATTTCTCTGCAGTTTATTCTTCATGACACCATGATATAGCTGAACAATTGCTGAAAGTGGTGTTAAAGCACCATTCAACTAAACAAATAACCATTACAATTCTACAAATCTATTTTGCAACGAGTCTTTGTTTGTTTGAACCTGTACCATTAATCATTCATGTTTTTAGTTATAAAAGAAAAATACAAGAGATGCTAGAGGATGAAGATGAATTTCAAACACAAAAAAGAATCAGATATGAAGAGGTAAACCTTTTAAATGTTTCTTTGCCTAAAACTGGAAAGAAAACATTTTGAACACTGATCCTTTAGTGTGCCTCTTCCAAGTGCAGTCACTGTGGTAAAATTAAACCAGTTTGATGTAACAGAGTATTAACTGATGATAAGACTAAACTTCTTGCCTCCCTTGATTATTTAGAAATTAAAAAATACATGTAGAGAGGCACACATTTCTTCCTTTAATCAAATTTTCTAACTGACTGATTCATCAAAGTGGTTTAAAATGTTGAGCATGTAAGGTATTTTTGTAGGGAGAGCTTGTACTATTATTGATATGAGCATATCTATACTACTTCAGTTCTTTGATTTTTTTTTCACAGGAAGAAAAGAAGGTAGAACAGGAACTAGTGCTTGGTTTAATATGAAAGAACTGGAGATTTGACATAGATACTCATATTTGAGATGTGCTGTATTCATTTAAAGAGATATGACTTTCCTTTATGACGTGGCTTTCTTGATCAATCCCTTTATGACGTAGTTTTCTTAATGGAGATCGATCATGAGATAATCTTTAAAGGAGATAGGACATATTCATTTGACAAGAAGTAGCAAATAAGAAAATGTGAGAAATTTTATTAGTTATCTTGTCTGTACTAAAAGCCACAACAGGAAACAAATGAAAATGTGTACATTGTAGGAAAAATTTTGTTTGGAATTTCTCAAAGTATAATTGAGAAGAATGTATTGAATTGGAGCAACAATGCTGTTCAAGTGAAACCTTTAGTGACCCCTAGTAATATGTCTGCATTATTTGTTATAATTTATAAAAGAGGATTTTGTTTTAGAAATAAAAAATAAACAACTCTTTGCAGTTAAGACTAATTTTTATTCTAATCAGATAAAACATACTGGTAACAAGTCTGGATTGAAAGCCATTGTTGTTACTTTGGCCTACTTTCTCATCCTTATATATCTCTCTAACCTCCAGAAAAAGAAAAGTAATGATGGCTTGTTTTATAATGTCTATTACAGCCTTCTATAACACAGCTTTCCTGTATAAACTTATACCACTCCTAAAATTTACATCAACATGTAGACATGTAAAATTTTAGAAATGATATCTGTGATGGATTGCATAAAAATACTGATTTTGTCTTGATTTATACAAAAAGAAAAAATTTTGCAAATCTCTGTAAACACAAGACCAAATGTTATACTCTTTTGTAAGATTAGATATTAGTGAGATGGTATTTATTTCTGTGTGTCCAGCTGTCGTTAGTTTTTGATTACAAAATAGTAAGAAATGATGTTCGTACATGAAATCATCCTTCAGCATGGAAAAATTTGACCTTAAGGGCAAGGTCACTAACTATAGTACATGAAACATTGCCTTAAAATTGTCAACTCATGTGCCAAATATCAAAAGCCTGCATCAGAAGAGAAAAACACTAAAGCCCAGATACACATACATGTATTTCATTCAGATGTAGTATGACTTTAAAATTAAAGTTCAAGGTCAGTGGACACCAACCATGTTATGTGACATGTCATTTTAAAATGATCTACCCACATGCAAAATATTAAAAGCCTACCTCGAAGGAGAAAAAGTGACTGCCTAGACACTAAATGCTCATTCAGTAAGCAATAATGTGACCTTGAGGTTAAAGGTCATCGTCCATGGTACAAGACACATCACCTGGAAATAATCTACCCACATGCTAAATATCAAAAGCCTAGCTCAAAAAGAGAAAAAAGTTAAGTCAGACATGAAGTTGTCATTCAGAAAGCAATTTTTTTACCTTAGGTCAAAGTTCAAGGTCATCAATCAGGGCTCAGAACACTTCTCCTTGAAATGATCTAGCCGAAAGAGAAAAAGTTATGCCCAGACACAAATTTATCATTCAAAAAGCAATAATTTGAACTTGAGGTCAAATGTCATCAACCAAGGTATAAGATAAATTGCCTTCAAATGAACTTTCCACATACCAAATATGAAAAGCATACCTTGAATGAAAGAAGTTGCCACCCGAATATGAATTCGTCATTCAAAAAGCAATAATTAGATCTTTATGTCTAGAATATGTTACAGTTTATCTTTGGCTGGTGCCATATCTATAAGCAAAAGATTTGTAGTTTATAATTGACTGGAGAATTTCTAGGGTATGACACCATATTTCATTTGACTGGGGATATATATAGTGATACAGTGTTTCCTTGAATCATTCTTTGATAACACTTTTGAAACATAATTTATGCTTATCAGCAAAGATATTGTGAGATGGAAAAAACAATACAGACCACAGAAATCAGCATTGGCGATCTTTTTCTGCTGTCCACCGGCACCCCCACACACTTAAGTGCTGTTATTTTGCTTTACCCGCCACTGTATAAAACGTTAAATACTAGAAAGAGTTCCCAGGACTATCGTTGTGGAGGGGGGTCCCATGCAGTCCGTGGCGGACTTATAGTTGGTAACGTATTTGGATAGTGCCACGCTCCTTGCACGTCAAAAACCCATTTTGTAGATTTTGAAGAGAAAGCATATCGTAGCCACATGTTCTATAATAGAGGATTACATTTTACGTCTTTAACATAATTCCCTTGTCCACTGGCAGAAAAATTGTTCCCATTGGTCCATTACGAATTGATTTTTTTTCAACTTGAATAAAGATGCATTACAGCTCTCTATACGTTAACTAACTAACCAATTAATTAACCTTTAAAACACATGAAATCGCCGGGTATCCTAAAATATCTTAAAATATATGTTGTCCTAATGTTTTCAGGGCGCATGTGTGCTTTTATGGCCTTTTATTTTGAGTATTGTGGAAAATTTAATTGTCCTTTTAAGTATCGTGTAAATTAAAGATTTTATCGCATAAAGTGCACCATACACCTTTTAAAATATAATGTCGTTATCTCGTGATTAAAATACCATTGTCTGAATATTAAATGCTTCGATACATTTTACACAACATATTTATCAACACAAATTAGTACTCTTTGACCAGCTGTAGAGGAGACCATGTTGTCATACAGTGGACCAACAGACGGTATTTTCTACGATATTTTAACAAATTTTAATACTCTTACAGGAAACTAAAATTGAGTATAATGATATTAAGTTTAACGAAATTAAATAATTTTAAGGGTGACATTGTTATATAGAACTGTAATCTATTCAGTATTATATTCTCATTATTTCTTATTATTCTATAGACATACATGTACCTATCATTTTAATTTGTTGTGTCTCGTGTATATTTCACAAACAATAATTTGTATAGATTATATGACAGTCATATGTAAGAAATTTAACATTCCAATAAATGTATATAGAGTTAATGTGATCAAATAGACAGTTTCACACATGTCATTGTTGGGTTCCGTGTTTGCAGCCCTAGTCTATTTTTTAATGTCAACGCCCAGATACAGTTTAAGGCGAGTTTGACTCTGGGAGCAAAATATTTTGCCGACCTGTTCCAATATAAACTTTTACTAGTTTTCCGCGAATTAAGATAATTGATTTGATGTTTCTTGGGTAGAGCAGAAAGGTTAAGTCGTTTTTGTTCCAATGCGCTAGATGCCGACACTAAACCCATTAAATATAAAGGTTATTAGTGAGCGTTATTTGTTCCATATGCAAGTTGAGTTTCAATATTGTATGTCTGAATCCCACTTGATGCTGCAATATGTAGGTATTTAAGCAAATCACTAAGTTAATTCGTGGATTAGACAAAGGGCCTTCAAAAAGCAGGAAAGACATACATTGTATAGTATTACACACAAAACAGCTTCTATAAAACACAGTGTGTAACCGCATGAAGGACAAGCATTTCCTGCAACATTAACGACATAAATCCTTCGTGCATAGCGGATAAATGCCATATACGTTTTTACGTTTTGTCGGATTGTAATCGACTTACGTATTTAAGTTTTTTCCACATATTTAAAAACAAGTACATGTATCCAGTAATGGACAATGTTATTACTTGTACAATAAATAAATCTGGCAAATGTATTTTAAGAATAAAAAAATGTTTTTTTTTCACTTATTCAGAACATGTTAATTATCTGTGACGATGACTGATCTTTTAGCGACGTCAGGAAAGTTAAAAGCATTGTACCGATTGAGGACTGAATACTTTGAATTATAATAAATATTATGTCAAGTGTAAGCAACCAAAAATTTAGAACCTATCGAGAGTAATCAAACATATCATATATTCTGGTGTTACTTGTCTTCCAGCTGTATAGATGTACCCGTTTTACTGGGTACTTGTTAAGGTTATACACACAGAACAGTCTATTGAAAGAGAGTCCTCAGGTGGCGGATAGGAGAGGTTCTCATGTTATAGACTGGAAGCCTTAACCCGGAAAATAGTAGGTAGTTCCACTATCCTTGGACGAAAAATCCATTTCTGTTGAGTTCACAAAATTATCCATTCCTACAAAACACTCCTAGATATAGCTAAAATACTGCTCTTTGGACTTGAAGGAACCTTTCATTTTATCAATTTAATTCACTGTTTCATCAATACTATGAACTTTTAATAGTACATGCTTGAATAATTTAGATATAGAACCAGCCCCACCATATGAACCACCAAACAGATTTTCCTTTAACGGAACAGGATCGGGTGGTAATATCCACGGAACACACCCAGCTCCTGAACATTTCATCTTCAACACAGCTTCGTATTCTGAACTTCCGGGATTTTATGATCATTATATCCAAGATCAAATGAAAATGATGGAATTAAATTCAAAACAAAAAGCAAACATGAAAAGACAGCTACACAACAACGACACATCGGTATGTTTAAACGTATGTTAAATATAGGAAATTATTTAAGACCTTGAACTTCTTATTATTACAAAAGAGTGATATGAATGCTTTTAGCAACATTTATTGGTTTGGTTTATATTTACAGTTTACTAACTTGTATTAGAATATCATAGAAGGCGAAATCCTATACGATTATTGAAAATAATATACTGCTAAAGAACAAAAGCAGAAATCTAAAAGAAACGAAGAGTTGGTGTCATATCGCATAGCCAAATTTAAATGTATGATATATGTGATACATGTAATTACTTTATTTATGATGACGGTCTTAAATATTTCTGTTTAATCTATATTTTTTCAGGAAGTTACAACAGTAAGAACACGGAGTTCCGGAAGTAAATGTGCTTTGATATTCTTCTGTATATTGTCGATATTTATAGTTGGTGGATTTGTAGCACTGGTTGCCTATATGGTTTCTAGTCGTTCATAACGATGTTTTGTGCTCTCAGTTCTACAGAATGGCAAATACAAACATTAAATACTTGTTAAATATTTGAAATAAATCCGTCATATTTCTCATGTGTCTCACACATATCCAAACATAAAATATAACCCATATACGACGCTAGGCTTCGAAGATATCCGAGAGTATAAATGACGAGTATATTTGTTTGAATGGAGTTTAGAAGTTTAATTCCACTTTTAACAATGTTCCATCTAATATCGTGCCCTCTAGTTTTTTTGGAGATAACAAGGAGTGCACGGAAAAATTCCGACCTCTGGTGGGAAAACTAGCAATCTTTGTCAATTACAGGTGGAGTTAAAGACACACTTGCTTGCAGTTATCAACGAGTATGAAAATGTTCAGCAAATTTGTTACCAATGACTACTTGACATCGTAGAAATTGATTGTGATAGTTTTGGTTATACATGTTTTAATTTACACATATTTTATTTGTAGAAATTCTACAAAAGGGGGTTAAACACAAGTACTTTCTTTTTAGAGGAAGTTTTTCTTATATTTTATTACCTTCTATCAATTGTTGATATTATAAGGATTGTACTATTCAAAACAATTGATTGATTGATTGATTGATTGTATGTCTGCTTTACGACCAGCGAGCAGTATTTCAGCTATATTTTAAACAAATTTAAAAGTTAAAAAGTATTTATTGTACGTGGAGTTTCATTTATTCAGTACATAATAAATAATGCATCTTTATAAGCATGTGCTGCCACAGTTTCTTGTATCCACTTTATATAATTTAGTACTTTAGCATAGACACCAGGATTGCGTGGTACTGAAAAAAATACTCGCGTTAAAAATACTTGCATATTTTTCAAGTTTTCGTTCCACATTTCCTACTCTTCATATTCCTCTATATTGATGATGTTTTGTTTCTCAATACTGATAAATTTTGAGACTATTTGCATTCAATTTACCCTAGCGAGCTTGAAATTGAAGACACCACCAATACACTAAATTCAGCCTCTTACTTGGACCTACTTCCTGAAATAGACTCAGAAAAACTACAAACTAGACTATACGACAAACGTAATAACTTCAACTTTCCAATTATTAACTTCCGGTTCATCGACAGCAACATATCAGCAGCTCCAGCGTTTGATGTGTATATTTCTCAAATTATACATAATTCTAGATCCTGCGATCGGTATTTAGATTTTCTAGACCGATAACTGCTTTTGACTACTAAACTACTCAAACAAGGGTTTGTTGTACCTAGGTTAGTGTATCTCTCCAGTTCTATGGTCGTTGCCATGACTTCACTGATCGCTATGGGAAATCAACATATCAAATACGATCGGACTATTTCGCTTAGTGACAGGTAGTGTTTCCTATTCCTGGATTTAACTATATCCTAGATATGACCATGAGTAACTCGATGGATGTCTAATTAGAAGGAAGCACCTCTTCCTCGTCCAGAGCACCCGAGTGCACCCATGGTTTTAGTGGGTTCGGGTTATTCCTCCGTTTTTGTGTGTTTTTTTTTTGTTTTTGTGTTGCTCTGTGTCTGTTTGTCTTTATCCGGATTTGTAACTGTCCTTTGACTTTTGCTCTTGTTGTCCGATCGGTTTTCTTTGTCTTTTTTCTTTATAATGACTTTTCACAATTACATATTTAGTAAAATAAGCGGTATACATTGCATGCGAGATTTACACAGCATTGTATGTTTTCAGACGTCCATTGGTGCGTTAAAAAGTCTTCCCGTTAAGCATATTTGTTTGTTTGGATAAAATTGTGCTACTCCTTCAGCAGATTTTGTCTAAATGATGGAAAACAGTCACAACAAAGTTTTACATAGGTTACTAACGGCACAACTTCAATAAACCGGCAATTCTTGTCACTTTAGTCGTGTCATATGTTTTTTTTTCAAAATCAGACCCAAACTCACAACCCCAATGCTTCCTCAAAACGAATATCCTGTTCTTCTAAAAATATGTTCTTTCTATGAAAAATACAGGGTCATAGGTTTGCTTGAAATACGTTTCTATATTAGGTGTTTCATATCAATAATAATGTTGGAACTTTATTATATCGTCAACAAGCTAAAATGTTTCGAATTGAGTTTAAGATATATATTCATTTAGTATTGGGCAGTCAAAAAAATCAGCAGATAACAATATTAGTAAAATTACATAGCCACAAAATAGCTCTGAACAAAAAGAGCAATTTTGGGTGTTTGGAAGGATGAAAAAATCTTGCTTCAAGTAGTAGAAAGTTACACAGGAATATATGTGTGACCCTCTCTTAATGATAGCGATACAGTATACAAGGAACAAGCTCGATATGACTGACATAAATTTCTTGTCTATCAGCCTTTTTGTGCGCAATAACCCTCTGTCTTGAAACAAAATTACAGGAACTGCAGTCCTGAAAATGGGACATTTACCATTAGGAAATCAAAAACGAAAACAATAATCTTTCTTTCGGTAATATATACGAATTGGCCTCCCACTCGATTCAAGGTTTCTTGAATATAATGATGAATAGTTGTAGGGATCATCTTTTAACCTTGTATCATTTCCTCAACGATGTATTAGGTCAGTTGATAGATGCAATCGTGTCTTTTTAGATTTTGTCGTACATTTGGTTCAGTTTTGGATTGTTTTTTCTTTGGTTCTTTGGTTAATGCTAGTGTATATAAGTGTAGACCAGGACCAGGAACTCGTTTTAGGTTAAAAATGGATACACATTTAAAGAGTATTAGGTATTTTTATACGTTATATTATCTCCTAATAAAAAATTCATTTTGATTTATTGTTTTTGTTATTTTTCTATGTATGACTGTGTTTTGTTTGTTTGTTTATCTTTTTTACCTAATCTATTTGCGTTTGGTGATTGTTGTCTTTTATGGGTATTTACGTGCATTAAGGTGATTAAAAATAGAGGTGTGTTGGCGTGATACGCTTCTGTCTTGTTGTGGTAGTACAATTCAGGAGAGAAATGGGCTGTCTTAAACAAAACAATATAACAATTGTTGTGATTATTTTAACTAGTAGTTAATGCTTTCGTATTATTCTTTGTTTTATATGTTTTCGTTAGTTTTTTTTGTGATTTCTTTTCTTTCTGGATGTGAATAATTAAATTGTGAGATTTCGTTTTAGTTTTGCGTTTGATTATATGAACCTACCTACACAACCAACCATAACCACACGAAACTACCTTATGTAGATACCATTGTTGTGATGTCAGGCAGACAAATGGTCCGCCACTATCCCCTTATAAAATAATTAACTAAAAGCATTATTGAAGATACTTACAATTATCACCAGTATTATTAAACAAGTCACGAGAACTTCAGCGCGTCAAAAAGTTTCTTTGTTTATTAGAAAGACTGATTAATTCTGATCTGCCAGAGTTCAACGATATACATATATTTACTGCAATCCGACATGTTTATAAATATACTTGACAATTTACGTTCATTTGAACATCTTCAAATGTTCCTTAAGCTCTATTAATAATGCAAAACATAAAGTCATGTACTGCGTTATTTCTTAAGAGCGCTATACAATTCAAAGGCAGCAAACTTGTTTTAATTTTCAAAATAATATATTAAGTATTATTTCTATAGGAAATGATACGAACTAAATGTAGCATCACTTGCTATTGCTGCCTGTAATAAAATTTACCAACCTGACACGCATCACCTTCCTCATAATCTGCAGGCAGAAATAATGTTTTCAGATATTTTAGCATAATAAGACTAATTGCATGTCTTCTTGTTATATAGTGGTACCTCAGCCTGCTTCAATACACTTTCACAACAAGTGCCTGAAATGTATTACATTACACGCAATATGTTTATAATGGATAAACTAAAAGTAAATTTTAACCCAGTCCTGATAGCGAAAATACATATATTACATCTAAGAATAGTACAGATGATCTCTAACGCTGAACAACAGACAGGCTGACAAGATTTGCTCTTGTATTCGGATGATAACTTATATGTTTTGTATCATTTTCCTTACTTCAATATAGTTACAGATATTACTAAAATTAATAAATTCTAAAAAATATTTTCAAATACCTTTTACTTTACCCCATCCAGTGAGTACACATATCTGACCATCCGGAGCTTCCATTAGAAGCAAACAAACAGGTTGCACGTAGTTATTGAGCTCTAGTGGCGCATTTAACTTTAAAAGTGTCTAATGAATATCTATCATACTACTCGTGAATGAGAATGTTAGAAACATAACGAACTTGTTCATGAGAATCAGTCTTCTTCAGGTGCTGCTTACCAGCATAAACTGTCCAGAACTCATTGTAACGATTTCTGGAAAACATCATGGCTCCATTTTTTAAAGAATTATTTTCGTGCCGTTTTCTGTCTTCACATTTTTCTCTTTGGTCATGTAATGAATGCTTTGTAATAACGATCGTAAAGCGTTTTTTTTGTAAATTCAATCAAGAATAATATAATTGTAATATTTTTGAGTTAAATCACATACGTTGAAGACAATAAGTAACATCGATTACTTAACTTACCGCTTCAGTTTTATACTAAATAAAATGTAAAAGGGATCTTTATTTTCATATCATTTGCAAATGTGTTATGGTTGTCATAGTATATAAGTATGTTTGAGAATAACAACAGACGTCCAGATTTAGAATCGTACTTAATGCTGGAAAAAAATTAAAACTTTATAAATGATAGATACATTATCAACGAGAATCACGCGTTGCTTCTTTGTTTGATTTTAGTTTTAGTATACTTACTGTGCAAAACAATGTGATGCTGTTACAACCTACTGAGGGTGAATTATAGAACCACAACAGTAATGGCGTCCTTTTTGAAAGCGAGTGACTTGCCACGGCCATGTATGTGCCAAAACTTTCGTCCTCCAACTATACGTTTTTCTTCTACAGTTAATTGCATTTGTGGAATTAAACATGTTTTTCTATTGCCTGTAAATATATAAAAAACATTTATTACATTGAATGTTGTGTTTAAGATGTAAAGATAAATGAATAAAAAAGTTATTACTTGATATAGCAATAAAGGACTTTTAAGCATTGTGCAAATAAGACTAACAATTGCTCAGCTCAATACGTAATTTATATTCCAAGACGGGTACTTGGTCCATATTATTAATCGCATTTCAAACAACTGTAATGAATGGTACATGTAACACATTAATTTTATGAAAAGCATTACATGTATATAGGATTCAAAACCATGACATCGTCACATTTTTGTTTAAATAGGACAGTGGACACATCAAATGAGCCTTAAATTATTACCGCAGATAAGATCATCTGTAATATCTCCACAGTGATTTCTATCATTGCAAACTAAGTCGTATGGAATGCATTTTGTGTTTCCCCACTTAAACTGTGATGACGTGCAATCAGCTAAAACTAAACTGGTGGTTGGCTCTGACATTTTCTGTACTGGTATTTTGCTGTAACTGAATATTATTGACGATGTGCGCCCGCGATTATATATATTGGTATAAAGGGTTCTGATCCATTGATTGATTGAGCGATTCCTAATCAAAGACTTATGTTAATGTGCAACTCATCCTAAGCTACAATTATATTGACTTGCAGCAATGAGAGTACTGAGATGTGAGCCTGAGCTCTGAGTCGGAATCCGTGGGTCATGAGTCTGAGTTATAGTGCGCAAGCCCTGGTCCTAAGAGATTCGGCAGTTAATAGGCAGTGCAGAGAAACATAATTTATTATATACAATAAAAAATGGTTAGGTGTCATATAAATAAATAACTAAACGATGCTGGCCTTCCATACCCTTCTCTGAGCGGGCATAAAAATCCTCCCAGGACCTTGCTTATATTTATATAATAATCATCTATATAGTATATTGGTTTGACATGTAAAACGTAAGATGTCGACATGGTGGGATAACGTATCTTTGGTGTAATGTAAGTTGACTTTAATATTATAACATGCAAATGTTTTATTCTGAGCCAATATGGCGTCTTTCCTCTGAACCAAGGCGACTGATTCTGAGCCAAATCCTGAACTAAGTTTCATTTTGGTGTATAATGCGTTAGAACCTTGGCTCACTGCAACCGGAATGGTAATTATATTATCATAATGCATTTTAAATATTATATGTACCTATAAATATGGCTTTAGCATCTAGATGTAATTTGACAGTGGTGTGTTCTCCTCAACAGTCAGAAACGTTATGGCACAATTGCGATTCTCGCTCGCTTTTATATTCTCCTTAAAACTCATGCGCGGCTCAGAGATTTGGAAAAGGCAAAATTACATATAATTAACATCAATAATTACTGGCTCACGCGATACACTTAGTATGCATTTATAAAGATACACAAAACCAAAAAATCATAAGGTTCAAGTACATTTACAATTTGCATAGAACGTCTAAAAAAATTGAAAACCGCATCACTGGTTAACTAGCAACGAGATCATCATGGCGGATGAAATAGTTCTGATGCTTTGCCATACTGTTAGGGACATATAACATTGAGATTACAAAAAGCAATAAATAAGTATAAGGCCAGAGATAAAATTATGTAACATTTTTAGTATAATTTCTCTTAAATTGTTAAAAACTTACCGAAGTACTAAAAACCGGAAGCGATCGTACGAAACCACGATGACTCCTGTAAAAACCACAAAAGCACCTGACACTATGGAATATATTAATTCACAGTTTCAAGAAAGCATAAAATGACACAAAACAAAAGCAAATAGGTAAGCTACATGTCTGCCCCTAGACCCCTTTACCCTGAAAGTACGATTAGCTGTCAAATTTACAAAAAATATTATTCAATGCCAGTGTGTTTACGTTTGAAATTTACCGCAACTATAACTTCGGTTTCGTGCTATTGATCAATGTTATTACTACATATGCAAAGTTGTACCATCATATTCACAGGTAATAGATTTTTCCAATAGAATAATTATAAAAAATGTGTTAGAGTTTGTTTTATAGATGCCAAAATCATAGTTTGTGAAAAATATTTAAAATTTCTAGATAGACCATAATTCGATCAACTATATATAACAGTATTTTTCTAATAGATATTGCAGAAAACTTTTATTGATGCCAATGTGATGTTTTCGCCATTTATGCATTAATTATATTTTTATTTTGGTCATTAAAACTTAACCACAGCATTAAACTAATATACTTTCTCAAATGGTTTATCTTTATTTCAACAATTATAAAAATAGAAAATTTATGAGGTCAGAACATCTTTGGTTAAATGTTTAGATATAAATTTTCACTGTAGAGTTTATATAAATTTCATAAGCAGAATAATCTCCTCTTTCAAAAAATAAATTGATGTTAAATTGAAGCTAATGTTTTAATTAAGCACATTTCCGAGGGTTTTTTTATTTACGAATTTTGCATTTCAAAAATATCATGCTATGTTATATCAGAAAATTAAAAAAAATTGTGAAGGACCGTAGATCCAACTTTAAACTATATTTGATTCAATGTTTATTTGCCAAGTACAAATAGTTTCATCTAAAATCATATTTACAACATAACAGTCTATTCTTTTGCTACTTGAATGTCTGTTTATAGAATATACTTCGAGCAAAACTGCTAGAATATGTCCCCTAGATGAAAAGAAAACACTGTTTAGAATTCTTAGTATCCAGTAATTATGCGATATGAAAAGATCTAATAATAAAATAAAAGAAATGCGCATACACACTGTTAATAGAACCACACTCATTGTGGTATTACTTTTACACACCTTGAATTAATGGTTGTTGCCATTTTAAATAACCAGTCTGTCTTTATCACAACCTGAATGTCCTGCCTCTATGTTGAATACTCCTTCAAAAGAGATTTTAATATACTGCAAAAATATATAAAATAGACAATCTTTTTATAAGGATAAATTTATTGTATTTACAATTATTTATAAGTTGCTACAATAATCATAACAGACACTAACACCATTCTTTCTTTCGTGAACAAATCCGTAGGTTTACTTTACATTCGTACTCTTTTCTCTACGCCTGTAAACTTCTTAAAACTTTTAGGAATTATGCACTGGGGGTGGAAGGAACAGATTCATTTACATCTAAGTAGAGATAGACACTTATCATTTGCGATAAGGAACTTCTTTCCTTCTTTTCAAACATGTGAGGGTAGAGCCACTTCTTGATGAGAATAGAAAATTAATTCACATGAAATTTAGAAATACATGTAAAGCAATTGATGCAGTTAACATCAGCAATATTCTCAACAGAAAAGAAATGAAAGATAAGATTCCTTCATAAAAACAATCATTGACTACAGATAAACGTATATATGAGATAAACGCAGTAACTGGATGACATGATCTATTTATAAAAATTGAATATCGAAGTAAACTACGCCTTCAGTATGTAAATATTACGCAACTTTTTTTTCATATCCATCATTTATAAAAATTTCTTCCAGTATTATTATATTTCTTTGTATTAACTTTTAAGTTTTCAAAGAAAGAATTATTACTTTAATAATGCTCGGAATCGATCAAAACTTTTCTTGTGCTTACGATTGCGTTAATAACTCAATTTTCTATTCCATAAGACTACTTGTAAGATACCAACTCGTTCAAAACTGCTTCTTAGCAGAGCAGTTATACTTTAGCACATATCGTACCATTCGATCGCCATATTATCTTTTTTAAATATTTTATCTTTACTTTCATTCGCCCAGAATCGTTAAAGGAAACTAAACAAATTAATGGTCACTGACAGTATGTAAAAGTTATGACGTCATCTTGATAACCTGTTTTAAGGTATTGGGATAATATGTCTTTTGACTATTATTTGTTCCATAGTTTTATGTTAGAATTAACGTAGATTTTTTAAGGCTTCATGGCATGAAGAAGACAACTATGTCAAAATCTATTTACTAAAACGTAAGTTTCGAGCATAGTGTGGAATTATTACGTTCCTGCCATTTTAGGACTCAAAATACACGAAAGCACAGATAGCAAAAAGTTAACGATGATAATAAAACTATTTCTACAGAAAATAGAAGATAATACTCAAATTGAAAAAGAATAAATATATGGTCACCGAATCAGGAGTAGATTTGTAGCGCTGAATACAATAAAAAAGTACAATAGTTTTTATTGCGAAGTGATTTATTATTGTTTTTTCCCAATTAATAAAATACTAATAAAATAACTGTATAGTCGATCCAATAAACATACGGGTACTGAAATGGAAAGTTCGCTAAATTTTGACAACGACGACCTCATAAACGAATTAAGATACAAGAACGTTTAAAATTAAAATGCTCAGAAATTATAGTTTGATTTCTCTTTAATACTAACTTTTTACCAAACTGTTTTTAGCCTTTAGCAAAACTGGCAGAGTAATTCATGGGTATTTTCCAAAAAGCTACCAATTTTTCTTAGCCCAGCAATTTTTTGTATGTGATGTAAGCGTGAAACACAACAGTTGTGTGGTATAGCCTAGTAGGTTCCAACGCGCAAACCGTTTAAAGTTATGCAGACTACCCCTATTTAATTATTAATGAGCGTTTTATAATAGCGAAAAAGCGTAATTTACACGAGTCTTTCACTCTAAAAGACCATATAAAAAGAAAATGTAAAGTATGCTTAGTTATTCTAAGATTAAGAGCATTAGAAAATATTTGTCAAAATTAGCCACATGACAACTGGTTATTTCTTTACTCATATCTTATTAAGACTATTGTAACAGTATTCTTCATTGTATTGCTCACATGGATATAGCAAAATTGCAAACTAATTCAAAATATTTGTGCTTAAATATATTTATATCGTTTCAAGTATGATAGTTCGAAACAGGCAGTGTGTAATCGACTCCGATCTTAATTGACAAGGATTGCCAGTTTTCCTACCGCAGGTCTGGGGTTTTCTCCGGGTACTCCGGCTTACTCCCCCAATAAAAACTGGACGCCATGATATAGCTGAAAAATTGCTGAAAGTGGCGTTAAACACCATCAAACAAACAAACAAACAAACAAACAAAAAGGCTTTATTTGATTTACAATTTAGTTCAATTTCGGCATGTAAAAGTTTTAAAATGGTAAAAAACATAAATTACTGTTCTGTTGATAACGCATCATCATATTTAACCGAACTGATATCCCATCAATTGTCAGAACGTAATTTTAGATCATCAAAATCCCTCCATAGTTGTTATGTCGTTCTTTTTAAACTTTTTGAAACGATAAACTGAAACTTAAAGTTTGGTTCAATGTGACTGTCCTTGTTTTGTAACGTAATTTGTCGAAAATTAATTTCTTTAACTGAACAATTCAACTGAATGGACAAAAAATTTATTCTACAATTTTACGATTTAATGCAAACCTAATTGTGTTGCTTACCTGGTTTATATTGGAAATTTTGATGATGATGTTAAAGCAGTTTATGCCCGATATTATTTTACAATTTCTAGACCGCCCCAATTTTCTAGCCTAGAAAATAATCAATACAAGACAAATTTGCCATACAACACTGTATCTTTACCGTGGCCTTTTAGTTTTGAAACTACGGTTGAAAAATTTCAATTTTTGAAGGACCACATAATGAATATTGGTGATGAGTTTGGTTTGATTTTGTTTGATTGTTTCAGACTTCAAAATATCACATTTTAACCCAATGGCAGCCATGTTAAATCTCTGATAAGGTTTAAAAAATAAATCTTGTAAACAGTTATTAAATGGGAACTCGGGTAATAGATCAGAATACGTTTCCAGAGGCACTGGGAACCGGCTAGTTTTCTATTGACGAGAGCAAACGGTTGAAGGCAATAGACCACAAGCTTATTTCCAGTACATAGGTACAATATTGTTGTATTAAAAGGACGAGTGGCAATAGAACACGATGGAATAAAATATTAAAGTGTTCTTAATGTTTAGAGGGAAAATATCTTACATTTTGCATTACTTTCAAAATAAGAAACAGATGAAAAGTAATTAGGCAAAAAGACGAGTGGCAATAGAACACGATGGAATAGAACATTAAGGTGTTTAGACTGGAAAATATCTATAGTTTGCTCATAATTTTGGTAGGGGCCTCGGTGGCCAAATTTTTAAGGTAGTTCGTCCACGATTGATCACGTGGTCTGTCAACACTGAGATTGCGGGTTCGCGCTCACTGCGGGCAGGCTGCGTTCGCTTCCAATCTCAATTGACAAGATTTGCCAGTTTTCCTACCGAACATCGGGGGTTTTCTCACGGTATTCCGGCTTCCTCCACCCCCCCCCAAAAAAACTGGACGCCATGAGAGGGCTGAACAATTGCTGAAAGTGGCGTTAAAAACACTCAAACAAACAAACACAATCATAATTTTTGTTTTAGCAGTTTTAAAAGAAGAAGCAAGTCTAATAATAGTTAGTATAAGCCAAGCTATTAAAACGATTTTGTCTTTTGTAAAAGTCGTCAACTTGCACGAAGTAAGACAATTTCAGGAAAGAAGAAAACAATCTCTTTAAACAAAGGTATGTAACGGAGCTGTGTAATATTTGTTTTAAGTAATTATAAACTTCTTTTTATCTAATGTTCACTTGTACTACTATATTCGTCAATATATCGTTCAAATAAGTACCATGTAATTCAAAATACAAATTTAATCTTAACATGATATGTAATCACTAACTATTCGACAAACCTCAACCTGGGAGATATCAGTCGTTGGAATAGAAGTTTCATTTCTCCATGTAGCTGTGCGTGCAAATCCAATCCTTGCATCAAACACACAAGCAACAAGGAAATTCATCTTCATACAATAGTTTGCAGTATTGTGTTGCTACAGTCATTGAAAATTTTATTAGAATGCAATGGTAACTACTGATAAAAACTTTCCGCAACTGCCTATAGCATGCATAATTTAGTTATTACAGGAAATGCTAGTTAAAACGTGCATCACTTAGTTGGGGTTACATAACATTAAGTGTCTTAGATTATATATTAGTAGTATATTTGTTGATGACAACATTTCTTAATTTCTTTGATAGATCGAATGTTTAACGCAAAAGATACATAGTGTTAATTATATATTATCTAAATGCGTTTGGCCAACAGATCTATTTATAAGACGTATCTGCATATCAGTTATTGCTAGTGTTTAACAGTTTAACATGTGTGCTTACCGAAGGTCTAATGTGTTTGTATGTAATTGGCACTAAACTTCAAAATATGCTTATAGAACACACGTTAAAGGTCATAATAAACCAAACAACCATTTTATTTAATTACATTTTAAAATTAAGCCCCAATTACTCAATGAAACTATTGAACAATTAAAGAAAATATAAATCATAATTATGAAATGACTGTAAATTACGGCACTATAATTGACCAAGAGGAAATAAGAATTGCAAGTTACCACCTAACAACGCTATGATAATTGACAATTAGAAAATGGAATTCTGACATTTAATATATTTATTTAGTAATTTTAAGATAATTCTATTTCCTGCCATCTACAAAATTAAAGATACCAATGATTAAAAAACCTCATATCAACACTTTATAAATGTGGTGACCAAGTGGTTTTTGGTCCATGCATATTTTTGTCCATTTATTTTGCGCTTTTCCTAATCGAAAATGAAATACTTTTTCATTTAATTGTTTGCATGTTGCTAACTAAAAACCTCTAAAAACTATACATTTCAGACATTGTATCTTGTATGTAAATTGTGAATCTTAATAAAGAACGATAATGATTCTCTTTTTCATAGTCCATAGGCTTAAAAAAAATAATAATACAAATAAAGATCATGGATTTAATTTTAAATTAAAAAAATATATAATATGGTATCATCTGAAAGTGCTGTGGTTTTGGTATTTGTCAATTATAGGACGTGGTCAAAGCAGTAGTTCTGTGAAGGGTTGATCTGGCTGATGTAATTATTATTCAGACTTTATTAAATCCAGTACTGTTTAGTTCTATGGTTCTAACTATGGCTTGCTGTAATTATGTCAATAATGTCAAAAATGATGATGATGATCGTTTGACAATTGCGTGGTAATGTGATAGTGAATCATATGTATGACAAAGATTTGTTTGGAAGAAGTTGTCTTCGCAAATACTCAATATTCGTATATTAGAAACATCGAAAATTGTTTTAAATTTAATATTTTTTTTAACATAATTTGCTTATGTTTCAATGAAACATACATTACTGTGTTTGATGAATTTGTTATTTCTCAAAAAGTCTGTGCTTCAGGAATTTTTACAAGTATGATTTTTACAATGATATATTGTTTTTTTTTACTGAAATGGTATCGACTGTCAGGCCAGACGAAATCACGGATTATGTTTTGTACAGATATAGACATTTCACATTTGCAGTCTCTAAACACACGTCGGGCATTACAATAATACGTCCGACAATACAACAAATTTGCGTTTTTGTATGCACTCCCTTATTGATCAGCATTTAAATTCGTGTGGATAAGATTGACGAATGCCTTATTTTAACGCTTAAAACATTTAATTTTAATTTTAATTTATAATGCCTTTATTACACAATACAAGTTTATCTGGGAACCCCAAGGCCGCTATTACTGAATGATCAAAGCGCAATATAGGTGTTCGATGTTTTATTGAATTTAACATTACAATCTCATAAACTGTGCACAGCTTGTATTCTTCACTTCAATGAATAAGTTGTTTGCCCGTTTCAATGCACATTATAATACAAAAAACTTTATAATTAGTAAGGATAATAACAAAGTAGCGAACATCGACGAAACTGTCAAAACAAACATTCCACAAATCGAAGTCCGAGAAATCGGCAAACCCAAGAACCTACAACCAAAAATATAGTAACTACAGCAATGGTCCTGACTTGGTTTAGTTTAGAAATATTTTCTTTGTTAAAATAAACAATTGGATTAGACACAAGTAAAACATACTTATGAAGTCCTCTCCATAACATAGTTTAACAATACAATGAGTATACATTTCTACTTGGTACATGCATTTCAAAAGAAATGGTGGGTTAAACCAGGTTTTATGGCATGCCAAACCTGTCGCTTCCATTACTATATAATATGAGTTGGTTTAGTGCTTAAAATGAATGGGTATCATATACTACTGGTCAATAATAGCTGCATCAAACAATCATCTTTGCACTTTCACTGTACATCGAATTAAAGAAATTGAGAAATCTTTCTGCAAACATATTTTCAAACGAGATTACTCATTTTCATGTCTTGGAAAAAGTCAAATCCAGAAATAAGAAACACTTGCCTATGACTCAGCGAAAATGTCCGATCGTATTTGAGAGATTGATTTCTCATAACGATCAATTAAGTCACAGTGACGACCATAGAACTACTAGAGAGTTAACATCAACCTAGGTACAACAAAACTTCGTTTGAGTAGTTTAGTAGTCAGCAGCAGTGCGATGTCTAGAAAATCAGAATACCGATCACAGGATATAGAATAACGCATAAGATGTGAAATGTACAAACCATACAGGAATGTAGCTGTCGATGAACTGTAACTTGACAATGGAAAGTTGAATTTATCACGTTTCTCGTAGAGTCTAGTTCTTAGTTTTTCAGAGTCTATTTCTAGAAGAAAATCTAGTATGAGACTGACCTTAGTTTGCTGGTGCTGTCTTGAATTTTAAGTTCTCTATGGTAAATTGCATGCTAATAGTCACCAAATTTAGCATTGTTTGACTGCCACTGTAAAAGTACGGAGTAATGTTTAGGGTCGGAGAATTTAGCCTTTTGTAGCGGCTACAATGAGCCTTTTCTCTTTTGAAATCTACAAAAGAGGTGTTTATCGTGCAAGGAGCGTGGCACTCTCCAAACACGTTACCCACTGTGGTTCTCGAACAGGCTTTCCGTATTATGACCTGACAACCCCCCCTTTGAGAGGGTCTCCCCTATCCGTCACCCGGGGACGCGCTGGGCTGCTCTGTGGTCGAGGAATGGGAAACCATCCCAGTATGCTCCAAGCCTTGGTTCATAAGTTTGTCCTGAAGAAAAAGGTGTCGTTTGCAAAAATCAACATACTCGCTGCCAATTCTTTCTTACCTAATCTCAATTGAGAAATATAGACACCGCATGCAGGAAAAGCTGGCATATTCTTGCATAGGTGAGGAAAATTAATAATTTTGAAATTACAATCGTCTTGTTTTTCGTAAATTCTTGTGCTAAGATGACCGTTGGTGTCATATTCGAGGTGTTAGTCTAAAAATAATGTAGATGATGCTGTTTCTGTGGTTTCTTTAATTTCTAGTTCTGAAGGATATATTAACGGATGTCACGCAGCAAATTGGTTGTTAATTGAATGCACATCATCAAAATATCTATAGGTAAGATTGAAGGACCTAGCTTCTGCTATCTTCTTGTCTTTAATAAGACATCGAAGAAATTCAGTTTACGTTTTCGTATCAATTGAGAAAGTTTCATATAAACCAATGGCTGCATTGAGTCAATAATCACTCACCTTCAAGAGAATCAGATTCATTAAAAGACGGATATTTCGGATAAAACATTGCATGACCTACATGTAGAGATTGTCTTGATGATCATATGTGCTGTTTAATTTTTCTAATTGATGTTTTCTACATAAAAAGTAAAACACGTAAAAGAGTCAAAATAGTGATTCTATCATCACATCATTTTTCTACGTTGATTTATCGTTTAGCTTGTTTGCGGTGGATAGATAAACGCAATAACCACAGAGGTGGCATAATTAGTATACGATCGAAAAGAGCTAGTTATAAAAAAGTTTGTTTGCAAAGTGATTTAAAGGCTATCTTTTTTATCGACCACCGTTTCTGATAAAACATATATTTTAACTTGTAAGAACACTATTTCAGACAAAACTTATTAAAAAATAACATAATCATACGCTAAATTGAAGTTACCTTTTTAACATAAGAATCGTTTTGATATGATATTTGATTTGTTTTTTTTTTAATTTGGCGTTTTAACACTACTTTCATTAATCGTTCAGCTATTCGTGACGTCCAGGTTTTATTCGTAGAAGAAGCTGGAGTACCTAGAGAAAACTTTCTGACCTTCGGTGAGAACATTGGCATTTCAAGTCAATTGAGTTTGGAGTCGAGCTCGACCTGCCGGCAGTGAGACACGAACCCACCACCTCAGTGCTGACAGACCACATGATCAATAGTAGACGAACCAATTTAATGACTCGGCCACTTTTGATATTTGTAATGTTTTTATCTTACTAACGCAATAAAATGTCCTACATGCTACAAATATGACTCTGAACCGTTTGATAATCTTAAAAAAACAACTGAATCGTACTTTAGACCTTTGAGTCTTAACAACACTTGTTTAAGTGATTTTTACCACTTAATGTCAACATAGACCAAGTAACACACCAACCTATAACAGCCTACTGTAGAAGTTTTGTGTGATGCAGATAGTTTAAATGGAGAGTTAGACAAGATAAGCTTTTTACATTAGTCAATGTAGTAAAGAAACGATACATTTTATAATTATTCTAAAAGTAAGAGATAACAGGTAAAAGGAAAATCATGCTCCTCTGCCATGAATATATCCCAAGTATTTTATTATTTTCAATGGTTAAGTTTCTACATAAAATTTACCTTGTAAAAATGCACTTATTGAGGTCCGCCATCTTGCCACCATCTCGTCACTGGATGGCGATACTAGAGATCACTTGACATCCTTATATCTTAAAGTTGTCGTATGATAATAACGCGAAGCTGTCAATAACAAAAGGTTGTACTATAAGACGAGGATCTGGCAAGAATACGTTTCTTTTTCCTGATCTAAGCGAAAACCCCTACTTGTTTAACAAGAAGTTCACTAGTTTAAAGATTTCTACTTTACACTATGTCAACAGCATCAACAACGTATGCGAAGATCATTTTGCAGAATGTTGATAATTAAATGCTACGGTGACATCATTTTTCAATTTTCCTCGAATATTAGTTTGCAGTTTGTCCATAAATATAAATTAAATTGAAAATTACTCGTATTTTATTTTCAACTTTTATCGTGTAATCAGATGATGCAATTTATTGAACGAAAGTTTAATATACAAAATATTTGCGAAGTTGACTTTTTAAGAAATAACTATCATATAATGAAATATTTTTACATATTATGTTTTTCCACATCAAAATTTCACTTCACGTTTAGCACACTGCGTTTCCTGTGACCTGGTATCTGAAGGTATTCGAAATCGCATATACTTCCTCTGTTCTGACACTTCGGTGTATTCAAATCAAACCTTGTGTTAATTGCTTTTTACAAACAATGATTTTTATATAGTTTGATATGCTTTAAGTTTCATAAGTTGTTCGTAAATGCTTATAAGACATGAAAACACTTGTAGTATAGACAAGAACAATATGTAAAGAAGCAGTTTCTTTTATTAATTGAATTTTATTTTATTTCCCATAAATCTGATGCATGTAAACCAAGCGAATAATTTGTTAGATTCTCATCTTTAAAATAATCTAAAGTTTCAAAATAGTATCATCCTAATTAAGTCTTATAACAAGAGTGGACACAGTAAATAATAAGAGTGGACACAGTAAAATGTCACAGAAGAAATATAACTTCATGAGCAACAAATATACATGGTTACAGAGAAACAGACTTAATTTTTTAAAAACATAGTCACTGGGCCATGCAATTGCGATCAAGGTAAGCTGACACCTACCACACTGTCGTGAAATATTCATCAGCAACCTATAAACCAAATATTGTCGTCCTACCAAGCATTGTTACTGTGAACTAGAAGTCTATTCTGGTGACACCTACTAGACTTACGTACTATTCATCAGAACCCTTTATACACACATACTGCCATCCTACCATGCATTGTTATTGAGGAACTGACCTACTCCAAAAATTTTAACGTAGTCGCTGGACCGTAAAATTTCGGTTGTGGTCAGGTAACACCCACCAAGCTGTCATGCAGCTTTCATCAGCAACCGATTTAACAAGTATTGTCATCCTACCATGTATGGCTACAGAGAAACTGACCTAATCCAAATGTGGCCACTAAAACTTGAAATTGAGGACAAGTTCGGGTGACACCTACCAGACAGTCATATAATATTCCACAGCAACATATAGAACAAATATTTATAGTCATTCTACCATACATGGCTACTGAGGATATTACCTAATCCAAAAACTTGAATATAGTCACTGGAACGTTAGAAAGAATGTCTGAACCCTTATATGACAACCAAGCAATCTATCTGACTAGAGGTACAGGTAGAGGTCAAGGTCATGTGAGAAGTCGCAAACTAACAAATACGCATCATAAGCTACCACTGGAGCAGAATTTATGAACCTATGTCTTAAGCTTAAAAAGATTTAAAGCAAAATGTCAAGTGTTCAAACCACCAACCCTGTCATGTATAACAATTATTTATGACATTGTGATCAGTTTCAAACTAAATACCAAGACGTTTTTTATGGACTGCGACCTTGACATTTGACGGTTTTCCCTCAAAATCAATAGGCTCCTTACCAATCTGATATATAACAATATATCGAAGATTCATTTTGTCCAGAAACACCTTTTGTAGATTTTTACTACATTTTTTATGGAATGCAACCTTGAAATTTGACGGATTTTGCCCAAAAAAATTGATAGGTTCTTACTAACCTGATATATCCCAAGTTTCATTTATATCGGATGACTTTTTGAGTGATTGTCCGGAAACAACATTTTTGTAAGAAATCTCAAACGTTTTTTGTAGACTGATACCTTAAAATTTTACGAATTTCTCCCAAAATCGATAGGCTTTTTACCAACCTGATATATAACAATATCCCAAAGTTTCATATAAATCCGGTTTAAACTTATAAACTATCACCCGGAAACCAAATGTGGACAGACGAACGGTTGCTTATAGGGTTTCTAGTCGTTCATAACAATGTCTCGTGCTCTCAATAGTACTGAGCGGCAAATACAAAGTTTAAATACTTGTTAAATATTTGAGAATACATACGTCATATTGCACTTGTGTTTCACACATATTTTAACATGAAAAATAGACATCTTACATCGCTAGGCTTCAAAGATATCAGAGAGTATGAAGAGGGAGCTAGAGGGGGAGGTCCATAAAAACATTACCAATTGTTTTTTTTTTCCCAAAACAAATAACAGTAATTTTTAAAAAATGATAACAGATAACAGCAATTTACATGAGAAAACAGAAAACAATCTAAAAAACAGAATCTCATCAAAGGGTAAAACTATTAACAAAAAACAGTATTTTTATTTTCAGTATAACAGTTAACAAAGATGTCAATTTGTAAGAAAATAGATAACAGCGAGTGGTTCAAACAGTTAACAGTTGCTTTATTAAAACATTTTACACACATGAAAAAAGGACAAACACACATTAACAGAAAAGATCCCCATTTGAATAGTGTTTAACCCGACATTTTACACAATTTTCCTGCTATCGTGGTTTCTGGTTTTAATTTGTGGAGGAAGCCGGAGTACATAGAGAAAACCCCGGCGTCTGATAGGAAAACTAGCAATCTTTGTCAAGTAGGGTTGGAGTTTAAGACACATTGACTGCAGTGATCAACAAGTATAAAATTATTTAGACAAACTTGTTACCAATGACCACTCTACACCGTAGTAATTAACTGTGATAGTTTAAGCTATAATGTTTTTAGTTTAAACATATTTTATTTATTGTAATGCTAAAAAGAAATTAGAGACAAGTTAATTAGGATGTATTTTCCAATAAAATATTTAAGATTTCGAACAGTTGTAATGGATTACTCATAAGTTACACTTCCGGTCAAAACAAGATCAAAATTTACTATATAAAATCTCCCTTTCAAAATGACGAAACAAAAATAAAATATGAAACAAAACAAAATGATAAAACATAATAATAAAAAAATTAAAAAGTAAAATAGAATTTTAAAAAAAATATAGCCGAATTTTAAAACGCTGATAAAGAAAATTATTGTTCATTTTTATTTGCAATTTATTAAATATACAAAAGAAACAAGCGCGATCACACGCGGTATGCAGTTTTCATTTGTCATACAAAAACGTCAATTTAGACATGAGACACGCTGACTTTTAAAATAGAAGCATAAAGTCGAACTTAAAGAAAGAAAACAAACTCGCGTACGTAGGCACTTATGTGCCCACTTTCAAACGACTCACCGACTAATTGATGTTTTATGTCCATTGCATTTCAGCTCTATTCAGGGCGAGATCAAGCAAACAAGTAAATGTGTAAAATGAGATGGGTTTATAAAAGGAAACTTACTGTCGTAAAACAAAACAGTATGGAAGGTTTGGTTGGGATGAAACATTTAATAGTTTGTTGTGAGAACAAGCCTTAAAACGCTTAGTTTAAAAAAATTAGGCTTGTTCAAATGAAATCGAGGAAACCGGGGCTCTAGTAAAAAAAGAAATGGTAAGCTAATTATTTGAAACATTTGTTATTGTTGAGAAAGTACATGTTGTTAAAACAAACTGTCCAAACATAGGTGTCAAAATTAATGATATACAAGTATATTGCAATACATATTTAATTTGTTTGGCACATGTTGTTTAACACAATTTAGAGCTGTCAGTCACTTTATTGAGCTTAACAATCCAAGCACCTAATTGACCTGATAAATGTTCATCATGTTAGGTAATATTAGAAATGAGTACACAAAGTTTATATATTAAATAAAATAAATTATCAACAATAATTCTAATAAAGATTGTTTGAAAAACAACCAGAAAAATTGTAACTCAAAATAAGCAATCGTTCTATTATACGAATTGTTGTCAATGACCGAATAACTGGAACGGTCGACGAACTTGGTAAAATGTTTTATATTTTCTAAATAACAATCGGACAATTCTATTGTATTCCTACATGACATTCCTTAACGTGTGAACTCGAGAGATATATTGAAATAAATAATGGAAATAATTAGTTTATACTAACCGTTACTGTGTCTGTCCGGTGGTTTTAAGTCTGACAATATAAAAAATCTTGCTAACCGCGTTTAGGCGAGTTTATGGTCCTTTTGTCATGTTTGTAGATCCCAAATATCATTTTTGAAATCAACAATTATTTTCCGCAGTAAATCGGCGTTTTAAATTACGGCGGTTTTTCCATTTATATTAATTTTATAGATATTTGTATAGTTTAAAACGTTCCGGCTTTATCAAAGAGCAGTAATCCTTTAAATATATCAACCAAAATTGGCAACGCTCTTGACGAGGGAAAGAAATTTTGGAATATATTTGCGATAGGTTATAACTTTTTATTGTTTTGTCACAAAGACAAATTCAAATACCGCAATGATATAGTAATATTTGAAAAGTTAATGATTTAAAAATCAATTTATCCCTACAAACCAAACGAGTAACATTAAAGGGCGGTCAGTCTTGAATATTGCCTTTATGTGCAACTGTCCCATAATATTTAACTTTAGGTCTGTCGATATTTTTCACTGTTTAAAACTACTTATGCACTTGATATTGGGGTAATATATCCATTAACATCTAAAAAAATAGATTGTCTAGCATCATTTGCGATAAATCGTCTTTTCGTATTTTCAAACCTGTGCGGACAGAAATTCTTCTTGATGAGAAAAGAAAATCCCTTGACATGAAATTCAGAAAATAGGAATTGCAGTTAATATCAGCAATATTCTTAATAGAAAAGAAGTGAAAGATCAGATCCCTTCATAATTAAAAAAATCCATCCATTCCTATTCGTGTCTTATACATATACCAACACAATTGCCCGTAAAATCTTCAACTACATTGCATTGCAGGACCTATACATTTAAACATACCTCAAGCAACCTACTAAATGCACTTGTTCTCATCCGCTTTTCATATTCAATCCCTCTGGTCATGTCATTACTTATGATCTGAACATCATTGACCACGAGAATCTCAAAAACATATTTCTCGTGGTCCAAAATTTAGAGAACCTGAACAAGTAGACTGGAATTCAAATTTCAAAACTATTATTGATTCAGATCAAGACTACGCCATAAAATGGATTAGTAGAGAAAGTGAACAAGACCAAGAATAAGATGCACTGTCCAACGGTGTAAGGACAATAAGGTCTTTGGAACAACATCGAATTAGAAATTGTAGATATTGCATTAATGATCAAAGACCAGGATGATATGAGTTGCCTCAAAACCTCCATGTCAAAAAGTTATCGTCCCTCTAGACAAGGCTTCTAACAACATTGTGTTTGTATGCAGGTCACATAACTATGAATGCCTCATTAAATGATTGGCATAAACTGTGGTAATTCTACATACAAACGTACAAAGATGAAATCCGGGCAAACCATAAGTCCTTTTGCCTTCTTTGCATATTAATTACGACAAAGAGTCTGAAGACTTACCATACTTGTATTTAAATCCTAAATTAAATATAAAGTAAATTATTTATTATAGTGACATGTGTACTTTTAAAATAGATTCAAAACACATAGAAATAATCAAATTTAACACACCCGGCCCATTGGACCTATAAGTCACTTCAAATAGAAATTTCAGAAAAAAACAAAAACAACAAAAGAAGAAGTAAACATGATTGAGTTGAAAATAAATTACTTGTAAATGAACTGTCTTCGTTTTAAATATGCCTTAGAAATATATCTTGCAGTTTGTCTCGGGAAATATTTTAGCAACTGGATTAATTGTTCACATTTTGGTAAATTAATGAAAACATCTAGTCCTCCGATACTTGAATAAAGATCGTTTCTTAGTTCTCTATAGAAAGTACATTCTGTGAGAAAATGGGTTTCAGTCTCAATATTACCAGAGTCACATAAGCAACAGAGTCTTTCTGCGATAGGCTCACCAACATAGCGACCAGTCTCTATACGTAAGGGTAGAATTCCACATCGAAAATGTGCCATTGTTGAACGTTCTGATTTCTGTAAGTTCATCTGAAGATAGGACTCCGTTTGGAAATTTGATTTAAAGATAGGACTCCGTTACAAGGAAAGATACATAGTCGGATCATCTACATGCTACCAAATAGTTGTCAAAACGGTTGACTAAGATATTTTCTGCAGTGAAAATAGCACAGGAAAAATACTATGAAATTGTTTATTCACGAAGTAATATTAATCATATGTAGATTCGTACAAATTCAAAATTATCAACTAACCAAATCACTTTCTACAGAAATGTAAGCGGGAGGTTTGGCATGCCATAAAACCTGATTTATCCTACCATTTTTTTTGGAATGCCTGTACTAAGCCAGGACCGTTGCTGTAGTTGCTTTATGTTGGTTGTTGATTCTGGAGTTTTCCGGTTTCTCAGACTTTGATTTATGGATTTTCTGTTTTGACAGTTTCATCAGTGTTCATCATTTTGTTATAACCTTCATTTATACATAGACGATATAGTTTCTTGCATCCAATCTAACATTAATCTCCTGATGATCTAGCTCATTATTGAAGAGTCAGCATTTATTCTTATAGAGCTTAAAACAAAAAAATATTGGTCTAACACATGATACGTTAGTCTTAAGTAAAGGGAAATTGTAACGATGACATTTTATCATACAAATATTAAAACAGTGCGTCTAAATATTATAATGAATACTTAATATTAAAACTATTTAATCCCACTTTGAACTAAACCATAAATGTCTAAAGATATTACTATTTAAAAAACATAGAATGAAAAGCTGTAACGTTGGTAAACATATATTCCTGAGAAATATAAACGCATCTCTATAGTTCGTGCGTCAAACAAAATCTACCATATTTGTATTATTTTGTTCAACGTTTAGTCTTCAGCGCAATAAAATCATATCGACTATGTCTATCGTTATAGGTATGGAGTTAATTGGTCATCTTCTTTATGGCAGTTGTGAGTTAGATGAAAAATGAAACCAAACGTAAACAATGCTGAAAACAAAAACGTGCATGTGTATAACTTATTCTTGAAGTATATAGATGTATTTAAAACGAATCTAAAAGTTAAAAATAAACTATATACGTATTTATTGTACGTAGAATTACATTTATTTAGTACACACAACATTATACTTATTAATAATATAATGCACACTACGGAGTATGTGATGCAACAGTTTCCTGTATCCACTTTATATAGTTTAGTACTTTAGCATAGACACCAGGTTTGCTTGGCTCTGTAAACAAATCCTTAGATTAGAAATAATTGCATTTTGTCCATTTTCTCACTCTTGTTTAATGATTTGTCACACACATATATTTAATCAAATGTATAGCATGCTTTTTGTGCGAGCGTTACACAGCACTGTATGTTTTCATACGTTCATGCGTGCATTAAATATGTTTTTTCATTTAAAAATATTTCTTTGGTTAAATAAATTTGTGTTACACCTTCGTTATTTTTCTGCTATATAATGAAAAACAGTTACAAGTTTTTACTTGGAGAGGACGCCAGCGTATCGTCGACAGGCGCACCTTCGGAATTCCAGCTATGTTGTCATTTAAGGTTGAAGTATAGTGCATATTTTTTCAAAATCATACACGAACTCACAAAATCAATACTTGTTCAAAATGAATATTTTGTTCTTTTCTAAATATGATCTGAAGAAATTGATAACTTAGCGAATGGTCATAGTTTTGCTTGAAATATGTTTCTTATAGGGTGTTTAATATAAAAAATGACATGGTACTTTATAATATGGTTTGACTTGCTGACATGTTTCGAATGGACTTTATATTCATTTAGTATTAGGCAATCAAAGAATTATGAACATACCCATTCTAGTAAAATTACATAGCCATGGCAACACAAAATAGCTCTGAACAAAAGAACAATATCAGGTGTTTGGACGGATGATACAATCTTGGTTCAAATAGCAGTAAGTACTCAAGAATATCAGTGTGACACGCTCTTAATGATGACCATAAAGTAAACAAGGCAAGGGTTACATTTGACTGTCATGAATTCCTTATTTATCAGCTATCCTGTGCGCAACAAACGTCTGTCATGAAAATCACAACAACTGCAGTCTTGGAAATATCTTATAAGCTGTGACATATATATCTAGTTATAAGCGGGGCTGCAGGAAGTACTACACAAAAATTTTACAATTAGGAAATTGAAGTCGTCTTAACAAAGGCAATAATCCGTCTTTTCAAAATATATTAATAAGAACTCCCACGTGATTTATGGTTTCTTGAATATAATGATAACAGTTATTAAACTGCACTGAAATACCAGTCTTACGCTCATCTTGGAACGTTGTATCATTTCCCCAACGATGCATTATGTTATTTGATAGCTGCAATCATGTCCTTTTAGATTTTGTCGTATAATTGGTTCATTTATGAATTGTTTTTTCTTGAGGTAATGCAAGTGTATATAAGTGTAGGCTAGGAACTCGTTTAAAGTTAAAATGGATATTCATTTAAATAGTATTATGTATTTTTATACAGTATATTTTCACCTCATAAACATTCATTTTGATTTATTGTTTTTGTTATTTTTCTATGTATGACCGTGTTTTGTTCGTTTGTTTGGTTTTTTTTTGTTTTTACCTAATCTATTTGCATTTGATGGTTGTTTGTCTTTTATTGGTATTTACGTGCATTAAGGTGTTTAAAAATAGAGGTCGCTAATGATTCTGTAATGTTATTTGTAGTTTTGTGTTGGCGGGATACGTTTAAGCATGTCTGTCTTGTTGGTGTAGTACAATTCAGGACAGGAATGTGCTCTCTTAAACAAATTAAACAAGACCATATAACAATTGTTATGAAATTCAAGCTAGTAGTTAATGGTCTGGTATTATTCTTTGTGTTATATGTTTTCGTTAGTTTTTTGTGATTTCTTTTCTTTCTTTAAGTGGATAATTAAATTGTGAGATTTCTTTTTAGTTTAGCTTTTCTTTATATGAACCTACCTGCACAACCATAACCCCACGAAACTACCCCTTGTAGATACCATTGATGTGATGTCTGGCAGACAAATGGTCCACCACTATCACCCTATAAAATAATTAACAAAAATTGTAATTGAAGATACTTGCAGTGATCACCAATGCTACAAAACAAGCGATCGGCTACTGCAAAATAGTAAACACAATTGAACGAGAGCTTCTGTGCGTTAAAAAGTGTCTCTGTACATACAAACGACCGCTTAAATCTACTATAATTCCCCAATATACATATGCTTACTGCAATGCCATAAGCTATATATATGATGCAAAGCATATAGCCATGTACTGCGTTATTTCATGACACCGCTGTACAATTTCAATGCAGCAAATACTAAATTTAAATTTTCAAATTTGTAAAATAATATAAGTTTTATTTATATAGTAAAGATACGAACGCAATTGCTTAAGTGATATTGTTATCTGCAGTGAAAGATACCAACCTGACACGAATCGTGACCACCTTCCTCATATCCTGCACAAATCATGTTTTCAGAGATAGAGTATGGGCCAAAAGAAAGAGACTCATTGCATGCCTTGTTGTTATAAATTGGAACCTCGGCCTGCTTCAATATACTTTCACAACAAGTGTCTGAAACGTATAACATTACAAGAAGAGCGGCATAAGTTTCTATTATTTTAACCAAAAATAATTCTTATAAGATACAGACCTAAGACTTTAACGCTGAATAAAGAACTAGCTGAAATGATTTGGCATTGAATTCTGTGGATCACTCTATGTTTTGTTTCATTTTTCTCAGCCTATATATAGCCTTCCGCATTTAACTATCACTAAAATTTGTCTATGAAGTCCTAATTGCTATATGTTCCCTACATTAAAAGAAATCTTAAGATTTTTAATTTGTTGACAGATATATAACTAAAATTAATAAATTATAGTAATAGTAAGTTTAAAATACCTTCTACATTACCCCATCCACTGACTACACATTTCTGCCCATCCGGAGCTTCCATTAGAGGCAAACAAACAGGTTGTACGTAGTTATTAAGCTCTAGCGGCGCATTTAACTTCAAAAGTGTTATATCTGTGTCTAACAAATATGTGTCGTACTCCTCGTGAATGAGAATTTTAGTAACACGACGAACTTGTTCGTGAGAATCAGTCTTGAAAAGGTGTTGCTTACCAGCATAAACTGTCCAGACATCATTGTAACGATCACTATAAAACATCATGACTTTATTTATTTTAAATATTTTTGCCCGTTTTCTGTCTTGAAATTTATCTCTGTGATCATGTAATAAATAATTTGTAATAATGACAGCATGACATTTAAAACATTTGATCAACTATAATATAATTGTATTATTTATTATTTATTATATAAATCATATACTTTAAAGACAATAATAAACATTTGATTGCTTAACAATACCGCTGTAGCATTCAACTAAATAACATGTAAAAGGGATCTTTATTATCATATTATTTGAAAATGTGCTTTGGTTGCCATAGTATATTACTATGTTTTGAGAACATAAAAAGCTGTTCAAAGTTAGATACGGACAATACTCACAATAAAATGAAAACTTGATAAATGTTAGATAAATAATCAATAGGAATCACGTGTTGCTTCCTTGTTTTTTATTTTAGTTTTTACAATGATTATACGTACGTGTCAAAACAATGTGATGCTGTTACAACCCACTCAGGGTGAATAATAGAACCACCACAGTAATGCTCTCCGTTATTAAAGAGAGAGACCTGCCATGGCCAGCTATGTGGTATAGCCTTGCTTCCGCCAACTATGCGTTTTCCTCTTACATGTGGTTTGATTACTGTACCTCCACACCTTGTACTATTTCCTGTAAATATAAAAATACGTTTACTGCATTGAATGTCGTCTTTTTGGAAGTACAGATGAAAACAATATAATTACTTAATTTTTGTGGAGCAATACATGTACTTTTAAGTACATCGATTTGTACAAGAGGAAAATGTTTGAAACATTTTTTTGTTTGCAAATAATGTGATTGCTGAATGTAAGGAAACAAATGATAAATTAAACTTGGATAAAAAACAATTGTATTTCTAACAGTTACAAGACTGAAAATGGTTCAGCTGAATTTGTGATTTATATACCCAGGAGGTGAACATTGTAACGGTTATTTGGTCCATATAATCAACCGCATTACAAAATAACTTTTATGAATAGCTTAATACATTTATATGAATTGAAAACCTGACATTATCACATGTTTGATGCAAATAAACACTCTACACTTAAATATTGTATTTTTCTTAAATAGGATGCGCACACTTCCCCACGAGTCTTAAATATATTACCACAAATAAGTTCATCTGTATTGTCTCCACAGTCATTTCTGTCATTACAAACTAAGTCGTATGGAATGCACTTTTTGTTTCCACACCTAAACTGTGATGACGTGCAATCAGCTAAAAATAAACAACATTTTGGTCTTTATGTCTATATTGTCTGAATTAAGAACGTGTAAATATGTAAAACATATCTGCAGAGTTCCCGGATCAACCTGAGCCCTACAAATCTACCGAGGGTAGATAAGGGTCGATCGTTGATACTAGATGCGATATAGTTATTGCGATTTCATAACATTTTTATAATAAATTAAAATTGCAAGTTGAAAAATATAAAAATATACTGCCTTTTAGGGCAGATATGGATCTCCATTGAAAAAATATATGATATATATAAATATAAATGTATATATGCACTGGAGGTATTATACTCCTTAGCGATATAATTCTACAGCCTCTATCACTATAATGAAGGCGAAACAAAAGATATCTTTACTAAATACATGATAATAACTGTTAATTTAATAAATAAAAGTTGCGTCTCTTTAATCCTTAATTATTTCTAACTCATCTTATACATATAGTAAACTTACGAATGGGATCATGGATTGTGTAATGTAGCTTGAATCCAAATCCTCCATTAAAACTATCACTAACAAATCTAACAAACATGTTAGGACCTTTACTTGTTACATATTCTGGGTAGATCATGCCACACACTCGTGCCATTTGGTTTCCATTTATATTGGTTCCTTCGTGAACAGCTATATAATCCTTTTTACAATCCTGGCTGTATTCCACGTTTACCATCTGTTAATCAACCAAATCATCTTGCATGCATTAATTAGTTTTCAATGATAAAATTTACAATTCTTTAGTGATTTATTTAGATAGACCTTTGTCCATTATCTCAATTTATTGTCATATCTCCTGTAGTTAATTATATGTAAAATGAAAGGTGCTTTCTATTAGCATATTTAATAGCAAGTTAATGAAGATATGATGAACAGCGAGGAAAATGGATTGTCCGATGGAATAAAAGTGGGATAATTGTATATGTTTTCCTAAAACCTTCGACCAAAAATATGATGAGTTAATTTTGCATTACCAAATGTATTTTTGATGATAAGTTGTTAAGTTTCAGTTTGTTTTACTTTTGATGTCAATAACTTTATCATAAGTGATACCTTTATATGAAACTATCTCATTTAAATATTTAACGCAAAATAGGAATTCAGTGAGATGATTAATAAGAAAATACCGAGTCCTAATAAAAATAACGAAATTCAAGTATGAAATATAAAGGCTGTGCAGCAAACATCTCAAAAGCACAACAAGTAAAAGATTCTTTAAACATATACAAAAGTCGCCACAAAACACTAGAAAAGAGATAGTTAACAAACAAAAAATATCTCTCACTATAATTGCATAATTTATATGTAGTAACATAATAATCTTAAGTTGATTGTTAGAAATAACTGCTTTATCCGACTTTCTGTGAGTTTTAATTCTGTGCAAAAGTAATCACTGTAGAAATCTCATGCCCGAAAATATCTTGCACATTTTATTTAAAGCTTCTTTCTAATATGAAAATTATTCATTAAAAACAAATGGAGAATTATTAGACATTTACGTATTATGCTGACTTAATTGTGGCTGAAATTGGAATTCCTTATTACACAGTATTCCTTTGTTGACATTTATATCTTGTTTGTAAATTTAGCACTACATCTCTCAGCATTTAACATACATCGAAAAACAGCGTGATGACTTTCCCTAATGGCGCACGGATATGCCATCTACAATTAAGGTTAGTTGGATACTCTGTGGCTCCATCGTAATGATCAGAGATGATAAAACCAAAGGGATTCCAAAAAGTAGTGGGCATGCGTTCTGTGCATGCAGGAAGGTGAGCTTCAGCTTCAGCTAAGTAGTATTTAAAAGATAATCAGTCAATTAACATTCACAATTCAAAAATATGTTTCAAGTATCACTAATAAATAAATTATATAATACATGAGCTGATACATTCTATATTGTCTCAAATTTTGTTAACGGTCGATTCTTAAATAGTCAATTAGTTACAGGTGGCACTGAACTATATACAAGTTTGTTGATTTCAAAGAAACCAGTTTCGTTACGGAAAACTATACTGGTTTACACATTTATTACATAACAGAACAGGGGCCACGGTGACCGAGTGGTCAAGGTAGTTCGTCTACTATTGATCACGTGGTATGTCAACACAGAGATTGCGGGTTCGATTCTCACTGCAGGCATGGTGTACTCGACTCCAATCTTAATTGACAAGGATTGCCAGTTTTCCTACCGCAGGTCGGGAGTTTTCTCCGAGTACTCTGGCTTCCTCCCCAATAAAAACTGGACGCCATGAAATAGCTGAAAAATTGCTGAAAGTTGCGTTAAAACAAACAAACAAACATAACAGAATATATTTAAACAGGTAGGTCAATTTACGATGTTCTGTTGATAAGATCTCGAATATTAACACTTAATTACCAGAATGTCGACAGATGGCATGTACAAAATAGCGTTCATCTAAACAATTTGCTAATCCCAAGAATCATCAAATTGATAACGTATATCGAACCTTTTTGGCAAAAATTTCTCGTATTAAGAAATTGTTACTTACGTTTTGTCATTACAGTTTCATATGTTGCAATAACACCTCCATATTCATAAAAGTGATCAGCATAAAATACTATCATGATCTCGTTTGAATTTGAATATACATCTCTTGGAAGTTTAGAACCACAAAGAATTGCAATGATGTCATTTCCAGCACTTGGCCCGTCATAGATTTTAACCCCGTCGGCTTTGCACTCAAACGATCTTTGAATGCTAAAACTGGTAAATTGAACTTTGAAACGGGTCCCCACTGGTCCAAACATTCTCCATGTACACAAAGTAAAGGGTGGGTAAAGACCAGACGTATCTTTTGGCGTAGAAATAGTTCCGGGTGCAGTATAGTTGATCCATGTGGAACAGTTTGAAACCCCTGTTGAATGTTGGGTTGTGGTGTTTTCACTTGATGCTATAAAAGTAATAATAAGAATGAATTATTCCCTTCTTCAATAGGTAATAGCAAAAGTAACAATTATGTAATTATATTTGATGTGATGTTACACCTACATGTAATGCAAAGAACAAGTTAATAAAGCAATTAGACAAAGACTAACAGTTCTGACGAGAGACTAAACAAGAAAACACAATTATCCTGTAAAGAAAACACAAACTTCTATAAAACAACAATCAAATAAAGTGTTCTAGAAGGATTTATTTATATCTGCTTAAAAGTAAAACACATACAGCACTTCCTTTTTTCTATCTTGCTTACAGTCTGTAAATAAAGTGCGCGGCTACATACAATTGCTCATGAATAGTATCGGAAACCTTATTCTAAGCTGCTTAGACTTCATTAGGTTTTACCCAATCCTTAAATAGTATAAAACTCTATTACGAAGGAAAAGCTAAATAGAAACTTAAGGATACAACTTGTGCTGTCAAAAGCACATGTTTATGTGCTGCTTTTTGACACATTTTGTTTTTGACAAATATATTAACAGTATGCAATTGCCTTTGTACATATCAGGCCTATGCAGCATGCAGTATGTGGATCACATCTTATGAAACCTGACTGTAATCTGCTTTGTCTGTTGGTAAGTCCAGTGTTTTGGTCTGTATTTTTTCACATATCGTTCAATAAGTAAACGATAACGTGCTCCATATATTTAAATATTGACCCATATATATCTTTAGCATTCCATTTCAACTGTTTAAAAACCTTATATGCTGTTAAACAACGTTCTACAGTGTTAGTACTAATTTTAGGCATTTTGACTTATTCAATATGTACATACAATATACAGAACATGTACAGCGTTTTAAGCAATGTAATGGCATGTGTTCTATAGACAACACTGATTTTTAAGATTTCATAAGTTTTCTAATAAAATTCCAAATAAAGTGCGCACAACCCATCCAGTGTCATGTTTTCTGCTGTGTACTTACAATTAATGGCTTGCCAATGGAGCTGGAATCCTTTTTGACTGCCTGTTGTATCAGCCATGAATTTAACAATAGCACGGTTACTTTGAATGTAAACCGCCTCCGGAATTTCGTCACCACAGAACTCGCCTGTCAAAATAAAGCTGTTAAATGAAGTTAATGTACAAAACGTATTTAAATATAATGTAATGAAAGCGTTCATAACAGAGGGTATTCGGATGTAAAACACTTGGTATTTATACGCTTAAATACAAAATTTTTTTGTAAATCCTATGTAAGATGTACTTTTACAACAGAATAATGATATGTCATACATAATAAGTAATCATAAAAACGAAAACATTGTTAGTTTAGAAAACATAATATAGACATTTTTATTAAAGTTACCGATTTTCCAATGTATATTAAAGAAAGTTCTTATTAAACAAAATAGCTTTTAACTAAAATCAAACAGATATCAAACAAGTGGTAGGCAGTTAAAAAGAAACACATTTTTGGAAGTTATTTAAATATATTTGAGAATTAAACCGTAGGGCTAGACGTCAAGTTTTTTCCTTATTGATCTTTATGCCCAAAATATCTCGTGATAATCTTATTTGATGCCGAGATAGAACGAGAATATTTTTCAACAAGGAAATGGTATCTATAGTGAAACGTACTAAATTGAGCTAACGAATCTTTTTATTGTAACCGTGGTTTATTAGTTTATCCCGAAGAATTTGTTGACATTTGCAAAAATCAGTTCCAAAATTCTTTTTCAATGCAGACAATATCATTTCAAATATACCCTGCAAAAGTTATATCAGAAATCAAAATTGCGTAAGACAATTGAGCCCCCTTGAAACTACATTTGATTTCTTAGTTACCTGCCAAGATTAAATAGTATTATCTAACATATTCTTGGACTTTTAAGGAACAGGCGCTAATTTTAGAAAAGTCTCTTCGGAGAAACGAAAAACATCTTTAATCGGAATTCTAAGTACGCCGTAATAAAGTGTTAAGAAAGAATATAATAATAAAATACTAGAAATTCTCATACAAACTGTAAATAGACACATACCCATTAAAGAAATAACTTGTACACATCTTGAATTAAGGAAAAACAAATAATGCTGCCTAAATACATACCTACAAATTCATAATTGTTGCCGTTGTAAATGGTCAGTCTGTCTTTATCACAACCTGCAAGTCCATCCTCTATGTCGAATACTCCTTCAAAGGAGATTTGAAGATACTACAAAATATATAAGAAAATCGCTTTTTCAAGAATATATTTCTGGTATTTAAAATTATTTAAAATTGTTTAAATATAACCATTACAGACACTAAAAGAAATTATTTTGTGTAATAGTCTTTAGATTGTGATATTGAACTGTAAAGGCAATTACCGAATCGTGCTTTACTTTACAACTGCCTCCAACTCTTATAGCCAGTGAATGCTCTACTTTACTGTTACCTTCAACGTCTAGTACCAACTGCATTCTTCATACCCATTGAATAACGCCAATATCAAAAAATGCTTCACTATACATTCTTGGTATACTCTTTTTAACAAACTATGAATGCTTTACTCTACTTTTGTATGAATGCTTTACTCTACTTTTGTCTCTAGCGCTAATAGTTCGTATTTTTGTTTAATAACCTTTTCAGGGGGAACATTAATGTCCCAATGACAATTTGAATTATTATTGTATTCTCCACCAAACGTTTCGTAGTTCATACTGGTGAACTTTCCGGATGTACCATTTTGCCAAGACGGACTTCCACATCCCGACGATCCTACAATGATATTAATAAATGGTTATGCCTATTAATTTAAAATTGTGTAAACACACTCATAGGTTAACAACGCTAATCAACGATAATCATTTATCAAAGCTTAACTTGGGTTTGGGTTATTCACTTTTATTTTTTTTGCTTTTGTCTTGTTTTCGTGTTTTATATGCTTTGTATCCACATTGTTGTTTGGTTTTGTTTCCTTGCTTTTTTTATTAGCTCAAATTCTCAGCGGATAAATGAATTGTGAAATAATTAAACCTTTATGAATTGTCAGTTTAACCTAAAGTATCAAATCTCTCGTTTGCAAATTGTGCATAATATCCTTTTTGTCCTTTTTATGTGAGGAGAAGTACTTGCCTGCCTTGTTCAAATATTTTTCCTTTAAAATATTTTACGAGAGAACACCAGCTGTGCGGATAGAGTATGACATCTTGTTGGGAGGATTTCATGCTATATTACGAAAAACATTACATCGGAGCATAGTGGCTAACTTGTTTTCAGACTTTCACGCTTCTTGCACAATACAGATCCACTTTTGTCGAAAAGTAAGCAGTATACAGGTGCAACAAAATGACTAATTTTTCCTACTCAACATTCCATAATTTTCTACTGGCAGTCAAACGTTTCTGATCATTGTTCAATCACATTTTTATGTAACTTGATTTTGATTTGTTCACGAGTTCTACAAACAACACCGGTGATTAGAAAACCTCGTCTCACTACGTAATAATAAGCCCAATTTAACAATTTCGAGATACGTTTCGTAAAAGATAACGATAATCTACAGAAATAGACCGATAACTTACGGCTAGGTTTTAGCAGAGAAAATTTTATTAATATTACCTTATTATATCAAGTAGCAGTTCTGCTTCATTTACCATATTGTGATAATAATTGTACTCGGTATTTCATTCATAATAACGTTAAGATTATGTTTTAGTAGTAAATAAAGATCAAGTTGCAGTATCTAGTCCCAGGATTATGACATACTGATTTGATTAAGTGTTTTTGATTTTTCTTATGTCATGAATTATTATGTTTGTGATGACATTCAAAGGAAAACTTTACCCAGACAAGTAAGAAAGTAAACATCATTTGCCAACTCTTTAATTGGTGATGTAGAAATACAGACCCTGAATGTAGAAATAAATTACCATGTTGCCAATTACAATGCAACTCGTCTGTTCCATTAATACAGTCATCTTCACCGTTGCAAAGGTAGTTTTTGGTTATACACTTGCCGTCATTGCAGTGAATATTCCCGGGGTCACAGGATGCTATAAAAGCCAAAAACAATTCAGAACATTTCCGTGTCTAAAGATAATTTCCTTGATCTATAGAAATATTTTCCTTAGAAGACTCATACTCTGGTATGTAAAAGAGATGATGTCTATACATTTACTTTAATTTAAAAATGTCAATCGATACTTTTAACACCTTTGTATGATCTGTTACCTACGAAACTAAACATTAAACTACATATTTCTACTTACCCAACTCATAAATTGTTAGCACTGTTAAGCGTTTTCCTCTGCTTTTAGACGACAGTTGCTCAAAGTACATAAAAACACAATGACACATGGTTTGTCGTTACTCAAATGCTAACTTACACGATAACTGGGGATGATACATCATTAAGTTTGACCCAAGCATCTTTCACTTAGATTAATTGCAGATTGGGTATCATTGGGTTTAACCATAGCACTCTTAACTTACACAATATTGAAACGACACAAGGGTGGTTTTATCCGCGGATCCTTAACTTACATGGCATCAGACAGATCTTTAAATTTTCATCAGACGAATCGCCACAGTCATCTATAGAATCGCACAGGAATTCACGTTTAATGCAAAGCTGTGTATCACATTTAAACAAATCTTTACCACAAGCGACTACAAGAAGAAAGAAAGGAATTAAAGGTTCACTAAATGAGTCAGAATATTTCTACACGGTTTTGTGAACAAATATAATGTTAAACATAAGAAGATATCCTTTGTGATTTGTAGCTGTCACTTTCCTTATTAAATTATATTATATTATATTATATTATATTATATTATATTATATTATATTATATTATATTATATTATATTATATTATATCATATCATATCATATCATATCATATCATATCATATCATATCATATCATATCATATCATATCATATCATATTATATTATATTCCATATCATATTACATCATATCATGTGAATCTTGTTGTTTTGTTTAATATATTGTAAACTTTGAGATATGTACCTGAAACTTGTTGGAAGTGGTAACGCAGTCTAAATCCGACAAAGTGTGTTATATCGTTAGATACAAAATCGATATATAAATATCTTCCAGACGACACTAACTCAAAGTCTTTACTTCCACAAAACTTATTGATGAGTTTCGACTCTTTACTTTGCCCATCGTATACCACAACAAAATCGGAATCACAACTATAACGATAAAATAATAAAAACTTTACCAATATTTCGAAAATGAAATTAAAAAAAAAAAATTGAGATCTTCACTTCTCTTTCCACAAATTAAAAAGTTATGGTTCATTCTATGGCACATATGTTTTGAAATTGCTAATACCTTTAGGTTACTTTCTAGTTATCAAACTATATTTAGAAGTATAATATAATAAAGTAGGAGTAAATAAGGTTTGTAGTTTTGGATAAAAATGATCAGGATTTATTTATATATAAAAAATAAAAGAAAAAAGTCACATAGTAGTAGTTGACTCAAATTCTTTCTCAAAGTCTGTATTATTGTTAACTGATCGATGTTTTAAAAAATACATAAATGCTGAAATGTAAGCTTGTAGGTGATGACTACAGGAGTGTACTAAATAAAAATATAGATAAATGTCTTTTATTGAGTGAGTCGTGTTAAATAAGATTCAACTAGTCACCATATTATTCGAAAACGGTTTACTATGTTTAAATAATAGATGTAATTGATGCACAAATCGATTGGTTGATGAACAATTATTTCAGCAATGTATGGACAATCAAGTTAAATATACTTATATAAGAGCATGATACAATTTTAGTTACAGTAACTAGTTGGTGTAATAGAAATAAATAATAAAAACGAAATAGTATAAAATCAAGCAAAACGAAATAACATACTCGTCGCCTCCTTCAGTGTGGAAGGCGTCTGTTTTCAATCTTACCACTTTTCCAGCTGGTGCACTAATTATCCACGTGCAGTGAGAATTTGGACTATAGTGTGTATGTCCATTGTAGTGGTCTGATTCCACTACACCTGGCGTTTGAGTCAGCACACCGGATCCACCACATCCAGAACGTCCATAATCTGAATATCAAAAAGGTCCTTTATATATTTGTTTAAATTTGTTCATATATTAATTATATTTTTGGATTTCTTTATTTGGTTCTGTCATGTCTGTCTTCACCTCTTACAAAATAGCTTGTATTAATTTAAAATTTAGATCAAAATTTTAAATTTTGAAAAAAATTCTGTCTTCTTTGTTTTTTATTTTATATTTTTAACTTAAAATTACGGTCATTAACTTTACTGCTATTCAGTGTCTTGGTAAATATTGTTAACTCATCCACTCTTATTTTAGTTACAATAAACTAACGCATGCGACCTATGTTTACGTCTATTAATTAATTTTCATTTTTCTAGTTATAATGAGGACTTTGATAAATAATTTAAAAGTTAACTTTTCTTCCTTTGTATGTGTATGCCGTATTCTGTTGTTTGATATATTCCAAAAATGTTTGAAATTTTTGAACATTTTATACAATAGAACCTGGTTTTAGGTCTGTTTACGCCTGTTTATACGAATTGCTTCATAGACGTACAATATAGTCTTACATTAGAAGTCTGATACATTAACAAGGTTTCCATATTTCAAATATAAATCCGATCCAATTATGTTTTACACACAAACGACGTAAATTAAACCATGATCTATATTTGCAAATTGCATGATCGTTTAATAGATACTTTTTATTGCAAAACCGCCTAAAGAATCTTGTTACCCTCCTATTCGTAGTTAGTCCTTCAGTTCATGTTATCGCTGTATATTTTAACATCATACTATATAAGCCCCAATTACAATTTTTGTTCAAAAGAACAGTAGCTTCAAAATATCGATGGATTCGTTAGACTACTATGTTACGATCTGGCTATTTCAGGAATGGCATAATAAAATGAATACTAAAAGTAAGGAAAGACCTGGTAAAAATCGTATGGGTTTCTTTACCAAGTAACAGCATTAAACTTGTATTTCACAACCCACTAAACCACCACCCTCATATACAGCATACAGTCGGGTTTTAAGGTCTTATTAAAACATATTGACACGATATGAATACATGATAATTAGTCAAAAAATATACTAAAAAAATCAGCATCTATCATTCTGAATCACGAAATGAATACATGATAATTAGTCAAAACATAAACTTTTATCAGCATCTATGATTCTGAATTACGAAATAAATACGCTGAAAATGAAATTTTTCAAATATTAGATTTTTGACAACATATTTCCATTTTTGAAACAGGCGTCATTTAACAAATTTGCCATTCTGATGATTACAAATTTGCTATTCTAGTGATTACAAATTGTGTTCATTCTTTGCAAAATCCGCATTGTACTTTGTAGACGGTTAGAGCATTTAAGGTCATTTTTGAAACTAAAAACCTACGCAAAACACCTATAATTTACGACCCGCTATATAGATGATGTCTTGACATTGAACAATGGTGAGTTCGGTTACACTGGCTTTTTGCATTTGGTTTACCATAGAGAATTTGAAATGAAAGACTATCAATATACTTAAGTCGGCTTCTTAATGACACGTTCTAGAAAAGACATAAACACTACAAACGAGACAAGAGGGACGTGATAATAAACTTTCATCAATAGCAACATTTCCGAAACACCGTTATTTGGTGTATACATTTCATAGCTTATATGTTATGTTAGATGGTGCGACCGTTAGGTATACCAATTTTCTAGACGCCACACTGATGTTAACTATAAAGCAGGTTGAGATTTCGCTTAAATGCATTTTCTTATTAGTGTGGCAAAAATTAAGCAGCACCTGCTCAAGAGCCTGTATTTCTATCCAGATTTCGTGCTAGAAGCTGCCTGCTGACAAACAAATCTACATAGCAAGGGGTCTATTTTGGGACAATAAAAGTCATCGCTTAGAAAAATTTTACGGTCACCAAAAAGACTTAGTCGACATTTACGGAACTCTGGTCACAAACGACCACTGATTTGTTCCGTTTGTCGTTACCATTTTTTCGGGTGACACATGTGGAACAGGATTTGCATGCCTTTCCAGAGCACTTAGACTCACCACCAGTCGTAAGTAGTGATAAAGTTACTCATTTCTTTTGTGCGTGTGTCTGATTGTTTTGCTGTTGTCCAATCGTTTGTTTAATTATATTTTTTATGTCCTTGGCTTATCATTTCCCTAATGCTAATCGGTTTCTTATAAGAAATTAGACACTCTTTGTTTTTGGTATTATCCCAACAAACTTCCATGGCTGTCATAAATTGATCATCAATCCATGTATTCACTCTTATATCTGAATATGATTATGACATGACAATAAGTACCTCTTCGGCTATCTAATTGGCAATATATACTGATAACTCGTCCGGAACAACTGCTTTTGTTTTCTTTTTGTGTTCTGTGTATTTGTCTAAACCCTAATTTGTAATAGTCCTTTAACTTTTGGCTTTTGGTTTTAGGTCGATTGTCTTGTGTGTTTTCATATTTGAAATAAACTTAGGGAAAAATCGTAAAACAGTAAAAGTATCTCAGGAATGAATATCAAGAATATAGCAACAATAAAAATTGGATCGGAACTGAAACACATAATAGTCATCTATCCAACTTAACCCTTACATGCCTTAAATTTCGCATAATCAATTAATTGTTTAATTAGTTAAATACAACCATGGAAATTTGTGTTTGGTTTCATTGCCAACAGTAAGAAGGCTCCACCTATACGTTTCTTTTAAACCACTATGTGAACATTTTCTCCAAAAATACTTTAAAATGGAAAACGCGTTAACAAATGTACATTCTTTTTCGTAAAATTCAAAAGCGCTGTTGCACTCTGGTATTTCTTTTCATATTATTTTTGAAGAAAACCCTAAAATGGCTATACAAGATGGCTACACACTTTATTATAAATTCATATGTAGTCCAGGAGAAGATTTGGAGAAAAAAACAAAAATAAACATTTGATAAGAACTGAACACATAAGAGACATTTACCCAACTTAACTCAACAATTGTGTAATTAGTTAAATACAAACCTGAAAATTCTTGTTTGGTTTCAGTAAGAAGGTCAGAACTATTAGTTTCTTTGACCACTATGTCAACTTCTCCTTTGAAAAATATTTTAATATGCTGCAAAAAATGCAACAATCTGAATATATGTATTTTATTGAACGATAGTGTAGTTAACACAATTATTTCAACTGTTATCGATACATATAACGAAAATTTGCAATTGTGTTAACACAATTATTTCAACTGTTATCGATACATATAACGGAAATTTGCAATTGTGTTTGTTTGAAAGAATTGAAGTTCTTGTGATAACACTCAGTATGATACTGCTGCTCTAGCCGGGAATAGTTCATGGAAAATGTTATGCAGAGATTTTTAACTGTTCTCAACTGCTCTAAATTAGAGCAGCTCTAGGTAGGGGATAATAAGTAGTATAGTTCTAGAAATAATAAAAGATCTGCTTTATAACAGTTTTCCTGACTATTCGTGATTCAGCTTTGAGTTGCCCGTCTTTAAATAGCAGTATACATTTTCTTTGGCTGCAGCCTAGATATCTATTTGACATTATCAGCAAAAATGGAGAACTATACATAATACGTGAAACGACATGTGTGGCACCTAAAAAAATAGTATGACTATTTGGAGCGCTCCACATGTGCATTATTAATTCAATGTCTTTTAGAGGTCACCATATCCGCTACATTAGTTCATTACGTAAAAGATTTATTTCATAGACGAACAGATATATGAAATAAACGAATATAATCGATGACATGATCGTATTATAAAAATTTAATTTAACTACGTCTTAGACATGTTAATGTTACACATCCTTCTTAGCATTCCAGACTGTTAGGGAAACCAACATGTAGCGAAATTTTTTCGTGTATTATTGTATGTTTTTGTATGAAATTTTACGTTTTTTGTGTGCTGACGACTGCGTTACGAGCTCGATTGTTTAGCCCAGAAGATTACTTGTAAGATACTAAGCGATAACATACTGCTTTTAAGCAGATCAGTTTATGTATTTAATACGAATGCTTCATCCAAAGTTTTCTAGCATTTAGCAGAGTTAGCATAGCAAGTCATGTCTATTATCCAAACGTGGTACCAATTTTTCTCTGCCCAGCAGTCTGTTTTTTTCTGATTTGAGCATTTAACACGAAAGTTTTGTGGTATAGCATAGTAGGCTTCAACCCGATAACTCTTCGAAGTCAAGTAGACTACACCTATGCTATTAGCGCTTTAAAATGGCCTAAAGATCATATTTTAGATGATTTGTCATTTTCAAACATCTTTCTCAAAACAAATATAGGACAGGAATGTTACATTTTTTTTTAATTTAGAGCATTACAGAATATATTTTTATAATAACCGCAAAGTTTTGGGAGATTATTGTTTCTACACCGTTTATTATTAAAATTGTAATTACAGTTATTATTAAGGCTTTCCACTTTCCAGTGGAAAGACTTATTGCATTTTGTCTGTTTCTTATTATTATTAAGGCTTTCCACTTTCCAGTGGAAAGACTTACTGTTATTTGTCTGTTTCTTATTATTATTAAGGTCTTTCCCACTACAGTGGAAAGACCTTATTGTATTTCGTCTGATTATTATTATTATTATTATTCTTTTAATCTTCCAACGCCAAAAGGAAAAAAGTGTCTTGACGTATCGCTTTGAAACTTGGCACAATTAACCGACACTACTTGGGCTCGATCTGAGTCACCCTGCGAAACCGATCTATTTTTAGTAACGGAGTTATCTGCCCCAAACCCAAAACCCTTGTGTTCAGGTTAACTCACAAACCATGACAGATATCCAAAATCTAAAGTGGGGAAAATGTTGTCTAACTCATGGCCATGATTTGTCATGCAAAAAAATTTCTTCAATCCACTTCCTGTTTACGCGATTTTGACGCGAAATTTGTCGAAAACGTCAAAGTTGTCGGATTTACACAAAACTTGGTTTCCAAGTAGATATGAGGGTCCTCATTACATATATCGGATCAAAAAAATTTTTCGGTCCACCATTTTCAAAATGGCCGCCATTGAAATTTTGTTTTCAATATAACTCAAAAACCATAAAAAATTGAAGCAGACAATATATCAAAAAATGTTCCTCTCATTGAGATCTACATTTGATATAAATAGTTGAAAACTGTGCGACAAACCGTTTTCGAGGTTATGGCCCTTGACAGGTTTCGGCTAAATTTTGTTTTCAATATAACTCAAAAACCATAAAAAATTGAAGCAGACAATATATCAGAAAAATGTTCCTCTCATCGAGATCTACATTTGATATATAGTGTCGAAAACTGTGCAACAAACCGTTTCCGAGGTTATGGCCCTTGACACGTTTCGGCTAAATTTTGTTTTCAATATAACTCAAAAACCATAAAAAATTGAAGTAGACAATATATCAGAAAAATGTTCCTCTCATTGAGATCTACATTTGATATGCAGTGTCGAAAACTGTGCGACAAACCGTTTTCGAGGTTATGGCCTTGACACGTTTCTGCTAAATTTGGTTTCCAATATAACTCAAAAACCATAAAAAATTGAAGCAGACAATATATCAGAAAAATGTTTCTCTCATTGAGATCTACATTTGATATATAGTGTCAAAAACTGTGCGACAAACTGTTTTCGAGGTTATGGCCCTTGACACGTTTCGGCTAAATTTTGTTTTCTATATAACTCAAAAACCATAAAAAATTGAAGCTGACAATATATCAGAAAAATGTTCCTCTCATTGAGATCTACATTTGATTTAAAGGATTGAAAACTGCGACAAACCGTTTTCGAGTTATGGCCCTTGACACGTTTCGGCTAATCAGTTTTTGGCTAATAACTTTTAAACATTCAGAGATAATATAGTGAACATATGGTGTTTTATGACGGTCATAACAAGTCCTTCAGTTTAAGACCAAAGTCAAATGGTTACGGACAGCCATTTTCAAAATGGCCGACACCGTAAACAGTTTTTATAAAATGACACTTGAACCGTACAAAATTGAAGCAGACAATACAAGGAAAAAATGTTCGTCACATCGAAATGTACAAAAAAATGTTTAATATATGAAAGCGTAAAACTTGTTGTTTTTTGAGTTATTGCCCTTGATTCATATTTTGAAAATGGTTTTTGCTTTATAACATTTTAAACGTTACAGATGATGAATGAAACATTGGTTCATTTGAAAGAGAATTCAAATTCCTACAATTTGATCCCAAGAAGTACATATTCGGTTGAGTGGTTTCAAAATGGTGGCCAAAAACATATCATAAACTGCGTTATTTGTCAATATCTTTTAAATCGCTACAGATTATATAGTAAACATATAAGTTTTTTGTGACCGATATGTCAAGCCCTTCGATTTAAAGTCATTATCAACCATATACCTAGACATAACACTACCAAAATGCCGGGAAAGACCTCACATTTGTTCTTTGAACAAATGTATTGACATTTAATTATTCTTATTTTTTTTCCGCCAACTGTTTTTTCCCATTATAAATTTTGTTTCGCGACATGTCGTAAAGACATTTTGTACTATGAATGTATGAGACATTACGCTTTCGCAGTTAACCCTGTCACACCGAACACTTTTACTTTACGGAGTTATCTCCCCTGTCACAAAAAAGCTTGTGTACAGATAAACTTTGAAACCGTAAAAGATTTTGCAATGAAAGTTTTTGCAAAATGGTCAGCTATTGATCGCGACAATTTGTTACATATCGCGCAAAGTATTTTGACGACTCCTTGCAGGAGTTATTTCCCCTTATTTATTGGAAGTACATTTTGTACCAATGTAACTCATGAACCAGAGGTGATAGAGACTAGATATTTCACAGTTGGTCATCATTGACCTTGACCTTGAAAAAAATCACAAGGTCAAAGGTCAAGGTCACATTCTAAATTTTGACCTCGTGTTGTGTACAGATCTCCTCCTTAACCATAACAGATACGAAAATAAAGGTCTCTTGACAAAAGCTAGATCTTATTAAGATCTTGAATCGTCACTTTTTTAAATTGAGCTTTTGAAAGAGTTATCTCCCCTGGAACAAAACAATATTATGTCAATTGCGATATCTCAGTAACTATAACAGATATTTACTTGTAACTTGACCATTGGTCATCATTGACCTTGACCTTGAAAATGGACACAAGGTTAAAGGTCAAGGTCACGTTCTAAATTTTTACATTATCTTGACATCGCTATATCTTTGAAACGGTAAAAGATAGGCAATAACTTATAATGGGTAAAATGTTGGTCTAATAAAGGCGCAACTTTGTCACATTTGAAGGGAAAGGATTTGACTTCATTTTATAGGAGTTATCTTCCATTAAGACAACTGATTATTAGTTTTTCGTATATAACTTATTAATTATTTATAGTAGAGGCATTTTTTAAATAATTGCGAGTAAATTAAGACATGTCGCGACATGTTTTATCAACAGTTTATAGAAGTTGTCTCTCTTAGAATGCCAATCTCTAGCAAATAATACAGAACAATAAACAAATACTTATCATAAATTTACTTTAAAACCATAAAAAGAGAGATAACTCAAATTTATTTGTTAAACTATTTCTGACTTTAACAAAATTAAAAGTTACTTCCCTTGTTTTTCAGTTAAATGAACAAATTTACAAATGCACCTGCGAGACTTTTCTATATTTGTATTACAAATAATAAATTTACTATAAAAACACATCTAAAACAATATGTTTGATGAAATTTGGTGGTTAATTATGTTTTTAAATTAAACAATGAAAATAATATTGAGTATTTTACCTTTAGTGCTATATTAACTGGAATTGAATATATAAATGGAGATATATGTTTTCCTAGCAATGCGTTCCACAACATGCAGAGAATATTAAACTTTTAGTATTCAGATGTTAATGCAGAGGTAAATAATACAAAACAATAATAAAAACTATTTAATGCAAAGTCATAACCTGTCAACTTGTAATGTTTTAATTTCCTCCCGGTAAAAATAAAAGCTTTTTGACCAATCGCACATCATGCACCTTCTAAATCTTTGAAACGGGTAAAAGATAGGCAATAACTTATAATGGGTAAAATGTTGGCCTAATAAAGGCGCAACTTTGTCACATTTGAAGGGAAAGGATTTGACTTCGTTTTATAGGAGTTATCTCCCATTAGAAACATTGATTATTAGTTTTCCATTCATAACTCATTAACTATTGACAGCAGAGGCATGGGGTCTTCACCAAAGACCCTTATGACCTCGACCTTCAAAATGGACACAAGGTCAAAGATCAAGGTAACGTTCTAAACTTTCACATTGTCTTGTTATTGCTATATCTTTGAAACAGTAAAAGATAGGCAATAACTTATAATGGGTAAAATATTGGCCTAATAAAGGCGCAACTTTGTTACATTTGAAGGGAAAGGATTTGACTTCATTTTATAGGAGTTATCTCCCATTCGAAACATTGATTATTAATTTTTCATTCATAACTCATTAACTATTGATAGTAGAGGTATGGGGTCTTCACCAAAAACCCTTATGACCTTGACATTGCAGACACATACAAGGTCAAAGGTCAAGGTCATCTGATTTTTGGAATTTATTATAAGTAGCCATATCTCATTAACTACAAGAGATATTGACATAAGATCTTCACTGTTGATTATTTTTGACCTTCATCATGGTCAAGGTCACCTTGTTAAGGGTCAAGGTCAATACATTTTTTTTTTAAATTTTTCATTTTCCGTGTATATGAAGTGGTTTATCCTAATAAATGCTTAGTTATTGATGTACAATATATGCAGAGATCAAAAGGTCAGTGGTCAATGTCATTAAAGTCTCTGAACGTCATATTTTATGACCTTTTTTATTTCAAAACTTATTTGAATGTTTTTTCTTTCATTTGTTCATAGTGTGAAATAGATTCCATTTACATATAAAGAAGGTCAGGTCAAGGTCATTATGCTCTACAATTTGACCTTTCCTATTTTAAATAATATATAAACAGTTTTGCTTTCAAATTTGTTAATTTTTAAAGACAAATTACAAATAATGTTTAGAAGCAGAATTCAATGTCATTAAATACAGATAGGTTCTTTCTGGCTGCGTAGAGTGGAAAGCCTATTAATCGTTCGGTAGAACGATTGAACCTATATTTAAGGCTTTCCACTTTCCAGTGGAAAGACATTGCATTTTGTCTGTTTCTTATTATTAGGTCTTTCCACCTTTCTGTGGAAAGACCTATAGTTATTGTTCTGATTATTATTAAGGCTTTCCACTTTCCAGTGGAAAGACTTATTGCATTTTGTCTGTTTCTTATTATTATTCTTATTATTCTTCCGCCAAGTTTTTTCTTTTCCCATTATAAATTATGTTTCGCGACATGTCGTAAAGACATTTTGTACTATGAATGTATGAGACATTACGCTTTCGCAGTTAACCCTGTCACACCGAACACTTTTTCTTTACGGAGTTATTTCCCCTGTCATAAAAATCTTGTGTGCAGATAAACTTTGAAACCGTAAAAGATTTCGCAATGAAAGTTGTTGCAAAATGCTCAGCTATTGATCGCGACAATTTGTTACATATCGCGCAATGTATTTTGACGACTCCTTGTTGGAGTTATTTCCCCTTATTTATTGGAAGTACATTTTGTACCATTGTAACTCATGAACCAGAGGTGATAGAGACTAGATATTTCACAGTTGGTCATCATTGACCTTGACCTTGAAAAAGGTCACAAGGTCAAAGGTCAAGGTCACATTCTAAATTTTGACACTGTGGTGTGTGCGATTCTCCTCCTGAACCATAAGAGATACAGAAATAAATCTTTTACCAAAATGTGTATCATATTAAGGTCTTGAAAGGTCACTATAAATGATTTGACTTTTGAAAGAGTTATCTCCCCTGGATCAATTAAATATAGTGTATATAGCGTTATCTCAGTAACTATGACAGATATTTATATGAAACCTTATATCATTAGTCATCATTGACCCTGACCTTGAAAATGGACACAAGGTCAAAGGTCAAGGTCACGTTTGAAATTTTGACATTATCTTGTCATCGCTATTTCTTTGAAACGGTAAAAGATAGCTGATAACTTATAACGGATAAAATGTCGGCCTCATAAATGCGCAACTTTTTTCTATTTAAAGGAAAAGGATTTGACTTCATCTTATAGGAGTTATCTCCCATTACAACCATTGATAATTTACATTTTCATTGATAACTTATTAACTATTGATAGTAGAGGCATGGGGACTTCACCAAAGACCTTTATGACCCTTGACCTTGAAAATAGAAACAAGGTAAAAGGTCAAGGTCATCTTATAAATTTGGGTATTTATGATAAATAGGCATTTCTTCATAATTATAAGACATATTGACAAAGGATCTTCACTGTTGGTCCTTTATTGACCCTCATCATGGTCAAGGTCATATTGACAGCAGTCAAGGTCAAATAATATTTTTTGGAAATTCTGCTTTTTCGTGTATATAAAATGGTAAATACAAATAAATGATTTGTTTTTTAAGCATTGAATATGCAAAAATCAAACACTTGGTAGTCAAGGTCATTTATCTCAATTAACGTCCAATTTTTTTACCTTTTTTATTTCAAAAGATATACGAATGGTTTTTCTTTCCTTTGTTTATTTTGAAAAGAAGATTCAATTTCCATATAGCCAAAGTCAATGTTAAGGTCATTTATGCAATAAGTGGAAAGCCTCTCATTTGTTCGGTAGAACCAATGAACTTATATTTAAGGCTTTCCACTTCCGAGTGGGAAGCCTTTCTATTATTCTTATGTTTCTTATTATTATTATTATTAAGGCTTTCCACTTTCCAGTGGAAAGACTTACTGTTATTAGTCTGTTTCTTATTATTATTATTCTTATTTTTTTTCCGCCAACTGTTTTTTCCCATTATAAATTTTGTTTCGCGACATGTCGTAAAGACATTTTGTACTATGAATGTATGAGACATTACGCTTTCGCAGTTAACCCTGTCACACCGAACACTTTTACTTTACGGAGTTATCTCCCCTGTCACAAAAAAGCTTGTGTACAGATAAACTTTGAAACCGTAAAAGATTTTGCAATGAAAGTTTTTGCAAAATGGTCAGCTATTGATCGCGACAATTTGTTACATATCGGGCAAAGTATTTTGACGACTCCTTGCAGGAGTTATTTCCCCTTATTTATTGGAAGTACATTTTGTACCAATGTAACTCATGAACCAGAGGTGATAGAGACTAGATATTTCACAGTTGGTCATCATTGACCTTGACCTTGAAAAAAATCACAAGGTCAAAGGTCAAGGTCACATTCTAAATTTTGACCTCGTGTTGTGTACAGATCTCCTCCTTAACCATAACAGATACGAAAATAAAGGTCTCTTGACAAAAGCTAGATCTTATTAAGATCTTGAATCGTCACTTTTTTAAATTGAGCTTTTGAAAGAGTTATCTCCCCTGGAACAAAACAATATTATGTCAATTGCGATATCTCAGTAACTATAACAGATATTTACTTGTAACTTGACCATTGGTCATCATTGACCTTGACCTTGAAAATGGACACAAGGTCAAAGGTCAAGGTCACGTTCTAAATTTTTACATTATCTTGACATCGCTATATCTTTGAAACGGTAAAAGATAGGCAATAACTTATAATGGGTAAAATGTTGGTCTAATAAAGGCGCAACTTTGTCACATTTGAAGGGAAAGGATTTGACTTCATTTTATAGGAGTTATCTTCCATTAAGACAACTGATTATTAGTTTTTCGTATATAACTTATTAATTATTTATAGTAGGGGCATTTTTTAAATAATTGCGAGTAAATTAAGACATGTCGCGACATGTTTTATCAACAGTTTATAGAAGTTGTCTCTCTTAGAATGCCAATCTCTAGCAAATAATACAGAACAATAAACAAATACTTATCATAAATTTACTTTAAAACCGTAAAAAGAGAGATAACTCAAATTTATTTGTTGAACTATTTCTGACTTTAACAAAATTAAAAGTTACTTCCCTTGTTTTTCAGTTAAATGAACAAATTTACAAATGCACCTGCGAGACTTTTCTATATTTGTATTACAAATAATAAATTTACTATAAAAAACACATCTAAAACAATATGTTTGATGAAATTTGGTGGTTAATTATGTTTTTAAATTAAACAATTAAAATAATATTGAGTATTTTACCTTTAGTGCTATATTTTCTGGAATTGAATATATAAATGGAGATATATGTTTTCCTAGCAATGCTTTCCACAACATGCAGAGAATATTAAACTTTTAGTATTCAGATGTTAATGCAGAGGTAAATAATACAAAACAATAATAAAAACTATTTAATGCAAAGTCATAACCTGTCAACTTGTAATGTTTTAATTTCCTCCCGGTAAAAATAAAAGCTTTTTGACCAATCGCACATCATGCACCTTCTAAATCTTTGAAACGGGTAAAAGATAGGCAATAACTTATAATGGGTAAAATGTTGGCCTAATAAAGGCGCAACTTTGTCACATTTGAAGGGAAAGGATTTGACTTCGTTTTATAGGAGTTATCTCCCATTAGAAACATTGATTATTAGTTTTCCATTCATAACTCATTAACTATTGATAGCAGAGGCATGGGGTCTTCACCAAAGACCCTTATGACCTCGACCTTCAAAATGGACACAAGGTCAAAGATCAAGGTAACGTTCTAAACTTTCACATTGTCTTGTTATTGCTATATCTTTGAAACAGTAAAAGATAGGCAATAACTTATAATGGGTAAAATATTGGCCTAATAAAGGCGCAACTTTGTTACATTTGAAGGGAAAGGATTTGACTTCATTTTATAGGAGTTATCTCCCATTCGAAACATTGATTATTAATTTTTCATTCATAACTCATTAACTATTGATAGTAGAGGTATGGGGTCTTCACCAAAAACCCTTATGACCTTGACATTGCAGACACATACAAGGTCAAAGGTCAAGGTCATCTGATTTTTGGAATTTATTATAAGTAGCCATATCTCATTAACTACAAGAGATATTGACATAAGATCTTCACTGTTGATCATTTTTGACCTTCATCATGGTCAAGGTCACCTTGTTAAGGGTCAAGGTCAATACATTTTTTTTTTAAATTTTTCATTTTCCGTGTATATGAAGTGGTTTATCCTAATAAATGCTTAGTTATTGATGTACAATATATGCAGAGATCAAAAGGTCAGTGGTCAATGTCATTAAAGTCTCTGAACGTCATATTTTATGACCTTTTTTATTTCAAAACTTATTTGAATGTTTTTTCTTTCATTTGTTCATAGTGTGAAATAGATTCCATTTACATATAAAGAAGGTCAGGTCAAGGTCATTATGCTCTACAATTTGACCTTTCCTATTTTAAATAATATATAAACAGTTTTGCTTTCAAATTTGTTAATTTTTAAAGACAAATTACAAATAATGTTTAGAAGCAGAATTCAATGTCATTAAATACAGATAGGTTCTTTCTGGCTGCGTAGAGTGGAAAGCCTATTAATCGTTCGGTAGAACGATTGAACCTATATTTATTATTATTATTATTCTTATTTTTTTCCGCCAAGTTTTCTTTTACCATTATAAATTTTGTTTCGCGACATGTCGTAAAGACATTTTGTACTATGGATGTATAAGACATTACGCTTTCGCAGTTGACCCTGTCACACCGAACACTTGTTCTTTACGGAGTTGTCTCCCCTGTTACAGAAAAGATTGTGCGCAGATAAACTATGAAACCGTAAAAGATTTCGCAATAAAAGTTGTTGCAAACTGGTCAGCTATGGATTGCGACAATTTGTTACATATCGCGCAAAGTATTTTGACGACTCCTTGTAGGAGTTATTTCCCCTTATTTATTGGAAGTAAAATTTGTACCATTGTAACTCATGAACCAGAGGTGATATAGACTAGATATTTCACAGTTGGTCATCATTGACCTTGACCTTGAAAAAGGTCACAAGGTCAAAGGTCAAGGTCATGTTCTAATTTTTTACCCTTGGTTGTGTGCAGATCTTCTCCTTTACTATAATAGATAGAGAACTGAAACCTTTACCAAAATGTGTATCATATTAAGATCTTGAATCGTCACTTTTTTTATTTGACATTTTATAAGAGTTGTCTCCCCTTAGACCAATAATATGCATTGTGAGTTACATTAGATCACTATATCTCAGTAACTATAACAGATATATACATGAAACCTTATATCATTGGTCATCATTGACCTTGACCTTGAAAATGGACACAAGGTCAAAGGTCAATGTCACGTTTGAAATTTTGACATTGTCTCGCCATCGCTATTTACTTGAAACGGTAAAAGATAGGCAATAACTTGTAATAGGTAAAATGTCAACTTTCACCTTGACCTTGCCCAAGGTCACAAGGTCAAAGGTCAAGGTCACCTGGGTTTTTAGTACAGCGACATGTGAATTTTTGTACCTTTGGATTCGCTTTGTTTTTTTAGCTTGCTACATGTCGCAATAAAATTTGGTGCCAGGCATGGGCAAAAACATGGGGAATTTGAGGGTATTCCGCCAGCTTGCAAAAATAAAAAAAGGGGGGGGTGTTTCTAAGGGACCCCATAAGAATGTAGTGTGCAGATTTCATCCTAGACCACAGAGAATGGTGAAACAAAATGGACGCCAAATAGTTCGGGGATCGATGTCCTTGACTTGTCGCTACAGTAGAAATCATTCTGACGAACGATAAAAAAATTTCCAGGTCATGAAAGTTGAAGATAGGTTTTTCATGCAAAAATCGCGATTTTCAGAAAAACCATAAATCCTGTCATGAAAGTTGAAGATAGGTTTTTCATGCAAAAATCGCGATTTTCAGAAAAACCATAAATCCTAGCCTTTCGAAAATGCCGCCAATCGATTTAGAATGTCGATTTTACCCCAACCAAGTATCTCGGATGTGCATAAATGTCAACAAAATCGAAAATCGGCAGAAAAAATCAAATGTCAAGGCCCCATCGGTACCCCCTAAATTTCAGCGGTTGAATGTTTGTGCATTGATAAATCCTTAAAATATACATCTGAATTATGTCTTCATGAGTTGTTCTAGCTGAAACAAACATTTTTTCTACTTGAGCATTTATTTTGAAATGCCATCGAGTGTCGTCCGGTATGCACGACTGCTGTATTTTACCGAACAAAGAAACGGTTTCCCTATTACAATGAATTGAAAGTAACATTCCTTTGAATTAAACTGTCAAAATAGCATCACTGTTGACCTCCTGAAAAGTCATCTTTTCAACAAAAAAAAAAAAAAAAAAAAAAAAAAACAACTTCGTGATAATATATAAAATTGTCACGTGACTTTAGTCGTTTCCACCAGTCAAATCAATGCGTTTTATTTGTATTTTATAAATAAAAATCAAACAATTTTCTGTCTTTCTTATTTATTTCATTGGTAAATACACGAAAACATTACAAAATGTCTTTGTATTTTAAATGTAGAAAACACATTGAAGGTATATATACGTCAAAATTTGACTTTCTGCATATCGTCTTCCGTTGTCCAGTGGTATCAACGAGGGCTGGCAAGACTGACATCGTCGGTTCGAGCCTAGGATGTGACATATGATTTTTGCATGCTTTTCTGCTACGTTTCAAGTATATTTTATGCAGTTATGGTTTTTTATATAGAAAAAACAAAAAAAAACTGCAATTTTTTTACGCCGCGGTGTAAAAAATGTCGATGGAAGTGGTAAGCCATGATTATTTGTGGCGAAGTCACAAATGAACCTATATTTATTATTATTATTATTATTATTATTCTTTTCTCTTTTCTTCCGCCAACTTATTTCGGTGTCTGGTTTTTTCACTTCGCGACATGTCGCTTTGATATTTTATATCTGATATCGGTTACCCATTGCGCTTTCGCAGTTCACCCTGACTGACCGCACCCTTTTCCTTTCAGGAGTTATCTCCCCTTTTACTAAAAAGCTTGTTCATGCTACTCCTCCTAAACCAAAAAAGATAGCAATACCAAACCTTTACCAAAATGTGTCCTATATCCTTGCGCAACTTTGGGACAGATTGATTGAAGGGTTCTGACGACATCTTATAGGAGTTATCTCCCTTTAAATAAAAGTAGTAAGTGATATTCAAACAAATCTCAACAACTAAAAGAGATAGAGGCCTGGGGTCTTCACCATAGATCATCTTGACCTTTGACCTTGAAAATGGACACAAGGTCAAAGGTCAAGGTCACGTTCTAAATTTTGACATTTGCTTGTGTGCGCTACTCCTCTGAAACGGTAAAAGATAGATAAACACTTATTGAGAGTAAAATGTTTGCCTTATTAAGACGCAACTTTGCCACATTTAGAGCGAAGTAATTTGACTTCATTTTATAGGAGTTATCTCCCATTATATATGTAACTGATTGGTTTTTCACATGGTTCTCATTAACTATTAATGACAGAGGGAAAGTAAAGAGTGCAAAATGTTGATCTCTTAAAGGAGCAACTTTGTTACATTTACAGGTAAAGGATTTGACTTCATTTTATAGGAGTTATCTCCCATTATATATGTAACTTATTGGTTTTTTACATGTTACTCATTAACTATTAATGATAAAAGGAAACGAAAGAGTGCAAAATGTTGGTCTCTTAAAGGAGCAACTTTGTTACATTTATAGGGAAAGGATTTGACTTCATTTTATAGGAGTTATCTCCCATTATATATGTAACTGATTGGTTTTTGACATGGTACTCATTAACTATTAATGATAGAGGGAAAGTAAAGAGTGCAAAATGTTGATCTCTTAAAGGAGCAACTTTGTTACGTTTACAGGTAAAGGATTTGACTTCATTTTATAGGAGTTATCTCCCATTATATATGTAATTTATTAGTTTTTCACATGCAACTCATTAACTATTAATGATAAAGGGAAACGAAAGAGTGCAAAATGTTGGTCTTTTACAGGAGCAACTTTGTTACATTTACAGGTAAAGGATTCGACTTCATTTTATACGAGTTATCTCCCATTATATATGTAACTTATTGGTTTTTTACATGTTACTCATTAACTATTAATGATAAAGGGAAACGAAAGAGTGCAAAATGTTGGTCTCTTAAAGGAGCAACTTTTATACATTTATAGGGAAAGGATTTGACTTCATTTTATAGGAGTTATCTCCCATTATATATGTAACTGATTGGTTTTTCACATGGTACTCATTAACTATTAATGATAGAGGGAAAGTAAAGAGTGCAAAATGTTGATCTCTTAAAGGAGCAACTTTGTTACGTTTACAGGTAAAGGATTTGACTTCATTTTATAGGAGTTATCTCCCATTATATATGTAATTTATTAGGTTTTCACATGCAACTCATTAACTATTAATGATAAAGGGAAACGAAAGAGTGCAAAATGTTGGTCTTTTACAGGAGCAACTTTGTTACATTTACAGGTAAAGGATTCGACTTCATTTTTTAGGAGTTATCTCCCATTATATATGTAATTTATTAGTTTTTCACATGCAACTCATTAACTATTAATGATAAAGGGAAACGAAAGAGTGCAAAATGTTGGTCTTTTACAGGAGCAACTTTGTTACATTTACAGGTAAAGGATTCGACTTCATTTTTTAGGAGTTATCTCCCATTATATATGTAACTTATTGGTTTTTTAAATGTTACTCATTAACTATTAATGATAAAGGGAAACGAAAGAGTGCAAAATGTTGGTCTCTTAAAGGAGCAACTTTTATACATTTATAGGGAAAGGATTTGACTTTATTTTATATGAGTTATCTCCCATTATATATGTAACTTACTGGTTTTTTACATGTTACTCATTAACTATTAATGATAGAGGGAAACTAAAGAGTGCAAAATGTAGATCTCTTTAAGGAGCAACTTTGTTACATTTACAGGTAAAGGATTCGACTTCATTTTTTAGGAGTTATCTCCCATTATATATGTAACTTATTGGTTTTTTACATGTTACTCATTAACTATTAATGATAAAGGGAAACGAAAGAGTGCAAAATGTTGGTCTCTTAAAGGAGCAACTTTTATACATTTATAGGGAAAGGATTTGACTTCATTTTATAGGAGTTATCTCCCATTATATATGTAACTTATTGGTTTTTCACATGTTACTCATTAACTATTAATGATAAAGGGAAACGAAAGAGTGCAAAATGTTGGTCTCTTAAAGGAGCAACTTTGTTACATTTATAGGGAAAGGATTTGACTTCATTTTATAGGAGTTATCTCCCATTATATATGTAACTGATTGGTTTTTCAAATGGTACTCATTAACTGTTAATGATAGAGGGAAACCAAAGAGTGCAAAATGTTGATCTCTTAAAGGAGCAACTTTGTTACATTTACAGGAAAAGGATTTAACTTCATTTTATAGGAGTTATCTCCCATTATATATGTAACTTATTGGTTTTTCACTTGTAACTCATTAACTATTAATGATAGAGGCATGGGGTCTTCACCATAGACCCTCATGCACTTTGACCTTGAAAACTCGCATGGGTCAAGGTAACGTACTAGTTTTTGACCTTTGCTATTTTCAAAGAAATTGAAATGATTTTCTTCATGAAATGTTCTATTAATAATTACCAGTAAATTAAGACATGCCGTGAAAAGTTGTATGAAAATTTTATAAGAGTTATCTCTCTTAGAAAACCAATCTGTAGCAAATAATACAAAATAATTTATTTTTTAAATATTTATAGCAAAATTATAACATTTCGCAAAAAGTTGATTATTTTGAATGTCATCACGTAATACATAATGAATATTAGTATGGAAAGACCCTCAAATGTTCAACCGAACAGTTGATCTTTAATTATTATTCTTATTATTCTTCCGCCAAGTTTTGTTATCCCATTATAAATTTTGTTTCGCGACATGTCGTAAAGACATTTTGTACTATGGATGTATGAGACATTACGCATTCGCAGTTAACCCTGTCACACCGAACACTTTTTCTTTACGGAGTTATTTCCCCTGTCATAAAAAGCTTGTGTGCAGATAAACTTTGGAACCGTAAAAGATTTCGCAATAAAAATTGTTGCAAAATGGTCAGCTATTGATTGCGACAATTTGTTACATATCGCGCAAAGTATTTTGACGACTCTTTGTAGGAGTTATTTCCCCTTATTTATTGGAAGTACATTTTGTACCATAGTAACTCATGAACCAGAGGTGACAGAGACTAGATATTTCACAGTTGGTCATCATTGACCTTGACCTTGAAAATGGTCACAAGGTCAAAGGTCAAGGTCACATTCTAAATTTTGACGCTGTGGTGTGTGCGATTCTCCTCCTGAACCATAAGAGATACAGAAATAAATCTTTTACCAAAATGTGTATCATATTAAGGTCTTGAAAGGTAACTATAAATGATTTGACTTTTGAAAGAGTTATCTCCCCTGGATCAATTAAATATAGTGTATATAGCGTTATCTCAGTAACTATGACAGATATTTATATGAAACCTTATATCATTAGTCATCATTGACCTTGACCTTGAAAATGGACACAAGGTCAAAGGTCAAGGTCACGTTTGAAATTTTGACATTATCTTGTCATCGCTATTTCTTTGAAACGGTAAAAGATAGCTTATAACTTATAACGGATAAAATGTCGGCCTCATAAATGCGCAACTTTTTTCTATTTAAAGGAAAAGGATTTGACTTCATTTATAGGAGTTATCTCCCATTACAACCATCGATATTTACTTTTTCATTGATAACTTATTAACTATTGATAGTAGAGGCATGGGGACTTCACCAAAGACCATTATGACCCTTGACCTTGAAAATAGAAACAAGGTAAAAGGTCAAGGTCGTCTTATAAATTTGGGTATTTATGATAAATAGGCATTTCTTCATAATTATAAGACATATTGACTAAGGATCTTCACTGTTGGTCCTTTATTGACCCTCAGCATGGTCAAGGTCATATTGACAGCAGTCAAGGTCAAATAATATTTTTTGGAAATTCTGCTTTTTCGTGTATATAAAATGGTAAATACAAATAAATGATTTGTTTTTAAAGCATTGAATATGCAAAAATCAAACACTTATTTATCTCAATTAACGTCCTATTTTTTTACCTTTTTTATTTCAAAAGATATACGAATGGTTTTTCTTTCTTTTGTTTATTTTGAAAAGAAGATTCAATTTCCATATAGCCAAAGTCAATGTCAAGGTCATTTATGCAATAAGTGGAAAGCCTCTCATTTGTTCGGTAGAACCAATGAACTTATATTTAAGGCTTTCCACTTTCCGAGTGGAAAGCCTTCTTGTTATTCTTCTGTTTCTTATTATTATTATTATTATTATTATTATTATTATTATTCTTATTTTTTTCCGCCAAGTTTTCTTTTCCCATTATAAATTTTGTTTCGCGACATGTCGTAAAGACATTTTGTACTATGGATGTATAAGACATTACGCTTTCGCAGTTGACCCTGTCACACCGAACACTTGTTCTTTACGGAGTTATCTCCCCTGTTACAGAAAAGCTTGTGTGCAGATAAAATATGAAACCGTAGAAGATTTCGCAATAAAAGTTGTTGCAAAATGGTCAGCTATGGATTGCAACAATTTGTTACATATCGCGCAAAGAATTTTGACGACTCCTTGTAGGAGTTATTTCCCCTTATTTATTGGAAGTAAAATTTGTACCATTGTAACTCATGAACCAGAGGTGATATAGACTAGATATTTCACAGTTGGTCATCATTGACCTTGACCTTGAAAAAGGTCACAAGGTCAAAGGTCAAGGTCATGTTCTAATTTTTGACCCTTGGTTGTGTGCAGATCTCCTCCTTTACTATAATAGATAGAGAACTGAAACCTTTACCGAAATGTGTATCATATTGAGATCTTGAATCGTCACTTTTTTTATTTGACATTTTTATAAGAGTTATCTCCCCTAGACCAATAAAATGTATTGTGAATTGCATTATATCACTATATCTCAGTAACTATAACAGATATATATATGAAACCTTATATCATTGGTCATCATTGACCTTGACCTTGAAAATGGACACAAGGTCAAAGGTCAAGGTCACGTTTGAAATTTTGGCATTGTCTTGTCATCGCTATTACTTTGAAACGGTAAAAGATAGGCTATAAGTTATAATAGATAAAATGTTGGTCTCATAAAGGCGCAACTTTTTTCTATTTAGAGGGAAAGGATCCGGCTTCATCTTATAGGAGTTATCCCCCATTACAACCATTGATAATTAGTTTTTCATTAATTACTTATCAACTATTGATAATAGAGGCATGGGGTCTTCACTATGGATCATTAGGACCCTTGACCTTGAAAACAAATACAAGGTCAAAGGTCAAGGTCATTTTCTAATTTTTTGTATATATTATAAGTAGTCATATCTTAATGACTTTAAGAGATATTGGCATAAATTCTTCAATGTTGATCACTGTTGACCTTCATCATGGTCAAGGTCATGCTGTAAAAGTCAAGGTCAAAGTCCTTTATAAATGTTTTTCATGGTACTATGTATTTTGAATGGCTTCTTCTTTTAATGCTATTGCCTATAAGTAATATTTACGTAGATTAAAAGATCAGTTGTCAAGGTCATTCAAGTTTTCTTACGTCCTATTTAATGACCTTTCTTATTTTTAAAGATATCTAAATAGTTTTTTAATAATTTTTGTTGTTATTAATTGCTATAGACAAATTACGTATGTTTCTTAGCTTTTTGGTTTCAAGGTCATTTATTTAAGGTCTTCTTTTGAAGTGGAAAGCCTATTAATCGTTCTTTAGAACGATTGAACCTATATTTATTCTTATTATTCTTCCGCCAAGTTTTGTTATCCCATTATAAATTTTGTTTCGCGACATGTCGTAAAGACATTTTGTACTATGGATGTATGAGACATTACGCATTCGCAGTTAACCCTGTCACACCGAACACTTTTTCTTTACGGAGTTATTTCCCCTGTCATAAAAAGCTTGTGTGCAGATAAACTTTGAAACCGTAAAAGATTTCGCAATAAAAATTGTTGCAAAATGGTCAGCTATTGATTGCGACAATTTGTTACATATCGCGCAAAGTATTTTGACGACTCCTTGTAGGAGTTATTTCCCCTTATTTATTGGAAGTACATTTTGTACCATAGTAACTCATGAACCAGAGGTGACAGAGACTAGATATTTCACAGTTGGTCATCATTGACCTTGACCTTGAAAAAGGTCACAAGGTCAAAGGTCAAGGTCACATTCTAAATTTTGACTGTGGTGTGTGCGATTCTCCTCCTGAACCATAAGAGATACAGAAATAAATCTTTTACCAAAATGTGTATCATATTAAGGTCTTGAAAGGTCACTATAAATGATTTGACTTTTGAAAGAGTTATCTCCCCTGGATCAATTAAATATAGTGTATATAGCGTTATCTCAGTAACTATGACAGATATTTATATGAAACCTTATATCATTAGTCATCATTGACCTTGACCTTGAAAATGGACACAAGGTCAAAGGTCAAGGTCACGTTTGAAATTTTGACATTATCTTGTCATCGCTATTTCTTTGAAACGGTAAAAGATAGCTTATAACTTATAACGGATAAAATGTCGGCCTCATAAATGCGCAACTTTTTTCTATTTAAAGGAAAAGGATTTGACTTCATCTTATAGGAGTTATCTCCCATTACAACCATTGATATTTACTTTTTCATAGATAACTTATTAACTATTGATAGTAGAGGCATGGGGACTTCACCAAAGACCATAATGACCCTTGACCTTGAAAATAGAAACAAAGTAAAACGTCAAGGTCGTCTTATAAATTTGGGTATTTATGATAAATATGGCATTTCTTCATAATTATAAGACATATTGACTAAGGATCTTCACTGTTGGTCCTTTATTGACCCTCAGCATGGTCAAGGTCATATTGACAGCAGTCAATGTCAAATAATATTTTTTGGAAATTCTGCTTTTTCGTGTATATAAAATGGTAAATACAAATAAATGATTTGTTTTTAAAGCATTGAATATGCAAAAATCAAACACTTGGTAGTCAAGGTCATTTATCTCAATTAACGTCCTATTTTTTTTACCTTTTTTATTTCAAAAGATATACGAATGGTTTTTCTTTCTTTTGTTTATTTTGAAAAGAAGATTCAATTTCCATATAGCCAAAGTCAATGTCAAGGTCATTTATGCAATAAGTGGAAAGCCTCTCATTTGTTCGGTAGAACCAATGAACTTATATTTATTATTATTATTATTATTATTATTATTATTATTAATTCCCCAATAAACGAAGTGTCGGAGACTTATTGTCTTTGCCCATTCTCTTACTATTATTCTTATTATGATTTTTTTTCCATCTAAGACATGAACTTAGAACGCACGATTACGAGAAAATACTCTAACCGATCAATTTGAAACTAAATGAGGTTATTAAGGGTCGCTGATAGAGGTGCAATCATATTTTACAATTTTTAAGATGGCCTCCACTTTCAAAATTACCGCCGTGGAAAATATAAGTACATTTCGCAGATCTCGGCTATAGCTTGACAGATTTCAATGAAAACTGCTGCACTGAGACAGTGGACTATACTGAGTATTTTAACGAAAAACAATCCGAAGCGAATGCCGCTAATTGGTAATGGTGGCCATTTTACCACACCCTCTCCCTCCAAAAAAGTCCGATTTCAATGACATTTCATTTCTATGCATATTTTAATCTATGTATATGAATTAAATACATGTACTATCTATGAGGATTTTGGTCGGCTTTTCTGTTGGCATTCCTACACGCAGAATTATGGCCCCAAGACGAAAGGTTGGGAGACATATTGTTTTTGCTCCGTTGCTTATTATTAAATCTTTGGAGAATTATTGTTTTTACACCGTTTCTTACCATATTATGCATATTGGTTTTGAAATTTTCGAAATGGCCGCCATCCGAACACCAACCCATCAAAACGTATTAATTTTAAAGTCATCCGATTTCGACGAGATTTGATACACCAGTAGCTCATGGTCCTATGAGTGTGCGACTACTTTCAAAATTTTTGTCCAACTTCCGGTTTCAAAATGGCGGTCGTTTACTACATGCGCACATCATGAAAAAGTCAACTTTGTCCGATTTAAACAAAATTTGATTTCTATGCGTATTTTAATGTACTGATTTGAATGAAATACTATCCATGGGAATTGGGGGGACTTCTGTGTTAGCATCCCAACACACAAATCTTTAACTTGTTTTCTTCCACTTTCCGCCAGAATTTTGTCCGACTGTTTTCTCGGAGACCGTAAATTGGATCGACAAGAAACTTCACCCAAAAATATGTCATGATGTGAATTGGTTACTATCTTGTAATTGTGCTCATTTTGAAAATGAAAAAAATCCCTAAAAATCTAAAAACTAACGGATTTCGATGACAATTGGAATAGAAGTAGAGTATGTTATACCGCACCTTATGATTCAGATGTTGACTTTTATGTCGGCCGTTTTGAATCCAAAGTGGCCTCCAAAAATTTTAAATGCTTGGATTTGCGAAAATTGGTTTTTATGTATATAACCATGTTGCGATCGGATGTTAGACATCAAAATGTGCCATCATAAATGTAGGAAAAAGTGTACGGATTTTTATGAAAATAAGCATATAAGTAGAGTATGTTACAACGCACTATATGACGCACATGTCGAACTGTATGGTGAACATTTTGAATCAAAGATGACAGACGAAATTGGAGAATGATGGCAGATACAGTTGCTGTGAATGGATGTCTATATCTAGAGGGTCCACAAGGGGGTTTGGAGCCAGTGATCGATAAGATCATAATCATATTTAATTATTAAGTCGCCGAAAACAGAGTTTTTGGTAACTTATTGTTTTTGCACCGTTTCTTCTCAATATTATTATTCTTATTATGTTCCCCTGATACATTGGACTATCCTGAGCATTTTGCCGAAAAAAATTGACGGGAACGCCATTTTGTAATGGCTGTCGTTTACAACACACACACCAAAACGTCAATTTTGTCCAACGGCAATGTAATTTGATATGTAGGTAGATTTTATTGCACAAAATAAGAACGTCATATAGCTGACTACGTGGGGAAACGGGAGGGGATTTTTTGAGACTTACTTGCAATCACAATCAGCACTAGTTATTTATTATTATTATTTGTATTATTAAGTCGCCCAGAACAGAAGTCTTATTGTTTTTACACCGGTTCTTTTGGAACATGTTAGGGTTGACTAAAAGTTTTGCAATTCACTTTTGGAATTTTTAAAATGGCTGCCTTTTCTATGGAAACAGAGTCATTATATAGGACATTGCAAGGTGAAAATTTGTATTTTGGGGTTTTCAACATGCTTAAGATTATAGTGACTATAGGGGTTCGTTTGGGAGACAGTTTTGGTTGGCATCCCAACACAATTATTAAAAGTTATTAATATTCTTTTTTTTTATCACAACTTTTTTCCGGAATTTTTCAAAAACAAAAGTTCGTATAACCATTATGATACTTAGCATAGTGAATGTTTAGGATTCCTATTCGTGCATATTGGTTTGGAAATTTTCAAACATTTTCTGAAAATGAACTTCTTAAAACGCAAACATTTAAACGTCATTCCAATTTCGACGAAATATGGTATAAAAGTAAATAACAGTACCATGAGTGTGCTACTACTGTTGATCTTTGTGTCCAACTTCCGGTTTCAAAATGGCGACCGTTTTAAGCTGCACGCACAACATGATAATGTTAACTTTGTCCTATTTCAACGAAATTTGATTTCTAAGCATATTTAAATGTACTTATTTGAAGGAAATACTATCGATGTGGATTCTGGAAGAATTCTGTGTTGGCAACATACAAGTCTTTGATTTGATTTACAGTAGACTTAAATTAACGGGATGCAGGACACTTTCACTGAAAATAAATTGTCAATGAATTTTCTTTAAATTCGCCATATAGTGAGTTTTTTATACAAGTTATCATAATTCAAGATAAAATAAGCGGTTTCAGCTTATTTTAGAGAGGATGAGCGAAAATTTTTTTAATTTTTTAATAGATTATACAGAGAAGAGAATAAAAAGCACTAACATGAAAGATTACAAAAATTCTGTCAAACAATTTTCTTGATTTTTGACATAATGTCAAGCATTTGAGTGATGGGAAGACAAATAGGGGTCTCTGAGTTATTTCTTAACCATTTCGAAAACACTGGTCAAAAGGTGCTACAAATTGTATTTTTATGGTCAAAATTACCTCTCTTGTTTAAAATTTCATTTTTATTATTTTTGACAATACCGAACTTATTTATGTGAAAACTTTTTATTTCAACTATTTATAAATTGAAGTTATAATACAAGTATATGACTTTCATTATTATTTTAAATATTATGAGAGTTAAGAGTTAACAATGAAAGAAATTATTATTAAATTTACCATAAATATTCTGTCTATTTTAAAAATTCACAAAAAGGGCAGATGGTGTCCTGCATCCTTTTAAGGCACATATTAGTTTTAAATTATAATCATACATGTATAACTGTTCTGTTCGTAAATATGGTGCATCATATTTAACTGAACATTATCTCATCAAGTGTCAAAACGTCATTTTATATCATCAAACTCCTCTCATAGTTGTTCCTTTTAACTGGAAGACAATCTTTCTTAAAATAAGTTTTAGTACCACACTATTTAAACACTGTACTTTATGGCTAAGTTTTTCCTGTCAACAATGTACTGTTGCCTCATGTCTACATTTTTGTTTGCGAGGAGAACGTTGTGAATATTTTGATGTGTTTGGTTATAATTGGTTCGCCGAGTAGCTTTAAAACATTTATTTTATAGAGTAAACCATTATTTAATAGTAAGTAAGGAAATAAATCAGAATATTTTTCCCAAAATACCGGGAAAAGCCTAGTTTTCTTTTGACGAGATTGGACTGTTGAAGGCAATAGACTACAAGCCTTTTTCCAGTACATAGGGGAAAATGCTGTTGTACTACCCAATCCACATACTAATGATTCTGTATATAACAGAAAATATATACTGGAATAAGATATTTTGTTCTCATAGAAGACTTAAGTAAACAAAATTATTTATTTTGATTAGCTACAAATATTCATGACCGTTATTTCCCAATCAGAAAAAAAGACGAAAGGTCATCGCGCAAAAGAACGAACGGCAAAAGAACACGGGGCAATAGAAAATTCAGGCGATGTAAATGTTTAGCCGAGTATGTATCTTCTATAATGCTTATAATTTTGGTTTAAGCAGTTTGCATAGAAGAAACCAGACTAATGATAATAATAAACCAAGCCAAGCTATTATAAAGATTTTGTCTTTTGTAACAGCTATCAACTTGCGCGAAAATAGGATAATTACCTGACAGAAGAAAATCCCCTTAAACAACGGTATAGTTTAAGAGCTGTATAATCTTTGTATCCTAGTAACCATGAACTTCTTTTAATCTAATACTCTCTTGTTTGGCCTACTATGTTCGTCAATATATCGTTCAAATTATTACCATGTAATTCGAAAGACAAATTTAATATTTACATGTTATGTAATCACTAAGTGTTCGACAAACCTGAACCTGGGAGATATCAGCGCTTGGAGGAGATGTTTCATTTCTCAATGTGGCTGTGCGTGCAAATCCAATCCTTGCAACAATCACACAAGCAACAAGAAAATTCATCTTCTTACAATAGTCTGTCGTATTTTGTTCCTATAGTAATGGACTAAGATATTAGAATGCAATTGTAACTACGGTAGAAACTTCTTATAGCACGCACAATTTAGTAACAGCAGCAAATTTTAATACCGTGCATCAGTTTTTGTAAATTTATGTGTCATGGATTATGTATGTTTAATAGCGTTTACTTTACATAGGCAAATGCATAAATAACAGGCACACGTTGGTTATCATAAAAAACGATGATGACTCCATTTCTTTTGTTGATACATCAAATGTTTTAAGCAAAAGATACATAGTGTTAATCATATATTGTCAAAATGAGTGGAAGACCTATTTATCAGACATATCTGAATATTAGTTATTGCTAGTGTTGAAATTTAAGCTGAACACGCCAAAGCAAAACAAAACACACTGTAAACAAAAAAGAAATAAGTAAACGTCGAAAATATTAACAGTTTAACATGCGTGCTTACCAAAGGTTTATTGCGTTCTTATATGATTGAGGCTATACTTCAAAATATGCTTATATAGCACACGTTAAAGGTCATAATAAACCAAATAACCATTTTATTTAATTACATTTTAAAATTAAGCTCCAATTACCCAAATAAACCAACCATTGAACAATTGAAAATATATAAATTATAATTTCTAATGACTGAACATGACATCATAGTAATTCACGAAGTGCAAATTAGAATTGCAAATTACCCCACAAAAACGCTATAATTCTTTAATTAGAAATTGAAATTCTGACATTTAATATAGTAATTTTAAGTTAATTGTATTCACTACTCATCTACAAAATTAAACATAATTATGATTAAAAACCTCATTTCAACACTATATAAATGCGGTGGCCAAGTGGTTGTTGGTCCATGCATATTTGTGTCCGTTTATTTTGCTCTTTTCCTAATCGAAAACGAAAATTAAAAACCTCTTAAACTATACAGATTCAGACATTTTATCTTGTATCTAAATTATGAAACTAAATAAAGAATGATAATGTTTCTCTTAGTCGTAGCCGAAAGACTTATAGGAAAAGTATAATACAAATATAGCTCATAGATTTAATTTTAAGGTATAAAATTAATATGGTATTATCTAAAAGAGCTTAATGTTTTGGAATTTGTCAATTATATGACGTGGCCATAACAGTAGTTCTGCGAAAGTTGATTTGGCTGATGTAATTGGTATTCAGACGTTTGTAAAAAAAAATCCTCTTTGTTTCTACAGTTATAAATGTGGATTATTGTCATTTCGTCGATAATGCCAAAACTGATGATGATTGTTTGACAATTACGAGGTAATGTGATGATGAATCATATGTATGGCAGAGATTATATGTAAATTTGATTTATTAATTCAGAGAAATTCAATATCTTTTGAACATAATGTTCTTATGTTTCAATTTCATATGAAACATACATTATGGTGTAAGATGAAATTGTTATTTCTCAAAAAAGTCCGTGCTTCAGGATTTTTACAAGTATGATTTTTACAATTATAGATTGATTACGGAAACCGTATCTACTGTCAGGCCAGAAGAAATGACCAATTGTGTTTTGTACAGATGTAGGCATTTCACATTTGCAGTCTCTAACACCATATCCTATATTTATTTGCTTCTTTAAGAACAAAATTATTAATATTGTTAGCCTTCTTCGAGTATTAATAAAGTATACCGCATATACCGTACAGTACGCTAAAGTACGTTATTATGTGCTTCAAGAAGATAAGAGACATCGACAATTAACGACATTGTCCGTATAATGACGTATGACGTATGCGTGGGCATCCCAGCATCCAGCTGCTTCCCGCCTTATATCGAGTGAAAATGTTTTTGTTTGCAATATTCCGGGGCATTCTATCCTGTTCAACACTTTTAACATCTAGTGATAACGTTAACACTTACTCTGAGTTATAATAATAAAGATCAATGGATTCGGTGGCTGAAAACGTAAGTAGCGGCATAGCAACTTTTCACTGAAAATAAATTTCCACGTGGTCTCTCGACCAACGGCAACGATGATAGTTTTTTTTTCCGTGCGATTCCCATTTTAATTAGGCCTGCCAGATTGACTTTAGTAGCATGGAAAAACTTGAATCTTATCTAAAACTGTAGGCCTATAGTACTAAGATTTTACGATAACAAAAACTGAGACACTATCGCGCTTACAAAAACCGACAAAAAGTTGACCTTTAAAAATCAGCCATTACAGGCGTTTGCTTTCCTACGGTTAATATATTTTAGTGTAACTTAAGGTTTGCCTTCTCAAAAATTAAAAGAAAGCGGATGTCGTTGATTGTTTTCCAAACAAATTGAAGCGCTTTTAGTAAGATTATTTCTAATTAATATGGCTTACTTTAAATATAATGGGCATGTACAAATGCGCGAAAGTTCAAAAGACAAAATTTATTATTTTTTTAAATGTTGCGTTCCATTATTGATGCAAGATTGATTTTCGGTTTTTAGCTAAATTTTAAAGGGGCATGTACAAATACGCGAAAGTTCAAAAGACAAAATTTATTATTATTTTTTTTTTAAATGTTGCGTTCAATTATTGACGCAAGATTGATTTTCGGTTTTTAGCTAAATTTTAAAGGGAGATAATCAAGTTTACAAAAAATTAAATGGCGGCAACACTCAACCATAGTCAGTTATAATGGTTACAATAAACCATCTATTTAACATTGCATTTTCCATATTGGGTACCTGCAGTTAAGATTTTATGTGTGGAAATCCGCTCAATTTAAACCCCCGAAAACAGTCGCTTGTGTAAGTTGATAGAATACATTATTACCAAAAAAATATATGTCGTGCGGCAAAAATGACCATAAAATTTGGGTGAAAAATCATCACTGAATGGAACTGACGACTTTCCAATTTAAAAAACACCACCTAGTGTCCACTTGCGGTACTAAAAACTGCGGTTGAAGCCGCGGTTTGTCATGTTAAAACCTTTTGTAACAGAAAATTGTCTTTGTTCCACGTTTGCCAAGTGAGTATTGTTATTAAAACCCCAGGGTTTAACACTAACAGTCGCCTAAGACGACTAAAAAATTGCATGGGCGAGTAAAGTTTGCTTTTCGATAGTCCAGGTGGTGATCTGTGATGATTTGGTTAATATCCGTTTACAACAATTTTGCCCTGTCATTCTGAACAGTAGCGGTATGTCTCCTTTCGATTTTATTTCCATATTGGTAAGAAATCTTAAATATATTTGTTTCTGCGTCATGTTTATTTTGTTTACTTTGCACATAAAGCGTGGTGAAAATGATACTGGAAACCCATTTAAAGAATAGAAAATCAGGGTTAGACATTAATTTTTGTATTTACTTGTCCTTTCGGACAAGTGTTGTAAACAGTTGACCTGTCCGAATTTTACGTTCACTTGTCCAAACTTTCTTTCAATATTATAAACTAATAGTACATGTCACTTTTTGCAGACTTTTGTTTTAATTTTTCTTCAATACTGTCAAAAATGTCAAATTTAATTCTTGGCCCTTCATTTGTTTCCTTACGTAAACACTGTCATTGAAGTACCACACACTATGAAATTTCTTACTGTTACTTAATCTATACATCAGTCCTAAATTACATTGTGTTATGTCATCGTGAAATTTAACATTCCTTTTCAGGTTTTTCCTTTTCCTCATAATACTTAATTTCACTTCTGTGTTCTTTACTTTGACTAATACTGGTCTAGGAAAGCCTTTTTCGCCAGGAATTCTGTGAATAGTTTGAATTTCACCTCGACTAATATTAATATCTAAATCCTCTTTTAACAATTTAGTAAAGTTTTCTGTCAGGTTTTTGCCCTCCTGTTCAGGATAGTTAATAACTCGTATATTATGCTTGCGAGAGTATTGCTCGTTGTAGTTGGCCAATCTTAAAGCTTCCATGGATTGTCTTTCCACATCCATTACCTTTTCTTCCAATGTTTCTATTGTTCTGCCTTAGCTCGAATCCTCTCTATCAAGTTTTCATTTTCTATGAACATACTATCAAGTTTGTTGTGTAGATTGTCAGTTCTTTCCATTATTTTGTCATTGAATTCCTTGTCAAGTTTTCCTTGAAGGATACTAATAGATTGTTCACAATGGTGGTAACTATTTCCTTTTAGTCCTTTTCCTTCACCAGACAGTCTAAAGCATTTTCTAGGTCTGATTTAGTAACTGTACCCTGTAGGCTTTGTTTGATTTCTTCAAGGCCACTTTGAATGTTTATTAAATCCATGTTTGCAGAAATCCCTGTATTGTCTGCATTGCTATCCTCTGATAAATTTGAATGGGTTCTTTATTGTTTCAATGGTTTTTCTTTTGAGGAGCTATAAGAGCTTTGTGAGTTCTTTTTTGCTGCAAGCAAAGTTTGTACTTGTGGTTTTCATTCAAATTGTTTAGCCGAACTAAAGACTTGAGTAATGATGACTCCGATATAATACAGGCTTTGTATGATAATTATACTCATTTCATGTTGCAAAATAGGCCTATCATCAGACCTGTCAAGTTTTGGTGAACCAAATGCATGGGATTTGGCCAAAAAGTGAAATATCAAAGGAAAAAACAAAAGATCAAAGGAAAATGCCACCAAAAGCGTCTTACAATTTGTGAGTCTCACACGATGCAGGATGATTGAGATAAAAGGGGTGAAATAAAATTAATTTAATTTATTATTGCATATTCTAGAAAAGAAGTCGAGAGTCATACTGTGAGGAAGTTGTAGTCATGTTAGAAGAAGCCTGGAAAAGTGGAATGACGTCAACAAAAGATAAAAAAAGAATTCGAGAGCTTGCTACGAATTGCCAGCTGTCTGTAGAAAAAAATGAGGTAAAGTGACATTAACACCATTTTTAAGTGCCCTGTCTAGGTGGGAGCCCTATACATGTACTAATAAACTTTTTCGTATGTCCATCTATCCAAATATAAAATATTTTCGTTACAAATTTCACAGCTTAAGGAATTGCAATAGTTAGGCACTAGATATTCAGTCTGCGACGTTATCCACAAGCCTGATGCCCCAGACTAGTAATTTTCAGCTCGGACTAGTAAATTTTATTTATCGCTAGCCCGAACTAGTAAAAACTATAACTTCCCTTTAATGTTATTTGAAATTTAAACATATTTGGAGTTCAAATTGAGTTCAAAGTATTACAAAAAAGATCGTGTACGAAGTCTGAACTAATTATACATTTATCCCGAGGAGATAAACAAAAGGAAACCAAAACCAGTCGCTAGTTCCGGTACTTCGATCTGTCTGATAACCAGTAAAAAGTGGACCAACACGGACACAATAATGAAGGCAATCGTTTATAAAACGAAAAGACTATCATGTTTCCCCCGATTAATTATATATCTTTAATGGTTTAAAAATGTTTTAGTTTAATTCACATAATCAATAAAGTTATTAAAATAGATTTATGTCATTGAGTTATCTTCACAACACCGTGTTGGTACACTTCGATCTTTTTTGGTAATTAGAAAGACCGGAGACCAGTCACCATGTGTCAACAAACATAAAAACGTAAAGTTTTACTTAATAAATTTTTTGCTAATGTAAAATCCTTAAAATTAGCTAAAAAAAGTTTTCAACCAGCTAAAACCCTTTCAGGTATGCTCAGAATGCAGGATTTTGCATCTAAGATTTCAAAATTTTTATGGGGGCATGCCCCCAGACCCCCCCTAGCAGGTTTGGGTCGCTTCGCAACCCTCAACCGGTGTCGGACTAGTGGAAAATTTTGAGGACTAGTTAATTTAAATTTTTACTAGTCCAGTGGACTAGTACCCTCAAAAGTTTTTGGTGCAGACTGGATATTTTGTATACAGTTAAGTCAGTTTCATCTAGTAGTCCCATATCATGCTTATAAAGTTCATGTATGCTACTAGCATGCCCATTTCATGTTTACCGTCCTAGGCTAATATTGGAACACTTGTTTGGTTCAATTGTCAAAGTTTTTTTTTGTCATGTTTTTTCAAGAACTGCAATTTGCATCCTGAAGATACTAGGTATGCTGTATCATCTAGTGGTAACTTTTCATGCTTATGCTGATTTCAGGTCTGCTACTTGCTTACAATACATTGTATCTACTTCATGTTCACCGACTTTAGTATGATTTTTAAATTTTCATTACTATTTGCCAACACTATATTTTCTCTACAGCTAGTTTGTTTGCACTTGCTACCCTATTAGTCCTATTAACTAAAGAATGTTATTCACTGTTGTTTAGGTTTGGATTGGCAATAGGAGAGCCAAAGATAAGAGAGGAGGAGCCCCTATACCCTACAGAAAAAAGAAGGTGGCTGTAAGAGGACCATCAGCATACACTTTATTCAGCCAGCAGTTCAAAAGGGGTATGTACAGGCCATTTAAATTCAGTTCTTAATGTCAATATATTTTGTCATTTATGTTGTTTTCTAACTTACATTTTCTACCAGAATTTCAACGAAAATATGTTGGAAAATATTACATATATATTGATGTTTATATTCATTAATTAATAATCTTGCATTTATACATATAAATAAATATACACATATATCATGTATATTAGCTCTTATAAATCGTGGCATGCAAAAGTGACTAATGGTTAAAAAATCCTAGCTAAAACCCTGGAAACTATCAATCATATGGTTCTGAAATTTTGTTTTCATAACAACTATTATTAGGCACTACATATTGAAAGCTGTCAGTCCATCAAGGATTGCATATGTTTGTCAATGACGTTTTAACCAGCCACCATTGTCTGCATATACATGTATATTTTCAATGAAATCGGCTATTCACATTTGATGCAAACGTAAAAGTTCTACATAACTCAGGTCTATATAAAACGTTATTTCTGCGATGCAATAAAGAAACCGCAATCCCCACTGAGGTGGCATAATTAATATACGATCAAAAAGAAGAACTAGTTATAAAAAATATCATTCACACAGCGATTTACAAAAATATGGTATTTATCGACCACGGTTTCTTATAAAAAAATTCATTTTTTACTGAAAAATGCAATATTTTAGACAAAATTTATTAAACAATCACATAATCATATAACAATTACAGTTACCTTTTGAAACCTCAGAATCTTCTTGATATTTGTTTGTTTGAATGGTGTTTTAATGCCACTTTGACGTCCAGTTTTTATTTGGGGAGGACTCTGGAGTACATGGAGAAAACCTCAGACATTCAATAGGAACACTGGCAATCACTGTCAATTAAGATTGAAGTCAAGCCCACCCTGTCCGCAGTGAGACGCGAACCCGCAACCTCAGTGTTGAGACGAGCTATCTTAATCACTCGGCCACTCTTGATATTTATAAACAAAATCACTTTACTAACAGGTAACACACCAAGACTTAACCTAATGTTGAAGTTATATTAGTTGTGATGTAGATAGTTTAACAGAGAATTGGACAAGGTAAACATTTTACAGGATTCAGTGTATTAAAGAAACCGATAAATTTTAGAATGATTTTGATAGTAAGGAATAACTGGAAATCAATATTTATGCTCCCATGAAGTTATCCGAAGCAAGAACAGGGAATTGAGACAAGCAGCATATGCTACGATCTAAATTTGAAAATATTGAATATATATTGAGAATATCAGTGATTCAATATAAGTTTGTAACAGTTTGTAAGAAAAATACTGATGAAAACTGCAATGTTAGACATTTTCTCCCGGCTTGTTTTAACAATACCTGTCTTCGCTCTGACAAATAATACTATCGGTGATTCAATACAACTTTGTAACAGTTTGTTCGAAACATGCTGTAGAAACCAGCCGAAGAAGAGCCAAAAGTCAAGGGACGATAACAAATCCGAATTCAAACAAACTTGGACAAAACATAAACAAAAAGTTAAATTTGTGAGCTGATGGTCACTAGTGGTCACAAAAAGTATTCGGTAAACAGGAATGAGAAGATCAAGGAGCATAAAATCGCTATACACTATATAGTACTATAGGATAGAGCAATACACAAAATATCAGGCTTCTGCATCCTATAGTTGCTTAAATAACTGCGACAAAATTGTGTGTTACGGACGGACGAACAAACGGAAAAACGAATAAGGGTAAAACAGTATACCTCCCTCTTCCAAGCTTGTGTTTAAAAATTCAATTTCAGAAAGTGAGTAACCCTAGCCAAATGAGGTGCTGAGGACTTGCAGAGCCGGCCACACATACGTATTATGATGTCAGAGGTAAAGTCAAATTCAGGAATAATAATTTTTAATGTTTCAATAGAAACAATTGAAATTCACTACGCATCTACAAAATTAAACTTAATTATGATTAAAAACCTCATTTCAACACTATATAAATGCAGTGGCCAAGTGGTTGTTGGTCTATGCATATTTGTGTCCGTTTATTTTGCTCTTTTCCTAATCGAAAACGAAAATTAAAAACCTCTAAAACTATACATATTCAGACATTTTATCTTGTATCTAAATTATGAAACTTAATAAAGAACGATAATGTTTCTTTTAGTCATAGCCGAAAGACTTATAGGAAAAATATAATACAAATATAGCTCATAGATTTAATTTTAAGGCATAAAATTAATATGGTATTATCTAAAAGAGTTTAATGTTTTGGAATTTGTCAGTTATATGACGTGGCCATAACAGTAGTTCTGCGAAAGTTGATTTGGCTGATGTAATAGGTATTCAGACGTTTGTAAAAAAAAAAAACAATCCTCTTTGTTTCTGTTATAAATGTGGTTTATTGTCATTTCGTCGATAATGCCAAAACTGATGATGATTGTTTGACAATTACGAGGTAATGTGATGATGAATCATATGTGTGGCAGAGATTATATGTAAATTTGATTTATTAATTCAGAGAAAAGTGTTTGAAATTCAATATCTTTTGAACATAATGTTCTTATATTTCAATTTCATATGAAACATACATTATGGTGTAAGATGAAATTGTTATTTCTCAAAAAAAGTCCGTGCTTCAGGATTTTTACAAGTATGATTTTTACAATGATAGATTGATTACGGAAACGGTATCTACTGTCAGGCCAGAAGAAATGACGAATTGTGTTTTGTACAGATGTAGGCATTTCACATTTGCAGTCTCTAAACACACGTCAGGAACTATGGTCCGACAATACAAAAAATTTGTGCTATTTGTATGCACTCCTACATTGATCAGCATTTAAATTTGTGTGGATATCATTGACGAATTCCTCACTTGACCACTTAAAACATTTAATTCTAGTTTATAATGAATTAATTACACAATGCAAGTTTATCTGGAAATCTGACACCTGATAAACTGATCATACCTGATCAATTTAGAAATGTAGACACCGTATGAAGAAGCTGGGATATTGCTGCTTAAGTGACTGACAATTTTTAATTTTGAAATTAAAAATTGTCTCGTTTGCCGTAAATTATTGTGTTAAGATGACCGTAGGTGTCATATTCGAGGTGTAAATCTAAAATGATGTAGATGTAGGTGGTTTTTTTTATGTCGCTTTAATTTCTAGTTCTAAAAAATATATTATAAGGATAGGCACTCAGCAAATTGAGGGTTGTTAATTGAAACGGAATCATCAATATATTTATATGTAAAATTAAACGACCTAGCTTCTGCCATCTTTTTGTCTTTAACAATACTCGACGAAATTCAGTTCACCTTAAGTATCATTTTCGAAATTTTATATAAACCAAAGGCTACATTGAGACTATAATCACTCTCCTGGAAGAGAATCAGCTTCCTTACAAGACAGAGATTTCAGACAAAACATTGCATGACCTACAAGAAGAGCTTTTCTTGATGATCATATTTGCTGTTTATTTTTTTCCATCTTCGTTTTCAAGATAAAACGCACTAACATGTAAAATATTCAAAATGTTGTTTCAATCGGTACATTCCTTTTCTACGTTGTAGCTTAGCGTTTTTGTCCTGAATATAGATAAAATATGTTTCACTAGACGATAAACAAACACAAAACATTAAAGAAACAAATTTTCAATCAATATCATTAGAGGTGATTCTGCCCTTCATAAAATATCTCTCCTTATCCTGTTCACATAATGTTTTAATTCATCTTGAATTCAATTCCAGTAAGATGTGAATATTAGCAGCATGTGACATATAACCGATGATATAAAAAAATTTCTAACTGCTGTTGTTGATTTCCAATTCTATCTTAAACAAAATTACCGCACAATGCTCTGTTAGATATTGTTTGCAATAAGCGATGCAATAAAGAAACCGCAATCCCCACTGAGGTGGCATAATTAATATACGATCAAAAAGAAGAACTAGTTATAGAAAATATCATTCGCACAGCGATTTGCAAGAATATGGTATTTATCGACCACGGTTTCTTATAAAAAAAATTCATTTTTTACTGAAAAATGCAATATTTTAGACAAAATTTATTAAACAATCACATAATCATATAACAATTACAGTTACCTTTTGAAACCTCAGAATCTTCTTGATATTTGTTTGTTTGAATGGTGTTTTAATGCCACTTTGACGTCCATTTTTTATTTGGGGAGGAGACCGGAGTACCTGGAGAAAACCTCAGACCTTTAATAGGAACACTGGCAATCACTGTCAATTAAGATTGAAGTCAAGCCCACCCTGTCCGCAGTGAGACGCGAACCCGCAACCTCAGTGTTGAGACGAGCTATCTTAATCACTCGGCCATTCTTGATATTTATAAAAAAAATTACTTTACTAACAGGTAACACACCAAGACTTAACCTAATGTTGAAGTTTTATTAGTTGTGATGTAGATAGTTTAACAGAGAATTGGACAAGGTAAACATTTTACAGGATTCAGTGTATTAAAGAAACCGATAAATTTTAGAATGATTTTGAAAGTAAGGAATAACTGGAAATCAATATTTATGCTCCCGTGAAGTTATCCGAAGCAAGAACAGGGAATTGAGACAAGCAGCATATGCTACGATCTAAATTTGAAAATATTGAATCTATTTTGAGAATATCAGTGATCCAATATAAGTTTGTAATAGTTTGTAAGAAAAATACTGATGAAAACAGCAATGTTAGACATTTTCTCCCGGCTTGTTTTAACAATATTTGTCTTCGCTCTGACAAATAATACTATCGGGGATTCAATACAACTTTGTAACAGTTTGTTAGAAACATGCTGTAGAAACCAGCCGAAGAAGAGCCAAAAGTCAAGGGACGATAACAAATCCGAATTCAAACAAACTTGGACAAAACAAAAACAAAAAGTTAAATTTGTGAGCTGATGGTCACTAGTGGTCACAAAAAGTATTCGGTAAACAGGAATGAGAAGATCAAGGAGCATACAATCGCTATACACTATATAGTACTATAGGATAGAGCAATACACAAAATATCAGGCTTCTGCATCCTATAGTTGCTTAGATAACTGCGACAAAATTGTGTGTTACGGACGGACGAACGAACGGACAAACGAATAAGGGTAAAACAGTATACCTCCCTATTCTTCCAAGCTGGTGTTTAAAAATTCAATTTCAGAAAGTGAGCAACCCTAGACAAAGGAGGTGCTGAGGACTTGCAGAGCCGGCCACACATACGTATTATGATGTCAGAGGTAAAGTCAAATTCAGGAATAATAATTTTTAATGTTTCAATAGAAACAATTGAAAAAAATTTTTTGTCAAGTACACATTCTAGCATTACAAAAATTAATGACTCACCTTTTGAGTTTATTGATGCTAACAATGACGGTCAATATACTGGTTAAAAAATGAATGACAAATAGAATAGATCAATAAGGTTAAATGAAAAATAGAATAGATCAAAGCTCCTAAATGCTGGTGCACCAGTTTTGAAAAACATACTTAGCTCGTCTCTTAAGTGCTTATATATACGCATTTGTTGTCTCTTATTTTTGTGGTATGTTTTTGTTGATTCTATGTATATTCGCATTGACTTATGCCGACTCTAAAAAGGCTATTCTTATCACATGGACAGTAATCGATAAGGTTATAATAACAGCAATGTTAACCAAAACATTTATTTCTTAAAACCCCAGGACCATATAAACTCAAATGTATGCTTCACTGCCTATTCTAAACTAGACAAAGTCGATCTAGCGATCACTGATACCCCCGCTGAAATTTTTTTTGTTGGAAAATTTCTAACGTTTTTTGTCGACTGTCACATTGACCATTGATGAAATTCTTCCAGCATCAATAGGCATCATTCCCACCTGATATGTATTATATATCCTAAAGTTTCATGCACAATTTTTGAGGTATTGTCTGGAAACGGATTTTTTGTGACAAAATTTCTGGAAAAAATGACCTTCAAATTTGATGGATTTCGCCCAAAATCAAAAGTCTTCTGATCCACATAATATAAAACAATATACAAAAGTTTCATTCAAATCGGATGCCAACATTTTGAGTTATTGTCCGGAAACAACTTTTTAAAAAACTTTCTAACGTTGAAATTTGACGGATGTCCCCCAAAATCGAAAGGCTTCTTACCAACCTGATATATAACAATATCCCAAAGTTTCATCCAAATCGGAAGCAAACGTTTTGAAGTATCATCCGGAAACCAAATGTTGACGGACGAAGGGACGGACATGGGCATAACTATATACACCGACTGTCGAGCGTTTAAAAATGTTAGTTTTTAATGATAATAACAAAATAACTACAATCATCTGCAATCAAGGGCAACTTATTTTTTCACTAAAAAATGTGTCAAATGTCAATAATATTATATTTCATTTATTTAACTGGTAAGTACTAGTTATCAATCTCTGATAATTATCTACTTTCCAAAGATGTAAATAAATGCAAGTATTATGGTCATATCATTTAATGTAATGGTAATCTGAAGCATTGCATGTCAAGTTCAAATTTGCCCCTGACAGGGATTTAGAAGATGATAAAGGAAAAATTATGTGCAAAATTTGACGGCTACAGCTCTATCGACTTGTCTTGAAATTGGCTTTATAGGCAATAATCATGTTATAAAAACACATGCATGCATCCTACAGATTGATTGATTAATTAATTGATTGCTTTCCGTCCAGGGAGCAGTTATTTCAAATATTCAGGAGGAGAACAAGTTAAGAAACAATAAATCAATTAAAGAAAGAAGGACCAAAGTGCAAAAATGTTGAATGCCACTAAAAAAAATATAGATGTGGGTAGGAGCAAAAAAAATTAGCCTTTTGTAGAGGCTAGAATGAGCCTACTCTTATCAAAGTCTTACAAAGGAGCGTGGCACTCTCCAAACACGTTACCAGTGGTCCGCAGACAGGCTTCCCGTATTGTGAACTGACAAACCCCTAACGAGAGGGCATCCCCTTTCTGCCACCTGGGGACGGGCTGAGCAGCTCTTTTGGTCTAGTACTGTGCACCCTCAAAGAATACCACAGATTGTAGGATGTAGCATGTTTGTAAATTGTAATAAAAGGCAATGTGTTAGTTTAAAGTTCTCTTTGCTGTTTTTAACAAGGTAGCCATATCATAGCATATAAAGTGCCACCTTGTGATAATTGGTTTTTATAAAATAAATGGTTTTGATATATTTTGAAGTGGCGTCTATATGTTTTAAATTTCACAAGTTGTTCGTAAATGCTTATTAGACATGAACACACTTATAGTATAGACAAGAACAATATGTAAATTAAGCAGTTTCTTTTATTATTTGAATTTTATTTTATTTCCCATAAATCTCTGAAAGATAACAACACATGCATGTAAACCAAGCGATTAACTTTTTAAGTTCTCATATTTAAAAATAATCTAAAGTTTCAAAATAGTATGTTCTTAATTAAGTCCTACAACATGAGTGGAAACGGAAAAAATGTCTTGCTGCATTCTGCATAAGTAGTGAAAAAATATTATATTCATTAGCAACATGTATACATGGTTACAGAAAAACCTACCTAATTTTTAAAAAAAAACATTGTCAATGGACCATGTAAATAGGGTCAAGGTAAGGTGACTAGACTAGTCTAGTAGACTATCATTTAATATTCATCATCAACCTATAAACAAAATATTGTCGTCCTACCAAACATTGTTACTGCGAAATTGAAGTCAATTCTGGAGGCATGTACCAAACTGTCAAGTACCTTTCATCAGAACACTTTATGCACACATATTGTCATCTTACCATGCATTGTTATTCAGGAACTTACCTACTCCAATAACTTTAACATAGTCACTGGACCGCAAAACTGAGGTTGAGGTCAGGTAACACCCACCGAACTGTCTTGCACCATTCATCAGCAATTGAGAAACTCAGATAATATAAATGTGGTTACTAGAACGTTAAATTGAGAAGAAGGTCTGGTTACACCTACCAGACAGTCATATACTATGTCTCAGCAACCTATATACCAAATATAGTCATCCTACCATGCATGGGTACTGAGAAACTAACCTAATCCAAGAAGTGTGGACTGTGAGCACGCTCACAAAGGTATACTCCCCACTTCTCTTTCAAGTCTAATTATCTCCCCATAATGATATCCGAGGTCAATAAAAATCCTTCATGCACATCTACATATAATGTACTTCCTTTATGCTAAGTTTCATTAAATTTCATCAAGCGGTTTAGGAGGAGTTGCGCTTACAAGGGATGTGGACAGACGGACAGAAAGATTAACGGACAGACAGTGATTCCTATATACCTCCCCCCAAACAAGTTTGCGGGGGGTATAAAAACTTGAACATAGTCACTGGACCGTGAAAAAGAATGTCACCCAAGCACTCTATCCACAGGTAGAGGTCAAGGTCATGTTACAAGTAACAAACTAACAAGTATGCATCATAAGCTACCACTGGACCAAACTTTATGAATCTATGTCTTAAGCTTACAAAGATATAAAGAAAAATGTCAAGTGTTCAAGCCACCACCCCTGCTAGTGAAAATAAATTTATATGTCTTGCCTCCTGTGACTTCATTGCAGGCAACACAATAATTATTTCTGACCTTGTAATCAGTTTCAAGATGAAACTAAATACCAAAAAACATGTTTCTATTAAAACATCAATTGAGATTATAATGATTTGTTTTCTTTGCTTACAATTTTAATTATTAAATGTAAAAACAACTTAAGAAATCCAAAAATAACCAAACAAAATTAAGAAATAATTATTTTTCCAGAATATATTTTAACAAGTGTGGACACAGAAAAATGTCTCGCCTGAATTTTGCATCAGTAACGAAAAAAAAATTGTATATTTTAAATGATAACAATTTAGTGCTATTTACAAAATTATAAGCATTTTGTAAATAGCACTAAATTGTTATCATTTAAAATATACAATGCATGTTTACAGAGAATCGGACCTAATCCAAAAACTTTAACTTATTCACTGGACCATAAAATTCAGGTCATGGTAAGTTGAAACTTATGAGACACTCATGTACTAATCATTAGCAATCTATATGCCAAATACTGTCATCCTACCATGCATGGTTACAGAGAAAGTGTCCTAATCCTAAAACTTTAACATTGTCGCTGGACCATGAAATTGAGGTCAGGGTAAGGTGACACCTACCAGACAGTCATGTTCTATTCATCAGCAACCTATATACCAAATATTGTCATCCTACATGTACCATGCATGGTTACAGAGGAACAGCCGTAACCCAAAAAACTTTAACGTAGTTGCTGGACCGTGAAATTGAGGTCAAGGTTAGGTGGAACCTACCAGACGGTCATGTACTATTCATTAGCAACCTATATACCAAATATTGTAATCCTACCATGCGTGGTTACAGAGGAACTGCCATAACCCAAAAACTTTAACGTAGTCACTGGACCATGAAATTGAGGTCAAGGTCAGGTGACTGGTGACTGACTGGCAAGTACTCTTCATAAGGTACCACTGGACCAAATTTGATGGACCTAGGGCTTGGGCTTACAAAGATATGAAGCAAGATGTCCAAGTGTTTACACTGCTGCCGGCTTTGAATACAATTTACAATCTATTCTGAGTTACTGTTACATCCCATATCAATCATCAATTGACATCGATTATCCCTTTTCCTACTAAAGTCAGGGGTTCTAACCCCCCCCCCCTCCCCACACCTGTACAATAAAACCTGGATGCCATGAAATGACTTCATTCCCCAAGCTAGAATTTATTTGTTTGAAATTGACTTTTAATACAGATGTGTTATGTCTGGTGGTTATAAAAATTTCAAGTACAATTAAATTTTAAAGTACACAGTTGAACACTGTTGGACTGTGACAGTCTTTCTAATTCACATTGTTACTAACATTATGTTGGAGGCATCCTACAGACCATTCCACTCATCACTTCAGGCACTTAATATATCAGCAGCTTCACTAAAACACAAGCAGTCCTTCAAGGCACCCCAATGTGTGCGCTCAAGTCACAATCCACTGACAAAGGGAGAGACCATCATGTTTGATCTGGTAGTGTCTTTTTGATTGTAAGTACTGATTGATTTATGTAGGATTTCAATAATCTCTCATTCCTGCTTGTCAGAAAGTTAACAAAATCAGCATCTGAAAATAAAAAAATAACAAATACAGTATTATGTTGTCTTAATAACACATTAAGAAGACATTTAAAAAAACATAGGCTTGACAAATACATAAGATAAGTTTCAACTTCCAAAACATCTTGAATTATAAGAATGAAAACAAAAGTTAGCATTTAAGCATGGCAATAATCTGACAAGAAGAAACAAGAGGCTGTATAGAATCAGCATCACTCACCTGGTAAACAAATAAAAAAAGGAAGTATTAGTAGCCATCTTGAAAGCCTGATATGAAGACATTTTGTCGATGGACAGCTATGCACAGAGTTTCAGATGGGAAAATTGTTTAATTTAGCCAACAGTAATAAAAGTATTCCTCAAAAAAGCTATATATCTCAAGTTCATTCATCACAGAATAAAGAATCTTTATAAATTTCATGCCCATAAGAAATAAGTATTGCTCATGTTAGACATGTTCTTCATAAAAACTGAGCGCCATTATATAGCTAAAAAATTGCTGACAGTGGTGTTACACAATATTAAAAAAACCAAACAAACAAATCTGTTAAAAACTGACTACCTGTATTAAGCTTGTTTGTTTGAATTGTGCTTAATGCCACTTTCAACAATTTTTCATCTATACTGTGGTGTCCAGTGTTTATTTGGGTAGGAAACCAGAGTACTCAGAGAAAAATGCCCACCGTCCGCAATCCTTTTCAATTAATATTGGAGTTGAGCACACCCTGCCTGCCATGAGACTCTAGTCGACAAACTCAATTAACAAGTATACGATTAAGAATATAAAACACCTATACCATAACCACGGCCACAGAGAGCCCTCTTTATTAGGAAAAAAACCTGTCTAACACCTTCATTTCCAGATCCCTCTGTAACACAATTCAGATGTAATAAATCTTTCTTATGATAATATGCTCTCTGTTAAGTATTCTCATAAAACAGGTTTGGCTATACAAGTGTTACTTTTAAAATGAAATCTACCTGCAAGTAAGGTCAGAATGGGTACTGTTTCCAACAGAATGCAGTCCAATTTATTGTCTTTAGCGAAATATTTATCTACCAGCTGGCAGCAATGTTCAAGCAGGAAATGAGGTAATCCAGAATATTTGTAACATATCAATGTCTGCTGCAGACTATCATTCCTATGTTGTACCAAAATGCCTATCTGAAATATAAAGAAACAGAATGCATTTAAAATTATTTGAAGGAAAACAATTATCTTTCATTGATTATAACTGGAGTAAACTTCACTAATTAGAGGTAGTTTATAATAATTGGAGTAAAATGAACTTTATTACTTTTTTAATATACTTCTGGAGAAATTAACCTGGTCATTGTTTATAATAACTGAAGACAATTAAAATTATAATAATTGGAATGAAATTATCCAACTCTCTGTTAACTGTAATTCTCGTGAAATCAACCTGTTGTTTATCAAAGCAGGAGACAAATTAACTAAGTCACTGTGTATCATAACTTGAGTGAAATTAACCGTCATTTATCATAATCATGGAAGCCTGGTTGGCAGAGTGATTAAGGTTATTCATCTATTTTCGATCACATGGTCTCCACACTGAGATTGAGGATTGAAGTCACATCGGGGCAGAGTGTGCTCAACTTCAATCTTGATTGACAAGGATTGCATGTTTTCCTACTGAAGGTTGGGGGGATTTTCTGGGTACTTCTGCTTCCTTACCCCAATAAAAACTGGTTGTCGAGGTATAGCTGAAAAATGACTGAAAGTGGTGTTAAACAACTTCAAACAAACAAAAACAGACATATTCATAATTATAGATAAAGTTAACTGATTGTTGTTTATAATAAACAGATTTAAATAAAAACGTTCTTTGTAATATCTAGACTGACATTAACCGAGTCATTGTTTATTGAACTAAAACTTTTTTATCTTTCAGAAAAAGTATTTGTATAATCACCTACACTCTCAAATGTTTAAATTTGAAAATGAAAACATGTTACAAGTCTCCTTTTGAGGGACTAGTTTTCAGAATTGTTTTCTTTTTGCTATGATGGCAATCTTAAAAAGATAAATGTTCTGTCAAATATAATATTGGATTATAAGACCAGGAAAGACAACAAATGCAAGGTGATAGAAACCTCACCATGGCCAAAAAAGGCACAAGACCTTAATTCTGCCTTGAAAAACTCCACATGGAATATATTATGGCAACTGACCTTTTTAAAACATGAACTGAGGATATAAATAATTCCTGCTGTGAATCTTGTCAAACATGTTGAGATCTGTAGTAAGACTGTGCAGCCATCTGTAATAACCTACAAATAACAACAAATTAATAATAACACAATTACCTCCACAAAAACTGTTTTATAAACGTCTACCTACATGCAGCTCAATTTAATGAATAATCTTATCAGAAGAAAGCACTTAAATGCCATGGATGCCTTGGTAATTCCTAAAACTATTCATGTATTAGACAATTTATGCTTCCTTATGTTATTTCATTAACACCATTGGTGAGATGGTTTTTGTCTTGTTCACTGGTCCACATCAGACAGCCTACCAATGTCTGGTCTTATTCTGTAAAATTAGTACACACAGATGCTTATTTAATTTTTTCTTTGGATCAAAATTGCAAGTTTATGTTCAAGAGAATGAAACAGCACTTTCTCCACTAGAGCAGGGTAAACAAGATAAAAGTATTGCCCCACCACCCTCGCTTGTGCCTACCTACCATGAACTGGAGAGAAAAGAACCCCACATTCAAGTAAAAGTGTAGGAGTAACACACTTTTGTATTAAACAAATTTTGTATGAAGCTTGGAAGAGTTGATTTTTTTCATTGTTCTATGTAGAATCAATCTTTAAGGCACATGTAATTAAATTTTCAAAATTAAATAAAACATATACTTAATGTAATAGTAGACAGTTGAAATTAGAAATTTTAATAGTTCATGTGCTTTGAAGATAAGGCAATTCTGTCTGTTGGAATACAACCAGTAATTTGATTATTTTATGGAGTTTTCAGTTTTATCCATGCTTGACTAAAAGCACTGAGTCCTGAAGAGCAACGTTTGGTTTCTGACAAGTAACTGCTGACCCAATGACCAGTTTCTGCATAAACCTGACCACTGATTTTATAATCTTTACTGAAACCTACTGCAAATACCATAAAAACACTAACTTTTGTTATATCAACAAGATGTGTTAGTAGAATTCGTTGGAACTCAAGTTCATTCTCCGGCCTGTCCGAAGCCAGAACTACCACTTCTTTCTCCTTACACTGGACATCTGCCAACTCTTTCTCACAGGTTAACTACACAGAAAAAACAAGCATAATACAATATATCAAATTTACAGTGAAAAATTAAAAAAAAACAGAATGACTAAATTGTAAATTCTCCATGTTATCCACCCACTCCTCCATATTCTATCCCCACCTTTTCCTGTCTACCTAAAAAAAAGAAGTTACTTTTTCCTACATCTCTGACCTAGTGTGAGACCTGAATTAATGTTATCTTGTCTGTCAAAAAAGCTAATATCCAGTAAATGTGATTTTTTCTCTCAAAATTACGTACTTTTAAAGAGAGGAAAATCCAATTTTTGTAGAAATTATTGAACTGATATTGACCAAAGAATTCTTGTTTGTTTGTTTGTTTGATGGTGTTTAACGCCACTTTCAGCAATTTTTCAGCTATATCATGGTGTCCAGTTTTTATTGGGGAGGAAGCTGGAGTACCCGGAGAAAACCCTTGACCTGCGGTAGGAAAACTGGCACTCCTTGTCAATTAAGATTAGAGTCGAGTACACCCTGCCTGCAGTGAGAATCGAACCCGCAATCTCAGTGTTGACGGACCACGTGATCAATAGTAGACGAACTACCTTGACCACTCGGCCACCGAGGCCCCAAGAATTCTTGTTAAGTCTGTATTAACAATATGATACACTAGTGAAAATGTTCATTATACTAGAATTACACTAGTGAAAATGTTCAATGATTCAATCAACTGCAATTCACCTGCTCCACTTATCTAGGAAAAGTGAATGCCATGATACAGCTGAAAAATTATATAAATCTATGGTCTCACAATAAAATCTTGAAATCTTAAAAGGAAACACCAGGCACTTTACTTAACACATTCAGTTGAGGATTAGCTTAAATATATATAGTGTAGTGAGCAAGCACTATTATTTCTGTTGTGCACATTGCATGATCTGCTATATTCAACTTCGTAATTTAAATGCCACAAGTATTACTGTGAGCTATACTCCCTGATGATACAACCAATCTATAACTACAGAGTCTGAAAATAAAGCCCAAAATATGGCACAATCATACAAAGCTACTGACAAAATTTCAGTATTGTATCATTTATCATTGCTGAGGAAAATGTGAGAAAAGACTGGTAATGAATGCACACACTGACGTAAACAGACTGGAAAAAGTATACCCCCTCCTTTATGGAGAATGTTGGTATCATAAATCTATTTATTTTAAACAATAATTAACAAAACAGAAATTTAAAATATGCCAAAATGTGAAGTAATATTCCAGTATGGGGCATATCTCCAGTGATATTTGGTTCAACTATGTAAAATACTAGCAACACTTACATAAGAAGAAAAATTTTTTTACTACTGTTAACTTTTACCTTTTCTACATAGTCCTTTTGTTGTATTTCTACATCATCAAATTTAGCAGAAGACACAAGGGTCACATGACAGGGCAAGTCTGATGGTGATTGGTGGTAAAGGACATCTAATGATGCTGCTATGGCTGTTGTGTTTGTTGTTTTGATTGTATCATTTGTTAGTACATCTAGCTAAAAAAGAAATGAACATAAAGAATTACATCATTAACTAGGTTAAAGATAACAGGTTTAACAGGTTCAACCATGTCACATAATTTTTCGTGTGACTGATCCAAACTAGTGGCATCTTTTTTGTTCTATCTGGTTTTTGAATTTTCAGTAATGTTGTCCTTTCAAAGTTGTGTTTGGTTTATCTGGCTATTTTATAAACACCTGATTTACAAAAACAAGTGTAAGTTTTTTTCAGATGATGAAATATAACTTGGAATAAACAAATAAAATAAAACTAAATTCAATTATTTTCTTTGATAAATGGAGATCACATGCGAAACAGCTTAAAAAGATAACATCAAATGATACAAACTTATAATATATCTGTACTGCAGAAAAAAATTGAAAAACTGAGCAATGCTCACTACTTGATAACCCCCTCAAATATCATTCCCGATCAAAATGTTAAATATATGGTGCACAACAGCACTATGTGACAACGATTCTATGAAAGTTTCATCAAATTTTAGGTGCAGTTGTTGATAAGAGATGTGTGGTACACCCAAGTGTAATAGGCAAAGGAGGGATGGGCGGAAGGTCACCATCCTCACTTTCTGAATGGGATGTTAAAAACTTTATAACCTCAGTAGTGTAATACAGGCTTGGTGCTATAATCTCAGAAAGATTAAGACAAACTTGAACCCACAACCCCAGAGATGACATCCAAATGATTTTATAGTACCATCAGATATCACCAAATTGGCCACCGATGCACCATATTAACTATAAACTACATAAAAAGTCTTACAATTCTGGCTGCAGATTCTATCATAAAATTTGAATACCTTTAAATTTCTTTTGATCTCTTGTATCTGTTCAATCAATTTTCCATCACAGAATCTTGAACTTTTTACAGAAGAAACAGGATTTCCAGTGGCACATGACCAGTGCGTAACTTCATCTTCCTTCAGTTGATAGCTGTTCTGTTTATAATAACAAAAAAACTGTTACAAAAACAACATATCTCAATAGAATCAATAGAAGAATCTTTTTTTTAATTAAAAAAATATTTATTATTTAGTTACTTTTTATATGTTAATTGAGACTTTTTTACCGCTCCGGCTTTTCCATCAATCACAAACCTTTGTCTTCTAAGGTTGAAGTTGCCCAGATCCTACCCAAAAGCCTTGAACCTGCATGCTTGGTTTTTACAGGCCTAAGAAAAATAGTAGATGACTAACTACCTTAACTAACTACCTCACTGAGGCCAACTTTAAATATGGATGGTTTTCCAATCATAGGCATACGTAGAAAATATCAATTTTACCAAATGTCCAGAAGAAAGTGTCAAATATATTTGATACTAAACCAAGTAACAATGAAGACATTGAGGTTTCTAGAAAATTATATGTGTCAAAGTCAAAGTAACCACACACACTTTTGACTTATCTGAAGGTGTAAGCAATCCATGTTGTGTGTAACTTATGTCATATGTTCTTTGTTTGGGATTAGATGTCAATTATTTGTATAATAGGGTGTTATTTTATACAGCATACAGTAGTCGAGCACACCCTGCCCCTCAGTAAGCCTCGAAACCTGCAACCTAAGGCACAGGGTAAACAGCTAGTACCGTTAACATTCGCTCATCGGTTTTGTATGATTGAAGGTAATCAGTAAGACAACAAGTTAATAAGACGAAGGACAGATAATACAACGAACACACAAGACTAACAAGTGTGGACACAGAAAAACGTCTCGCCTGAATTCCGCATCAGTAACGAAAATAAATTTCGTCATAAGCATTACGTTAATAGCATTAATTATGAGCAGCGGCCTGTATACCAAATATTGTCACCATACTATGCATAGTTACAGAGGAACTGTCCTAATACAAAAACTTTAACGTAGTCGCTGGACCGTGAAATTGAGGTCAAGGTCAGGTGGAACCTACCAGACAGTCATGTACTATTAATCAGCAACCTATATACCAAATATTTTCATCCTACCATGCGTAGTTACAGAGGAACTATCGTAACCCAAAAACTTTAACGCAGTCGCTGGACCATGAAATTGAGGTCAAGATCAGGTGACACCTACCAGACAGTCATGTACTAGTCATCAGCAACCTATACACCAAATATTGTCATCCTACCATGCGTAGTTACAGAGGAACTGTCGTAACCCCAAAACTTTAACGCAGTCGCAGGACCGTGAAATTGAGGTCAAGGTCAGGTGACACCTACCAGACAGTCATGTACTAGTCATCAGCAACCTATACACCTAATATTGTCATCCTACCATGTGTAGTTACAGAGGAACTGTCGTAACCCAAAAACTTTAACGTAGTCGCTGGACCGTGAAATTGAGGTCAAGGTCAGGTGACACCTACCAGACAGTCATGTACTAGTCATCAGCAACCTATACACCAAATATTGTCATCCTACCATGCATAGTTACAGAGGAACTGTCGTAACCCAAAAACTTTAACGTAGTCACTGGACCGTGAAATTGAGGTCAAGGTCAGGTGACAGGTGACTGACTGGCAAGTACTCATCATAAGCTACCTCTGGACCAAATTTGATGGACCTAGGGCTTGGGCTTACAAAGATATGAAGCAAGATGTCAAGTGTTTACGCCGCCGCCGCCGCCGCCGGATTCCCATACATATGTCTCGCCTCCAGCGACTTTCGTCGCAGGCGAGACAAAAATAAGAAACTAATTCCTATAACAACCCTTAGTGAAACCAGATGCTCATGATGGAAGTATAATCATATCCTCCACCCCATAGAAGCAACATCATTGAATTTTCACTAAAACCACCCCATTTATTACCAGCCATGCAGTAATTTTGTAATTAACAAATGTCAGAACAAAAAGTAGATGAGTCAGAAAAAATCATTACCAACTCCAACAAAGTGTTCCTGAGGTGTATTGTTGAAACATGTACACAATATCAGAGTTCAAAAAAAGTTTTGTGTATTGCCAATTGTGCCAACAATATTGAACTGGTTTATTTATTTGGATGAAACATCATGTAATCATTAGGATAAAAACAATAATTTTTGGATACTGGTAAGAGTTATTTGCACAATAAACTCATTGATCTACTTTTATCTAGGTAAATTTTGGTTTGAAAAAAATATAAACTTTTTAATGTGCATGAATTTTATTTCAAAAATGAAACATGCAATCTTTTTTTTTTTTTTTTTTGGGGGGGGGGGGGGGGCGTGGTGGGGTTTTTTGACGGGTTAAAGATGGATATAAGATGGATATAAGACAAATAGCAAAGAAACAACCAGAGCCCAAAGTCAAAGGACAGTTACAAATCCAGATACAGATAAACATACACAGTGTAACACATAAACCAAAAACACAAAGAGTAACCAGTGCCTGCCTCTAATTAGACACACGTCGAGTCACCTATTGTCCTGTCGAGGAAAAAGTCAAATCTAAGAATAGAAAATATATAACTTGAACTAAGGACATAATGTATATTGTCTTTTTTCCTAATTAAACCAAAGTCTACATTGATACTGATCACTGAACATGTAAGCCAATGACAAAATGTCACTTGTCGCTTCATTATTTTTTCCCCCTTAATGTAAAATGCATATAAGTCTTAACTCAGAGTCCACAAAAATACAGAACTAAAAATATAGTTACCTCAAACCATTCTATATGATTATGGTCAATGTCATAGGTTTCATACTGGAGCACTTTTTGTTCCCATGGCAATGCCTCTAATTTAACCCTATCATGAAAAGTTCCTTCATTTCTCTTCACCTCTCTATTACGAAAATTATTTAAGAGCCTATGCTGCTTCTGAAACAAGAAAAAAAAAAAAAAATTTTGCAGATATTTTGGAGTAAAAAAATTGGTAGGTTTGAGTTTAAATCCTTGATTAGCCAATCAAAAATAGAGATTTTTAATGTTATGACAGTCAAGAACAAATTCAAACTCAAGGCGGAGATATGACCTAAGTTTGTTTTGAGAAAGCTAGGCCTGCTACTGGGATTTACTACTGGAGTGTAAAAAAAAATAAACAGCAAAATAAAGTAAAACAGAAATGTACATTATACAGTATGCTGGAACCATAACAACCATTCTATAATCACCAAAATCTTGTCATGCAATTAGCACCAACCTTCAGCCAAATTAAATCTAAACACATTTTCATTTTCTAAATTGAAAGAAGCAAAAAAGATTCATGAATTTATGTGACCATAAGGTGATGAAATACATTTTTACTTTGCTCAGTGTTTACCTCACCTGGCTGGAGATTTAGAAGATCAGTAAGACAATGGATCTTACTATTTTACTCACAGAAACCAACATAATCAACCTGTGCTTTATTTTAAATATTGAAATTAATAAAATAACACACCAAATTAATCAAAAACAACACAATAGCAATAAGTTAAAAATTTGCAAGAAACCAGAGGCTCTCAAGAGCCTGTATCACTCACCTGATAATGTCAGCAGTTAAGACAGCATTTTTTCAACATTAAACTGTTAATTCCAATTTTCTACTAGCTTCAACAAGTAACTATGTAATGAATAATGGCGATAAGTTGTAATTCAGTTGGTTAATTACTGGGAGGGTTCCAGTGCTCAACCCAGAGCAGCCTAGTAAGTCCCTTGATGGCAGATAGGAGAGACAATCTCATTAAGGGGGGGGGGGGGGGCAGGGAGTTGTCAGGTCATAATATGGAAAGCCTGGCCATGGACATTAGTAGTGTTTGTTTGTTTGAATCTTGTTTAAAACCAATTTCAGCAATTTTTCAGCTATATCATGGCATCCAGTTTGTATTGGAGGAGAAAGTTGGCCATGAAGTACCCGGAGAAATCCCTTGACCTACGGTAGGACAGTACATTTGTAGTAGTGAAAAGTGATTGCACAATAAGGACTCTCTTTGCACAATAAGAGTCGGCTCATTGTCGTGGCTACAAAAGGCTAAATTCTCTGCCCCTATCCAATACTCTATTCTTTTCAAGTGGCAGTCAAAATTTTGTCCCCAATGACCCATCCTACCCCTTTTCTGTTGATTTATTGTTTGTTACCTGTTCTCGTCCTGAATACAGCAGAAATACTGCTCACTTGACCTTAAGCAAACAAAATCCAATCCAATCCATTTGGTTAACTGGTTTAAGAGAAGAAAACTTTTAAAACTTTTCTCCCAATAGGCTAAAATGCTAGTCCTATGAAGGTAACAATTTTTTACATTTTGAATAATCACTGTAAAAACAAACTTAAAAGAATGCCAAACAGTGAATACTTGTAATAAGTTTTCTTTCAATTTGTTGAACAGTTTCAGAGAAGAAACTTTACAAAACTTGTTCTCACAGAGTTCTATGTTCAACTAAGTCCTCTGGTGGTGGCCACATTAAATTTCCGATTGGCACAAAAGGCATAAACTTTATAGAGGACCATTTAAACAATATTGATTAAAAGTTTTATGTCAATTAGTTAATATAACCAGTTTCAGAGAAGAGGTCATTTCAAACTTTTTCCATAGGGTTCTATTACTGCTGATAAATTTTGTTTCAATCGGTTACCTGGTTTCAGAAAGAAGCCTTTTAAAACTTGTTTACCATAGTCCTACAATGATTGAATATCTGATTGCCATCAAATAAAAACATACACTATAGAGAACCATATAAACATTATTGCTTCTAAGTTTTATGTTAGACTAAGTCCTGCAGTGGTGGCCATTTTAAATTTCTTACTGGCATATAAACATATTAAGCTTTATCATTTATAGAAGACCAAATAAAAAATTGTGCTTCTTAGCTTTATTTCAATTGGTTAACCAGTTTCAGAGAAGAAGCCTTTTACAAACTTTGTTCTCCTAGGGTCCTATATTAAACAAAGTACCACTTTGGTGGCCATTCAAATTTCTGAATGGCATAAAAAAAAGCTTTACAGAGGACCATATAGGTTAACCAGTTTCTTCAATAGGTTAACAAGTTTCAGAAAAGAAGCTTTTTTCACTTTTTCCCATAGGGTCCTATATGTAGCAAAGTCCTTAAGTGGCAGCAAATTTGAATTTTAGATTTCTATTGGACCAGTGGTTTTAGAGAAGATTGAACTGTAAATGTTTACAGACAAATACAATAGATGCAAAATGGTCTAATGGTCTAATGACCATTTGGGTCAGGTGAGCTGCAATTTCAATATTTCTTGCAGTTTTTTTTCTTTTTTATTTTGGAAAGAGCTTATCTGGATAAACAATTACAGTGATTTAGCTAGCGCTCGCCACTTTCGCAATTGGCGAATCCTTTTCAGAAATGACGAAAATATTTTGAACGTAATTCGCCACTTAAAATTTCAAAATTTTCATCGTCAAAATCGCCATTCTCGGCACAGATAAATCCAAATATCCTACCCAAGGTACAAGTTTATGACCCAAAGCAATCAAAGTAATTATGTAATAGACATGCCACTAGATATTATTTGATAATTAATCACTTAATTACTGTGTACACATCGTCACACGCGATCAAGCATGGCCGTTGGAGCAATTCGGGCGATCTTTTTGTGGTCCCACATCGCCTTGTTCATCATTGCTCTGTCATTTTGAGAAAGTCGTCTTAAATTTCCTTTTAATTTTATTGCTATTATCGTCAGAAATCGTCATATTTGTGTTATAGCGTCATGTTTATCTTGTACGCGCCATTTGTTTACGCTGGTTCCAGCGTGCTTTTACTTTGTATATATAGTGTAGGTTAAAATATCGGAAACCAGTTCAAAGCAGAAGATAATAACGACGGTTTTCGGAGCGGATATGAATTCGGTGCCGGAGATTGAAAAATACAATTTAAATGACTTGAAAAATTAAAACATAAACAAAAATTAATATTTTGGCAATCACTTTTTTAAAGTTGTTCATTTAAATCTGCTCAAATATATGTTCTATGGCAATATTACATTGAATATATAAAATACATTATAAAATGGTGCTAGAAAATATTAAATACTTATTGATGTTTATTGTTTTCATTAATTAAGGATCTTGTATGCATTTATACATATAAATAAATATACACACATTTAAGGTCTTAAAAATTGTCGCACGCAAAAGTGACTAATGGTTCAAAAATCCTAGCTTAAACCCTGAATTATCTTAAGAATTTTTCAAAGACATGGAAGCAGTTTCTATCTCAGTATTACACAATATTCAATAACTACCTGTGGCAGAGTAATTTTTACATGACTCGGTATTGACTGTACACTGTACTTGTTGAAATATATCTCTGTACAGTAGTCCTTCATGCTGCTGATCTGTGATGTGAACTCCTCTGACATATTGTTATAATATATCAAATTGGTCTCAATGGTCTCCTGCTGCAGAGATGTAAAAAACCGACAACATTCCATGTGTTGGTTTAGAAAGTCCATTGGAATGTTCTCTTTACTAAAGATACAAGTGTCCAACTGAGTATTTGAATTGTCTGTAATAATAAAGGTAATTTAAAAAAAAAATCTGTGAGCTAATGCTCACTAGTGATACCCCCGCTTTCACAAAAAGTATACGGTAAACAGGAAGTAGATGACCAAGTAGAATAAAATCGCTATACACCCTATGATACTAGGATAAAGCAACATGCAAACTATCAGTCTTCTGCATCCTATAAAAGATTGAAAAACTGTGACATGGACAAAGAACAAACGGACTGACGAACAAGGACAAAACAGTAAACCCCCTCTTCTTCAAAGCAGGGTTTAAAAACATCAGAACCAGTATACACAGAGGCAAAAACATTGGATTTCTTTTCTGGTTTTTACTACCAATTTAAATGAAAGACTTTGTTTTAACATAAATTTAATTATATATTTTTACAGTAATTAGGACTCATAGTAAGAAGAGCATGCCATTTTCTGTAAACCAAAACAAACGAATATACACCAGCTATTTGATGGGTTTTTGTAGTTACTGTTTCCAAGGCTGTAACTTACTTAATTTTCTGATGGATGCTATTTTCCTTTGTAGACATAGACATTTACTGAAACACTCAGAAGCTGAATCTGTGTTACTGTATTGTTTTACCTAAGTTCAAATTTTACAATTTACTCAGAAAATGCTCTGTCATTAACCAACAAAGACACAGACTTAATATTACTGTATTGTTTCGCAGAAGTCCACAGTTATCATTTAAAATGAACCTGTTCTGTCCTTAATCAACACAGACAGAATATATATGACTGTATTGTTGCCCAAAGTTCAACATTTATACTGGTCATGTTATTCTGACCAAAGTGTGAATAATTATGAAGTTACTCATGAAAAACCAACCTAGCATTGCAACTATTAGATCTAAGAGTAAGTATTAAGTACCAATGGGTTACACATACTTCATATCAGTACATTAACCATTAGTAAACAGCCAGGTAAGCTAAAATCCACAGAATTAACAATGATCACTAACGCACCACAACAGTACATTACAGTAACAGTTAAACAACAGGTACACAGAAGTGACAATGGCAACCAAGAGAGTACATCATACATTCATGATAACCAGTAGACAACAGGTACACAAAAGTGACAATGGCAACCAAGAGAGTACATCATACATGCATGGTAACCAGTAGACAACATGGTAACTGTAAGACCATAGAAGAAATAAGTACTGGTATACTGTGAGCTAATGCTCAATTATGATAGCGATCTTTGTAAATAAATCCCAAAATATGGCATGATCATACATGTACAAAGCTATTGACAAAATTTCATTATTGTATCATTTATAGTTGCTGAGAAAAAATGTGACAAAGAATGGTTTCAGACAGACACACACACACACACAAACTGATGATTGCATACATATACACACACACAGAGTGAAAAAACAGTATTAGCCTCCCTTACCAGGATCCTGGTTATAAAAATCATGGCAACCATAAGTATACATGTACATACAGACAACAGGTAACCAAGGCAACTGGTAGACAAATAAATCTCATTGTTAACCAAACAGAGCTAACAGAGTCAAAATAATAGGAATCATATTTTTTAGAAACATACATATTTATCACCTCAGTTTTTGAAATACATTAAGTAAAAGATAACAAATGTATAGCTACTTATCTTGGAATCCTTACCAAAATATCTTTGACACAATTTTTCTATCTGATCTTGTCTTTTCTCCAACCCTTTGAATTTCAGACAAACAACATAAACCTCAGAATTTCCACTTTTACTTGTAGCTGGTTTAAAAACTGATACCTACAAATAAACCAGTTTAGTTAGTGTTCACTGTTTAATACCAAGTTAGAAATTTTAAAGGCTGATGTTAAATGGGATTTTTTATGGCATGAGCACATGCAAAATATATAATGTACAAGAATACTGACTTTTGATTGGCTAGAAAATATTTTCTATCAGAGAATGGAAGACAAAAAAATCGTAATGAAGACGGGCCCACTTTCACATTATGTATAATCATACTGAACACTTTGTTTTTTTTAATATAAAATTAATGTTTAAATTTATTTATAAGTATTAACTACAAAAATAGTTTCTATTAAGGTATAAGAAAATTTCAATATAATCTGCTAAGCAGATATTTCCTTAATTGAGATTTGCAGAGTTATCTGTTCTTTAGTGCAAGTACTTTAAAGTACCTACTGTGGGTAAAATGTAGTTTTTCTGCAATATTTTTTTTATTCTCATATACATGTAGCAGAGCATCTAGTAAAATTTATTATGATGTGCAAACTTATCTTGCAGTGTATTTTAGTTGTACTGGAACAGTCCACAGACATTATTTAGAAAAAAAACCATGCTTTTTCAATATCTGTTTAATTAAAAGGGGTATAATATAATCTGTTTTACACTTGTACATAACTGAAAATTCAGAACAGCTGCAAATAGAGTAAACATTCTAAATTAAGGCCACACCAATTAATTTCTTGTTCTTCTGAATTTTTTTTCATTATAAAATGTGGCAAGCATCCGAAATAATAATTTTAATATTATTATTTTTATTTTCAAATATCATAAGTGAACAGAAAAATTTGGAGCGAGAGATAACTTTTTTTAATTTTTTTTTTAAATAAGAAAATCTACTTCTATGAATGTATATATTTGCAAACTTCAGTTCATAGTGATGTTCTTTCTGAATTGGGCATACTAGCTAACCTGAAGTTAACCAAACCATGTAAATGAATAAATGAATTATATTTTATTATGTTGGGTTCATTATTCAAAGCATGTCAAATAAATTGCACCTTTTAAACAGTTCAGTTTTGTTGGTCATATCCAAGATGCCACATGTATCTTTCAAAGCTTTAGAGACATCTAGAAGCAAAAGAATGCCTGTCACATCTTCTTTTGCAAAAACATATTTTTAGACCTCAATAAAATTACTACATGTAAATAACATTTATTGATGAAGTTCACCATGCAACCAAAAATTTCAAAGTGTCAGAATAATTAAGTTTTTTGGTCATCTGCCAATGCTGCTCCAGCATCCTATCTAATATATATACAAATATGTTTGACAAATTTTTTATTTCAAATTTTGGGTCAAATGTTCCAGTATCGTAATTTCTTTTATTATGTTAGCGCTAAGGTTAAAATCTTTGATTTCAACACACCTTTGAAAAAGGTGTGCTAACGTACCACAACTGAAAGAAACCGCTGTGTTTTGGATAACCATGCCTCCTTTTACCACAATTATCTATACATAAGGCATGGTTGTTTCTTTTCCTTTTTCAAATTACATTAATATTTTTATTTATAGATGCAATAAAATGGCATTTACATGTACTAGTACATTAAGTGCTCACAAGATTACGATTTTAAAGAGTAAAATACAAAAAAAATTCCATACAATTTCCAGGTGCAGTTATAGCAGAAAATTATATTATTTTTTCGATTTTGATAAAATAGGTGCGGCCAAGTCCATTGAACAAGAAATTTATTTAGTGTGGCCTAACTTATTTACATTAAAATAAGATAAATAACCTCATCTGAAAATCTGAAACTTTTGCAAACATTGATCATAGATTTTACTATCACAAATATTCAGTTTATTACTATACTGACAGAATAAAATCACTGATTTAATGTCAGCAACTTGTCAAATTTTTCTTTTTCAAATATTTGTTTTATTGACTCTGCTATTTAAATAAAATATGCAGCAGTAAAAGAAATGATTAACAGCTGACAACTTGTCCAATTTTAAACAGTTATCTCCAACATACACCAGTACAATAAATATCTTACCTCTGTAAACAAGCAATTTAAGAGGTATAACAAACAGATTGTATCACATTCAAACATTGTAAACTTTTTCAAAACCAAACTTCCTCCAGGGGACAGTATCAGAATGGCAGCCAATGCTTCACAATACTGTAACTTTGAGACAACCTTTTCTTGTTCTGCAGGATTGCCCTGGCAGTCAATACTTCCATCAGCGGTGACCTACAAATTAACAATCAAATATTTGGTTCTATGCCAGACATTCGTCACCTGCACCCAACCTTTTATTTAATGTCTTTTTTCTTAAAACAAAATAATATATATTAAAATTCTAAAATGTTTCGTATATATAGTGTACTTAGTATATATTAGTCAAATTTTTTCTCGGCTACAAGTAACAGTTAGATACGCCTACTCTTTTTCAAAATCTACAAAAATGGATCTTTTTGTTTATATATATATATATATATACTACAGTACAGTACTGTTGTAGGTATAGGTATATGTATACCTTTATATATTAAGTTCAAGGTGAATCCATCCAGCAGGTTTTACGTTAGAAAGAAATAACCTAAAAGGGAACTTACGGTTCTTTCGCATCGCACTCCTACTTATGATGGGAGTGGGTGGGGGTTTCATGTACAGACCTGATCATGACATAAGATGGAATGCAGTTCTCCCTGAGGGTATGCTTATTTACAAGTTGAGGGTATGCTTATTTACAAGTACTATAAACAATCAAAAAGTGTGTCAACAATCTTCATACATGTACAAGTAAATTCATTCTGACTCTATTCTACTCATACAAACCAGTTGAACTGGTCCCATAGCAACTGCCCTATCGCGCAATTGTTGTAAATTTTTCCTAACCATCAGATCACCAGTATTGTCAAGTCCAAAGTCCCAGCTACCGTAAGTATCTCTTACAAATCTATCATCATCTATCATCTCACTAGGGTTGTTCCCCTCATAGTAAGGGTTTAAAGTAGACCCAAACCAATTCCAAGTTCCTAAGTACCCTGTAATCATGGTAATAATTGTTTACATTTTGCAGTACTGGTAATATACATGTACAGGTAGTGATAAAAGATATTTTGAAGGCATTAACTATTATGTATTAATATGGATCATTATTCAGTAAGCATCCTTGTGGATTTCAAGCAATGTACAAATACTGTATGTGATCATTTACATGTATGTTCTTAAATAAAAAGTAAGAAGCCAACATTTCAGATACATCATTTTGCTACACTTTCAAAGTCCTAATATGTATTTGACTTATAACTAAACGCTGGGCTGAAATTTTATAGTGATAGCTTATTATAGTAATGGTCTGAAGTTAGACCTGTTGCAGAGCCACTGAAGCCAATCAGTCCTTATATTACATGCACTTTCTTTAAGTTGCACACTCTGAAGAAAAGTACAAATATTTGTTATCTACTCCGTTGAGTATATATTAGTACATGCACATGTATATATTTAGATAGTCAAGTAATATTTAAAACTTTTTCTGATAATTACAAGTTATTATCTCCATAAAGTGACCCCTTTGTGTTTATGTAATAATGTTCAAATAGACAGGGTGTATAGTTAAAAAATGTTTCGATATAAAAACAGATTTTTATATTTATACAAACATTTGTTGTTATGTTATAGACGTGATAAAATTAAACGTTTAAGTTATAACCCTGTGTGGTTGCTATTTGTGTGGTGTGTAACATAACTGTATGTGTCTACACAAAACACTTCCAGTCATCAGTGTGCCTTATATTCCTAAGTATCAATGGTTGAAAGACTGTGTGTAATGCCATAACCTATTAGCCTTCTGGAAAGTTCAAGTTTAATCAGACAAAGAGTTTATACATACTAGTATAATTTCTTTATTAAATAATTAAATATATCAAATAGTTTGGCCTTAGGGAAACACTCAGCTTTGAAATTTTAATTACTGTCAGAGCAAGTCAGCTTGCAGTCCTTGGATTGAAACTGCCTGCCCGACAATACGCCAGTACAGGGGATATGGAGCTAGGGATCTCCATTAGGGGATGAGACGAGGGTCTCATCTGCAGCCGGAGTGTGCAAGGTCTGCAAGGGTTCTCCAGGGGATGAGACGAGGGTCTCATCTGCAGCCAGGTAGTGCAAGGTCTGTAATGGGGACAGGGGATGAGACGAGGATCTCATCTGCAGCCATGTAGTGCAAGGTCTGCAATGGGGACACTGGCGCTAGAATGAAATTTTGTAGTTATACATAAATGTATACCCCCTAAATACTTGGAAGATGAATGAAATTTAAGAAACGATCAGTGATAAAATTTCATAAAGGTCCAAAACAAATTTAATATTTATCACTGGAATGCTGAGATGTTACCCTTGTCATGACAGTATTGAAGGTGTTTGGATGGGGTTGGTGGGTGGAAAATTTTTAGAACAGCAACACTTTTGAGTCTAGCAATTTGTCTGACTACTGAAAACCAGAACACTGAATACCCAGATTGGCTAATGGTTATACACACAGTTATTTAGTGGAAAATCCCTAAAATGTGAGGAGCATAAGGCAGAAACCTGTTACTGATTTATGATGACAAATTCATTACCACTTACACTGATTGTTTATTGTCATGTAAAGGATTAAGAAATGATGAAGCTCCTTGTTGAGCTTCAAGGAGCTTCCAGTTTTAACTTCAAGGTGTCAAGTGCCAAATTTTATTAATCTCACATTATATAAAAATAATTACACCAAATGTTATGGAACTTGAGAAATTTATTTCCTGCAAACAAGTGAAGCAGTTTTTCCTGTTTGTATAAACATAACTTATATTTCTTATAAGTAACTATTATTTTACACATGTACAAATGATATATTTGGGAAAAAAACTTAAAACAAAAGTACTAGTACTCTTTAAAAAAATTCATAAAACTTAATTATGTTGTTGTTTAGAAAGTTCTCTTGCAAAGTCATACATGACTGTCAATGATGTACAGATACAAGGTACAGTTACCAATCTACAAGGGAGGTAATAACTATAAATTACTCGAGGAATAAATATATAATTATTCACTCAAATACCACCAATGTTGCAAATATTCTTTTGAATTTTGTTGCTGAAAATGATTCTTTATGAACTTGATTGATGTTAATAGTATTACATACTAGTAATTAACAATGATATAATATTGAAACTCAGACTCAAATACTTTATTGACAGGATATTTGGAAAATAAAATGTCTGTTGTCCTCCCAAAAAATGGGGAAACAAGTTCCTGTGATCTAGTGTTCACTGAGATACCCGCGAACTATAACTTCAGGGAGGTCTAAATATAAATCCTATAATATGGCATGATAATACAAAGCTACATGTACATGTGTATTGACAGAATTTCAGTATTGTATCATTTATCATTGCTGAGAAAAATGTGATAATTATATGTTACTTATGGTACATTTTTTGGAAAAGAGATGCATTTTCTCATCCGTGATAAGATGACAAGAAAATGCATCAAGTTTAAAAAAACATTTATAAGTTATCTGTTTATTGCTGTTTTGTAACATTGTAACGTCACTGTGTTTACTTAACGACTCTTGACAGCAAAGTGAGATGGGCCCATCTAACACTAGTAGAGTGAGATGGGATAATATTGTAAGTAAAGATCAAAGGAAAATACAGCAAAACAGCAATAAAAATATTTACAGTTGGATGCACACAAAAACACACACACAGACCAAAAAAAGTATTTCCCCTACCCCCTAAGTGGAGCCAAGGTATAATAACTGGTACCTTCTGGACAACAAACTGTATATTACCCTCAAACCCATATCCACTGCACAAACATGTACATTTATGTGTATTGTAAAAACAAATTAATGCACTATTTTCTACTTGTTATCTACACATAATACAGATGAAACATAATGTTGCAAACTTACCTGTATAAAGAAAATGGTTTAAACTTGTAATAAATGCTCCTGGGGCCTCACACAGGTGAACTGAATTCAAAAAATCATTATTATCATCTAAAATATTGTACGATGACAGTATTTCATAGAACTTGCACCATGCTTGTGTACAGAGCTCTGGACGTATTGTCTGACGAAGTTCGGAAATTATATTTCCGGCAAGGTTCATAAAATTTGTGTGTTGATGCCACTCTCTGATATCTTTGTCACTCAATTTGTCCTTCAAATTATTCAAAGATGATTTCAAGGTCATTAACTCCTCAATTTCCCACCAATCATGACTTTTTTCAAAATTCTCTGGAAGTTTCCAAGAATTTTCTTTGGGATTTGAATACTCAAATTTCTTTTCAAAGAGATTGTGAACAGTTTGACGTAATACTGGATCTAGCTGCCACTCAACAGATGAATTTGAGATTTTTCTTTTCCTTCTGCTAGGCATTGTCATCACTGGATGTCACCTTAATAAATAAAATAACAATAAAAAAAAAACAAAATACAACATACAATAATATATATTATGGGACAAAACAATTTGGCCAGTCGTACACATTATTCATACCTTTATAGACATAATAAGCATGTCTAAATTATCAAGAAATGTAACTTAATTTTGAAAAGATCATGGCATAAATTTTTTTAAATAGGGATCAACGCTACTTTTAGAAATTTCTCAGCTATATTGTGGAGCAAGAGAACCAAGTGAATACCCACAATCTTCAGTAGGAAAACTGGCAATCCTTGCCAATTAGATTTTAGTCAGTAAGACGAACCAGCAACCTCATGCAGTGTCAACAGGCAAAGTGATCAATAGTGGATGACAAAAGACCTTCACCAGTCAGCACCCATGACCTACATGTATCTAGTATACAATATTAGAGTGTTGTAAAATAAAATTTGTTTTTATCAAGGGTTAGGGACTTTGGAATGCAAGGCTGTGCCAAGCATTTCCCCATGCCAGTCCCAATCCGAATACAGAATAGAAGAGTTATATCTTTATACTATACACTATTATTGTTTTTATCAAGCTTTAAAATGTTTTTTATTATAAGATAGTATTTTTTTAAAGGTGCCTCAAGCATGTCAAGCATATGTAATTGTGATGTCATGTTGTTAGCATTTTTGACCAATCAAAATATGGGTTATCTGTATTTCATATTGTGTATGGCTACCAAATACAGCAAAAATAAAACATGTAAAAAACTTGAGGTAATTAAGTTTTTTTTGACACATTTGTCAAATAAAACACTGATTACAGGATAAAATACATATAGTTAGTAGAAAATGTTCATGTACTGGCTGCATGGCCACAAAATATTTTTGTCAAATAGTATTTCTTGCAATCTGATACTAGTATGTGTAAATTCAAGGTTAATACTGACAAGTGTGTTGTTGCACAAATTACTGAGTGAGGTTGTTGTGGTACATGTGCGGGCTGACCCAAGCCTAACAACAATCCAAGCCAACTTCCAAATTTCTACAATATTTTTTTTTAAATGTGTTTTTATTTGAAGTTATTAATTGTAGTACAAATTTCGAAATGTTTGCCAGATGCATTTGTGTAATTAGTTTATTGCACTGAAAAACAAGGGAAGTACGTATACTGTAAATGACAACAGCCTCTTAATTATTTGTGTATTGGGGAAACTATTAACATTTTTTGCTCTGACTCGGGCACCAAGTTTCATTGAGTTATGAGATACCCCTCAAAACAAGCGAAATCATTTCACTAATATCACATTAAATTTTCGGGGTGTCATGTCAGATAAAATTTTTCGCAAATATAGAAACCCCGAAGGGTATTCAAGGAAACTCACAAACACCCATAAAATAGTCAAGAAATGGGCTTTGCACAATCAGATGAAAAATATCCAATACATTTAACAAACTATTTAAATAAATTTATTTATCAATTCTGTATGAAACTGTTTTTTAAATGCAGCTCTAATATCTAAATTCCATTGAATAATAAATCCACTGTCCATGCTACAGCTCGGCGCAGCCAAATATCACAATAAGAACTAATTAACTCTCCCTCAGTCAAAGGTCATTTACAGAGCCGTTGTCAAATGCATTGTTTAATTTATTTTAGAAATTTTTTTACATTTTGTCCTTGGTCTAATTCTAATGCAAATTTTGAAAAAATAAAAAGAAAAGACAAGAAAACTGTTCAGAAACTTTTATCTTGTACTATTTTTGGGATTTCCATTCTTTGAAAATTACATTTTCTCAGTGAGGAAAGATAAAAAAAATTACTTTCGATTAACAATGATGACTACATACGCTTTTGACAGCTGCTGTGGCAACAATTGTTAAAGGCCATAAACTATCTGTAAATTGTGTACACCTTTAACCCTTTCAGTGCCAAATTTAAATTTTTAATGTTTGTAACGTCGATGTAAAAAATATCATATATGACGTTTCTACGCAAAATTTATTGAGACGGCGTCGGGTGTGAGTTAATTGTTGACTGTGGAATGCGCGTGTCACCGGTACATGCAATTTGTTGCATTAACTCTCCAAAAAAGCTAGGGTACTATAAGTAGTATATATAATTTATATATATATATATACTAGTATAATGACAATTTAAGAGGTAAAAAAAGTGAAAACAGTTTGCTTCAATAGTATTTAAATGCACTTTCAAGAGTATTATCAGCTGTGATATATATCGTGTCGACCAGTTTCATAATATGGAACTACTTCACTGTAATGAACTATCTGTTATCTATTTGTTTACGGAGTTCCGGGCCATATACGAAAATATAGACAAAAAAATTCAAAAAGACATAGGTTAATGATATGTGTAAAATATAATATTTCATTAATATAATTTATTCATTTATTTTTTTTACCACTTTCACTGATGCCTACATTGATGTTATTATATGAAAATAAAACATAACATTTTTCATAGTCCAATATTAAAACATTCAAAAGAATAACAGAAATATCTATCCTCTTTTGCTTTCATCTATATGCGAATTCAGAAAGAAACAAGGGTGATTTTTGTGTTTACTTAGAAGTTGACGTCAGACATACGATGACGTAATTGCAATAGATACGTTGATATTGTATGACATCACGACATTTAATATATATAACAATATCAGAAACTGAAATAATACCAAGTTAACAAATAATAAGCATTCATTTGAAATTTTATAATTAAGTAAACCCTGCATGGGTAATGGTATGGTTCCCACGACTTGACCCAAAAAGCCGTTTGTGTTAAACTGATAAGCGATACATTCAGATGTATCGATTGGGTGGGTGTGGGGGTTGATAGGCTATATTATAAAAGGCCTAGTCGTGGACTATAATATTGGTGACATGTGTGTGGAAAGTGCTTCTGTTCTGATTGCGCGTGTCACCGGTACATGCAATTTGTTGCATTAACTCTCCAAAAAAGCTAGGGTACTATAAGTAGTATATATAATTTATATATATATATATACTAGTATAATGACAATTTAAGAGGTAAAAAAAGTGAAAACAGTTTGCTTCAATAGTATTTAAATGCACTTTCAAGAGTATTATCAGCTGTGATATATATCGTGTCGACCAGTTTCATAATATGGAACTACTTCACTGTAATGAACTATCTGTTATCTATTTGTTTACGGAGTTCCGGGCCATATACGAAAATATAGACAAAAAAATTCAAAAAGACATAGGTTAATGATATGTGTAAAATATAATATTTCATTAATATAATTTATTCATTTATTTTTTTTACCACTTTCACTGACGCCTACATTGATGTTATTATATGAAAATAAAACATAACATTTTTCATAGTCCAATATTAAAACATTCAAAAGAATAACAGAAATATCTATCCTCTTTTGCTTTCATCTATATGCGAATTCGGAAAGAAACAAGGGTGATTTTTGTGTTTACTTAGAAGTTGACATCAGACATACGATGACGTAATTGCAATAGATACGTTGATATTGTATGACATCACGACATTTAATATATATAACAATATCAGAAACTGAAATAATACCAAGTTAACAAATAATAAGCATTCATTTGAAATTTTATAATTAAGTAAACCCTGCATGGGTAATGGTATGGTTCCCACGACTTGACCCAAAAAGCCGTTTGTGTTAAACTGATAAGCGATACATTCAGATGTATCGATTGGGTGGGTGTGGGGGTTGATAGGCTATATTATAAAAGGCCTAGTCGTGGACTATAATATTGGTGACATGTGTGTGGAAAGTGCTTCTGTTCTGATTAGGTGTAACTCCTTTGTAGACGTCGAAGCAGAGTAGGCATATTGAATCAATACCAGAAGAAAAATATTCTCTGTTTCTGCACAACTCTCAAAAATATTTTATTGGCAGTTATAACACTTATTAAATCGTATGTCCTTTGGTCCAATCCCTTGTATATTACTGTTAACTTGTTCTCGACATGAAAAAAAGCTGAACTACTGCTCTATTTACGTTAAGCAAACATTCAATCAATTAAGCGACATTTTTGTCACCTTGGCGTGCAACCTACAAATGACAAAAATGTCGCTTGGCATGCAACCCTTAAACGACAAATATGTCGCCTTGGCACTGAAAGGGTTAAGCCTTAGGTGTGTGAGTGATATTGAAGAACTGATTTATTGTCTTTTTTCTGGTCATTTCGGTGCAATTAATATAAACTGGCTCAAAATAAAATCGCCAAAGATGATATTTAGTGCCCAATCGATGTTTTTCTTGAAATTGGGAAAAAAGTCATGGTTTTACACTTATAAAAAAGGGAAACAATAGTAAGAAGTCAATAAAATAATCTAATTGATCTTTTAGATATATTTATTTGACTTGTGTGAGATGACTGCAGAAACTTCCATTTTGTTTGATTTTATATTATCAAGATGCTTGGAATTATATGGATTTATTTTGAGCAGTTTAAATTATTAAGGATAAACAAAATGATAAAGTACATGTACTAATATCAATGAAAAACCAGAAAAAATACATTACAATAGAATAAATTTTTTTTTAAATAAGTTGCTTGAATTATAATGAAGTACATGTAATACTAGATAAAAATTTAAACAGTGAATCCTATAAAAATAGTATGTATTTTATGTAAAATTCACTTTTATTAGCATGCAAACATATTTAAAAAAAAAAATGAAACTGACTGCCAAAATACTAATTATTATTATGTTTTAATCATTGTAATACTCATTAAACACTGGCAGCATCGTATTGTGCAATTTCCAGCACGGAGTTCATATCCACTCCGAAATTTTTCTAAACTCTTTTGCTTTTAACTGGTTTAGGGTCATATTTTGGCGCTGCGCAGTTTGTACTTGTAAGGTAAAAGTCAGATGGGAACCAAGCTTACAATGTTTTGTTATGGCGCGTAAACACGATAAACATGGTGTGACAATGATACGAAGATTTATGATTAAAATGGAAACAAAATTAAATGGCCAGTCGCCCCCCAATGGAAGCCATGAATAATATAGACCATGTTCGTCTGTTCTTATGGTTTTCTGTTGGGATTATTGTCATAAATTGGGAATAGGCAAAATTTGGGAAATTTGCTCCAGGGGAAACAGCCGAAATTCTGATGCAAATTCAAGCTAACAAAATTGTTGGAGTATTAGTACTAGAATGAGAGGTTTGAGAGTTAGAAAGAGAGTGAATTTCTTAACATGTTTCCTAAATGTTGAATACTTGTTAAGGCCATATTTATTATGTTTTGAAAATATAATAAAATGTTTAACACCACATTTGTTTTTCTTCGTTTACCTAGAAATCACGCACCACCTTACTGAAAATTAATTCAACACATTTAAAATTTCCAAAAATATTTACACTAACTCATGCAAGATTACATGTACATCTATATTACATTTATTTTCAAAGTTTCATCATGATTGCTAATTACATTTCATAAAAACATATTCTTATCATGCCAATTACGTTATCTAACAGTAATACAATAAATATAATATGGCCCAAATGACTATGGCCGAAGTTTTCTATGTACTAGTAAGAATTATCGAAACAGAGTATGGCTGAGGGCTAGACGTCCAGATAACGTTTGGAATACATAATTGCAAATCTTTTGAAACAATTTTAATTACTGTCAAAAAAACTCAATGGAAATTATAATTTGGTGGTTTACTTTTCTTTCATCTTACAATCTTCCATTTAAGTTCCAATGATGCTTCATGGAAAACACAATAACTGCGGATCTAACCCCCTCCCCCCCCCACAGTATACCTTGTGACTATAAGATTACGAAAAGGTAAGTATCAACAGAAGGTTTTTGAAACAGTACAATAAAAGTACTGCTCATCATGATCAGTAAAACACTTAAAAAGGAAAACAAAAGCAACGAGAGGCCTGTCAAGACGCTGGACGATTACAAGTCAAAATAAACTCGAGATCTTCATTTCTTTGACTCGATCGGAATGCAGCATATTCTGAATAAGCTTATGACAGAAAATCTTTATAAAATACGCAGATATAATTATGTAAGACGTCTGTTAAAACTACACCTGCTTTCGATTTGTGAAAGTTATTTCTTCAGTAACTGGTTTACATGTACCGCGATGTCTTTCTACTACCTACGTTTCATAACCACAGAACCAGTTGATTGCAAAAATAAAATTTCATACACATCGGACCGACCAGTTGAAATTCTGTTTGGGTCCCAATTTTTATTATGAAAAAAATATATGAACAGAAATTTAAACTACGTGCATGGCAGCAAATGTTTGCAAGAAGACTAACAAACTCAATGACTCATTTAAAACATGAATGTATAAAGCAAAATACGCTTTTTAAGTTTTAGAGAATTTGCGCATTTTTCAAAATCATTCACAATTTTAATGGCGCAATATTAAATCAAAATTAATTCTGCATATAAACCGTTATCTTGATTATATTTATCGTTCTTTTTTATATTGCAAAAATCCGATGTTAAAATGATGTAATATGCATCTGTTATTTGGTATAACGAGAACCATTTGATTAAAGATGTGCATTACCCGTCAACAGTAAAGTACTGTGACGTTAATTGCAGATTATGACGACACTTCCGTAACGACACTATTTGCAATCATCTGACACAACATAGAAACAGTTAAAAGGTAAGTCAAGTAGAATTTATAACATTGTTTATCTTTGCATTAATTTGACTTATAAATATACAAACATGTTACATTATGAAAGTGTAGGATTTGGGGCCTTAACTATACTTTAAGGGATCGACCCATCACCTATACACATATAGTATATTTACATCGTATCTTAACATTAACTCTACCTACCCTTACCCTAAACCTTAACGTTCTACCATCCCGTTAACCTAAACCTAACCTATGTAATGTGGGTCCTCAAAATGATTTGGAAACGCGGTTTAAGGTACCGTGTTGCGTGGCTGCCAGACAAACCATATCAGTGCCGAGGGCCGGATTAAAGATTTGCAATTAAAGGGCGTATTATTAACGGCTTGTATATGGAATGACTTCGGAATATGTGACTGACACGGGCAGATGATGTATTTAACGCAAAATTTCTTCTTATTTCAGATATGCCGCGGCCGGATATAAGAAAGTCTGTCGTTCTCTCTGCATGGACAACACAAGAACAGATCGATGAAATTCGCGGGAAACTACATTTGAAAGGTAATTTATCATCAACTATATCAAACCTGTTTGTTTTACTTTATAAGAATTGAATTGCCTTTGTGTACCAAAGCATTGACCATGCAGTGGTATAGTAAAATTGGTTAACATGTTTTAAAGAAAAAGCCTCTCATAGAGTCCTAAGTCCTGTGGTGGCGGCCATTTTGGTTTTCCACTCGTGATATTTAATGTATAGAGAAATACAGATACAATATTCGTATATTATCAGAATATATAAAATTTATTTGTACGAGCCTTAGAAGCAGGTAGGAATGCGAGTCTTATAAATTTCATTGTTGATAAAGTTCATGTATATATGTCCTATTAGAATCGAAATAATTCTTTGGGGACATAATTTATACTACATAATATATACTATTAAGTCAAAAGCCTATAAAGCTCTAGTTCGGCCCAACCTTGAATATAGTTGCAGTGTTTGGGACCCTCACACCAAAGATGCAATTCACCAGATTGAAATGGTCCAGAGGCGGTCAGCTCGCTACGTATGCAATAGATACCATAACACTAGCAGTGTGTCTAACATGGCCATCATTAGCTGAGCGCCGCCTCAGATCAAGATTAGTAATATTTAACAAAATAGTTCATTGTCTAATAACCATTCCCACGGATCCTCTTATAACATCAGACACAAGAACAAGACAACATCATCAGCAAACATACAGACATATACAAACATCAAAAGATTCATACAAATGGTCATATAGTACAATGGAATTCATTACCACAGAACATCATACAGTGTATAACAGTTGATAGCTTTAGGGAACAGCTTACTACAGCGCTGTTCTCTATCCAATCCTTCTCCTTTAAATTTTGGCATTTTCATTTTTTAATCACTCTTTCTGTGTATAGAAGCACTACCAAAATTATTTGATTTTGTAAATATTTTAATTAGTTATTATCGTACTTTTTTCATTTTTAGCTTTTAGTCACGCATGCGCAAGACACCCCAGTAACATGAAGTTATGAACGTAAACCAAAGAAGAAGGACCTTTATCACGGGTTGGCCCTTTATGCCCACATTTTACAATTTGCTAACGCTAGGGTAAAATATTTGGCATAAAGGACGAACCGTGGTAAAATCAGTATATATTCGGGCCCTAATAAATTATTTCTTTAAAAGAAAATGAGTTATGACGCAAATGCATGCCTTTTACACTGCATATCACAATTGTGTTTGTTTATATTTCAGAACGAGATACTCGTGCATTTTATGAAAGTTCAGAAGAGAAGAAAATTAAGTTTGAACATCTTATAGCCAAATTAAGAGCTGAAAATAAAAAGAAACGTATTGCATTAGCGAAAAGTATTAATGTAAGTGGATATGACAATCATATATAATTGCAATACTTTATGCCGGGAATAGTGGGGATACATCGTGTAAAAAACCAATTCATATTTGTATTTTGATACAACAAACATCATTTGCTTGATAGTGACTAGTTTTTAACATTTCTGTGTTGACTTTTAGGATATTCTATGGTGTTTTTTTTTTTAAATAATACTTATAGCCAGTTTATGTCAGTTGAAGTCAAAAATCTCGCAGTCATATACTATACTAATATAGGTTCTTAATACGTTATTGAGGAAGATGTTCCACGAGTGATAGACATTTTGTCTTTTGCCAGTTTTGGCGGTGCAGCGCAGCGGGACGAGCGAAAAGACATAGAAAATTCATATCACGATTAAAAGATTGATACGTTCTTATATGTGTTTTTGGAAAAGACCGGTGATCTTCATCGAGTAATAGAAATTTTATGCCTTTTCGAGAGTGGAACCTAGATTATTCGTTCTAAGAATCCATGCAGCTTCTGTGTTAGTTTTCTAAAAACACATATTTGTAGGGTGGGGATGGTCCCGAATCCATTTTAATCTATCTTTCTCTCTTTAGAAATCGGCCACTCTCCACTTAGAAATAACTGATGTTCTTCATTGGACTTCTGTCTGATGGTGAAGTCAATACTTTTCATTAATACTTTTTAATCTATTACAGGGTGATGAAAAGGTCATCCGTTCTGTTTTTCAAAACAGGAAAGAGGAGCTCCTGTCATTGCAACGATGTACAGTCGAGGTAATTGGCAAGAACAATAATTATTTATTACAAGGCTTGAAAAAGAAAATAAAACCGACCGTTTGGCAAGAGCTGAAAATCAGGTTGCTTTACAAAACCTAATTAGTTAAAACACACACGACGCAAAAGCCAAAACAAAAACAAAGATAAAAAGAAATAACTAAAAAGAACCATAAATGCATTCAGATTAAGAAGTGCCTGCATCCGATTAGATATCCGTGGACTTATTTCAAGGGAAAAGTCATATCAAAGAAGTTGGTTGGTTGTTTGGTGTTTACCTCCACTTTCAGCAATTTTTCAGCTATATCATGGCGTCTAGTTTTTATTGGGGGAGGAAGGCGGAGTACCTGGAGAAAACACCCGACCTGCGTTAGGAAAACTGGCAATCCTTGTCAATTAAGATTGGAGTCGAGTACAGCCAGCCCGCAGTGAGACTCGAACCACAACTTCAGTGTTGACAGACCACGTGATCAAAAGTAGACGAACTACCTTAACCACTCGGCTAAGAGGCCCCTTATTAAAGAATAGAAAAGAATAAAGAAAAGGTTTATTTTGTATGATTAAATTTTGTTTATGGACTTTAAAAAGGATTATTTTGATACATTGGAGAAATAATTAAATGTCTTCAATTGTTCAGTACTTACATTCTTATACAATGACCCTTCAAGTGTAGTCTTATCACAGGGGTGTCATCTACTGAAGGATTATTTTAGTTCAAAAGCACTACACACATGTGATTTAGCCTTTGGTGGGGTTGTACATGGCTCTTATAAGGACTGAACTACGTAACACAAGGAATCTTCGGACCAAACTTTAAAATTTATGTATAGCACTACCCTATGCATATTGACTACCATGTCAATATGCATAGAGATATGGAGTATTACAAATGGTGACACATATTTGCAAGAATCAAATACGAATCTCTCTTACTATGGTCAACCCTTGATGACATTTTGTTGGTTTAGTGTGTTTTCGGGGACTATGCAATATTTATCTGATGGATAGGCGGTTCAAATCTTGGCGGGAAATATACCTTGTCACGCCTTATCTTATGATAAAAATCAAATAAAATAGTCTATGAAATATACCGAAATTATACTTGACTGTAAAACACAAGCCGATTAATAAGATTTTTATTTAATCATTATAACGTTTTGAATGACAACCAGAAAACGATAAATGTAATCTGCAAAGTTTCGTTGGTGTACTAAGTAGACCCGGAAACCCTTATATACAGCTAAGAAATACAAGGGATAATTAATTATTGTTGATTGAAATGAGATTTCGCCCTTAGGAAGCCGTTAATACTATGGACCAAAAAGTGTGTGAGGCCAGCAAGCGTCTGAATTCTATAAAGAACGAAGCTGACCAGAAAAACGCGCTGCTCAAAGAACTACAAGCTACACTAAGACACATGAGACTGGTAGACACAAGGGATTTTGATCTTGAAAGTCAGGTGGTAAGATATCAAATAAGTCAGAATTTAATATTATTACGGATACCAATTGGCCTTGAAGTTATTGATTATATCTATGATAAAGATGTTTGCATTTTAATTTAGAGTCCGGTGCACTCGATCTGCATTGTGGAAAACAAAGACGAAGGTTAATTAAAATATTTAAAACTATCATTTTGCATTTACTTGCTTACAGCCAATTGGATTTCAGAATAGTTTAATCATGCTTACAGCAAAATAAAGCTAAATTAAATAATGATATCATTTTGTACATTTTTGGAAAATGTGAGTTTTGTTTGTATGGACTTGTGTAGACATCAATATCAAACTGTTACATATGAATATTTGTATAGAATGTCTTTAACTTATTTAATTAAATGAATTAGATATAACCGACAGTTTATTCGTGTAAGCCAAACATTTATTCGTTTACCTTTATCACACAAGAACTCTAACGATGCAGTTTATGTTTTGTACTGAATTTTATTTTAAGGTAATAAGACGAGTACAGAACGAAATGGACAAAGCTGGGATAAAGTATGAAGCAGCCAGAAATATTACAAAGAGATATGAAGAAATAATGATGCACATGCAAGAGGTATATCATCGGTCAATATCTAGAGCTTTCATGTTCACAGCTTTCAGATCCAATCTTAACTGATTCAGCTTCTATTGTACTTGAAATGAGCCGAAGTTTCAACGAGTGATTCCTATTTAAGCCATTTCAAATAAATCCTACAGTTGGACAAGTTCGATCATAATCCAAAATTTCCTTTGTTCGTGTTGTTTCGGTGGTGCATGTAAATTCAGTCAAAACAAAATAGCGAATGGTAATTTTATCTATTGGTAAATCTTCTATAGACACGCGCGCAGACCGATTATTCTCAAAAGAGAGATTTGACAATGTTTGATTTGTATTCAGTTTTTAATTGCGTGAAGAAATCCGTTTTAACTTGTTTAAAGTTGAAGTCCTGCAACAGTGTAATTTCCCCCTGTATTTCAGGAATGTAGAATGTTCCCAGCACGTCTCGATGTTTTAGAAGAAATCTACCGGGACGCTCTTACAGAACTTGAAGTTTTAAGACTCCTGAATGAAAAATCTGTAAAATGCAGTGAAGATACAAGAGTAAGAATCTATATACATTTAATGTGTAGTTTGAATAAGGAAAAATGATTGTTTTAAAGATGGGGTGTGACTTTGTTAAAAGTGCTTAGAGATGTAAACAAGTAATACCGTTTAAGTATTAAATAGAACCAGTTTAATTTCTAAATTAAATTAGAAGGAAATTTGCACGAACGGCATTGTAAAGAACGGGAGTAATGACGCTTCGCGGACACCGCTAGACGATCAACCAGTACCATGCAGTGGTTGTGAGGACCCGAAAGACGACCGACCAACGAAGTAGCTGTTTAAATCGGGACAACCTGCAAGCGGTAAAGATCGGTCTGATGGGTCTAGGTTTGGTTTATTAGCAGAGGGAAATGATATGGCATAGGACACATCAAGAAGTAATACTTGTATCAAGTACTTGTATTGGAAAATTAATGATGGTTTACGTGATAAGCTAAATGATAAAAATTTTACAGAGCATTTGATAGAGTATGATGTTAAATACTTTCTGGATAGAAAACAATTTTACTGATTTAGTTGATGGTTATATTTGTAAGTTCATTCCCTTACTGAAAAGTAAACATAAACAAGGGGGTGGAATATATATTATGATTAAAAATTGTTTATCGGAACATATTAAAATTGTTGAGATAATTCATGATACTATTGTTTGGTTAAAAATATCAAGAGACATTAATACTGATGGTCATGACTACTATGTTATAGGTTGCATTTATTTGCCTTCTTCTAATTCTATGTAAGCAACCTTATCCAACTTTCATGAACACTTTAAAAGCTTGATGTCAAATTCTTATTATTTTGAACATGAAAACATAAGTTACAATGATACCGTTGTATACGAAGAATTAGACAGTTATATTTCTCAAGAAGAAGTTCTGAAGGCTATTTCTAAGTTGAAGTGTGGAAAAAGCCATGGGATTGATGGTGTTCTTAATGAATTATTAATCGAACGTAAAAATGTATTAATTCCGTTTCTGGAAGAAATGTTTAACCGAATATTGACTTGTGGACACTTTCCTAAATCCTGGTCTACTGCTATAATTGTTCCTGTTTTTAAAAAGGGAGATCAGATGCAACCTTCAAATTATCGTGGAATTAGCTTAGTAAGCAACTTAGCAAAGGTATTTACTTCTATTCTTATTCAAGGCTGATAAACTGGTCAGATGCTAACGACATTATAACTGATGCACAATTTGGATTTCGTCCCGGATGTTCTACCATTGATGCTGTTTTCCGCTTGCAGTCTATCGTTCAAAAGACACTTTGTAATCGAAAACGTTTATATTGCTGTTTTGTAGACTACAAACAAGCGTTTGATTCTGTCTCAAGAGTGAATCTGTGGTTGAAGTTGTCAAAAATAGGAATAAGAGGGAAATTTTTTTCTATCATTAGGGCCATGTATTCTAATGTAAAAGCATGCGTTAGAGTTGATGGTTTTTATTCTGAACAGTTTAAATGTTCAACGGGTTTAATGCAAGGGGAAGTCCTTTCTCCCATATTATTTTCTCTGTATGTTTATGATTTTGAGATGGATTTTTTGATTAATGGCAATGTACCATATGAGGTAAAGGATTTATCACTCTTTTTATTAATGTATGCAGATGACATGATTTTGTTCTCTGAAAGTGTAAAAGGACTTCAAGAGTTGTTAGATACGCTTTTGTCTTATACCCGGCAATGGGGACTAGCTGTAAATATAGAAAAAACAAATGATGGTGTTTAGAAATGGAGCAAGAATTAAAGATGAAATGTTGTACAAGTGGTAGAAGAATTCTGTTACTTAGGCGTTAAGCTTAATTATAATGGCAAGTTTGATAAAGCACATTAACATGTATGTGAACAAGGTAGAAAAGCTGTATTTGCCTTGAAATCAAAGGTGCGTTTTCTGTACTTAAATATAATTACATATCTTAAGTTATTTGACACATATATTTGTAGTATTCTGTGTTATGGAGCTGAAATCTGGGGGTTTCAGAAAGCCCAAAATATTGAAAACGTGCATTTAGATTTTTGTAAAAGTCTTTTGGGTGTCAAACAATGTACGACAAATGTGATGGTGTATTATGAACTTGGGCGATATCCTTTGATATACCAGAGAATGTTCAACATAATAAAATATTGGTTTAAAATTTTGTTGTCTAAAAATTGTATTCTAGAAAACTGCTATCGTTATCAGTTGGAAATTTGATTGAAAATAAAGTAAGTTGGGTCCACCAGGTTCGGCAGTTGTTATTCCATTTAGGTTTGAATGATTTTTGGTTTAACCAGGACAACTTGGATCTTAATAAAGGTACTTTGTTGTTTATAAAAGAAAGAATATATGATCAAGCTAAACAATATTTGTCTGAATTATTGAATAGTTTACAAAAATGTTACTTGTATAAATATATTGTTAGTAATATTTGTATTCAAAAGTATCTAACCAAACATGTTTGTTATAAAATATATCTTACTAAGTTAAGAATGGCATCACATACTCTGTTTGTTGAAACTGGTCGTTACAGTGGTGTAGAAAGAGACAATAGAAAGTGTTCTTTGTGTAAACTAAATGTTGTAGAAGATGAATTTCATTTCATTTTACAATGCTCATGCTATTTGGATTTAAGAAGACAATTTATAAAGCCTTCTTAATATAAAAGACCATCTTCCTTTAAACTTGTACAGTTATTGAGTACTGAAAATTTAAAAGATATGCGCAATAAATGTAAATTTTTACTCCATGCATTCAGTCTAAGATCTACATTGTTGAATGTATGCTATCTTACCAAATCTGTATTATTTTCTCTGATGTGTAATATTATTGATTGTAAACTTTGCTGTAATTTATGTACTGATGAGCCTTGTAGCTGAAAATAATAAAATAAATTGAATTGAATTTGTCAACGACCTTAAAATTAGGAAAACGATACAAGATTGTATTAACATGACTGTATAATATCATATTGCATACTTTTAATTTTGTTTTGTTATTTAATTACAATAAAATAACCTATAATGAACGTTTTGTATAAGTGTTAAACTGCACGGATCTGAAGATTCCACTGTGTTAACGCCGTCAATTTATATATGGTAGCTTTTTTATATCAATCCAGTAGTCAAAATATTTTAGCATTTTATAGCCGATTGTTTTTAGAAAAAGGGTGGGGGTGTCCTCGGTACATGTACCAATACATGAAGCTAAACTCGAATCAGTACTAGGGCCGACTCAGAATCAACAAGTTAGTGACAAAATAAAACAAAAATAATACATAAACATTTTAATTAAATCAATAATTCTACTTATCTTGGCCTTATGTAAATGTTAGATTCTAAACGGATAGAGTCGTGATGGATACCGTTCACATAACTGACTCTACGTGATGCAGCATAACACGTTACCGTATAAATTACGTAAGAGTCTTTGTTTACTGTAACTTGCCAAATCCAGTAAAAAATGTAATGGTTTTAAGTCTGTACATCCATCTAAAAATAAACGTTATTTTCCAAGAATTTGTAGATCAGCGTATCAAACTATATTAATATTGTCGTCAAATTTTTAAATTTTTGATACTTTAAAGGAAAATGATAATCGATCTGTTTTTACCAATTTCAACAGCTATACTGGTCCGCATTGGCGAAGATTTGACAGGGACTGTGAAGACATTTTGACATAAAAACCTCTAATCCATCATTTTATGTTACCAAGGCAGTTTGGTTGCCCCGATGTAAATTTTTACTTTGAAAACAATATTTGATGTTCTGTAAAGTCACAAAATATGTACTATATCTATTTTAGTTTTGTATTCTTGTTGACAAAACTCTTATCTAAAATATGTTATTTAATTACCAGCGAGATCTTATGAACATGGAGAGAGAAATGTATCAAGCTAAACGTGCCAGAGATCAACAATTAAATGAAACCAGGAAAGAAGTGGAAAGACGTAAGGAGCCATCAGACAGAGCAGAGAGAAGGGTATGTTTCAGAATAGTGTGGTTATAAGAAAAATCGTGAATTCGCTTGTGTGAAATCACAAAAAAGGTTTAAATATTGTTAACAACATCCGCGCTTTAATCACAACATCCGCGTCGTCAGACTGAGAAGAAAAATGAAGACTGATCAATACGAAGACGCAATGTGTACGACACACAGATGAATAAACAAAAAAAGTATATAAAAAAAATAAACACGAACTGCAGTCCATTTTGATGTATAACTGTTTTATGACTTCTGCCGAGGCAACCTTTTTCCTATTGATTATATTACTTTGTTTGGTTAAATTTAGAATCAATATTTGCCTATTATATATTTTTAAAAGATAAAATCTAAGATACCGAGTGTATTCATTACAGGATAAGTCCAGTACAAACTAAACTACGAATAAACAATGAACAGAAAACAACAACAAAAAACAGACACACAACAAAAATGATACGTTTTCACCGATATTGCATTTGAATTTTTCCCTGTAGAATTTATACTCCCTAAAAACATATGGCATGTTTTGTACCCAAGCAAAAAAGTTTAAGGGAACCATTTGGTTCACTTATTGCAGAGATCAAAGCTGCTAAACTGTATAAAAGAAATAATATGTAATTCATTCATTCATTCATTCATTTCTGTAATTCCTCAAAAATGAGATTACAATGAATATTTTACATATAAGTCAACATCAATACAAACAATAAAATATGTATAACCTATAATAAACTACTTTATCAATATGAATACGGAACATAAGGATATAAATGTATAATAATTTGACACAAGTAGGTGCAAAGGGCTAGACATGTATATCATGCATCGCAACAAGCCGGCTATATCTGGCTGAACACTGCACTATATGGGGAATATTATCGCGAGAATAAATTTTGTATTGCACGAGATTGGCTCGTGCAATATATATTTTATCGGAGATCATATTCCACAATATTCATTTAATGACCCTTTTATTATATAGCAAAGCACTGAAATGGTGACAAGTGCAATTCTGGTACCGATGACGTGGTCAGTTTTGAATTATATTTGCATTAGCGGCAATACGGAAATTTACTTCACTCTTACTTTAGGTTACTTTCTATTTGAAATAATATGTTGCTATACAATAAATACAGTATTGAACGAATTATAAATTTATATATAGTAAAATTGAAGGGATATTTGGGATAACAGTATAAATGATTTATAAAAAAGTACAGATCGTAGGATCTATTGAAATATAATAGTTTAGCAAGTTAGAGCTTATCTAATTTAAGATCTTATTGTAAAATTCAAAACATTCTTATATATATATATATTTGTTGTTCTGCTACACAGGGTAAAGTTACATACGTAGCTGATACAAACGGTAAGTTGGCATTTTCTATACAATTTGGTTGTATACAAAGGTAACAAGCAATTTATTTACATAAATGAGTGCATATTTGTAATGTGTTTCTTCTAAAGATAATACACTTAAACACGTTAACAGTTTTAGTTAATGTGCATTATGACTAGAGCGCGTAGAATATTATACAATAGTTGCCTACAGGATGGCATTGTTATGATATCCTGATCACACATGGGGGAGTGGTATTGCTTGAAACATTGATAATGCCCGATCAAAAGGCGAGTGTATTATCATGTTGTAGACAATACCACTGTCCCGAGTGTTGTCAATTAGCATGACAATGCCAGCTTTGCCATAAAATGGACAAAGCAAACGGACCAGGAGGTTAATACCTTGTCTGAGTGGGTATAGGCCTTGAGGTCATTGATTCAAATAAGAATAAGTCGTTTAAAGGGGTCTTTGAGTACTAAAGCATCATCAATCTTCAGAAATCTTGATGGTCTTTAAACTCTGTCCGACATTCATGACAAATATGTTGTTTTGCCAGCAGATAAGGTCCCTAACAACATTATTTTTATCTGCAAAAACATTACATACAGTGTTTAATTAATTAGTTAGGCATGGCAGTTCACTTGCGAATCCTACTTACACATTCACTGCGCTTTCAAAAGAGAAGATTATTGAAAACCACAAATCGGTATTGGCATCCTTTGGACTCAAAATCAGAGGCGAAGACTGTGATCTCCCCTTATGGTATTGGATACCAAAACTTAACAAAAATCATAGCGTTTCATAGCAGGATCGTCTAAGTGTACTACCACACCACTATCGCAGCTCCTGACCTCTTATTTAACAACAGTAAAAACGGGACTTCAAAAATACAGTGACACTTTCTACTCCAGGAGTGGGATAAATGAATGTGGATATTAAAAATTTAAAAAGACATGATAGACATATTGAGATCTGGATCTCTTTCCCATTGTAACAGCATTACAACATTTGATTTTTTGACAATGTATACGATACGGCCATACCTCATATGCAGCTTAAAACCAGGCCTTAAGATCTTATAAAACGCTGCTTTTTCAAGAAAAACGGAAAGACGATAGAAATAGCTGGTAATAAGTCATTACAGAACTTACGTCGTCATCAATGACTCTAAATCTAATACTAAATATACTAAAGACCAAATCTTTTTTATGTTAGATTTTCTGATTGACAACATATTCGTCATGTTTGGTGGACACGTTTTTCAAAAGACTATTGGTATTCCAATGGGTACTAATTGTGCTCCTCTCCTCGTCGACATGTTTTTGTACTCCTATTAGGGTGAGTTCCTAGAAGGCCTGCTGAAAAAGAAAAAAAAGACACTGTTCCAGACCTTAAATTTAACATTCCGCTATATTGGTGATGTTTTGTACCTCAAAAATGCTAAATTTAGTGACTATTGACATTCAATTTACCCTAGCTTGAAATTAAAGACACCACCAATACACTGAGGTTAGCCCCTTACTTAGACCTACTTAGAAATAGACTCAGGAAAACTACAAACTAGACCCTACGACAAACTTCCCGTTCATCGACAGCAACATTCCAGCAGCTCCAGCGTATGGTGTGTACATTTCACAACTTATACGTTATTCTAGATCGGTATTCAGATTTTCTAAACCGATCACTGCCGTTGATTGCTAAACTACTCAAACAGGCACTGCTTACTCGTCCGGAGCACCTAAGTGCACCCATGGTTTTTATTGGGTTCGGGTTACTCTGTTACTCTGTACTCGGTTTTTGTGTTGCGTTTGTCTATATCTGGATTTGTAACTGTCCCTTGACTTTTGGCTCTTGTTGTTCGATCGCTTTTTCTTGCAATTTTCCTATAAGGAACTATTATATTTATTTTATTGAAGAATTAATGAACGATGTGTTGCAGACTGTATTATATAATTGTAGCTGTTTGATATGATTTTATTGTTAGTTTCCTGATATATCTTTCTTCGGTATTTTTATCCTATATATACAGTTCGTTTTCTATACTTTGTATGACATTCTTTCTACATTTAAGTTTTACATTTATAAAATTTTGTGTTGCTGGTTACTGGAGAGGGCATTAACACAACATGATAACGCCAAATGGCGTTTTCAATGCATGATAATGCCCCGTAACAAATTACTGCAGCTTAATTAACATCAGCTGACCTTCTTTTATCCATTTCATACAAACATAATTTTACTTATATAGAAATCATGTATTATTTTGGATATATGGAAATTGGTAAAAAAAATAATGTAGGTTTAAAATGCCCTCTAATTGTAGATTCTAAAGCATTGCGATTGCAAATGGAAAAGGAAGATCGTCAGGAGAAGATTTTGAACTTAGAAGATGCTTTTGAAAGGATTAAATGTGCAATACGTGTGTCCAATATAGATGTAAGTTTATATTTTTTTTATTAAAAATACCTGGTTGGCTATCTCTTGAACATATCACATTATAATTATCTGACTTATTGAAGCATATCGAATGAGTAAATATTTCGATTGAGTAAAAATACTATTCAGTATATCTGTACTGTTGGACGCGATTTTCTAAACATTAAAATAATTGTCTGTCATTTTTAGAACAGAAAAAGCTGCCATGACGTGATACAAAAAATCAATATAGATTTACAAACACAAAACTTATTAGACAATTAAATGAATGTCAAATTGTGTAAACATTTTTATGACATATTACAAAACGCATAAACGCATGGTATTACTAATACTTGTGCTTATTACCAGGATATAGTGTTCCGTGTTACCAATCAAGATAAAACACGTCAGAGAATTCTACAGCAACGAAACATAAAGCACATTACCAAGGAAAGACTTATAGAAGAGAAAGCCGCATTACAGGTTATATTTGAAGAGCTAAAGTTTACAAGTCAACGTCAGATAGCCAAGTATGTACATCATGAAAATAGTTGATTAGAAAAAATTTATCTAAAATGCAATCAACTGAATTCAAATATACAGTTAAATTTATATTCTGATGCTGGTAATACGAGTCCCAATATCCATTGACTGCATATATTACATGTATCTTTGTCATACCGTATGGTAAATTTTAATTTCAAACCTCTGTATGGAATCTTTACCATACCTATGATAAATTTTGATTGCAAACCAAAATATGTTTACTAATTTTTACCCATATAAATACTCCATTAATCGCTTTCTAAAGAAGATACTAATGTAAACTCCTTGCTCTTTGATAATTGTTTTCAATTAATTGTTTCTATCTTCATTAATATATTAATCAGAGGACGAAAGATGGTAGATGATGTACAAGAGTATGTAAAGAACGAAGAAATGTGCCGGGATCAGTGTTTAGCAGAACTAATGGTTAACGAGAAACTTTTACTAGATTTGCAATCTGGAATAGCTACACTGTACGAAAAGCTGAAGGAGATCAGACTGAAACCGGTATGCTTTACTTTTAGATATTGGTTTTACCGTTATAACATATTTCACAAATTAAAAATTATTTCGATTCTGGTATGAAAATATAGAAATCTGACATTTCGCGCCTACATAGGTAAAAGGCTCTTTTTGGCTGTTCCGATTTCCGAGGTCCTACTTTGTTACAAAATTGCCATTATTCTCGTGTAAAACACGAGAGAAGTGAGGAATAAATATATAGACGGGAAATGTCTTGCGGTTTGTCCGACTACCATTGAACGTCATTGTAAACAACGCGAGATCGTTTATGGTTTATGACACAAAAACAATAAAGGCATCGTATAAAATATGGATGTTTTATCGTGAAAACATTTTTCTATTGGATTTTCTTAATAAAAGTTACAATATGAAATAATAAAAAAAAAAATAAAAGGCAAGCAAAAACATCAGCGCCCGGGGGTCTGATTTTTGAAATGGCTGGAACAGTCATATTTTGTTGAATATTTAAATAGAGGTTTGTTTCCAAAGCGGTTGAAAGACGTCATATTAGAATACACATCAATACACAGGCAAAGCAGCAAGTAGCTTTAAAACAGAATTTATTGAGTAAGTTAATATTTCAGTAAATGACCTGAATATAGCTTCTAATAGTAATAAAAGTCATTAAAACGTCAGACAATTTACAACGCCACACGCACGTTTCGACTACCGTTTCCAGATCAGTTAGTTACAATACCGCCTTGTCAAAAGATGAACAATTTAATCACGAAATTGTGCCAATTGCTGTAGTGCAGAATGGTCAGGAAGATAGGGGAAACGTTTTCGACCACTCTCTAGTCTTCTCAACTGTCATCATCTAGACTTGACTCGCCAGCTGAGCTTGACCACTCGACTAGGCTGTACTGTAGATGCTAAGAGCTTGTATTCAAAATTTTATAAACCTAATTTAAAATCCACTCAGTATTTTATCTACCCTGAAACAAAATCTTAACATTTGAAACATTTTCAGAGCGTATATTGGCACTTACTTTAAAGATAATATACATGTAAAAGTGTTTACATATGACATGACATTGTGTTGCCGGATTATACATTCTAGCAAAAGAATCAAAGAATGAAATTAGAAAAAATGCTGTTATAATATAATGTTTAGAGATTTTCTCGTACTTTGATATTTAATCAAACTACCAATCTGTTATTGAAATATATTAAAATTTCTACTGAAAATAAATAATTATTACATTTTATTTTAATGTTAATGATACATTACTAAATCAACAATATTGGTTTACTTTTCAAATCGGGTTAACTGTTTTCGTGAGAATTTGCTATTTGTAACTACATTTAGTATTGTTTCAGCCATATCACAACTTCTCTAAATCCGACCCAGTTGAAGATCTTGCTAATTGCTACCGAAAGCTTGAAGCTTTATTAACTGAATTAGGTTTATGGAACAAGTCTTCAGACACAGTTCCTGTTAAATGCCAGGATACAAAGGTAATATTATATGAAGTCTTTCTTTTAATAGTTATAAGTTTTGGGAAGAATATACGTTAAAATATGAATTCATTAAGGTGTTAGCAATTTGGCGGAGATCAGTTTGTTTGTCCGGGGAAAGCATAGTATCAAAAGGTTATTGACGACTATTTGCAATTTATAGGAATTAAAGTATTATTAATGGAAACATAAAACTTTGGCAAGCGACGCAACAGGTTTTTTTGCAACATTGTATTATGAACATGACAATTCTTTTCTCATCGTTGACCTTCTGTTGAGCTTGGACTGTACACAAATTAAATGGTGGAGAAAGGCGCTTTCCATGTGAAATGTGAACTTTCGCGGCATGAAACATATAGTGGCAATGATAACTTTCATTTTGACCTTTAACTGAAACCGTTGTTATCCAAGCGAAGTGTAAAATTGATACGTTTTACCACTATCCTTCTACTAATGTCATATGCTTTTCTGGAAAATTGAATCAACATCGTTATTACGGTATTGAAATATAATTAAAGATAAACATGTAATGTATCATTAGGTGTTAGTAAGTCGAGACAGTCACACAACCATGCGTTGTCATTTTATCTTGTTTTCTTCTTTGCGCAACCTACTGTTAAATTATTGCTGTCATTTTTCTCTTATGTTATGCTACGAAATGTTAATAATGTTAATACTAAAACATAATTTTCTTTACAGTTACAAACCTATTTAGAAGGTAAACTGCCACCAGATAATTTCCGGATTCGGCTAGATATTGACGACGGAAGTGACATAGATGACTTCCATTTTGATCGTGATCAGGATAACGATGGTTTGCTTACTAGAGATGACATTAAACGCCAGGGAATGGACTTCTTAAATTCTAAATTAAAACCAAAGAAAAAGAAAGGACGAAAAGTCCGAACACAATGATTATGTCCTTCTTAACATTCAAAATTAATACTATTGCTAGCAAACATTAAAAGTAGCTTTTAAACAAAATAACATAGTTCTTTGTTACTTTTGTCAAATGGTTATAACAAATGTGTGTGTTGTATATATATTTAAGATTTTTGGGAAGGTTGCGTAGCAAACTTTCCCCTTGCTAACCCTCAAATACATAGAATGATAACCTTACGCTCGTAAAATATAGGTCACATTGGAGGTATCTATCAATGACATGGATCGGTGAACCGCATTTATCTTGAACAACTTTACTATACATGTCCTTTCGTATTTTGTCTATTATTGTATAACTGATAACAAATATTACGATTTAATCTAATAGTCCATTTTCATCCGCGATTGAGTCGACAAACTCGCTTTTTGGTTTTTGGAAAGCAACGCGATATTTGGCAATTCTCGCGATAGCTGTTCACTGAAATTGCGCATTCCGACAAATGTAGTACTGACAGTGGCACATGGGTATAATATTTGACGACGTTATTACGAAGTGATTTAATGATTTTTTTGTGCGATCGTGTGGTCGTCGTTTCATGCGATTTTGCTTTCTAATTCTTTACGTGTTAATTTAAATGAAAATCAACACAAAAGTGGGTGCTTTGTCGATGCACAATTTTGGAAAAACTGGCACAGCGACGACATCTATAAAAATTGTTAAGGTTGAGAGAACGGCATGTAGAAGTTTCGTAAATAAAATACAAGTAGTTAAATTATATATACAACTTTCTTATAAATAAAAATATTGAAAAAGATACGTTGGTGTTTGTGACACAAGAATAATAAATTGAGTATTTGACATCGGTAATTACAAATGCACCACAGTAGTTATTCATGGCGATCGCCATGTCGCTACATTATTCCATTGACGATTTCGAAATCCCAAAATCTCGTGCACGAGATTCGCCGAGAACGAGGCGTGGGGGGTAAGAGATATTTTTGTGATGTAATTGTATATTAAATGTGCCTTGTTTATTCGATAATTGCTTATTTATTACCTGACACTTAACTTGGATGAAAAGTAAAAATGAAAGAATAATAAAAAACCGACATAATAAGCCGCGAAAATGTAAATTTATATTATGATTTTACACGAAAATTAGATTTTAAAAACAGGTATGTTGTCAAAAAATATGTCTAAATCGTTAAAATCAGTGGTTAAATGCAATAGCAAATAAGAGGAAAATAAATTTCTTTGCAATGAAATAAAGTTAATAAAAGATATTGATTTTTATTTATTTTAAGTTTTTAAAATGTTGATGTAAAACTATTTACAAAATGCAAGTTATATTTAGTTACTCATAGAACGAAATTAAGCATTCCTTGGATCGTATATAAAGTCCTGAAAACTAACAGAAATTAAAGAAAGTAAATGAAATTTTTTTAAATGTAATAATAATACAAAAAAATTTAAAATTTCAGTTAATTTTAAAAAATGTCATCAACAGTTTATTTAGTGTAAAAAATCACAAAAGTTAATTGTTGCATATGGATTGTTTTGCAAAAATACGGCTCTTTTAACTTTGTTTTGTTTATTTTAATTCTGAAAATATTAGTACGTTCTTAACAATATTTATGCACATGAATGTTTGTTTTCCATTTGGAATACGTGTAATTGCAAATCCTTTGAAACAATTCTAACTACTGTAAAAATAATTCAGTGGAAACTGGGACTAGTATTTATATGTTCCTGATAGAAATTGTAATGTGTCGGTATTTTTTTTTATCTTCCTACGATGCTCGACGGAAAGGCACGATAACTGTCGATCATACCCCCCACTGAACCACGTGACTATGGGATCTCGAAAAGGTAAAAGCTGACACAATTTTATTTCCGGTCCTTTTGATTTATTTTATAGTTGGTAATTCATGCTGAACCATTAATTTTGCTCGTTACCCTAGTCGAAATGGGTCACCATCCATCGTAACAAGCCACGGGAACCAATTTTCAATATATGATTATACTTCACGAAAATTGCCGTCGTTTCAGACGATGTTGCATGTTTATGCTTTAAGTATTTAATTAAACGAAACTTAAAGCGATTTATTTTTCTTCTTTTTATGTGTTCCTTAAAACAAGGGAAAGGTGTGATCAAGTCAGCGTGTTTTGGCAGAAGTTATTTGAGTGACAATTAAAACTGCTTATGTGTATGTTCGAGCTTATATTCCTTTGGAGATCCAAAAGGTGCAAATTGAAATCAGCAATTAATTTTTTACTTTTGTTCAGCGTTTTGAAATGCTGTTTTTTTAATTTGATATGGGGATTTTCCAAGGTAAATTTTGACCTAAATTAGAACGGAAGTGTAACTAGAAGCAAGCGACTAGTCCCTTTGAATTGTTTTGCTATTAGAGAGATACATCTTTATTATCAACATTTCTTATACTATCCACTTGTGAAAAAAAATTCAAAGGGACTTGTGGCAATCTAGATTATTGTCTATTTGAAACCCTTCTAACAATGTGGCGTGAATACCATAGAACGTCCCGAAAACTGGCAAACTTTTGTAAACAGCGTAAGACCTTTGTTGAAAACAAAAAGTGTCAAACTCCGTTGAAAAAATCAAGTACATGTAAACTACAAGGGCATAGTCTGGAATATGTACAGTGGAAATGTTTTTATTGGATTTTCGTAATAAAAATTACAATAGCGCATTATTGAATATTAGTTTTAAAAAATTCAAGCAGAAAAGCACTCCACGTGATTGTGTCTTTTAGTATAGCTAATATAAGCTATCAACACGTTGTTTAAATTTAATACTGAAACTAGTTAACATGCATTCTGATTATAGAGATATATGTTGCCTCATGCAGTCCTAAAATATTTTTCCGGAGTTTGAATCAATGGACCTATACAAATCGATTTGTAGACATATGCTTTTGAATGATACTGGGTTGATTTTGTTATAGTGTATGTGGAACTCACTGAAACAAAATCTACCCAGTATCATTCGAAATCGCATGTAAATCGATTTGTACAGATCCCTGTTTGAATGGATTTTATAATGCCACTTTCAGCAATTTTTGGCCAGATTTCACGGAGGGAAAATCCGGGTTATAATATGCTGCATGTCGGGCGGGCGGCGGGCGGGGTAGGAAAAAATTTTCGTAACAGTTTTCTCAGCAACTACTAATCACATTCTCTTGAAATTTGGTATGCAGCACTCACCTACTTCCTGTTTAACGAAATTCGGCCATTTTTCTTACCCTGGCAGTGGTAAGATTTATCAAGTGCTGACAGGCATGCTATCAAAAGTAGATGAATACTACCTTAACCACACGGCCAATGAAGCCATTGAGTATTACAGAAAAGAAATTATTTTAGATTTGAATCTTTTAGAAGCTTATTTCATCACTTACATTTATAAGGAGACTACATATATGTACATGTATTTGATTTAAGTTATATATCTAAAATGGGCAATTTTGGTTTTTTTTAATTAATATATTTATTGATTTATGATAGAAAAATCTTCTATTGTATCGTTAATAATATAAATATACTACTGTTTCTAAGTAGGCCATTAAGCATTTATTAGGATTGTATGTTATGCTACAATTGAAAATGCGGGATACCGTATATAGTGATGGTGGTGTCTGTCTTTCCAATCGTTACACTTTGTGTGGTACCCATCACCATTGTACACCTGATTTGTTATATTTTGATTGGAATGATATTTAGGATTACCAATAGCGAAACAAGGACTTGCCATTCTTTGATGTTGGGGATACCCATCTCTTATCGACAACTACTTGAACCACTGAATGGAATTTGATGAAACCTTTGCAGAACCGTTTGTCACATGGTGGAATTGCACACACATTTTGATAAGAATGATTTTTGGAGTTTCCAGCAGCAAAGCCCTAGACATTGCCCTTCAAGACATAGGTTATCAATTATAAGGCAGGCAAAGTTTTATTTAGCATTGGTTTGTTTTATTTCCCATCAAACATGAGACAGGAATCTCATTTAATACTTGCAAAGCAACCTTTCCCTCAGTGCAGTCTGCACTTTGATTCTGGTATGCAAACTTCTTTTTGTAGACCTACAGCATCCAAATATTTTGGATAGTCCAAATAGATATTTTAGTAGAAAGTTCACATAAAAATTTTGTCTAAGAGTATCAAAGAACTGTTTTAATCACCAGTTTTTATAGCATTTTTTTTATACATAAACATAATGTTATGTAGCCATTTCATATTGAAATAATGATTGTGGCTATTTAAACCAGAATGATATTGTCCCATACCAGTAATGCATCATCTGCACAGGATGAGAAACTCTACGTTGGCATAAATAAATCTGAAATCGATAAACAGGTTCCGGTTTTCAATGATTTCTTTTTCTAAACAGGTCTCGAGGATTTTCCTAATAGAACAACGATTTACTGCAAATAAACAAACAAATCAAAAAATGACACAATAAATGACAAGCCTTTGCCTCGCTTAACTGTAGTTTAAATCTAATAATTTGTAAACATTACAAACTCTGGTGTTTACTGAACAGTTATTAAACGACTGGCTGAGCTATAAATGTACATGTTTGTGTCACTTTATGAAAAATTATAATAGAAGTGCTAAAATAAAACACAGGAATCATGAACACCTGAGTTTACCACCAGTTTAGTGCAGTTTGTGATGTCTATATGAAGGTTTCAGTATTTAGTTTTTGTTGATTGTTTTAAAAGCGGGGGTATATAGTGATGGGGGTGTCGTTACTTCGTCATTCCGCTTGTCTATTACACTTTATCTTATGTGCAACTCCTAAACTACTAAATGTAATTTGACGAAACTTCCACAGAATCTTTGACACGTAATGCCAATGTGGCCTGATATTTAACATTCGGATCGGAAAGATATTTGGGGTTTTTCATAGAAAAACATAGACTTTGTCATAAGGGAAGCGGGAGGTATCAATAAGTGAGCATTGCTTACGGTTTTTTCTAGTTTTTATACCGATTTTTATACCCCAACACACACAGTACCTCCTTATGAATATGAGTGTTCATATGTCTCTCGGCTGTTTCCAGTTGATAACTTGGAAACGCAATAACATATTTTGCTTAAACAATGCTTAGCTTTTAAGTACTATAAAACGAAGATCAAGTTTGATTTTCAGCACAATCCAATTTGTAGCTTTCGACTTGGGCCAATTCAATTTTTTGTCATCAGTTGGTGGTTTACAGATGATAACTTAAAAACGCAATATCATATTTTGCTTAAAGTATGCTTATCTTTTAAGTACTATAAAATGAAGATCAAGTTTGATTTCCAGAACAATCCAATTTGTAGCTTTCGACTTGGGCCAATTCAATTTTTTGTCATCAGTTGGTGGTTTACAGATGATAACTTGAAAACGCGGCAACAGAATTTAACTTTGCTCAGTTGTTAAGCACTATAAAACGAAGATCAGATCTAATTTTCATTACAATTCAATTTGTAGTTTTCAACTTAGGTCAATTCAATTATTGTTGGTCAACAGTTGGTGTGTGGTTTCAGGATGATAATTTGAAAACACGTTAACACATTTTGTTTAAACTTCGCACAGCTGTTAAGTGCAATTAAGTGAAGATCAAGTTAAGTTCAATTTTCAGGACAATCCAATTTGTAGTTTTGAGTTGTGTCAAATTCAAATTATTGTTATAGGTCCAAGGGCAAGGTAGAAATTTTCTTCTGAGATGGATTGTTGTCATGCTTAGCTCTTCCTATAGGCTGATTTGTAATTCATTAAAATGTGTTCATGATAGTATAATCAAATGGGCAGAGTAAATATTGAAAATACAATCACGTGTGCCGAAGAAGGCATCAGCTTAAACAAGTGCGGAACTTTCCAACTGCTGCGTTTTATCATTTAATGTCCCATCAAATGACCTATTTTTATAATCACGTCTTGGTATCTTTCTGTTTTGTTTTTCTATGAGGAAACAACAAACAGTAATACACAACAATCTTAAATCTTTAAAAGGTCCACGATTTTTTTATAAAATATTTCATCAAATATTTATGAACAAAGTACTATCTTTAAAAAAAGATAGTCGACGCATTTAACTGTTAGAGGTGTATGTAAAGTAGAACGGAAACTGAATAAACAACAATAAGAAAAAAATTATTAAACGAAAGAAAGAGAAAAGAAACATTAACATTTTCTCATTAGTGTTTGTGGGGGATGTAAATAATTAACGCGCTGCAAACTGTATCCGATCAAAATAAGGCTATAATATAAGAATGTTGCTACATCAATGATTTAATCTGAACTTTTTAAACATGTTATTAAACAATGGGGTATTATCAAAAAGAGACTTTGCAATTAGAGCTCCATACCCTGTCTGCACGTGAATGACGACGGACGCAAAGAAAGAAGATATACATTAATGGCTTTAAAAATCATAGAGGTAACTATGAACTATTTAAATTATCCCTAATACGACAAAGACGACAAATGTAAATCAAAAATATACAAACCTTGCTATGTATATCTCGGAGTTGTAAGTTTTTTCTTGCGATTTAGCGTATATATTAACTCGAAAACAAGTTAGTTAACATTTTAAAATTTCAAAACAGTACATATTTTTTAAAAATAAATTTCATAAGCAAATATTTACTTACATGCATCAATATTCATTACAGTTTGCTATTGTATTAACTTTAGAATTGTATAACATGAGCACAAAATTTCAATTCAATGCTAATTTCTTCTCTTCGTCTTTTTTACACTCCATAAAAGCCCGCAAAAATCCAGCGTGTTAATATGCGTTTTAATTTGAGCTGTACTTCAAATAAAAAATATTTAATATTTTTTTACAAGTTGTTTGATATAAAATTTTACAAACTGCAGCTCATCTCTATCGTTCTTAATACTTAAATTGCACTATAAAATAATTTTATAAGGGCTTTTTTCATTAAAAGTGAGAACACTTGTCCTGAAAAGATTCTGTGAATGTCTGCCTAAATCTGCGAGTCATTCTAGTTTATTGAATATGTTGTGAACCAAAATACCAAATATAACAACAAGAAAACAACTCTGCAAGGTTTCCAGCCAAAATATGGAATTGGAATGTTTGAAATTGGCATATTTTACATGTCCCCATATTAAGAACAGATAAAGTACACTTAAAATTTGACTGTGTTTTGGATTCAATTTTAAATGATACATCATTTCTGGTCATAACAAGATACTCAAGATACATTTATAGCAAAAATTAGATCTTTTTGTCTTCAATTGTTAATGTAAAATTACATTTTGTAGTTGTCCCCAAACTTTTGTCCACTACGAAACAATTGTACTTTTGTTGCCAATATAAACATGTTATTGCAGCCCTTGTTTCCAAGGAAGTGTCAATCTACTAGTTCTGCATCCTTAAAACAAAATGGTAGCATGACAGAAGTGTCAATGAAAAAGGAAAGAAAAAATATTTGAATTTTGGTAAGTAGAGTATACCCCATATGTTTGTAATTGTCCACTTGGTAACGGAGATTTTTACATACATGCACATGCTGAAAATTCTCCAAATTTTGTGATTTTATAGGCATGTTGTTGCCCTCATACAACAAAAAAAGAAAGTTGCTAAAGTAGTGTTAGTGGCTACAATCCACGCCCTTTTCTGTAAATATGTCCACTACGAAATGGTCAACTACGAAATGATACCTATCGTTTCGTAGTCGACAAGATCGTTTCGTAGTTGACATTTGCATATTCAGTTCATCTCCACAACATCGTTTTATGTAATTAAGGCATTCTACCATTAACTATTGCTGTTAAAATGTTAGACTTTCCATGAAATGTAAGCTTTTATTCTTTAAATCAGAATATTTTTTAAAAAAATTTTATTTTTAAAGTGTTGAAGACAACATTTTATTGTCAAAAGTGAGTTACATACTACAATTGAATTCCAGGGCACTGATAGCGACCGATGATTGGTAAATAAAATTACTTACATACTGGTGCAATAAATTAATGCCTACTTTTGTATTTCAATGGAACTAAAAAATATAACTGATCGAATAATATTTACGACGCTTTTTATGTCAAAACGCGTTACATCCACAAAAAATACATGTAGTTCCGGTATCACTTTCTCCAGCGTTGTTTATTTTTATGACTTCTGTCGCAAAATTTGTTACAATCTTTTTTTCTGATACCAGGATGTAATTACAAGAAAAAAAGAACATATTTGAACGAGAACTTACATGTAGAAGGTTTTTGCTTTTGCCAAACATTTAGTTGATATTACACACACCCATAAATATAAAAAGACTTTAAAACATAAGGAAAAGTTGAAGGATATATTCCAATCTTGTGTACAGGGTTTATGATACATATCATTGCTTTCTGTGACTGTTTCAAGACAACAGTATTAGGTTTGGGACACAGGTTACTGTTTAATGTGACTGTTCCAAGCCAACAGTATAGGGTTGGGACAAAGGTTAATGTTTAATGCAACCGTTCCAAGCCAACAGTATAAGGTTGGGACACAGGTTACTGTTTAATGCAACCGTTCCAAGCCAACAGTATTAGGTTTGAGACACATGTTAATGTTTAATGCAACCGTTCCAAGCCAACAGTATAGGGTTGGGACACATGTTAATATTTTATGTTACTGTTCCAAGTCAACAGTATAGGTTTTGGGACACATGTTACTGTTTTATGTGACAGTTCCAAGCCAACAGTATAGGGTTGGGACAAAGGTTAATGTTTTATGTGACTTTTCCAAGACAACAGTATTAGGTTTGGGACACATGTTACTGTTTAATGTGACTGTTCCAAGCCAACAGTATAGGGTTGGGACAAAGGTTAATGTTTAATGCAAGCGTTCCAAGCCAACAGTATATGGTTGGGACACAGGTTACTGTTTAATGCAACCGTTCCAAGCCAACAGTATTAGGTTTGAGACACATGTTAATGTTTAATGCAACCGTTCCAAGCCAACAGTATAGGGTTGGGACACAGGTTAATATTTTATGTTACTGTTCCAAGTCAACAGTATAGGGTTTGGGACACATGTTACTGTTTTATGTGACAGTTCCAAGCCAACAGTATAGGGTTGGGACAAAGGTTAATGTTTTATGTGACTGTTCCAAGCCAACAGTAATAGGTTAAGGACACAGGTTAATGTTTTATGTGACTTTTCCAAGACAACAGTATTAGGTTTGGGACACATGTTACTGTTTTATGTGACAGTTCCAAGCCAACAGTATAGGGTTGGGACAAAGGTTAATGTTTTATGTGACTGTTCCAAGCCAACAGTAATAGGTTAGGGACACAGGTTAATGTTTTATGTGACTTTTCCAAGACAACAGTATTAGGTTTGGGACACATGTTACTGTTTTATGTGACTGTTCCAAGCCAACAGTATAGGGTTGGGACACATGTTAACGTTTTGTGTGACTGCTCCAAACCAACAGCACAGGTTTGGGACACATGTTATTGTTTTATGTTACTGTTCCAAGTCAACAGTATAAGGTTTGAGACACATGTTAATGTTTAATGCAACCGTTCCAAGCCAACAGTATAGTGTTGGGACACAGGTTAATATTTTATGTTACTGTTCCAAGTCAACAGTATAGGGTTTGAGACACAGGTTAATGTTTTATGTGACAGTTCCAAGCCAACAGTATAGGGTTGGGACAAAGGTTAATGTTTTATGTGACTGTTCCAAGCCAACAGTAATAGGTTAGGGACACAGGTTAATGTTTTATGTGACTTTTCCAAGACAACAGTATTAGGTTTGGGACACATGTTACTGTTTTATGTGACTTTTCCAAGCCAACAGTATAGGGTTGGGACACATGTTAACGTTTTGTGTGACTGCTCCAAACCAACAGCACAGGTTTGGGACACATGTTATTGTTTTATGTTACTGTTCCAAGTCAACAGTATAAGGTTTGAGACACATGTTAATGTTTAATGCAACCGTTCCAAGCCAACAGTATAGGGTTGGGACACAGGTTAATATTTTATGTTACTGTTCCATGTCAACAGTATAGGGTTTGAGACACAGGTTAATGTTTTATGTGACAGTTCCAAGCCAACAGTATAGGGTTGGGACAAAGGTTAATGTTTTATGTGACTGTTCCAAGCTAACAGTAATAGGTTAGGGACACAGGTTAATGTTTTATGTGACTTTTCCAAGGCAACAGTATAGGGTTGGGACACGTTATGGTTTTATGTGACTTTTCCAAGGAAACAGTATAGGGATTGGGACACAGGTTATTGTTTTATATGGCTGTTCCAAGCCAACAGTAAAGGGATTGGGACACAGGTTAATGTTTTATGTGACCTTGGGACCTTGGCAACATAGTGGTAAATGTAGTTTGTTCGTCAACCTTTGATCACTGGCCTTTATAAACTGATGTTGTTCGATCCTTACTGCTTGCAATGTGTACTGTACTCCAAATCTAATGGACAAGAATTGCCAGGGGTTTTTTTTGCAGAATGTTGAGGGTTTTCATCTGTATTACCTTATACAAAATGTTTTTTCTTGGAATTTTAAAGTGTTTCTATTAACAAATTTTGGAACTTATTCAGAATTTTACTATATTTTTTATACATAAATTGGTGCATATGACTACAGCACTTGTAAATGAACTGAGGGAGGGTTATGTAATAATTATCTAATAATTCATTTAGTGCAGATCAATGCGGGGGATGTGGGATTTTTCATGATCTGTAATTAAGAATTTATTATTATTGATTTTGTATGACCTATGATTTTGGGCTCCTGTTCTTTATTGAAGATGATTACAATTGTACAACCATTTCTATTTTCTATGACCTGTTATATTCTCTAATTTTATTTTCTGTGAATTCTGACCAGATCCCCCCTTTTCATCCCACTCTCATCTAAGTTTATAATTATGAAAAGGAAATGCTTTGAGTAATCCTTCTCAAAGGTATGGGGTACAGTTGCAAGTTCGAGATCTCAGTCACCCGATTTTTCATTTGATTGACTAATTTAATCGAACAAAATTTTTCAAGAACAAAATACACAAGAGTTTGTTTTCTTTTCTTCAAGTTTAATTCATTCTTTTCGGTAGTTTAAAATAAATTGAGGATAAAGAAAGAGCAGCCGATACTAAGTAATAACCGTGTGTTGACTCGAAGACCATGAATGTTTCGTGTGTTTACCTGTTCGAACGCACCACACCAATGCCACAAGGACGATGCCACTTCAAGCGCAAGACTGAATACTGATTCGAATTAGCTAACGCATGTGACACAATAAAAAGTAGTTTATAAAAAAACTAGAGTAGTGTCCGTCTTGTTTTTTTATTAAATTGGTTTTTAATGTATCTCGCTTTAATAAAGTCACACATAAATTATAATTTGAGTAATGTGGAGTATATATCAGGAATCGATTTTATAATAATGTTCACACTAACTGCAAGTTATCCAGCATTGTCCACTACATTACAATTTCGTCCACTACGAAACGGTCTTGTCCACATCGCAACGCAATGATGAAAATACAATTTGTTCTTAAACACATAATTATTTTGTTAAACCGAATTAGATACATTTCAAACCCCTCAAGGCATTTATTTATGATGTGTTGAAAATATATTTGAAAGGTCCACTAAAGTTAGAATATTTGTATTTGAAAGGGTATGATTTTATTAATGTTTAATATTTGTCATATTTAATGTGTGAATAAATTCTACAAAGATGACTCAATAAATGTTTAGTAAAGGTTTTTACATCTTATGTATCAATTTTGTCAAAGTCAATGTCAAATCACAGATAAAAATGGGTTTCTATTCATTTTTTCATATTATTAATCTTAGCTAAAATATCAATTTCGTAGTGGACATTTTTTTATAATGTGTCATAATTTTTGTATTTTTTAGTTAGTTATTGTTTGCGTTAAGACTGCATATTTTAACATTTGTTAGCATTGATGTTGAAAAGTTTCGTTACATTCAAAAAGTTCACATACTTCAATTTTTTTTTCGATATGTTTTGTGGCCTAAAAATCACACTTTTATTGAAAAACGCCCATAAACAAACAGACGGCAAAATCTAATAATAATAGTACAACATTTGAAAGGTGAATTGCCAATTTACTACCCTGTTCCGAACCCCTGTCCAATTTACCACCCTGTTCCGAACCTCCGTCCAATTGGTTCTTGCCTAATCAAGAAACAGAATTACGATCACGTGACTTGCTTTTTCGAGAGGTGAAGTGTCAAAAATGTTAAAGGGTAAAAAGTTAATATAATACCGACTGCGTCGGCAAAATAAAATACGAGGAATAATAACCCATTTTTGTGTTTCTTATCAATAGGACATCGGATAACGTCAGTCAAATGTTTCGTAGATACAGTTTTTGAAATCAACAATTATTTTCCACAGTTAATCGGCGTTTTGAAATGAGGCAGTTTTTACATTTTGATACATCGATTTTCCATACAAAATTTTGACCTTGTTTTGAACGGAAGTGTTACCTAGGCGCAGTGTATTTTGACCATTCGAAACTCATCGGACTCGGAGGCTAAGGATGACGACGAGGAAAGAGAAAAAATAAAATACAGCAGACGACATTATTGCAGATAGCAGAATCGCCGAATCTAAGACAAATGATTTTTCAATTTGTTATTAATTAACTATTATTAATAATGCCTCGTAAACACAAAGTAACTATCAATAACTTGGAGGTATAAAACAGATATGTTTGCACACCTATATTATAACTAAAGCCAAACCGCATATATATTTAATTCAAAGTAGTATAAAACAAAATACGATGTATCTCCATGATGAATAACAAAAGATCCAGTAGAAACACACAAACTATAGACACGAGATTCACCTTAAAACGTTAAATATTGTTGGAAGAATAACATTTTCATGCATTCCGTATTTGTTTTTCTTTTTCTAAGTTCTCCCAAAACCAATAATGTATTTAAAAAATCATTCTTAAATTCCTTTTTTTAAAATGTGTATTGTGTTTAATGTTTTGTGGTGCATTTAAGTTTATGCTACATCAAAATCATTCAACAAAAAAAAATGGCTAAGTATCCAATAAAAATATTTCAAATATTAGTAAATTATAAGAATTATACCTTTTTCAATATTTTGTCAAGCATTTAAATTACTTGATAAAGCAGGTTATGTACCAGAGTCGAGATAAAATAATACAGCCCAATTTTCTGTGGCCCACCTTTTAAAATCAATTTTGAGTACTCAAAAATATGTTCAAAAAGGTGCTTTTATTTCTAAAAGAGGGGGGGGTGTGGGAATAGTGAGGGTTGAAACAGGAGACAACAAAGAAAAGAATCATTGATTTGTTGCTGTAGTATAAACTTAAAATGCACTAAAAGCACAATCACAATACACATTACTATTAGAGTTTAAGTAACAAGAATCTTTATTATTTCAGCAGCTCCATAAACATGTCTGTCTTACATAAGCCTGTTTACAAGGTTAAATTATTTCCAAACTCTTGTTTACAAAAATAGTAACATTTCTGATTGATATTTTTCATCTAATCTGGAAGTAATATACTTACTATGGGAACAGAACAGATTTTTATTTACCAATTAAAGGTGCCCATTAGAGGCAGAATCAATAACAATTTAATCAAAGAAGAAACATAATAAATAAACAAAAGTTTCATTTTAAGATAATTGTATTCATTATAAGAACATAGATGTAAAAATGTAATGAGGATATCCAGTAAGCACTGGTATGCAGAAATGAAACTTGTCACATCACATGAATTATTTTCCAGATTTTATACAATTTTAAACACTAAGTAGATTCTGTTAATTAATATTTGGACAAGATCTCAAACAGGTCAACATATGCTGAAAACATTTGAACTGTTTACTTTGAATGAATGAACTTTATTTCTCAAACTACAAATTACATAGTTACAGAGAATATATATACAAGCACAATCCATTGGATATTATAGGATTGAACAAGCATTTTCTGTATAGGGTATGAAAAGCTTACTTAGTATGCCTGTTCATTCAGAAATTTAAACTACTAAAAATATGTGTTAAATCCATTAAAATTCTTTTACATGTTTTTCTTTATTTTGCATTTTTTTCAAAACCCCATTTTAAATTGCACAATAGTGTATATCGTCAAAGACAAAATAAAGTAGTTCCACCAACATCATTCCATAAAAAAAGACCAATTTAGTATCCAATAAAATGAAAGTATTCCAAATACTAGTATATTAAGAATGATTTCTTATATATTCTTTTATATGCCTTTTCAACATTTTGTCAAATATATGTACTAGATATTAGAGCTGTAATACCTGCATACTATCTGTAATCTCAAATATTTATTGGCTTTTTGTTTCAGGCCAAAGAATTGCTGAAAAAAATATTAAAATACTTTACTATGGAAGCTAATAGTGGAAAAAAACTGGAATCTAAAGTACCCTTTATAAAGATTAGCTAAAGCCTCAGGTAATTAGTGACCAAAGATATGTGAAGTTAAAATCCAACTTGCAATATATAAAACTAGGAAAATCGTAAGCATTGATACCCCCTCTTTGCAATTTTCAGAACATCTGGATAGAAAACTGTAGGAGGAGTTGATTACACAATACAAATACCAACTATGTAAAAGAATGCCAGTCATTCAGATGAAAATGTTAATATCAGTGGCATTAAATAACAATGATTCTGTGAAAGTTTCATTAAATTCCATTCAGTGGTGTAGGTCGAGTTGCAGATAAAACATGGGTCCCCCCTTCTGCCCCAACCACAAAGAATTGTAGAGTCCATTTTTTCTATGGAAAATCCTAAATACCATTGTGAACAAAATGTAAAATATCAGGTGCATAATGGTACTGTTATGTTTCATTAAATTCCATTCAGTAGTGTAGGAGTTGCACATAAGAGAAGAGTACCCCTTTTGTCAATGACAGAGACCATGTTTTCTGTGGGATACCCCAAATATCTTTCCAATCAAAATTAAATGAGAAAATCAAATTCCATTTTAAGTACTGTTCATGTCTACACCTATCCATGTAAAAAATATAACTGCAAACACAAAAAACAGATATAAATCCTACATTTTGGACCACACTTTTGCATTTTCACAAGAGAAATGATTTCTATTACATTTATTATGTTTTTGATTGCTTGTTTGCATGGTGTTTAATACCAATTTCAACAATATTTTTGCTATAATGGTCTCCAGTTTTTATTGGGAAAGGACAGCTGGTAAATCCAGATAAACCTCCAACCTTAATAGGTAGGAAAACTGGTAATCCTTGTCAATTAAGAGTCCAGTGCACCCTGCCCTTTTCGAGACTCAAACATGCAACCTCTGTGTTGAAAGGCTATATTTCCAATAGTAGATGACTAACTACTATTTATGGCATTAATCAAATATAAAAACAATCGAATATGTTTATAATCCAATCATGGGTCAATTAATAGTAACAATATATAAAATAACTTATTTAACCATAAAAGACAATTGTACATATTGCAAGGACAAAAGACAAAGGAAAAAACTTTAATAAGAAAGCCATCAAAACAATTTGTTTTGCCTATAATTTTCTTACTTTTGACAGTATGACACATCCTATATAATTTATACAAGCAAAAATGCAGAGTAACATTACTGTAAAATTAAATACATATTGGTTATTGTATATTCCATTGGCACACACTAGTACACATGTACTATGTCCATCTCCAGATTCAACTTGGTTTATGAAGATATATATTTTATATAGATGATTGGCTGAGTACTCTACAGTGCTGGACATAATAGAAATTTCGTAAATAATTTTCTGGCACACTACTACATTAAGAAATTTAAAATAAGAACTATTGTTTCGGGTTTATTTAATATTTTATACATCAAGATTCTTTTTAATTGCAGGATTGGACGAATCCACCATTAGAAAAAATCTAAAATATGAAGACCCTGTACAAGCAGTAGTGAGGGCTGTACATCAGGAGACTGCCAGCAAATCTGTATCGGTGGTAAAGAAGCTTGATGATTTCGACGAAGGTTTGGTGAGGAGGACAATCCATGGCTTATACAGGAATAAAGAGATGGTGACCATGCCAAAACTTGCCATGACCAAAGCAATACAAACCTCGTCCTAGATATGTGATAGTCGAGCTTGCGTCGGATCATGGCCATGAAATTTTACGACTACCTCCTCACCATTGTGAACTCAATCCCATCGAAATTGTCTGGTCTGATTTAAAAGGCTATGTGGGAAGAAGAAATTTTTCCTACACAAAGAAAACCATTATAAAGCTTTTTGAAGAGGCCAAATCCCATTTTGATGCGGAGCGCTGGGCTACATTTGAGCATCATGTGGTGAACGAGGTAGAGGAAAAGCTCTGGAACATCGATGGTATCAGAGATGCGGATGTTAATCCTATTCTGATAGACATAACGGAAGATGACTATGACAATGACTGTGAGGACAGTTTTGATGAAGTAGATGAAGGGTCATCTACTGCTGAAGAAAATGACGCCGATACAATTGATCAGTCTGATGTCGTTTTGTGCAAGATCTGTAATGACACTGATTCTCCAAAAGCAAAGAGAAGTCAGAAGACGTTTGAGTGGTTCCAGTGCAATTTTTGTGATCAGTGGGTACACAACAGATGTTGCACAAAAGCTGCACTTAAGGAGATGTATATTCGGTGTTATTCGATTCTTCACTACCGAAACCTGAGTAAACCACTGGATTTGCCACTGGATACATAACATTGATGCCTCTCTTGAATGTCGGTCAATTAATACTTTCATGCATGTCTTTCTTACACTGGTATTAAAAAATTATTTATTACTTCAATTACAAATTTCGTAAAGTTTTTGTCTCGTGTTTTGAAAGATAATAATACATGCTATATTTAAAATAATTTTTAATTTGCAAGGCAATTCATCTTTAAAGATTCTAACAATTTTTTTTACTAGGTAGGAGAATATGTTATTTGTAAGACTTCAAGTCCCTGGCTTGGTTGGAATATACCAGTAAACTAAGTACTCTGCAAATTACATATTGCAATAAATTTTATTATAATTAAAGCCGAACAATACGATTTGCAGAACAGGATGCGATCCTCCACCAAGTTTCAAAATTTGTTCAAAGATCGCAAGTCACTGGCGTGGTTGGAATATACCGGTAAACTTGGCCTGCTGCAAATCAAACATTGCAAAACATAATATTCTCAGTACAGTGCACATGAAGATGCTTTAATGTATGAACAAATTTCACTAGCTACACATGAACAGACATTTTATTGTGGAAATTTGACCAACAGTTTCAAGTCTGTATGCTGTCTTCCGTGTTAACTGTCTCGAGTTCCATTTATTTCCACTGAAGTCAACTCAACACGCCTTCGTCTAATTTTCAGTTGCTTTACCTAGATAAAGATCTGACAGCAGTCTTCCTTCCCACCTGTCTTCCACTCATGAATAGTGACTTATTACATGTATTTCGCATTAATACTAATCTGTTTTATGTTATTATACACTTTATACACTCTAGTTCAATATAATGCTATCATGCCATATTGTATTGTTTATTTAAAATACCTTATGTTTAAATATCACCAGCTTTTAATGTAAAATAAATAACACATTTTCAACTGCATCATGATAATTTGAAAGTTTTCAGTGTAATTTCAGAAAAGATTGTGTAGTACCGGAGAAAAAAAAACACTACAATTTAAGTTTGTTTGTTTGTTTGAATGAATGATGTTTTAACGCCAATTTCAGCAATTTCTCCGCTTCATCGTAGTTCTTATTGGGGTAGGAAGCAGGAGTACCAGGAGAAAACCCTGCCCGAAGCGAGACTCTAACCCACAACCTCAGTGTTGACAGACCACATGAACAATAGAAGGAAAACTTCGTTAACCCCTCGGCCCGTAATTAAAGTTTGTGCAAAAAAAGGTCAACAATCTACATGTATAATCTGTTTGAATGGTGTTGCAAGTCAATTTTAGCTATTTTGTGGCATTTAAATTTTTATAGAGCGAAAAAGATCACAAGTCAAAGTGGAAGATAGTTATGAAGCAGTTATTAAGCTTACCAGTTTTTCAAAACAGGCAGTAATTTGGCAGTTTTTTAAAAAGTAATTTAACAGCAATAGAAATAAATAGCCATATATGGAATACCATAAGAAAACACCCTACCTGTGGCAGCGAAATTTTTGGTCTAATTAAGATTATTTTATTAATTATGATCAGTGCAACATTTACATGGTCCCTTGTACCTGTACAAGTGTTCTAGAGTGAATTTACTAGTAGGTGCAACACACACAACTATTAGTACATGTACTACAATTACTGCCTCTTTTTTTTTTTTGGAAAGAAGGAGGAAGGTATTTTGCACCACTCCCAGTAGCAAAAACCATACTTTTTCCCCAATTATTAAAGTGAAAATTCCAGATTCAAAATTTTTGCAATACCGATTATAAGAAATAAATTCAATCACGGAAACTTATAGATTCTATCTTGCCATTCTTGACAACTTAATCCAAATATCTATTTAAAAGATCAACAGACAAGAAAAATTATCATAATTATAATGTAAAAAACAAGTATTTCATGGAAGCCTATTTTCCAATTGTGGAGTTAATGTAATTGTTTATGTTATTAACCTCACAAAAAGGTGAGGTACAATTATTCATTCTAAAGGGATAATCACATATCTACATATAACATTTTTTTAATGTTATAACCTTCCAAAAAATTCATATTGTTGTATTTTGACAGTTACTAAGGTATTTGGTAAAAAAAAGTCACACCTAAGCATTGGTCTTCTTTTTTTATAGGATTATACAATGGAATCCGGGTAGGTAGGTATACAGTTCTTTATCAGTTACGGATGATAACGAAACTATTGCACAGTGTGGCTTGGTCAAAAGTTTATTTTACAAATTAATTATTACACTAAAACTAATTTCTTTCAAAAATTTCTCCGTCCAAGATATACTGGTCCGAGAGTAGTTCTCGCCATTAAAATGACAGAAGCAATTCTCGCCATTTTGTTGATTGTGTCATTATTTTTATATTAAAATGGCGAAGGCTTCATGTAATAGATTGTGGATCTTCCATCCAAAACAAATTACGTTTATGACTTAAAATGCACATTTTATACAAAAACTGTCACAATATCGGGTGGCGAGTATTACTTGCCGGCGAGAACTACTCCGTGACCAGTAATTATTTAATTTTTTTATGTTCATAAATTAGTTTATACACTTTAACTTTAATTGTTTTTATAAATTTCTCCGACTAAGCTAATTATTTTTAATCATTAAAATTTTATTAACGATCAAAGAAACAAATTAGTAAGTGATTTTCTAATTAATTGAAGCCATTTTTAAGCATGAAACATAACTTCATATAACAATTATTATTATAATGTAGGGCGAATGAACTCAGGGCGAACAAACCTAGGGCGAATATGTAACTAGGGCAAACGGACCCGATACCTTATACAATGCACATTTTGATGGTGGATACCCGGTTGTTTGAATTACCCCCAAAGTCAAATGTAACAATTAGTAATTAATATTGGGAAGAAAATAAATATTAGTGGAATTTTTATCACTTTTACACTATCTGCAGGGACATAACTTAGGTCAGTATACAGCCAAGTTGTGGCTGTTGATTCGATTTTGTCAAATTAAATATTATTGACATATTTCAAAAGTATATAATTTTTCAATTCATTATATTAATATATTGGTAGTATTTTTCATTTTTATTACAGTCAAAAGTTAAATGGAACACATTGAAAACATTGAAAATGCATGTCGAGCGATCCTATGTAGGTGCACAAGAAGGGGGGAATCACAGTGGCAGATTGACGGGCCATGTGCCCCCCCCCCCCCCCACCCGGTCACCTAACATCGCCTTATATATTTTAATGTGATATATATGTCATGCTGCTCAGTTCTCGTCAATAACTTTTTTTAAACCAAATTTAAATGATATTTTGGTAAATTCTTTTGGTATATTAAATGGTAATTCGTGCTACCCGTGCCGTGGGTACCTGGGTTGCAAGATGCCATGCAGACACAAGTCTTGTTTAAAGTTGCCTTGCAAGATCATCATCATCAGACTTTTTTGTTTATCTAAACCTTGAGAGCTTGTAAGAGATTAAAGAAGTTTTCCTGCAATCACTTGATCACTTTTCCCTGCGAGTGACTACTTCCATGTACTAGTTTAAAGCCGACAGTCATTGCGACAATTTAATCACTTTACCACCCACTCTCTGGCACAGAGAACATAACTGGTTCCCAGATATAACCTCTGCCACACGTCATCCTCCATTTACTGCGGGACTACATTTGTCGTCTGCTCGTGACGTTTGTAAACAAAGAACGATGTTTGTAAAATAATACACAAAATCTTATTTATTTTTATATAGTCTTTTTATACACTTTTGATACAGTTTTATACTGAAATTTCTGCGTTTGTACGCGAAACTTATCATCCATGAGAGATATCTCTCACAATGTCAACTAATAGTATGGCAGAGGTGATTGTGGTTGACGTATGATACCCAGAATCCTTTGCGTGGAGATTGTTTACCACCATTTGGTACAAGAATACACAATCTCCACATAACATAAGGCCAATTAAATACATCTGGTTTGCCCACATAAATTATTTGAAGTTTCCTTTTGTGTTGTTTATCTTCACTGTTCACGCACATGTGGGTATCACCAGCCTGGTAATCTATCTTTGGAGTGGAGATTACATGAAATATTGATCAATCTATTGATATAATCATCGTTTAGAATTACTGCTCTTTATTTTGCACATATAAATTCTAAAATATACCCATGGATTACTAGCATTTCTCATAATTTTTGCAATAAAAGCTGTTCAATATTTCAATTCTTTTTTATTTCCAATAATTTTGGTTTGACTCTAACTCATGCCTTGATAAGTCGAAACGCGTGTTGGAAGTTGTAAATTTTATTAACCTTAATTGATCTCTTTGATGACACAAACCAGTAATTATATATTAATTTCATTCAGGCAATGAAACGACACACCATACAGTACGATAAATAAACAACCAGTTATAGTATATTATAGGCAAACACACTTTTATGCATAACAAAAACTTATTCACCTTTACAATTTTTTTATATACTTCTTAGTTATTTCCAATAATTTAAGCCAAAAATTTATTTAAAAGAGCTGAAATGAACTGCGGGTTTGACATCATGATACTATATCACGTACCATTTAAATGAAAATCTGTTCACATTTCAAAAAGTTTATACAGCTCAAAGTGAATTTTGAATTTTTAATCAAGTGCTCCAGAAATGATTCCATATACGCTAACGTAATGAGAACATTTGGTGACCTACAGTTACATGGGTTTCGCTTTTTAAAATTATATCTTCATTTCGTACAAAAATTGGCTCTAGGATTTATTCGCTTTAACATGTTATTTCCATGGATATAGTTTTTGCGAGATGTTTTTATTATAAAATAAACTTTTTGTAATGGAATTTTGTCCACTACATTTAGCCGGGTAAGTCTAATGAAACATTACAAAAGTAAAAGCCAAATTACAAAAAGAAAACTTTACGCAAGGAAACACCTGTAATAGAGTTAAACACTAAGAAATAAACTTTTAATTTGTTTTATAATTACTCATGTAACGTTAGGGTATACTTGTAAACGGCAAATTAAAAAAATTTCAGCCATATCGCGAAAAATAGGTAGTATTATGTTTGTCTGCTTTGTATTTTAACAACATGATGAACTTGATTTTTATCAGGACAATTGCTGTAGTTTCATTATGTTGGTTGTTGGTTTTGGAATTTTCTCGGACTTTTATTTGTTGATCGTCTTTTTTGACAGTTTATTGGGTTCGGTATTTTGTTATTACCTTCTTTGATAGTTCTAACACAAAGAAATAACTGTTCAAAGTTAAAAATCTAATTTCATTCGGACACTAAGCTAAACAGTTTTTCCATTATATATTATTGTTGCATGATTAGCAGAAAAGAAGCAATTTAAATTTGTAACCAGCAATTATTTGACTCACTTGGTGTCAGAAACCATGATCTAACGCATTTTAGACGTTCTAATTATTAGATGGCATCGGTCGGGTTTAATGAAAATATTACCATACTACACGTTATAAATAACATGACAATTTATTATTATTATCTTAAAATGTTAAGTATATACAAAACCAGTAACATATCAGACACTGAAACGAAAACTTTAAAAAGCTCTCTTTTTTTATATGTTCCTAATTTCTTTGCTTAATAATTCAACAGAATTTGGGTTTTAAAATTTTCTAAACTGGTATCTTCATTTTCGGCATGTTCAGGTCATTCTATAAAGGAGACATCACTCCAGATAGAACCGATTGCAAATTTTACTATCATAATCTCTATCTTAAAAAACAAACGTTAAGCCCCATTTCGAGTAGCGAAACTAAACATTCTCGTACCAGTGTAATTATTGTAAGCGTACGCCACAACACTTTGCCACGCATGCAATTTTTTTAGCGTCTTTTACTTACCCAGCGGCAGTAACGTTGCAATATAGCAACGTTTCCGCATGGCATTAATTTGTGACGTTAATACACGTATATAATACGTCAGAATGATAAATTCTGTATTCACAAACTAGGTGTTAGAAAGCACGAGTACCTGTTGAAAACTCCCGAACTTCTGCAGAAAAACATGCAAACATTCCGGTAACATCGTGGGTTTTTATCGGAAAATGACTCCAATACAATAACACAAGACTGTGATTATTTAAAATTATAATTAGTCAGAATTTAATATAAAGAACTGAAGTCAGTTTATGTAAGCAAAGCTAGCATTGAATGTTTTTTTTTTGTTTGTTTGAATGGTGTTTTAACGCCACTTTCAGCAATTTTTCAGCTATTTCATGGCGTCCAGTTTTTATTGGGGGAGGAAGCCTGAGTACCCGGAGAGAACCCCCCGACCTGCGGTAGGAAAACTGGCAATCCTTGTCAATTAAGATTGGAGTCGAGTACACCCTGCCTGCAGTGAGCATTGAATGACAACGACAACGTAATAACTAATAAGACTGCATTTTTTGTGACGGGTCGTAAAAAATATTTAAAAAATGACATTATACGATTGCATTTTTTTTTTAGAGAAAACTTTAAAAAAAATACTATAATCCCTTTTTTGGGACGAGTCGTAAAAGGAGTACGGGGAACAGATAGAAACAGAATCTGCACACATTTTGTAATACATCGTTTATCCTTAAATTCGTGAACCCTTTACGTTTCTCACTATTCAGTAACAACAGATACCCTGATATTTTGATGGAACGCGTTATAACATTTAAGAAAACACAAATGTTTGTTGCATTTTTCACATCCAAGCTGGGTAGTTTTTCGTTTCTTTTCTCCTATTTTTGTGCCAAGTTTGCAGGTTGACCGCTTGCGACCCAATTTCAAATGCGCGTGCGATGATCGCGGTTGTGCCGGTGCTACTGGTATTCTCTGTCGCGAAAAATGCCCTATTAGCTGCGTGGAAAGATTGACTCTTAAATCCAGCTGTCTATTCCTCTTTTTGGTACCTTTTTACAGCGGAGCTATTAAAAATTGACTACCCATGTAAACAAGCTACCGTATGAGGTTACAATAAACCAAATATTTGTTTACATTACACCGGGAAATTTTTGAAATCAATTTAGTAATCAGAAGAAAATACACGGATGCATCTGATTGGATGTTGGGGTACTGAAAATAGCAAAATTTAAAAATAGAAACATAATTGATTGAAAATCTTCTACATTTGGGGGAAATTTAATAAGAGGCGGGAAAATAGAGCTCTTTTTAAAAAAAACGGGGGAGGTTAGACAGTTTGTTAGTGTTATTCACAGCTGATTTTTCACCCAAAATTTTCGGTCATTTTTGCCGCACGACCTATATTTTTTATTTGTTAATAATGTAGTCTAACATTTCAACTTCCACAAGCAACTGCTTTCGGGGTTTTAATTTGAGAGGATTTTCACACATAAAAACTTAATTGCAGGTACCCAATATGGCAGACGCAATGTTAAATATCTGTTTTATTGTAACCATGACATAAATGAATTAGATTTATCTCCCTTATACCTTAAGGTGGAGTAAGATAGGCGTGAGCTGTTAAAATACTTATTTTAATAAACTAACTGTTATTTTTATAATGTTATTTACTATCCACAATGCCATAACGGCATAAAGTGGGTTCAGTTACTAAATAATTTACTAAACGTTTGTTCTACAGTCCGTAGATTTGCTCTGCAAACATTTATGAGCGAAATGATTGTTGGAATTGTGTCTTCGGGTATGTTTTTGACCATCTCCCAATTATCGCATAATTACAAAATATAAATTTAGAAACTAATTCATTTTTATTGATGACATAAATATATAAAAAAACAAATTTTAAATGCTAGCTACACCTAAATTTTACGTAAATGTAGCTTAAGATGGAATAAAACATTTTTCATTTTTATTTTTATACCGAACACCTGTCAATGACAGAACCCCCCCCCCCCCCCCCCCCATGCGTGCTTATTATGGTATACAAATGTCCATCCGTCGTAACTTGCAAATAAGATTCACAGATTTTTTTACAAACTGCACATGTTTGTTTATTGTATTAGTGTCATAGTCTGTATACTTGTTGGTAATCGCTGATTTATTGGACTTGGCGCATGAAAAGGGGGTGGGGTTGTTTTCAGACTCTTGCTCAAAAACGTTCAGTTTTCATCAAATTTTCTTGAATGTTTGGGGAATTTTTGATTGATCGATAAGAGCTTCCTTTTTCGAGGTAAAATTCGGATTTTTAATGTTAGGTAATGGGACTTGTTTATGGAAAACTTTCATTAATTTTCTTAAAAAATTGAGACAATGTTGATATTGATAGATGACCAGTTTAGATAATATTGGGGAAGATCTTTTCTGTTAACGTGTTTTGGTCATTTTTACACGTCTGTAAATAAAGTAACTGGTACCTGTTTTTCAACCCTTAGCCGTTATCTGTTTTCTTAAAAACTGAAATTGTTGTAAACTGTTATAACGAAACTGAAAACCCTGTTTACTGTTAATAATCAGAACACCATTGCCCTTCGATGAGATACTGCTGTTATCTTCTTTTTTCGATTTTGCAACTCGCTTGTTCTTGTTTTCTCATGTAAATTGCTGTTCTGAATCTGAATCTGAATAAATACGATGCAGGGCCAATACTGGTATAGACGCATCGGAAGAGAGCTGCTGCTTCAGTAGCAGGTCTGGAGAGCTTCCTTGAAGCTATCAATTGTCTTTCTGCGCACTGTGTATTCCAGTGGACAATTGTGTCAACAAAGAAAGAGTTCCTGTATTGGTTGCATTTGGATGGTGGTACAATAAAAGTCGTAGTGTTGTTTGTTTCCTGACGGTCTATGATGTTATTAATAAGGCAGTCTTTGTATTTAACAGAACGGATTTGCCTCTTTGGTCTAGCTGGTCTGATGTAAGCTTCCTGGTTTATTGCTGGTAATAATCACTCCACTATTTTGTATAGAAACACTTATTTTGCGTTGGTTCTTCTGACTCTTAGTGGTGGTAATTCAAGATCCTTTAGCATGTTCGTAACTGCTCCATCTTGGCGGCTTTTGTAGTCCCCTGTGATGAATCGTGCCCCGTTTCTTTGTACGGATCCCATACAACTGATCCATACTCCAGCACGGATCTTACAAGTGTAATGTAGGCTGTTTTTCGGCATGACATAGGACAGTTTTTGAGGTTGCGTCGTATAAATCCGAGGGTAGAGCTTGCCTTGCTTACGGTTTTCGCAGTATGTTTAGACCATCCCAAGTCTTCCGAAAGGAGTACGCCTAGGTATGGGATTTCTGTGACCTGTTTTAGAACTGTGTTGTTGAGGTTGTAAAGGCTGTTGGTTTTTGTCTTAATACTCATGACATAGCACTTTGTGGCGTTGAAACACATTCCCTATTTTAATGCCCGATCTTCCGGGCCTTTTACATGTAAAAGAATAGGTCATTGGGGAAAAGATTGTAAAGTAAAACCTATACATAAAATTGAAGTACTCCAACAACCACGTTTTGGGCGTACAAATCATGATACACATAAAACTCCTCTCAAAACCAATAAAAAGGTAGAAAGTGTGTGTTGGGGGTGTTTTGAAAAAGGTCACTGGAAAAATGAATGTCCCAATCGTGAATCAGTGAAGTCTGATGTCTGGCAGGGAAACTAAGGAACTCTCTTCGAAATGAAGCCGTCCGATAGAGAAATAATGAAAAGTTTAATTTTTAAAAGTTCAAAATTTCTTTGGCAGGTAAACCAAATTCTTGTATTTTACTAATTGGCAAACAACGTTTTCGGGCATTAGTTGATACAGGAGCAGAACTATCTTTAATTCACAGAAAAATATTTGACAATTTGAAAGATAAACCTAAAGTGACACGTTTGCGTCCTTTAATTCAGGGTGTTTCTGGAAAAACATTACCAGTACTGGGTTGTGCTGATATTTCCTTTAAACTGGGGATTCCCGAATTTATTGTTAAAACATAATTTTTTTTATTGTTGATGGTATAAACAGAAATTTAATTTTAGGATTTGATTGGTTGAAACAAGATGGAATTCGATTATATTTTGATCTTGGTTACTTACGAATTAATAAAACATATATTAGGCCAGAGGAGGATATTCATATTTCTTCAATTCTAAGATTAACAAAGAAAACATTATTGAAACCCCAAACTACTATAATTTGTACAGTAAAATTAAACAAAGGCTTCAACCTTGATGAGTTAGATGCATTAGAAATATCTGACCTTGAAAATAGTTATTTAAGTGTAGAACCAGGCGTAATTGTATGTAGGTCAGTTACAAAGGTAAGAAATCCTCGACGAATACCAGTCATGGTAATAAATCATACCAACAGATGTTTGAGATTGAAGAGAGGTGTAAATGAAATTACAATAGAAGATAAACAAGAGTTTTTATCAGATCCTAGTGTGCCTGAAGAATATAAGGCAGACATAGATAGGTTATAAAGTACAAATCAAGATGTGTTTGCTAAAAAAGATTCTGAATTGGGTCATACTGATACTGTTAAACTTACAATAGACACGGGTGATCATCCCCCAATCAAAAGAAGACCATACAGAATTCCGTTAAATAAACGTAAAATTGTAGATGATGCAATAGATGAAATGTTATCAGCAAAGATTATTGAAAGGTCGCGTCCCTACAGTTTTGGTCTTGTGGTAGTTGACAAAAAGGACGAAACAAAGAGAATTTGTGTAGACTTTCGCCCATTGAACAAAATCTTAAAACCAATTTCTTTCCCGCTTCCTCTGATTGATGCCAACATGAACTTCAAGCAGTTGACCAAATGGTGATGATATCAGTAAAACTGGATGACGATGAACCCGTCAACCGAGATGAGCAAAACGCTGCCTCGGCTCTGTCATCAAAGAATGGGAAAGCCAATAATGAAGAAGGACATTTCACGTACTGTAAAACAACTTTATCCGAGATTACAAATCGGTTAAGAAGATAAACAGTGCCGTCATGTACATTAACGAACACTGAATGAACTTAGAATATTGACATTCGATATATACAAAGAAGTTGTTCTACATGTAATGATGATAGTCAGTCGATTCCCGTTACAATGACAATGCTTTGTGTATATAGAACACGTGATATAGAAGACAAGCACAATAAAGTTTATGGTGTTTCGAAGATGTGAAGAAGTGAGGAAATGAGGACATAAACATTAACATTTGCTATATTCCGTTTATACCTGATGTTGTGTGCGTTACATACACAGTGGTTACATACCCGTGCAAACCGATGATGAAACGTCGTGGAAAGAAACTTGTACTGTACATAGATGTGTATTCACCAAACTTTAAATTGCATGTTAAATATATTCGTTTATATGTCATATTTGCTTGATTTGTCTACTATTTTATAATTGTAATAGTGTTACTAATTATATTTAGAGTCTTTAGGAAATATTTGCATATTTCCTTTTTTGTTATGGGAGGTGTGTAACACTATTGGTTTCCAACCCGGAAGTCGTTAACATTTTAAAATAATTTTTCAATATTAAATTCATTAATTAAATATTATATTTTAACTATTTAAACATATTTTATCTGTAATTGTATGAAGTTTATCTTTAAAGTGCATTGCGTTAAAAGTTTGTACTCTGGCTTGATAGTATCTAATTAGAGCTTTATTGAAAAGTTTTTAAGTCCAAAACTATCTGTAATATAAATAATGTCAACCAGCGATCGTGGTAGGTCCGTAGGGTACAATCAGTGCTGTTACCATATTTGGGGAGGGTGTTTGCACGACGATTCAATTGATTGACAAACAATGTAACTTGGGTCAACTATGGTAGTGTTAGTGATATGTTTTTGTCACATTTCTTATTGTTTTATTTTTCAAAATAGTTAATTGCTTTTGTGTATCCGAGACTGCAGGTGCAGAGCCAGACATTGTGTCTCTGCGACTGTAACCTCGCATGACCTGGCTGCAAGTGATGGAAATTGCGTCGTATTTTTACTGGTTCTATATAAGCAGCTCAATTTCCAACCCTCTTCAGCCTGCTCTTAAACCCTGTTACGAAAACTGTTGAAATTATACTTTGGATTTGGCAACCTTTTATTGTTAAATTAACTTTATTGTTCTGTATTGACGCTTTGCTGATAATACATTTCGTTAAAACAACCTAGTTAGTCAATTACGGCCAGTGTTGGTATTCCAGTATAACGGTTACGTGTTCCTACATCCAATGAAACACACAACGCGAAGTCATTGGAAGGCCAGCCCTGTCCTGTACCGTAGGTCTACAGATCTTAAGGTGCTGGTCACTTTTGCTTCCAAACAAAATTTTGATAGCTGTCACCATTTTTGAGTTATTTGCAAAAAACTGCAATTTACCCCTATGTCAATTGTTCTATTTTTAGCAACAGCAGCCATATTTTCAACAAATCTGAAATCCTAAGGACAGTTTTCTACCACACGCCCTAATGAACATCTATAATGAAAGAACCTTAATGAGCACGCTCACATACCCCACGCGTCCACATTTTTGACAGAGATTATCTATTTTGAATTAGGAATAAAAAGTCAGAGTTGTTTTTCTAAGTCAGCTCCTTAAACAGGAAGTAGATACAGACCTGAAAATGTATCCCACCATATGGGACTCCTACCTAATGCTACATTCCAAATATCAAAAGCCTAAGATTTATAGTAGTTGCTGAGAAATCTGTTACGAAAATTTTCAACCCTGAAAATTTAGTGAAAAAAGTCTGTCGGCTTATTAAACAAAAAGTAGATGATGGACAGACCCCAAAATGTATCCCCCTATCTGAAGTTACATATTACCAAATATCAAAAGCCTACGATTAATAGTTGCTGAGAAATCTGTTACGGAAATTTTCTCGTTAAACAGGAAGTAGATGATCAACAGACCTGAAAACGTATCCCCCCATATGGGACCCCTACCTGAAGCTACACACCAAATTATCAAAGGCCTACTATAAATAGTTTTGAGATATCTGTTACGGAAATTTTGATCACGGACAAACGAACTGACGGACCAGTCAAAACATTATACCCTTCGCAACTTCGTTTCGTGGGGTATAATAAATTTGTTTTGCAATTTGACTTATGGTGTCACAGGAGTTAATAATTTTTATATATGGTGAGGGAAGGCTGTAAAAATGGTCAATTTTGGCGTTCTAAGTAAAATAACTCTTAAATGAACCATTCTACAACATTGAACTTGTTACATATTTTGTAGATCTTGATGTGCTTAACAATATGGCAATATGGAACTTAAATTTCTTAAGTGCAAAATTTGGAAATAAATCAGGAAAAAGAGCAATGACTCCTACATGGTTACTTTTGAGTTATTTGAATGAAAAAATGCAATTTTATTTACCCCTATGTTCTATTTTTAGCCATGACGGCCATGTTTTTTTTTTGCAAATCAAAAATTCAAACGATAGTCTTGTAGCACCAAAGCCAATAAACAACTTTTCAAGTTCGGTTGCAATTGCACTTTTGGTGTCAGAGGGCTAAAATAAAATGCATACAAAAATAGGGTGGGTAGGTTGAAAAATTATTTTTGAGTCAATAGGGAAACAATCCACTATCCAGACTTTAACGATTCTTGTGTCAAAATGCAGGGTTTGACACTAACTTTTAGTGGGCAGTGGACAACTTCAATAGTCCTTAAAAATATACCCCCTTTTAAAGTTTATTCTTTCATCGTAACATGCTTAAGACTTGTAACCAATATTTTCAACACCAAGGCCTGAAGGGCAGTTAAAAAAATGTTTGTAAAAGAAGGTATTAAGCATTTTAAAAAACTAATTCAATTAGTTTTTAAAGTGCTTAAGAAGCTATCAAATAAATTTAAGTTAACATACAAACAATTAAATTAGTAATTGTTTGAATGTCAACTTAAATTATTAAATAGTTTCTGCAATGAAAGTGATTCAAAACTACCAACATTACTAGTCCTGACAGACTACCACTTTTTAGTTTTTACTAGTCCTCATGGATTTTCTGGTAGCCCCGGGGTAGCAGACTAGTCCCAGTAGTGGCGAACCCTGAAATGGCAATACAATGTTAAGGAATGTTAGGGTAGGGGCCAAAACAAGACATTTTTTTTTTGGGGGGGGGGGGGGGGGCAACTATACATAATCCTAACAACACACATTTTTTTAAATTCAGTTTTCTCAGCTGTATTTCACCAAAAGCTTTTCTCCTTTTAGTGGTTGAAAGTTGACACCTTTAAATTTGGGGTACAAATTTAGAATTTTCATATTTGGGGTAAACAAGTGGTTTTTTTTAAATCTGGGAAACTGAAATTCGATTTTTTCAGATTTTAACCCAAAGATCTGCATCATGAATAATATATATGACATTCAGTGAAAATTTCAACTCGATAGCTGTATTTTTACGATTTTCTGGGAAGAAGAAATTTGTGTTCCAAAAAAATATCTTACAATAAAATTAGGCCTTTGTTAAATTATCAATGTCTGTCTTAACTGCGTTGCATGTCGTCTGCTATATTCCCCGCAAAAAATATTTGGTCTTGGTCACAAAACGCTTTAAAATTTTACCAAATAAAATGACATATATGCAATGTATTTTATTGACCGTTTGTTTATAATTATAAGGGCAGTAAACACAGTGACCTCCCCCCCCCCCCATGTTGGTCATTCAGATGTTTCAATCTATTTCAGAAGTGGAAATATATTACCTGACAAGTTAATGTTATCGGCGTTACGGTGGTGGTGACCAGCGGAATGAAAATACAAGGGATAGAAACAAGATTAAATAGACTATAATGAGATTTGGAATAAGTGCACGCGACACAACAAACATAAAGAAATCTGAAACGGCAAGGCAATTAAAAAATTCACAAATGAAAAACAGCCAGCAGTCTTCAACATGACTATTGAATATGACTATAACCTTGTAACGTTATATAAGGATAAGTGGACGATACGGTATATAGGGTTTTCTTGTTGGATGTAAATTCGACTAGCCGTACACAGGCCCGGGGCCTGCTACCGGCATTTGGGGTCGAGAGTCAAAGAGCCACCAGCTAGAGTGATTTTTCTAGCTGGTGGCTCTTTGATTCTCGACCCCAAATGCCGGGAGCAAGCCCCTGTGAGCCGTAGCCACTAGGACACACATTTTAGAAGATTCCAGGATCTTGGTGCTCTAGAATTGGAGGGAAATACACACAGAAGTAGACTTGTGTTACCGCCCCTGATTTTCCCGCGCACGTACAAATCTCGGAAAGTTGAGGCCGGAAATGCCAACCTAAAGTCCAAGAAGATAACCCATCTTTTTAATATTTCCATATCAAGAACCCACTGCCAGTCTTGGAGCAAGGAAAGTTGTACAAAAAAGAGGAAAAGAACATTATATAATTGATAGATTACACATAATTATACATAAGACAGCATGCTGATACATTAATATTCATTTATATTGATTAACACAATTAATTTGGGGATTAGTATTGAATCTTGTCACAATATTATATTTTTAGTCTTGAGCCAACGCAAGACGGCGAGCAGCGACCGCTGGTTGAAGACTACTGGCTGTCTTCCATTGTTGATTTTTTTCAAATTGCCGTTTGTTTATGTAGGTTGTGTCGCGTACACTTATTCTACATCTCATTATCGTCTATAATATTGAAAGTATAGAAACACCAGTTTAATTATTTAGTTTAAATGTTATCTAACCGTGACGGTACCCAAATTGCAACAACTTTGACGGTTTTCGTCTCTTACCTTTATCTAGTCTCTTTGCTTAAACTTTTGGTCGGTTGTGTGCAACATATCCAGAAGAACAGCTTGTACAAGTTCTCTCAGACCTAGGTGTGTTAGAGAAACACACTATTTTAATTTTGCCGATAATTAAGTGAATAGAAAATAATGAGGTCAGATGAGGGGATGGACAACCTCACAACCCGCAATCAACCACCGTAAGGTCACGCTGTAAGCGGCATCCATTACAGGTTAACTAGCGCAGGGTTGCCGTACGGAGTGCCAAGACTTCAATTCACAAAAAAACTTTTTTCTACGGGCATCCGCTGGTTGAAAAAAAATGTGAACTCTTAATGCTTCTATAAATCCCTATACAGTTTGCAGTTTGCAAGTGTTACTAAATATTCGCCATGTTTTTTTTCATTTTACAGTGCGTATATTATCCACAACTAGTGTATACTGTCAACACTTATATAGTAATGTTCTTGCATTTTACTTTTAAGACATTTTAATGACAAAGTGTTGTTCCGTTCTGTTCCGCAAAGTACCAATATCCCCCGGGTAATGGTATTTAACGAAACGAAACGGAACAGGATTTTTTTTGTTGTAAATATTTTTATATGATATTTAACAGATTAATGACAGCATATATATGATAATGGACATAATTTTGAGATCGAAAATAGGATATTTAAGAAAACAATTTCGATCTACAAAATACTTATATTCGCCATGTATTTTCATTTACATTATTTCATTATACAGTTCGTATATTATCCACAACCAGTGTTAACTGTCAACACTTATATAGAAATGTTTTTGCAATTAAGTTTTAAGATATTTTAAAGAAAAAAAAATTTGTTCCGTTCCGTTTCGCAAAGTACCAATATCCCCCGGGTATTGGTATTTAACGGAACGAAACAGAACAAGATTTTTTTGTTGTAAATATTTTTATATGATATTTAACAGATTAGTGACAGCTAATATATGATAATGGACATAATTTTGAGATGGAAAAAAAAATTGTCAAGAATAAAGTTTCGATCCGCAAAATACTAATATCCGCCATGTAAATTCATTTTACAGTGCGTATATTATCCACAACCAGTGTTAACTGTCAACACTTATATAGTCGTGTTATTGCAGTTTACTTTTAAGATATTTTAATGAAAAAGTGTTGTTCCGTTCTGTTCCGCAAAGTACCAATATCCCCCGGGTATTGGTATTTAACGGAACGAAACGGAACAAGATTTTTTTGTTGTAAATATTTTTATTTCATATTTAAGAGATTAATGACATCAAATATATGATAATCGACATAATTTTGAGATGGAAAAAAGAATTTTAAAGAATATATTTTGACCCACAAAGTATTAATATTCAGGATGTATTTTCATTTTACAGTTCGTATACTATCTAAACCAGCGTGAACTGTCAACACTAATATATCATTTTTTTGCACTTTACTTTTTCAATATTAGAGTCCAACTGCTAGATTTAAAAAAATAATAATTTCCCTTTAGGTGTCAAGGCACTAAAGGGGACCAATCAAAGTTAGAACATGTAAGAAAATAGTACCTAGAAACAAAATAGTCCTGTTTATCTTAGTGTACATTAAAAACTACTAACTGGATTTTAATGAATGAAAGTTTTTCTGAAAGGTGAATATATTGGAAAAATTTTGTGTCCTCACTTGCTCTGTTCTAATGGTGTTTAGTATGTTTTATGTCACATGCACTACATGACCAATAAACCAAGATTTTCTGAAAAGAAAGTGTTATTTTTAGAGTGGGGGTTTATCCCGGAAGCTGGTTTTCTCTTGGAAGGTTTTAAAGAGGTCATGAAATTTTGAGAGAATATAGGCCTGTCACGTACGATTCTGGATATATATGATGTCGGTCAAGTTAAACTTAAGGTAAAAGAGCTGCACTAATTAAAAAAATAAATTTAGTAGAAATTCTTAAAGAATTGGATTAGTTTTTTCTCCCCTTTATGGGTCCCCTTTACCAGTTCCGTTCCGTTCCGTTTCGTTCCTTTCCTGTCCACAAAGTACCAATAGCCCCAAAAAATAAAGGAACTAAAAAAACGTTTATACTTTTTCGTGTATATTGTCTTTTATGACATAATGAAATGGAATGAAAGAAAAGGGAAACAGCCCTATTGTTCCAGAGGAAATAAAACAAAAGGGAAAAAAATCTATTGTTCATGTACATATACACCTCGTTGAAGTTGTTTCCCTCGGGTTCGGGTTTACAAATTTGATTGTTACCCTCAAGAATGTGAAGTCAAAGGTGGAAGTAATAGATTGATTATTTCATTAGTTTATTTATTTATTCCATAGTTCTGCTTTACATTCTCTTTTCTTACTTTTGCTACCTTTCACTTTCTCCTATGATTTCACTCTCACCTTTATTGTAATTATTTACCTAACATATACCGGTATATTTCTGCATGACAAATGTCAGAAATATGACCCATTAAAATAAGATACCTTACAGCTATGTAATGCATGATGGGTTTAAAAGAATTATAATCCTCGAATAAAAGTAACCTTACCCTGTAGATTTTAAGAAACATCTATAAAACTATTACCCATGAAAAATAAGCTACATTTCATCTATACAATACAAAAAAGAGTAATCAGAAAGAAGACACGTGAAAATAAGATACCTTATATCTCTGTATTGCATGATAGAGGTATAAAACCATTATACTTGAAAAAGCAACCTTACCCTGTAGATTATATTAAACATGTATAAAACTATAACCCATGAAAAAATCAGCTACTTTACATCTACCTTATTTATACATTGTACCACATAGGAATCAGACAGATGACCCAAGAAAATAAGATACCTTATTTCTCTGTGTTGTATGATGGAGGAATAAGAACTATAATCCTATAATAAAAGCAATCTTACCCTATAGATTATTTTTGAGGTGTATAAAACTATCACCCATGAAAAATCAGCTACCTTACATCTATATATTGTGCAACAAAGGAATCATAAATATGACCAATGAAAAAAAGAATCCTGAAATTTCTGTATTGTATGATAGAGGAATAAGAACTATAAGCCTTGAAAAAGCAAGCTACCCGGTAGGTTATTTTAAAGATAAATAAAACTATTACCCATGAAATACCAGCAACCTTACATCTATACATTGTACAACATAGCAATCAGAAATATGACCCATGAAAATAAGATACCTGAAATTTCTGTACTGTATGATAGAGGAATAAAAATATAATCCTTGAAAAAAGCAAACTTACCATGTAGAATATATAATCAAGATGTATAAAACTATTACCCATGAAATATCAGCTGCCTTAAATCTGTACATTGTACAAAAGAGGAATCAGAAAGCTGACCCAAGAAAATATAAGATACCTCATATCTCTGTATTATATGATGGGAACAAGAACTATAATCCTTGAAAAAAGCAACCTTACCCTGTAGATTATATTAAACATAAAACTATTACCCATGAAAAATCAGCTACCTTACAGCTATACATAGTACAAAAGAGGAATCAGAAAGATGACCCAAGAAAATAAGATACCTTATATCTCTGTATTGTATTATGGGGGAACAAGAACTATACTCCTCTAAAAAAGGAACCTTACCCTGTAGATTATATTAAACATAAAACTATTACCCATGAAAAATCAGCTAATTTACATCTACATTGTACAAAATAGGAATCACAAAGAAGATCCATGAAAATAAGATACCTTCAATATCTGCTTAGCAACTACTTCTGTGTGGTTTGGTGCATGTGTCCTGGGAAGCTAATTATTTCATTTAAATTGGAAGCTTTCCGATTGGTGTGTTCAGATATTTTATTCGTTTCATTATCATATCCTGGTTTTGCCGGTTCTCGATAGCTTAAGATATTACGGCATTAAACTTTTTTTGTAGGCAACAGATATTATTTATTTTTTACCTGTATGTTTCTTAGATATACTACTTCTTACCTGCAAAAGATAACAGATAAGCGTCCAGTTATTAACGAGAACCGAATTTTTTTTATATGCCTCATTTTTTACATAATGTGTACTACGTCACCAGTTCTCGATAAGTATGTGCAATTGACTATGGAGGGCAATTCGGACAATAAAATGCTATGAAACGTAATTAAAATTATTATTCATGTAATTTTCGAACAATAAATCAATTCGTTGTTACAAAATATTCAGTTACAGTCAGCAACATATAAAAAACAAAGATGCTTGGCTATGTCTAAAATATTTTCAAGTTCTTATATGTTCTCATTAACTACAATGTCATTACTATCACAGTGTGGGCATCTGAATTTTGAATTTGACCTCACAATATTAACAGGGGAGCAATACCGCAAATGTGTCCAATGTTCACATGCTTCGCACTGGGCCCAGTTGACAATTGTTAGTGACAAAACATATTTTAATTGCGTGGATATCACTGATCACACTCGGGTCATATGCTTCTGCATTAAGTGGATAGATACCTGTTCGTCTGAAGCCAGAAATAAGATTCGCGGTTGTAACGGATTTCAAGTATGCAGTAGAAGCCAACGAACAAACTTCATTTCTTGTTATCAATCGACCAATGTTCTCCCGAAGAAATTTTTGACATTCTCTGTTGTAGACCTTTTCAAAGGGCCCGAAACATGAAACGTCCAAAGGTTGTAGAAAATGACTGCAATGTGCAGGCAACACCTGTATGATGATAAGATTGTCCTTGGCCCAGTCTATCAATTCAATAGAACAATGTGAACCATGGCCGTCGTAAACTACCAGAATTGGACAAGATGCATCCCGGTTTGGGATAAACTTAATAAAATGTTCCTTCAGATAACGCCTGAAAATCTCTGCGTTCGACCAACCAGTAGGAGATACAACTCCGTCAGTACCAGGGAGTCCTCCTACGAGCAGTTCTCCTCTCATCCTCTGCCCCTTAAAGATGAAAAATGGAGGTATGTGTGTTCCCAAGGCATTTCCCTCTCCTATTACAGTGACAGTTTCTGATCGTCCAGATGTTATCGATTGTGCTTTTGAATCTTTATCGCCAACAACCTCAGAAGGTTTATGGTCTGTATTGATACCTTTTTCATCTACGTTGAAGATACATTGAGGTTTATTGGTGAGATTGTACTTGTTCATAGTCTTGTTAAGCACTTCAAAGTAGTTTTCTAATTTTTCTTTAGTGGCAGCATATGCTCGAGCAACTTCCAGCGCTCTAGGTTTCACATGTTTCACTTCATTTCCCCACCTAACTCATTAAGTTGTAATACCATCTGTTACTTAATGGCTGATCTGTAGGACGTTTTTGACAAAATACAGCGTAATCAGAGGCAATGTTGATTATCTCAGTTCTCGAATAGCCATAACCATACGCGGCCATTTTTTTGATGTGCTGAACTAACTTTATTTCTTCTTCTTGACTAAAAAGAGGAGCTGGCCCAGACTTAAATGTGTCAATGTGAATTCTTCCATCAACTCGATCTCTAAGAGTAGTTAAGGGTACATTATACACTTTCGATGCTTTATGGACAGACATTCCATCGTCTTTGACAGCTTGAAATGCGTTCTGTAACCTACTGGGTGAGTATTGTCGGAGCCTTAATCTATCATTTATCTGAAATATAAAAAAATATACCTAGGATAAATTTTTAATTTTTGTCTTTTATTATTTTTGTGTGCTTTAATTAACGTGAAATGTATGCAAAATGTATAAATCTTGGAGGTTCTCCTATTAAAGGAGAAATTACCGAATTACAAATATTTGAGGAATTTGATTTTGTGTATATTTTTTTTTTACAAATTAAAATACATTTATTTCTGACAGACAGTAGCGATTTATTCATATTTAATTGTGGTTTAGACGAAAAAATATATAAGAGATGACATAAATGGTGTTTCATATATTTTTTTCTGGCAACAGTGTCAGGTGATCGTTTACTTCCGCATTAAATAATGGGTCAATGACCTTCACAGGAAGGATCGATTTGTTTACATTGGAGTATGGGGTTAAAAGATAGGACCTGTGAAAGAAATTTTTGGATTACCTATAGGTAATGGGAATATGGTAATGTGTATTTGGGATAATTTTGCGTACCTTAATTCGCAACATGGTAATTTTTTTCTCTCTTCGAATAAAGCAGTGTTCTACTAGCAAAATTGCCGACGAACAGACGACACGTGAAAATTCGCGTTTTATGTCAAAACCGAGTTGCGCATAACTATCGAGAATAGGTAACTATCGAGAACAGGTTAAGGCACGATATATCATTCATATATATTCGTCATTTCATATGGATGCTTGACAAATCAACCGTATATTCAAGTCAAACACGCCTTTGCATGTTTTTCATACAAACCTAAAGTCAAACACACCTTTGCATGCTTTTCGCACCTGTCTAATTAATTAAAACACCTGTAGTCATTCCAAACCTGTACGTGGGTCTGAGTGGACTATTTTGAAATAGTTCCCTGTTTTTTACAGGTCAGTTTATATGTTATTGGATTGCTCTAATGAGATTTGAATGTTTATATTGAATTAAATTATAATGTCAATATATTATAATTGTTGTAATATTGTTTATTTACAGACAAATAAAATATTTGGGTAATAACTTAATATGTAAATAGGTGTGACCTATCAGGCGAGCGATATCCCTTCAAACTTGATCCGTAGTCATAGTATATAGACTGTCCCTATTTTAAAGTTTTCAACAGTTTAATACGTTTTTATCTTACTTTGATGCACGATTGTTAAATAAGTCATCTGCAAGTTTTATGTAATGTGCACATCCCCCCTTTTTTGCGGCCACGAGATAAAATAATATCAAATTATTAACTTGACAAGTTATGTGTTTTATTTTTGCATAATAAAACAACTCCAACCATCCATGTGGCCTCAATGGCCAAGTGGTTAAGAAAGTTTACTATTGATCACATGGTCTGTCAACCATGATATGGGTTAAAGTCTCATTGCTGGCAGGGTGCACTTGACGGCAATTTTTATCTTATATGACATTAATTACTAGTTTCCCTACCAAATGTCTACTTTTCTCCTGGTACTACAGCTTCCTCCCCAATTTTAACTGGATGAAATAGCTGAAAAATTGCTGAGTGGCGATAAACATTCAAACAAACCAACCATCCTTGTAATTGTTAACAATTATACTATAGATATAGATCATTTTATTTCATTAAGGGAGAAGCAAGAAAGAGACTCCTGTCGTGTCTGGAACACCGAGTTTGAAGAGTATACTTTTAATGTAGGCAGTGCTCAACTGCTATTTTAGTTGTCAAGGATTGAAAGTTTTCATACTAAAGGTCAGGTACTCCAGCATCCTCCTCCAATAAAAACTGTACGCCATGAGATAGTTGAAAAATTGCTGAAAGTGGCGTTAAACAACATTCAAACAAAGGAACATACATTTTTTTGGTCCAAAGATAAGTGAGAGACAGTGATTTCATGCTGTGTCATTACAAGGCTGATATTGTTGTTGAAATATATATATCTATGGTTTTAGATCAGATTTTTTTAAATTAACCATAACCAGCTGTCATATATACATGTAAAGATATGTGAATACTAAATAAATCATTAACATTTTTTCCATATTTCCAAGTTTACAGTGTAACTTCATTGACGATATCTACAGAGTAGACCAGTGTGTGTAGATCAAGAATCACAAAATCGTGCTTTAAAATATAATCCTCACTTTAAAAAAACAGCAGGAACTAAATTTCTTGTTGAAAAACTTATATTTCACTCATGGACTTGCAATCAAAAGAAAGACAAAGGTTTTGAAATATAACAATTACACTTTGCATTTGTGAGGCATTTTGAACAGAAAAATAAAAATAATTTAAATTCAGGTGTAAAAACTAGCACTGTACTGATATATATCCTAGTGATCTGGTAACTTTTTAAAAGTTTTAGGAAACATTGTCTTGTAAATTTTCTTGTAGGTTAATCTTTTTAAGCATAACATAGCAACAACAGCTGATTATTGAGCAGTTATTAACTGTGAGCCTGGTTAAACTATCTCTGTACATTGCTCTTGTTTTAGAACAGTAAAAACTAGATATCTGTGTCAGTGATGGAATTTATCTCTGTGGGTCTAGCTGACCTTGAAGTCAAGGTGAAAGGTCATCGAGCATTGTATGCGACACATCGTCTTGATATTATCCACATGTACCAACAGACCAAATATCAAAAGCCTACATCAAAAGATAAAAAGGTTATAGTTCGGACAAGATTAGGTTCGGACAGACGGACGGACAGACTGATTTCTATAGGGCATTGGCCTTAAAAAATAGAAACCTCAAAATAAAGCTTTGTCACTAGCTGGCTTCTAATTCATTTCATGGATTTTTGTCTTTCAGTGCTTACTTATTTAGTTGCCTTGAAACTCATTAAGTTGTAATACCATCTGTTACTTAATGGCTGATCTGTAGTACGTTTTTGACAAAATACAGCGTAATCAGAGGCAATGTTGATTATCTCAGTTCTCGAATAGCCATAACCATACGCGGCCATTTTTTTGATGTGCTGAACTAACTTTATTTCTTCTTCTTGACTAAAAAGAGGAGCTGGCCCAGACTTAAATGTGTCAATGTGAATTCTTCCATCAACTCGATCTCTAAGAGTAGTTAAGGGTACATTATACACTTTCGATGCTTTATGGACAGACATTCCATCGTCTTTGACAGCTTGAAATGCGTTCTGTAACCTACTGGGTGAGTATTGTCGGAGCCTTAATCTATCATTTATCTGAAATATAAAAAAATATACCTAGGATAAATTTTTAATTTTTGTCTTTTATTATTTTTGTGTGCTTTAATTAACGTGAAATGTATGCAAAATGTATAAATCTTGGAGGTTCTCCTATTAAAGGAGAAATTACCGAATTACAAATATTTGAGGAATTTGATTTTGTGTATATTTTTTTTTACAAATTAAAATACATTTATTTCTGACAGACAGTAGCGATTTATTCATATTTAATTGTGGTTTAGACGAAAAAATATATAAGAGATGACATAAATGGTGTTCCATATATTTTTTTCTGGCAACAGTGTCAGGATCGTTTACTTCCGCATTAAATAATGGGTCAATGACCTTCACAGGAAGGATCGATTTGTTTACATTGGAGTATGGGGTTAAAAGATAGGACCTGTGAAAGAAATTTTTGGATTACCTATAGGTAATGGGAATATGGTAATGTGTATTTGGGATCATTTTGCGTACCTTAATTCGCAACATGGTAATTTTTTTCTCTCTTCGAATAAAGCAGTGTTCTACTAGCAAAATTGCCGACGAACAGACGACACGTGAAAATTCGCGTTTTATGTCAAAACCGAGTTGCGCATAACTATCGAGAATAGGTAACTATCGAGAACAGGTTAAGGCACGATATATCATTCATATATATTCGTCATTTCATATTGATGCTTGACAAATCAACCGTATATTCAAGTCAAACACGCCTTTGCATGTTTTTCATACAAACCTAAAGTCAAACACACCTTTGCATGCTTTTCGCACCTGTCTAATTAATTAAAACACCTGTAGTCATTCCAACACTGTACGTGGGTCTGAGTGGACTATTTTGAAATAGTTCCCTGTTTTTTTACAGGTCAGTTTATATGTTATTGGATTGCTCTAATGAGATTTGAATGTTTATATTGAATTAAATTATAATGTCAATATATTATAATTGTTGTAATATTGTTTATTTACAGACAAATAAAATATTTGGGTAATAACTTAATATGTAAATAGGTGTGACCTATCAGGCGAGCGATATCCCTTCAAACTTGATCCGTAGTCATAGTATATAGACTGTCCCTATTTTAAAGTTTTCAACAGTTTAATACGTTTTTATCTTACTTTGATGCACGATTGTTAAATAAGTCATCTGCAAGTTTTATGTAATGTGCACATCCCCCCCTTTTTTGCGGCCACGAGATAAAATAATATCAAATTATTAACTTGACAAGTTATGTGTTTTATTTTTGCATAATAAAACAACTCCAACCATCCATGGGGCCTCAATGGCCAAGTGGTTAAGAAAGTTTACTATTGATCACATGGTCTGTCAACCATGATATGGGTTAAAGTCTCATTGCTGGCAGGGTGCACTTGACGGCAATTTTTATCTTATATGACATTAATTACTAGTTTCCCTACCAAATGTCTACTTTTCTCCTGGTACTACAGCTTCCTCCCCAATTTTAACTGGATGAAATAGCTGAAAAATTGCTGAGTGGCGATAAACATTCAAACAAACCAACCATCCTTGTAATTGTTAACAATTATACTATAGATATAGATCATTTTATTTCATTAAGGGAGAAGCAAGCAAGAGACTCCTGTCGTGTCTGGAACACCGAGTTTGAAGAGTAGACTTTTAATGTAGGCAGTGCTCAACTGCTATTTTAGTTGTCAAGGATTGAAAGTTTTCATACTAAAGGTCAGGTACTCCAGCATCCTCCTCCAATAAAAACTGTACGCCATGAGATAGTTGAAAAATTGCTGAAAGTGGCGTTAAACAACATTCAAACAAAGGAACATACATTTTTTTGGTCCAAAGATAAGTGAGAGACAGTGATTTCATGCTGTGTCATTACAAGGCTGATATTGTTGTTGAAATATATATATCTATGGTTTTAGATAAGATTTTTTTAAATTAACCATAACCAGCTGTCATATATACATGTAAAGATATGTGAATACTAAATAAATCATTAACATTTTTTCCATATTTCCAAGTTTACAGTGTAACTTCATTGACGATATCTACAGAGTAGACCAGTGTGTGTAGATCAAGAATCACAAAATCGTGCTTTAAAATATAATCCTCACTTTAAAAAAACAGCAGGAACTAAATTTCTTGTTGAAAAACTTATATTTCACTCATGGACTTGCAATCAAAAGAAAGACAAAGGTTTTGAAATATAACAATTACACTTTGCATTTGTGAGGCATTTTGAACAGAAAAATAAAAATAATTTAAATTCAGGTGTAAAAACTAGCACTGTACTGATATATATCCTAGTGATCTGGTAACTTTTTAAAAGTTTTAGGAAACATTGTCTTGTAAATTTTCTTGTAGGTTAATCTTTTTAAGCATAACATAGCAACAACAGCTGATTATTGAGCAGTTATTAACTGTGAGCCTGGTTAAACTATCTCTGTACATTGCTCTTGTTTTAGAACAGTAAAAACTAGATATCTGTGTCAGTGATGGAATTTATCTCTGTGGGTCTAGCTGACCTTGAAGTCAAGGTGAAAGGTCATCGAGCATTGTATGCGACACATCGTCTTGATATTATCTACATGTACCAACAGACCAAATATCAAAAGCCTACATCAAAAGATAAAAAGGTTATAGTTCGGACAAGATTAGGTTCGGACAGACGGACGGACAGACTGATTTCTATAGGGCATTGGCCTTAAAAAATAGAAACCTCAAAATAAAGCTTTGTCACTAGCTGGCTTCTAATTCATTTCATGGATTTTTGTCTTTCAGTGCTTACTTATTTAGTTGCCTTGATTACAGTACTGTTGTGTAGTGTATTTTGTAGACATTTTGGCAAAATTTTAAAATGGTATTGTTTAATTTGATAGCAATTTATGAAGTTGTTAAAAAAATACTGCTTTATAATAATTTGTTTGAAAAATGTGCATCACACAATTTAGATTCTTTTTGAATAACTTTGGTGGCCCTTATAAGGGCCAATTTGACACATTGTTCATTTGTCTCATCTATGTTGCTGCCGTCAAACTGTGGCCAATGTTCCAGTCCAACAAGCAGTATCAGTATTTGTATTCCCAACTTTATATATGTGTATACTAAGTGTTGACGTTTTGTGGAGCGGGTTTTTTGCGTGAAAAATGAAAACTGCTTACCGCGTATGGTTCCGCTAATGCTCCTTTTGAAGATCAAGAAATCTACTTTTTGAAATCAATAATTATTGCCTCGAGATATTCAGCGTTTTGAAATATGGCAGTTTTTAAATTTTGAAAGGGCGAGTTTCCATAATAAAATTTGACCTTAATTAGAACGGAAGTGTACTTTAGGAACAATCGATTGTTGTCTACTCGAAATCCTTCGGGTGATGTCGTCTGCAGTTTAGGCGGGAAAAGTCTCGCGGTTTGTCCGAATACCATTGAACGTCACGAAAGCAGACGAATATTTGTAAACATCGTAAGGTCCCTTTAGAAACGAAAATGGCTGACTTATTATGTAAAATTCCCGTAGCAAAAGCCAAGGACGATTTGTAACAACTTAACAACAGAGGCATATTATAAAACATGGACAGGTTATCGTATCTACATTTTTTCTACTGAATTTTCGTAATAAAGAGGTAAAATATAGAACAATGAAAAAATGCAAGCAAACAAATTTTTTCAAAGGGGGTTGGCATTTAGTATAGGTTCTGCAAGCAATTGACTATAAATCCAGGATTGATAATTCTGTGTCTTGCTTCTGAAAAATATACAGTTATGATTTAACAATAAAATCATAAAATTATTAATAAAATGTACAAGCTGAACAAGAGCTATTTTTAAAAGAACAAAAATTTTCATTTTAATTATCAATCAATCAGTTTATTGGATATAAGCACATTAATCAACAACACAATGTAATCCATAAAACATGTAAGACATAAGAAGAATTATATTAAAATTCAATAAAAATCATGTGTGAAAATTCTCATGGTACAGTTCAGTATTACCAGCCGACTTACCAGCCTCATTAGTAGTTTACTTGTGTAAACAGGTACTTGAGTTAAGGTACAAATATTGGTTGTCTGCATAATATAAGCTAAAGCATAATGGCAGGCACTATTTGCTAACTTTAGTACACTGGTTATAAGACTTCAATTTTTCAATATATAATTAAAGTTAATCTTACACTTCGCTAATGCAGCGACCAATAACAGAAAGGGGGAGCAGGTGAAAGATTACATTTTAAGTAGATTGTCCCTTTTTTATTTTGGCTATTTAAATTCAGTTAAATGGTAAGCAGCGAGAGCGACAGAAAATTATTATGCCTGCAGCAGAGGCTGAACATCGTCACATGTCTGTTTAAAATCTATTGTAGTTGGAAACATGTACAAATTGTGCAATCATAAATAAGACATTAACACTTACCAATCAACAAGGTTTGGTTGGTTTTTATGAACCAGGATCAGCATACGAATTTACACTGCAGACGATCACAAGTCATGGCAGCAAATATATCAGTTCACGTCAAGTATCGCAAGCAGACGAAACTATCGTTGCACGTTTTTTTTTAATTCACGTCAACTATCGTTGCACGGTTTTTTTTGCATAACATCAAAAATTAAAATACTTTGGTTAAAAAACAAATGTTTTATAAATATATCATTTAAAAAAACACATTTCGTCTGTACTTTCTTCTCGTGTCGAGTTTTGCATTTATTTTGACGTAGTTGCGATAACTTACGAGAAGTCGAGTTAAAATGGAGGAAAGAAAATATTCTCTAAACAGAAAAAATAGATTATTAAAGGAAGAACATTTGAAGTTGTGTTAAGTTATTTTCGTTAACGAAATTTAAATTCTATATACATAGAAGCAGTTTTGTTGCACACTTTTCTCCTACAACGGAGATTTTGGCGATGTTGCGTAGACATTGGAGATTAAAATTGAAAACTTCCGGTTGCAAGAATTTTTTACAACTCTATAGTCTCATAGTCATAGGATACTTCTACCATTAAGCGAGCTATCGCTCGCTATTATTTACGCCATACAAGGGACAATAACCCGGCGACACATGTGTGTATTGTTGTCTACCAAAACAAGTTGGTGTGTTGTTTTCTGTAGACATTGATGCTGAACATCCAGGTACGACGCCTCTCAAGAAGACCTTGTCGGGGTTCCTTTGGTTGACTCTGTATATCATTGACTATAATAACCGTTTTGCCCTTAAAATCAGACCATTTCACAATAAAATGGGTCATCGCACAGTTTTACAAAGTATCTCCTAAATAATACTCTTCTCTATATTAATATACTGTCGGGGTTTAGCGAAAATGTTGCTTGATTTGACGCTTTTAAAAAGATTATATCTTGTCGTGTGGTTATCCTTGAATTTGACGGACGGCTTTCAATTTTGAAATGGCGAGAATGTGGAATTTTATCATAGAAAGTTATATTACTCTTTATCTGAGTAGTTTTGTCTTTCGAAATGGTTTATCGTCATACCATACCTTTTTCACATTTAAACGTTGATAGAAAATTTTTCGGCAGCCACGAAAACGATTATCTATGTTTATAATTTAAATCGGTTTAGTTAACCTTTATCCTTGTATTCAATAAGAATAACAGACTATTTAACATGTGAAATTGGTCTATCAGTTTGTTTTGTTTAATCACATTTTATACAGGTTAATAAATCAATTAATATGGGCATGTCTCAAATCCTTGTGTGGCAGAGCGTGTGGCAGAGGTGAATTCTGACTTAGGAAAATATGTGGCCCCTGTTTCGGAAATTGTTTGATTTGTGGATTGTCTTTTTTGAGTTTCTTTTCTTCAGTATTTTGTTATTATCTTCATTTATTTCTGATTAACTACAAAGTACATAGTCACGGAAAAAAATATATATGGCATTAGATTTCGTAAGAATAGTGCGCGTGACCAACGCAAGTCATATGGTATAATATGGGTTTCTACATTTGAATTGGCCAATCAGATTTCAGCTTACAAAGCAAATTAAATTATTTACATTTAATGGTAAACAACGAGAATCTGTTACTCAATATAAATATCTTGGTATAACTTTAACTGATAACGTCAATATGCAATTGAAATCCTTGCCCAAAAAGCAATAAAAGCTTTCTTTGGCTTATTCCATCTTCAGAAAACTTATCTGTACAGAGTTGGATAAAATTATATTAATCAATGATTTCTCCTATTCTAACTTATGGTTCAGAAATCTGGTTAGCTGACCAAAAATTAAGCCCAGATAATTTAAACAATTTTTATTTGAAAAAAAAACAGAATATGATCAAGAACCACTAGGAGTGCATAGCGAAACCTCGAACCTTGAAATTCAAACAGAGCTTGGACAATTTACATTTTACGTTTTAAGGTTTATAAATATGTTTAAATACTATTAAAGACTTCAGGTGATAGAATCATCTAATGAGTATGTTTACGACTTACTAAGATCAGCCGTTGAGGAAGATGAAAAACTAAAAATTGAAAATTCTCCATCTTGGGTGAAATCTGGAGAAGATTTAAAAACATTATTAAATCTGAATACGCTAGAACTTTCTCATTTACAATTCGAGAAAGATATAAAACTTACTATTCAAATAGACTAAGGAATCATTTAAATCACATAAAAAATAGTGACTCAGGAAAACTGAGATTCTATAACAAAATTATCTAAAATTTTGAACTTCAACAGTATCTTAAGTTTAATATTAATAAATATCTAAGATCATATTTGACAAAACTTAGACTAAGTGCACACTGCTGAGCTATTGAAGCAGGTTGATGTGACAAAGTCGAAGATGAACCTTATTTTTAATTGATTGTCCTAAATAACAAAATTAGAGATACATTTTTAAATTTCTTTAATAAAGATATAAATGAGACTCCTATGAAATGAGACTCCTATGTGGAGACTATCAATCGTCTCCTTAACCCAAATACAACACAAGAACTAAAGAACTATAGGTAGAACGGTTGTAAATATTTTGGCTATAGTCAAAAGTACTATCATTTCTGTGATTTGCATACCTTTCTAACATTGATCAGCATTTATATGTGCTAGGAAATTAATAAACTTTCATTCAACATTAATAAAATATATGCCATATATATCCATGACAAATTCCTTTTTTCGCTAGTTAGAACATTTTGAGACGCTCCCACTTTTACATGCACTTTCAAATGCAGCGAATGTAAAAATATTAAATTGTTTTAAAAATTACCAAAATTGTATCTTGCAAGATCTGAGGAAAATTTTACCACTTTTTAAAACTTAATTTATGTAGGAGCTTACAGACAAAAAATTGTACACATGTAACCACTATTGACCAAATCAGAACTCAACAAAGTATTGAGTACTTCCCTGGTAACCCGTTACTGGTACACATTTACTACTATTATACCTATAGAATATTTGTTTATATTTAAAAGAATCTTTTACATCTGTAGAAAAAATATATGTGTAGAATTATTCAAAACTAATTCTCATCATATTGTATAGCAAAATGCCCCTTAGTGTACATTGTCATACTATACAAAAACATTATATTTTCACAATTGATTATTTCATTATAATTATTGAATACATAACAGTATACTTTTATGTCGATAAATGTACTATGTGTTAGGTATTGGATTACGCAATATTGTAAATTTGACTATGCTTTATCCAATTATATAATTTGAATTTGATATTAACACTTAAGGTTCGCGGCGGTTCTAAAAAATATTCGAAGGCAAATTTCCATCCTGCATCCAATATAATGATCGCATCAATATATATTAAAATGATTAGAAGAAAGGGGGGCTGGGGAAAAGATACTAAAACGATCAAAAGTTATCTATTGTTAAGTTAAGATTGGGGCAAACTATAAATTAATTAGAACCTATACCATCTTTTTTTTCAGAAAATGCTGATAAAATATGTGCAGAAATTAATACAAATGTTTATTAACTGTTTGTTTTCAAGAAAAACCATCGCCATCTTTTCTTCGAATTGCTTTTAACTAGCACCTAAAACAGCTTTGTAAGAGAAACAACGTAATTTAAGCTTACATAACTATTATAAGTCACGGTAAGTTTTTCGTTCGTTGAATTCAGCTTAAATAGCTTGTCGGTTAAATTTTTTCACAGGAATTTTACTACATATAAAAAGGAACGAAATATGAAATATGGCCAAAAACAAGAAAAAACATGTCGGAACACAGTACTCACTTTGTTTACGACAATTGTTTCTCTTGTTTCCTTGCCATATCACCCCCCCCCCTTTTTTTTCAAATGGTATGGGGCGTAATTCATGTTGTTCAATTTTAGTGATTCTACTCTTTATCACTTTGATGTAATAAGTAAGTTCATATTCGAATTTATAGTTTTCAAATGGATTGCCCAGTTTAACATACATGTATGAAATATACAGTCCGCCATAAGTTAAGCATCACCTACTTTTCCGGATCTAATGTTTTTTCAATAACATAAACAAACGAGAAACTGTTTAATTTGTATGAATATCATTAGGAAATTTGAACCTGTAAAATTCTTTATTTAAATCCTCAAATTGTAAAATTAAATTCTAGTGGTCTAATAATGATCACAAAAATGGGCCAAAAACAACAAAACAATAGCTGATTTTAAGTTTTAGTTCGACACAAATTTTTTCATTGTTTACAAAATTACAGTCATTCAACAAGTCCTGAGGTGAAAGAGTAACAAATGGACTGTCGTTTGGCGTATTTTCCATCAATATCGGGTATAACCTCCACGCTTCCGGTGTAAATGTTCAACACGCCGCCTCATTCCAGCAACCAAACGCCTGTCTGTACTGTGGAAATCTCTGCCATTCTGCCACAAGTGCGACTTCTAATTCTCGAACATTTTGGCATCTTGGGTTCCGTTGATTGACTTTTCGCCTGATAAAGTTCTACATATGCTCAATCGGATTCATGTCCGGTGACATGGCTGGCCATGGAAGTGTGTCAATGGCTTCTGTTTCAATAAAGTCCCTCACAACAAAGGCTCGATGGGGTCGAGCGCTGTCGTCTTGAAACATTGGTCTGTCTGCAAGAGCATGGTTGTCAAAATGTGGCCTAACGTGACCATCCAAGACGTCACCGCGGTATTTCAGACCATTCAATGTACCGATGAAAATCTGTAAAGGGAGCTTTCAGTCATGTGAAAAGCATCACCATACGGTAACGCCGCCACCACCGAATGCAGTTGTTCCTACAATATGGTTTCTATCCAAAGCTGTATTCCTTTGCCGCCAAACACGTATCCGACCGTCAAAAGGCTTCAACAGAAAGCGGCTTTCATCTGACCAATGAATACGTCTCCAGCTTCTTATATTCCAGGGACGATGATGTCTTGCCCACTCCATTCTTGCTTGGCGGTGCCTTCTTGTCAGTTCTGGTCGTTTCAAAGGCCTGCGGGCACATAATCGAGATCTGTGAAGCCTCCGAATAACTGTTCTGTCACTGATTTGACCACCAGTAGGCCACATTCCTCGTAACTGGCCTGCTGTTGAAAAGGGGTACAATCTGACTTGACGAGCAAGAAAGCGGTCCTCTCTAGGGGCTGTTTTACGGGGTCTCCCAGATCTTGGGCGGTCCTCGATTGACCCTGTCTCTTTATGCCTCGTAACAAGTCTGCTAATAACAGAGTTGTTCACCCCAAAATTGGCTGCTATTTGGCGGTTACTCATTCCAGCGTTCGGCGATACCTAATTTTCGTCTTACCATGTTGAAAAGTCTTTACAAGATAATAACTAAACACAATATCCACGTGCAATCGGACAAAGCTATTTCATTCAAAGTCAGTCTGTTAATTAGAAGCGGGACAAGTTTTTGAAACCGGGTTTTACACTTTAAAACTCTAATTATTGACATATGACCTGTATTTTATATAAAGGTATTGTTTGAAAGCATTGCATAAATGCATCAGATGCTGAATAAATCGTTTTGTAATAAAATTATTTAAGAAAATATTTAGGTGATGCTTAACTTTTGGCATACTGTATATAATGGTATTAATTCTAATTTCTTAACGTGGCCAATTTTATCTACCAGAAGTTCAAGATTTCACTAGACTCTATGTACCTCTCTGACGACTCATAAAGATATAGTTCTAGCAAATTATCCAACAGTGATGAAATCTGAAGGCGGTCATATACAATATCTTAAAGAGGGACAAGAATTTATCTGAAGCTTTCTGCATTAATTACTATTAGGCCGTTTCACATTGAAACTAATAATGTCAATTTTATTTGTTTACTGCTATAAACATGTAGATAAATTCTTACACATCTAGTGAAGCTACCTCTAGAGGATACTTTGCCTTCATTACTAGATTTAATTAAGTTACATTTGTTTTAGTGTATATATAATCATACTAATATATGTCCAAGTTAATCTGTCTACCTGCCGTCTTAATTTGAAATGAGCAATAATTGATCTAACATTAAAATTGTCACATTAAAGTAATCATAAATGAAATAATTCATTTTATTCATATATACTTAGGAACAATTATTGTTAAGGATAAATTTTTAATGCCATTCTTAAACGGAGACATTTCATTGTAGAAAATGTGCATGTAGTTTTATTCCAAACACACTTCATTATTAGAAGGAGTTTAATATAAATATGTTCACCTACAAAGGAGATGTGTATTCTTGCTATATTTTACGACATGCATTTTTAGAACTAGATCAAGAATATGAATGTGAATATTATCATTATTGTTATTATTAATTTTTCCAAAGTGACGCTTGCTTTCCAAATTCCTTCTCACTTTTGTTATTTTTGCTCTTTTTATTTCTCATTTTTCCAAAAAGGCAGTGGAAAAAGTAAGAAATATTACATTTATAAAGTTTCGAGATAAATTGTTATCGGAAAAGATTCTTGGCCATTGAGATCGAAGCAGTATTCCAAATCTCCAAAATATTGATACCCAAATATATTTTATTTTTATATCAAACATAGCGAAAATGTCACACACCAAACGCACTGTACATTTTCTTATACGTAGCCCAGATAAAACTTTTAGCAAATAAATTTATCCAATACAGATCGGATGTGGCCTCGTTGGACGAGTGGTTAATTAGTTCGTCTACTATTGATCACCGGGTCTGTTAACACCCTCTTTACCACTAAAATACTTAAACAACTGAACTTTGTTAACATTACAAACATCGCTACATTTAAGTCACAACAGAGTCAAGGTTATGACCCAAACCGCTCTATGAGCAAAACAATCTGTTTAATTAAAATTCGATCCCACATCTCTCCAGTTTTGCTGATACATCGCGTCGAAAATAAGTACAGAAGCCATGAGAGGACGAATTCTAATTAGATTGGACAAAATCATAAGAAGATTGAATTTCTTTGTTTAACAATACCAGTGTTTAGTTCGGCTTCCTTAACAACTATAATGCATTGTTTTCGTAGGACAACCGTACATATGTACGTTCCGAATGTACTGAGCTTTTTTGTTTTTGTTCAGACTATACATTTCAGTAGTGTGTCTTCCAGATTGTCCCACTTTTGATACTTATAGGTAAAGAAAGATAGAAAAAATGATTAACAATGATGGACGACAAGGGAATTTAAAATGTTGGACAATAGGGAAATGTTATAATGTTTTTTTAAGACTGTCACAGCAATGGTTTAATATAGATAGTTTATAACATAATTGTCACGGGGAATAATGTGTTTATTTTATGTGTTTGTTTAAAATGTTTTCCATCTTATCGTCGCCATATTCATTTCATATTCATAATCATAATCATGTTCTTGTTCTTGACGCTTGACTGACGACAACGTATCGATTCTTAACACTTTTCCCGCCAGCATGATTTTCTACTAATTAACCTACCTGTATTTTTACCTGAGATTCACTCTGCACTTAAGACGTAACACTGAAGGTTTCTTTATAGCACCTCCATATATATTTGCAGGTTTGATTTATTCTTAAATATTAAATCTTGCATATTTATTACGCGGTTTATTGTAAAATTGAATAATGTATCATTTATCATTGTGATATTTAATTGGTTCAATACATATATATTTGCAGTTAAAAACTGGTTCATTGTTTATTTGCCCTATGGTATAAAATACCCGGCGACATTTTGGAGGTTCCACCGAGATTACCAGTTCCAACTGCACACATTTTCCTATTTTAATCAACAATAGTTTGGCTCAACGACGTCAACATATTATTTTCCGTTTGGCCTTCCTAGTAATTTTGGCTCAACGACTTGGATATCGGAGACGGATCGTCAGAAGCTATTTTGTCCATTTATGTGGGTAATGCGAGTTATCCGAATTATTTATAATGTGACAATAGTGAAATTATATTGGAAATTATGAAATTGATTTGTCAGAGATATTTATGAGTTTCGCACATGGCGATAGCATAGAGTAAGCTCGACAAGGACATTATTTATGTAACAGTGCTGTGTTAAAAAAATGATGCATCATTAAAATATGTGATTACGTCCGACGAGGAATGGAGTCATAGTTCCCATTTGTGCGCAACTCGTCATTTATACATTTATCAACTCATCATGGTAGTTATTTGACATTTGAGTTTTCGATTTACAAGTATCCGTATAGAAAAAAAAACAGTGAACGTCCGCAATTATTCAGTGCTAGAGTACAGTAAAATATTTTACTTTTGTACAAATTTGTTTTGTCATAATATTTTTTCGTATATGTATATTATTATATTTTGATTAATTTGACCAGAACATTTAACTTGAGACTCTCATTTAATGTATATTTATGTATTTTGTAGTCTGCTGCATGCCAGAGTAAAAGTCACGGATTCAACTGTACAGCACTACTTTCCTTCTTTTTATTAAATGACCTATATTGTATAATAATACATTAAAATGGCCACGGGTGCGGATAAGTTTGATCTAAAACACACTGATACTGAATCCGATGAACATATCAGTGGTCCAGATATAGGCAAAATGATTAAATACTTGAATGAACATACTTCGTACAAGGTTGTAACTGAGTCAGAGTTTGCCATGTTGCAGAGACATAGCACTCCCATTTTCAAGGTTAAACTTGAACAAGGTCAAGATCGGGAACAAGGTCATATTAGAGAAAAGATTCCCCCTCCTACCCCAGTCCGTAAATATTCTCTTGTACCCATTTCACAAAACCAGAGTGGGATTCAATCGGCTAGCACTCATTTACAAAGACCAAAGATACCCACATTTTCTGGAGATCAAAGGGGGGAAACCACATTTGATGTCTGGAAATATGAGGTAAGGTGCATTATGAGAGAGAGCAATTACGAAAACACTGTTTTGGTACAATCCATGAGAAATGCGCTTAAGGGTCAGGCTAGAAACCTTTTGTTGGCAATGCCCGAGTCTGCTACTCCAGAGCAAATTTTAGATAAATTAGAGGGAGTTTATGGCAATGTCTATAGCAGTGAAGCCCTTTTGCAGCAATTTTATACTGAGTCTCAGAAACCAGGGCAGTCGGTAGCGGAATACGGAATGAAATTAGAATCTATTCTGCAGTCTGCTATTGACAAAGGCCATATAAAGTTCGAATCGAGAGACGAAATGCTGAGATCTAAATTTTGGTCGGGACTCTGTGACCCTCTCTTGCGAAATGCTTGTCGACATAAGTTTGATACTGTGAAAGATTTTGATAGCCTCTTGCGAGAAATTCGTGCCATTGAGCTTGACCTGAACAATTCTTCGCGTCCAGTTCAAGGCAGGTCCCCTCGAGTTCAGCACGATTCTATATCTGTTGAGGTTCAAAAGCTTACGGAAGTTCTAAAAAAATTAGACGCTTTTGGTAAGCGATTGGATTCAATGGATACGGAGATTAGGAAATTACAGGACCACAACAGTGGTAATCGTAATGATGACGGGCAGCGTGGGCGAGGGTATCAAGGACGCCAAGGTAGATTTCAGAGAGGTAGAGGTAGAGGTAAATACACGCCTAGTGGTCCTAGTGATCACCAGAGTGGAGATCAGTCAGTCCAAAGTGATCGACCTTTAAACTAAATCGGGTCTCTAATGCGGGGCATATTGGGGACTCAAATAAAAGTACAGCTAGCCCCATTAAATGTAGTAATCTGTATAATAGGCTTATAGGTAGTGCAAACGAAGCAGATGTTTCGGTTAACATGTTTAAATGCAGAGCTCTTTTGGACAGCGGTTCCATGATTTCAACCATAGCTGAACCCCTGTTAAAAAGGCTCAACCCTTCACCTATTTTGAAAAGTTTAGAGGATTTTATATCAATAAGTGTAGCCAATGGTGATTCTTTACCGTACTTAGGTTATGTAGACGTCGATTTAAATATCCCTTTTTTAAAGGGGATACCTTTTCCGGTTCCCATGTTAGTTGTTGCTGCAACGGAGTACAATAACAAGGTCCCATTAGTTTTGGGCACCAATGTACTCGGAATTTGTAGAGCCAGCGTAGTTGAAGGTCAGATTGTACCCAAGGAGTGGGATGTAGCTTTGTCCACTCTTGCAAGTGACAATTCTATTCTTGTTCACTCAGCCAACAAGAGGTCGATAACACTCATGCCTATGACCACTAAGACAGTTTCAGGAATTGTTGGCAACAAATTCCGGTCAGGTGTTACAGTGGTTACCGAGAATAGAGATTCTCAATTTTCAGATCAGGTTGTGGTTTGTCCTAGGGTTGTAGAACTTCGTAAGGAAGGTAAATGTAGGATTCCGGTCAGATTATGTAATATGACCGCTAGGGTTGTAAAGATTAAACCCAAGTCTGTTCTGTGTGGTATTAGTGAAGCAAAAGTTGTGCGACACGTCGATCCGTTTGACGCGAATCAACCAAAACATTGTCAAGATTTCCCTACAGGAAGTTCGGAATTAGGCGCTGAAGGTGATTGCATAATTGACAAGTTGGGTATAAAAATTGACGAGTCGGTCTCTGATGAAGTCAAATTAAAACTGAGGGAGCTTATTACGAGGTGGAAGTCGGCATTTTCAACCGGTCCAAAGGATCTTGGTTACACTACTTTGGTGGAGCATGAAATTAAGCTCAGCGATGATACGCCATTTAGGGAACCTTATCGCCATATTCCTCCGGCTATGTATGACGAGGTACGTGAACATCTTAGAGACATGTTAGAGTCAGGTGCTATTCGCGAGTCAGTAAGTCCGTTTTCTAGTAATGTCGTTCTTGTCGCAAGAAAGACAACTCGCTACGGTTCTGTATAGATTTTTGTCGTTTAAACCGTAGAACTATACGTGATCAATATCCTACTCCACGCATCGACCAAACCATCGATTGTCTTGCAGGAGCAAAATTCTTTTCAAAAATCGACTTAAGATCGGCGTACTGGCAATGTGGAATCAAGGAATCAGACAAGTATAAGACAGCCTTTTCTGTCGCACCTTTCGGTTTTTTTTGAATGCAATAGATTGGCGTTCGGTCTAACTAACGCAGTACTTAGCGTGCTTTCAAAGATTGATGGAGAAATGCATGGGAGAGATGCACTTACGAGAATGTCTTATTTTCTTAGATGACGTCATAATTTTTTCCAAAACCGGAGATGAGCATTTAGACAGGTTAGAGGGTGTATTTCTTCGCTTAAAGGAGAACGGATTGAAGCTGAAGGGTAGCAAATGTGAGTTTTTCCTTACGGAGGTAAAGTATTTGGGATTTATAGTGTCTGAGAACGGTATAAAACCAGACACTGAGAAGATTGAAACAATCAAAAATTGGCCTCAGATTAAAAATGTCTAAGATTTGAGAGTTTTTGGGTTTCACTTCATTTTTCAGAAAATTTGTCAAGGACTACGGAAAAATAGCCAAGCCCTTGAACGATCTTCTGATCGGACAATGCACAAATAAGAAAGGTAAAACGGGGTCGAGGGTTAAACAAACAGGGGTTCCATGGAAGTGGACAAACGTGGAACAACAAGCACGCGATATTCTCGTAGAAAAGCTTACCAATCCTCCCATTTTAGCGTATGCCGATTATTCTCTTCCGTTTGTGGTTCATACCGATGCAAGTGGTAATGGGCTAGGGGCGATTTTGTATCAGCATCAAGATGGCAAAGACCGTGTAATTGCTTATGCCAGTCGGGGTCTTCGCGGTTCAGAGAAGCTTTATCCAGCACATAAAAGAGAATTTCTGGCTTTAAAGTGGGCTGTCACCGATAAGTTTCATGATTATCTTATGGGTAGCCGCTTTGAAGTCAGAACTGACAATAATCCGCTAACTTATGTGTTAGGAAACGCTAAACTGGACGTTACGTCGCAGCGTTGGGTGGCTTCATTGGCTGATTATGATTTTACGATTACATACAGATCAGGCAAGGCTAATGTTGATGCTGATATTCTATCTAGGATACATTCAGATTCTCATTGTATAGATGAAAATGTCGTAAAGGCGTTATGCACTGCTATGATTGTACCGGGGTCGGGGCAGATCGATTGTCTGTTATTAGCTCAGACTACTGATCTTGTAAATCTGTCCTCAGTTTTGAACCCTTCTTTTAGTGACATCAGATGGGCTGATGAGCAAAGGTCGGATACATGTATTTCTCGGGTGATTGATATCGTATCCTTAGGTCAAAAGCCATCAAGACGAAAGCTTGCTCATTTACCAAAAGAGGTTCGACGGTTATTAAATGAGTGGAAAAAGTTATCATTAAAAGATGGTGTTCTGTATAGGTCTTGTCAATTGCACGGGGAAAAGGTCCAACAGTTAGTTCTACCGCAGGTGTACCGTGATATCGCATTAGTAGGGTTACATGATGATGTTGGGCATCAGGGACGCGATAGAACTCTTTATCTGATTAAATCTAGATTCTATTGGCCAGGTATGGATAAGGATGTTGAGGCGAAGGTGAAAAATTGTTCGAACTGTATTTTGAGGAAGTCGAAAGACAAAAGGTCAGCTACAATGGTTAGTATTGAGTCTACTCAGCCGTTAGAGTTGTTGTGTCTTGATTTTTTGAAACTAGAAATGTCAAAAGGTGGCTTTGAGAATATTTTAGTATTGACGGACCATTTCACTCGTTTTGCGATTGCTATCCCGACGAAAAATCAGTCAGCGTATACTACCGCAAAGTGCTTATGGGAAAATTTCATCCAGTACTATTCTTTTCCAGCACGTTTACACAGTGACCAAGGTCGTAACTTTGAGTCGAAGGTTATACATGAACTGTGTAAACTAGCTGGAATTGCAAAATCTCGTACGACACCATATCACCCGCAAGATAACGGCGAGACTGAACGTTTTAATCAGACGCTTCTAAATATGCAGGGAACGTTGAACGACGACCAGAAATCGGATTGGCGTAGCTATGTAATGCCGTTAGTTCACGAGTATAACGCTACGAGACACGAAAGCACTGGTTATAGTCCACACTTTTTGATGTTCGGGTGGCATCCACGGTTAGCTATAGATGCATTCTTTGGAACGCAAACGGATGATTTGTCCGACCGGTCCCGCGACAAATATGTGGAAAAACTAGCAAATCGTCTCGGATTCGCTTATAAAACGGCTGCACGGGAGTCAGAGAGAGCGAGTAGACGCCATAAAGTAAGGTATGATTTGAAAGTGCGGAGTTCGGTTTTATGTCCAGGCGACCGCGTGTTAATGAAAAATGTCGGAATACGTGGCAAACATAAACTTGCGAATAAATGGAATCGGTGTCCGTTTATTATTCAGTCTCAGCCTGATCCAGGTATACCCGTTTATGTGATCAAACGCGAGCACGGTTCTAGACAAACTAAGACAGTACATAGAAACTTACTTCTACCTATTGGTTCACTACCATTACACGACGTCGATTTATCGAGATCACGTCTTCGGAGGTCGTCGACAGTCAGAAAACAGGAGGTCGAATCCGTAACTAATCAATTTCCGGAAGAATTCAGCGACTCCGAAGAGGATGATCTGTATTTGGTACCGTCAAAACGCGTTTCAGATATTGTACTGAACCCTTTAGCTCCTTCGTTTGATCCCGCGTATATTCAAGCGCCAGCAGAAAATATTTCACAAGCCGAATCGGACAATAATCAATCGTCGGCAGAGGAATCAAATTTATCTGATCATACTCCAGTGGTACCCGTTTCCGGAGGTCGGTTGAATGCTGATGATAGTTTTAGGATTGTGGATGTTACAGATTAAAATTCAGTGGACTCAAGTGTTCATTATGATAGGAATAGTATTTTATCAGATGATCGGGTCGATTTAGATCAAAACCCTGTAGTTCGTAGAAGTAATAGAGCTTCAAAACCTCCCGATCGCTTTGGTGATTTTGTTTATTATTAGTTATTTTTATTCTATGACTGTGATTCAATTGAGTAGCGCGACATTGCCACCTATCTCAATTGTCTACTGTAATTGGATAGGAGATTTTATTTTTGCTGTTTTATTATTTTGGTAGATGATGAATTCTCTCGTGTATTGCACTAGTAGAGGAAGATGTCTTTTGGGTTTGGAATGTGCTGATGTAAAAGTATTTCCGGGTGGTAAAGTTTTAAATCTGTTTGAGGCAGTGAAACATCGACTGTTGTCGGTTGAGGGAACAAAAATAGTGTATTTTGTTTGTGGCATCCCTGATATATGTAAACGTTCTAAAAATAGGCGTCCACTATATGAAGAGTCTTTTCTTGATATGGAGTGTACGGAGGAGTCGATTGTTGACAGTTACATTCAGAAATTATATCAGGTAGCCAATGAGTTGAAACTCATTGGTAGTCACTCTGTATTTGCCACAATTTGTACTTATAATTTTGAAATGTGGAATAATCATAGGTTAACTGCGGGAAAAACTACCTATCTCCAATACAGTTCCCAATATGCTGCTATGCAAGACAGACTGAACTCCATTCTGGTGGTTGTTTACAAAAGAATAACCGCATTAAATAGTGAAAATGGGTTTTCAACACCATTTTTCCATAGCTTCATAAATCAACGATGTGCTAATGGCAAAATACGTTATAAATATGGAAAATTGGTGGATGGTGTGCACCCGTCAGACGACATCGGATTAAAATGGCATGACCATTTACAGAAAGTTATCAGAAAGAATGAGTTAAAAATCATGGCTTGACTTGACATGTATTGTTATTTGTGTATATATTTATGCATCACTTTAGTTTTACTTATATTTGTTTTCTTTTACCGTCTGTTGTCGTGTATAGTGCGGCATTGCCACATGTACTACGACGAAGATTTAAATTTTGATTCGGGGACGAATTTTGTCCAGTGGGGGGACTGTGTCACGGGGAATAATGTGTTTATTTTATGTGTTTGTTTAAAATGTTTTCCATCTTATCGTCACCATATTCATTTCATATTCATAATCATAATCATGTTCTTGTTCTTGACGCTTGACTGACGACAACGTATCGATTCTTAACACTTTTCCCGCCAGCATGATTTTCTACTAATTAACCTACCTGTATATTTACCTGAGATTCACTCTGCACTTAAAACGTAACACTGAAGGTTGCTTTATAGCACCTCCATATATATTTGCAGGTTTGATTTATTCTTAAATATTGAATCTTGCATATTTATTACGCGGTTTATTGTAAAATTGAATAATGTATCATTTATCATCGTGATATTTAATTGGTTCAATACATATATATTTGCAGTTAAAAACTTGTTCATTGTTTATTTGCCCTATGGTATAAAATACCCGGCGACATAATATATAACATGACAAGCTTAAAAACTATTTTATTGATTGATTGACTGATTTATTGTTTTTTGATGATCAATAAATAATAAGAAAAGTGATGGACCACCTGAAACAGAATTTTGACTTCCACTGAAATAGTATGAGGCGCGTAGATTTAAGCATAATATAGCGGGTGCAAAGTGCCAACAGAAGGACCGGGTCTTTATCGCGCAAGGAACGTAGTACTCCGCAAATACTTTACCCACTAAGGTTCGCGGTCAGGTTTTTTCCCGTTTCGCATGAGACAGGATAAATGATCAAATTCTAAACTGCAGAAACCAGTTGTACCTCAAGGATAACAGATAAACAATGCTGTGTCTTGCTTGGCTGCTAATTTAAATCGGGAGAAAGCTGCCGATTGGCCAACAAATAAGCAGAGCAAAGTTATGGATGAAAACCCCGCATTTTTACGGGGCGGTAGCAATCATAATGGGCTGACCGCCGTTCGTGCCACTCGAGAAAAGCCGAGAAATCACGAATCGCTTACGATGAATGAAAAAGGGGAAAAATTTGCAAGATAATGGGAATCAAACCAATCTAATTAAAATTATATCCACACTTGGCTCCCCCTTTTGCTATTTTCACGACTACAATAGCAAAGGGGGAGTCAAGTGAAAATATGATTTTAATTAGATTGGAATCAAACTTTTTTAAAAGGAAAGTGGCATTGGTTTGTGTATATTTATCATAAAATGTGTATCATAAAACTTAAACTGGAAAAAATATGCAAGATAATAGGAATCAAAATGTTTTCACAGAAAAGTGGCATTGATTTGTGTGTTTATCATAAAATGTGTGTTGGGGTGACTTGTCACAGGGTGGTGATATGCGTCTAGTGTGGTATAGATCGAACGTCTCTAGATCTTACTGCCGCTGGCTAGCCTACTTGTAGGTGAAAGGGAGAGTAGCGTAAGCGGAAATCTTGCCCTGCCGGTACATAGCCTCTACACTACCAAGACTCATTGAAGTGCCTCTCCGAGGCAACACATGGTAACTTGGGTCTAGTACTCAAGGCTAATATGAAGGGGATCTCGGAGCAGCAAGGGCCCCAGAGATGCAGTGTGTAGGCCCACCGGCGTGTGGACATGCTCTTACACTCATCAACCTTGCTCCATCTATGGGCTAAATAGATGGCCAGATTTTGGGTCATTAACCTTGGTTGGTAACTCATCTTAGAGATGGAAAACTCTGACGACCCCAACCATGTCATCTGTCTGCCTACCAACAAACTGGCCAGTCTGCATCCTCGGAGCTTTACGTATATCTTAGGGGAAGCCTTTTCTATTCAGATTAATTGTCCCACACGCATATATGCCATTTCTCAAGAGATCTTGTATTATAGGAATTGATTGTTTGTTTGTTTGTTTGTTTGAATGGTGTTTTAACGCAACTTTCAGCAATTTTTCAGCTATTTCATGGCGTCCAGTTTTTATTGGGGGAGAAAGCCGGAGTACCCGGAGAGAACCCCCGACCTGCGGTAGGAAAACTGGCAATCCTTGTCAATTAAGATTAGAGTCGAGTACACCCTGCCTGCAGTGAGAATCGAACCCGCAATCTCAGTGTTGACAGACCACGTGATCAATAGTAGACGAACTACCATGACCACTCGGCCACCGAGGCCCCCTTAGAGGAATTGATGTAAAGTAACTATCGAAATACAGATGATGGTTTTTGTTATAAAGATCTTGGGCTAATTTCTCAACAACACGGTGTCCTAGACACTAACTATTGTTTACGCCTATCTCTTTGCCCATTCCTGACTTTCTGATGCACCTCATCCAGATTTTGAACCCCCATTTGATTGGTTTTGATGGAATGTACTGTTTAGCACTGAACCTTCCCTTGTAAGCTACCATAGCTTCGTCAATAGATTGGTTTTTATTGGTTTTATACCTAGCTGAAAAGTTTTGAATGCATGATTCAATAAGTGGACGAATTTTGTGCAGACGATAATGACCAGGTTGATTTGCAGGAATCTCTGTTTCCACGTTGTTACAATGGGTATATTGTTTGAGCTTTTCATAGCGTTTTACTGGCATTTCTCTTTGAACCCCTGATTTCCTAAATATTTATTATTAGACCAGTAAAATGAATAATCAGGCAGTCTGTTAATGCCTATTAATATCAGCATTCCTGTCAGCCAATATGATTGATTGATTGATTGATGTTTAACGTCTAGCAAGCAATATTTCAGCTATATTCAGGATATACAAATATTTTTTCTAAATCTACATGTATTTGTTTATAATTTTTTTTAATTTACTTCTAGTTTCATTTTTATTTATTTATTTATTTATTTATTTATTTATTTATTTATTTATTTATTTATTTATTTATTTATTTATTTATTTATTTATTTATTTATTTATTTATTTATTTATTTATTTATTTATTTATTTATTTATTTTATTTATTTATTTATTTTTTTTATTTATTTAATTCATTCATTCATTTAATTCATTCATTCATTTATTTAATTTTTTTATTTCTCACTATGAAAAATCGCTGGTTATTTACTCCAGTCAAATGTATAGACCATGTATTCTAAACATACACATAACCATGTATGCTAAAGAAGCTTTCTATAGAAGTATGTGCCTTCAAATGACAATTGCAAATCTGGATTGAATATATAAACTTTTATATTTATACATTTCCTTTATATAATTCAAAAGTAAAATGAAAATCTAATTTCTACACAAATATCATACCTCAATTTTAGTTTAAAAAATCTCGTAATGTCTGTGACCATTTTTTTATACTTTGAAATGTTTGCAAATGACAGGTGCCCGTAATGTGACACACAATTTTTACTTCATGTTTGCGTCCTTGACTTGTGTGTTTACTTAACGCGTGGACGCTGTGTTTTGATTTTTACAGATTTAATTGAAACACTCAGACACATACATGTGTAACTTGAGGGCATACAACAAAATAACATAATGACAGAATGAGCTACTCATACAGTATATAAAGCTAAATTAACAAATTCAGTTTATGTACAAACGATGCTATGTTGGTTAGAAGTTTAACATTACAAAGAGATAACATACCACTCATCTTATTTTTATCAGGATTTATGAAATAGTACCTTGGTATATGATTTTGTCGTAATTGTTTAACATAGTTATTTTAACACTTAAATAAATAATGGAATTCGTCGCCGATTCCATCCCTACAAATTATACAAACTCTTGCTTCTCTAGGAATGTTTGTCCATCTCCCAATTTCGATTGGCAACTTCAGGTTGGAAGTTGTCAGTTTAGATATTTGAGTTCTTCCAAACTCCGTTAACCTTAATAAGTAATTTTCAAAGCAAAAGTTTGTTTTGAATAACGAGTACAATTTACCTTTAGACGAGTTTTCAATATCTGAGAACCATTTCTGAATGAACTGGTCTCTAAGACGCTCAAATAATATAGGTTTCAGAGTACAAAATTCGACTTTGATTTTGGTTAGAAAAAATATACCCAAGACCTTTATTGTCACAGACAGATTTTATACAAGAGATCCATTTGAAGTTTTGATTTTCATTCAGTTGCAGATCATACATTAGTCTGTAAAGGGTACTGCTAAGCTTCCTTTCGTTCTGTACTAATATACACCAGAAAGAAATCATTCTAAGCTTGACTTTAATACATAGAGGGTATCGGCACCATATACCATGAAGTTGGGGGTAGACTGTCTTAGATTGAGTATTCTTTTGCAAAATTGAAGATGTACTCTTTCCAACACATCAATGTTTTCATGTCCCCATATTTCAGAGCCATATAGTAGGATAGGCTCAACTAGTGAGTCAAATAGTTTTAACTGAATATCAATCGGAATCTTATGATTTCTTATCTTCTTATATATTATGAACAAAAATTTTTGTGATTGCTCCGCTAATTTCTTCCTCGCCTCATTAAAGTTTCCGTTATTTTTAAAAACTATACCAAGGTAGGTCAATGAATCGACTACTTCTAAGTTTGCGCCATTTAATTTAAGATTATTGTTATTTCTTCATTTTCTTTTGCTAAAAATGATCACCTTAGACTTAAATGTATTAACAGATAATTTCCAAAAATCACAATAATCTTGAAAAGTGTTTAATGATTTCTGCATATCGTCCGATGATTCAGCAAAAATTGCCGTGTCGTCGGCATATAACAATACAAAAAGTTTAATAAAAACATGTAGGGAACTTTGAATCTTCTCTTTGACTAAATCTAAAGGAAGAACATGGAGTTCTTCGAAATATTCTTCCAAGTCGTTTAAAAAATAGAGAAAAGAAAAGGGGACAAACTTTCTCCTTGGCGCACACCATTCATAAAATCAAAGAAATCAGATTGTATACCATTACATGCAATACAAGACTTAACATTATCATGCATATTGTAGATTACTCGAAAACATTTTCCTTTGATATCACTTTTTTGTAGTTTTTGCCACAACCCAGCACGCCAGACAGTGTCAGAGGCCTTTTTAAAATCAATAAATGTGCAATACAGTTTTTTACCAAAAGCAAAGTACAACGATATCAAGGCATGCATAATAAAAATGTTATCAGTGGTAGAATATCCTTTTCTAAAACCAGCTTGAAATCCTGAGATAATATCAAACTCGTTTGACAAAAAGGTCAGTCTAGCATTGATAATGGAGGTAAATAATTTCCCAAGACAACTTATTAACGTTATTGTTGGTAGTTGTCGGGGTCATTTGTATTGCCTTTGTTTTTGTATATTGGTCGAATAATTCCACTCAACCATGTCTCTGGAATAATACCGGAGTCGAATACTATATTCAACAATTTACAGAAAATAGAAACAAGCTGAGGCGTCGAGTGCTTTAAATATTCTTTAACAAAATCGTCTACACATGCAGCTTTTCTATTTTTCAAGTTTTTAATTGCATTTGACACTTCATCTTGTGTGATTTCTCCATTAAGGATATTATCATAAATTTCGTTTTCACACACGTTATCAAGAAAATGTCTCGAATCATCTTTAATTTCGTCATTTTCATTTAGCTTTTTAAAATAATCATACAAGGTATCAATGGGTATATCAACATTTTCTTTTCTATACCCATTCATATCATTTAAAATTTTTCCACGTCTTTTTTGGATCAGTTTTAGAAGCTTCACGAAGTTTAATCGAATTTTGTTCCTGAAATTTTCTAAAACTTGTGTATTCATATGATTTCTAAATTCTTTTGCTTTAGCATTAAATTCTTTTTTTAAATTATCAGATTTGTCCGATTTATATTTCTCTTTTACTTTATGAAACTCATCACGCTTTTGTTTACATGATTTATCAAACCAAGGCTTAGTATCATGACCTTTCGACCTGTTTTTAGGAGAATAATAGCCGAATGCGGACTTGGCCGTGTCTACAAATATACCTTTTAAATCGTCAACTGCATTATTAACGCAGTCAGGTGTGACATTATTACTGTTCATAGTAATATCTAATTTTTCATCTAAATTATTAATACATCCTTTTTAATCATTAACAATAAAATTTACAAATTGGTCACTCGTGGCCGAATTCCACTTCACATAATTTCTATCAGAGTTACCTTTGGCACGCTTTTCATGAGACCCGGCCTTGGTTGAAATACTGAAGTGTATACTACGGTGTACATCTGAGACCATAGGGTCAAATTCACATATAGAAAATTCATTCAAATATTGGAATAACATAGGATATACAATTAAATAATCTACAGTGCTAGTGTCTTTACATGTAGTTTGACCAATATCTTTATCTTCATGTAGTCTACCATTTACAATAAAAAGTGAAGACCTTTTACATAGATCTAATAATTTATTACCATAGGAATTTGTTCTACCAGTGTCTTTATTGCTTCTAGAGAGAGGAATATTTAATTGTTCCAGTATTTGGTAAGTATACATATTTTCATTAACTTCATTACCAGTAATATTAAGTATATCATGAAGATTTTCGTCTGGTATAATGTAATCGGGCAACTGAGCTGTCCTTGCATTTTGAAATGTTCGGGTAAAAATCAAATATGAATGATCTAAAATATACATTATGAGTGTTTCTTTGGATATTTATGTTTTCATTCTATGTGGTAAGTTCATTTGTTATGTCTTTTGTGTATGTAATGATGTAAGATATATGAACTCAAAGTAGACAAATTATCAATGTGTTGATACGTGTGTATTTGTGTGTAAACAAAAAATGGTATTTTTCAGCGAATATTAACTTCGACTTGTTGATTTGTGAAATAAAAAGGACCTGGGAGATATATTTTTTTATTTTTATTAACTGTACTTTTTAAATAACGCACCTATAAAAGCTGAAATCTTCTCACGATTTGTACCACGCCAGTTTGAATCAAGACCATTTTGTGCTGCAAAACGATTTGTTTCGACTACGATTTTTGCTAGCATAAAGTCATTAAAGAATAATTTAAAATACATGTACTCTATTTAACTGGCATTGTGGTCAAGATTATGGACAGGACCAGTGTTCTCAATGAAAGGATCGATGTCTATGGGATCACGCCAAACCAGTTCTCTGTTCTCATGAGCGACATCGTCGTTGTCACTGCATCATCATCTGAAGAAATAGGGGTGGTATCAGACAAATCTTCTATTTCTGAACCATAGCTGTCCTGCCCTGCGTCGCCGCTTGACAATTGATGGTTCACGCTGCCTTCTTCGGAGTAGACACTGTTTACTGCTGACATATCGGTATCAAATAAACACAGCGGACATTATTTTCATCATAATTGAATCGGCAGTCGTCTGCTACTGACATATCGCACCCAAAACGTTATTTGGTGACAAAATTTTATTAAAAATATTTAAAAATTATCTAAGGACTTGTTTTTTTATCTAGGTGTAAAGGTGTATGTGTCAAAATGTGTTATTGCGGGGGTATTGGGTATGTGTAAAAATGTGTAATTGCGTGGCAAGATATTAACGTCATATTTGTAGGATAAGTCAACATCTCTCGACAAGTTTACGAAATTCTCGGTAACAGAAAAACGCTATCCAGGAAATTTAACAGAATGGCAACTGAAAGGAAATCAGGAAAAACGTTACTATTATAATGATCCCAACATGTAAGCATCACATCATGCAAAAATAGCATGCGCATATTTTCGTTGACTTTGTTAATGTTTGCGCGTGAGCCGTTTTGCAGCTTACATTGGTAACTCTTAACCTTAGTACGTGTGGTTTCTGAGATTTGTCAAATGATTTTTTAAAATCATTCTAAACTCGTTCCAAAACAGATTGCAAGTTTGGCGAGTTTTTCAGACCATTAAATTAAATTTTCATTTATTGCTTAATAATATTGGACCTTGCTCCTTATCGGAGTAATCAGCTTGCAAAAATGGTATTGAAGGCTTTTTGTAATAACGTCGACATTCGATTCTGGAAAAATCCAGAAAGTCTAGATTATTTTCGGTGAATTCGTTGTACACTATATCAGGAAAATCTTTTAATTGGTAATAAGACATATCGATGTGAGTTAGTTTTGAGAAGTTATACAAATCCAGTCTGTATTAAACAACGGGTACTCCAATTGCGTTGGTTATGCGACATATTTTATGTTACTGGATAAAATGACATGTATTGATGAATTATATTGGGTTTTGCAGTATTCGGTTTCATCGTTTTGTGTGTTATATTCGACGGGTCTTCTTATATGTGTTGGTGGTGGATATGGCATCCATTATACTTTCAAATATTAAAGAGCTATGTATGAAAAGTCGAATATTTTAAAATGATAACACAAAATTATTTCCTCAGATGTCCAAAAATTCAATATATTACGGATGTTAAAAGTCAAAACGAGAGCGCGGTAGTATATCCACTATCATGTTATTATCGGCCAAAGTACGATTTTTGACACATAATGTGTTTATACGCTGCATAAGTTTAAATGTCAAGATAATGGCATATGGTTACTGTGTCATATTTGTTTTTCTGTTTTGAATATGACCGAAGTCAATCAATTCCATTTTACTATTCCGCAGTGGATGCAATAATTCTAAACCTTTTGGAATAAGAGTACATGACACAGCTAACGAAGTCAAATTCGGAAACCTACCAAATAATCCTATTTAAGTACTCTAGGCATAAATTAGACGGCAATTCGTCATATCAATGGTCTCCATATAATCTGGTTTGCAGATTACTAATTTGGCAACTTTTAAAGTGTAATGACTGGCCGTAAATGTTTAACTCCGGCTCCAAACACCGGAAATAAATACAGATCGAATGAAAAAGTTTCAAAAAGTTTTGTAAGGTTTGTAAAGATAATGTCGTACAAATAGAGAAAAATAATGGTTGCTTTTAAGCATGAAATTTGTTTTTAGAATGCTAAAATCAAGGTGTACTATAATTGGAATGTTTTCCAGTATATTGATTCCGTCATAAGTGGATACATTAAGATATTTTTCAATTAACTTTAATGTTCTTCATCCCGCGGAATCTATATACCTCAACGGCGATTAAATTGCTGTTGTTTAAATATAGGCTAACCAAGCATCTTTAGAAATAACATTCAAATTATTACCACTAAATTTTAGAATTTGCATTGTAATTGGAAAATCTGGTACCGCTATAAGATTTCACTCTCCGCTTTCTTGTAAGGACAAAAACACGATGAACGTTAACAAAAAGCTAACCTTCATTTTTCTGAAAATTTTTTTTAAAATTTTTAGCAATGACCAAAAACCGTTTCCACCAGCATTGGATTAAAATTTCGTGTCATGTAGAATTAATCGCGGCGGTTGGCCAGGATTTAAATTTCGAACATTCTTTTCCACATCATGTGACTGAAGATACTTCTGGAATGTTATTTCACCTTATTTTCACTACAATGATTACCATTAAGCTGTTTGGCATCTGGTTTAAAAACCGCAAATTTAATGTATTTGAATATTTCTTTTATTGAGGTTTTTATTTTCACTTTTAGGGATAACTAAGAAAGAACACCAATCTTTGGCAGAAAACTGGAAATCAGTGTAATTAACGACTTAACAATATGAATTTTTGCTTCAGTCTATGTTTCTTATACTAGTTACAGCATTATTGAATTTAAACGTTTTTAAAGTGAGTCCCTTTTCACTTTCTTAAAACTTGTCTAACATAGTGGGCATGCATTCCATCATCAGCTTAAAAAGGGAGACTCTGGTCCTAGTACCAGTACTAGTCATTTGAGCGACACCCAAATAGACACTAAACAAACAGATCAGATTTAAGTTTGTCGATAAGGATGCTACTGCCCGGATTACATTTACCGTTAATTCATTATTATTTGCGGGATATCAATTTTCTTGGAATTTGTGGAGACATGCAGACAACGAAACAAAAAAAAGTATAGTTTTCACCAATAGCAGCAATTAATAAACCCACGAAATTATATGTATCTGAAACGCCTTGTTCAAACCATGGCACATATATGTGTTTTGTGCAAGCCCCTTGAGAGAACAAATATATATTTGTAATCAAGGTTTCTAAAATAGTAGCCGCACAACATACAAATTATCAGCCAACATATAACAATTGAATGTTTTGGGCAAAAAGCCATAGTTATTGATCTAGTTGACAAAGACAACGAAATAATTATACGCTTATTATTTTTTCTCGAAATGCATTTAAATGTATCCAAATATCGTTTGCCAGGTGATCATTTAGTTAAAACTGTTAAATTTGTTTAAATTTGTTATATTTAAAAAAAAAGTGTGAGAAAGAATCAAAAATAAGAAAGGTACCATTCTGGATTGTTCTTCACTGTTTGTACATGCACTTTAAGCTATTCAAATGTCTGTCGTGCAATATGTTATGGGATGAACTATATATATATATATATATATATATATATATATATATATATATATATATATATATCCGCGGATACATCAGTTTGGCGAAATGCCCAATTTTTATGTATTCGGGGGAATTTCTTCGGGTCGATTTTTCACTTAAACTACATGTCCAATTTTTTATATCGGAGGGTATATTGGAGTTTTTTTACTCACTTTTTTCGGTAAGCTTCTTATTTTTTTATTTGGATTTAAAATAAACAAGTTCTTCGAAGTAAGATTCGCCTAAGTGAATATACAGTTTTTAAAAAAACGTACTATCCGAAAATGCCGGTATTTGAAGAATGGCTCTTCGGGGATTTTACATTTTTGTGACACATGCCTCTCTGCGAAACTTTATGTTTTTTCTTTAATAAAAGTTCAGGTGACTAAAATTATAACAAACTTTATTATGAAAATACGGATTATTCAAACATATGCCAGGAAAAGCGAATTGAAATAGTATTTTCCTTTTAACATACCCCGAAAAATTTTAAGGCGTATACATATACCGGATGCCTTGTAACTCCTCTAGACTATTCATATAATAGACTGGGTGCCGGCGACAGTCGGTGCTTGCTAGATGGATAGTACTATGATAGGAAACCAGTGTCATATGAACATCGGGAAGTAAGATCATCTTAAGATGAAAGTGATTTTAATGAAGCGTCAGACTACAGCCAGTACAGCCACAGCACAGGTGACCAGTTTTAGTGCATGGCCACGAGTGATTAAGGTAACCAATTCATGCAGTTTTTAACAGGTCCTACTTAACTACGCCTGCAGTAATAAAGTGTACGTGTACGCCTGCTGGCATCGTGCATTATAAAATAGGTTTTTTTGGTGTAATATGATGTTAAAAGAGTTAAGGAGGAATTCTATCTAAGTCAACTGCCCCCTCCCCTCAATTGGTCAACTGGTCCCCACTTTTTTGGTCAATGGGTCCCCAATATGGAAATCTGTATTGTCCGATTTGACATGCATTATACATATATGAAATAATTACATATAATGCATGACAACTCTGACTTTCCAATTTAAAAAAAAACGCCACCTAGTGTCAACTTTTTGTACTAAAAACTGCTTTAGTCACAGTTTGTCCTGTTGGAACCATTTGAAATGGACAATTGTCTTTGGTAATTTTCATGCTTCAGGTGTATGACAGGTGTCAATATCTGATTGATGTTTATATTAAAACCCTCTGTTGTGTAAACATGATTGTAAATTAATTAACCAATGTTAATTCCCCCATTTACTGATGCTTATCCGAGTTAGAACCCCAGATGTTTTATAGCTTCTTACCAGTGACATCTGTGTTCTAACTGACCTTTTGCTAGCTACAATAATGTAGCTCCTTATTTTTTTTTTTTATATTATTTTTTATGGACGGAGCTACAAAGAGGTCCCATTACTCGTAATGGAGCAAGCCGGGAGTGATTCACACCCGGGGGTTTTATGCATATAATACGCTATTAAACTGTTTCCCTAAATTGCTACATACTTTTTAATGTCTCTGAAGTGTTAACTGATATTTCTACAACACCTAATTCGTTAGTTTTACACTTTATTCGTAATCATGGCATTGCTGTCAAAATTTGACTTCCGGAAGTGCGTAATTTCTGAATCAATTTAGTAAAAATTCATCCGGATCAAGTTTTTTCCGGCTTTATTGCATTAGCTGGGATCAAAGTTTTACCGATACGATTCTACAATTATACACTCCACAATTTCAATTTTGTCAACAATGCCATGATTACGAAAAAGTGTTAAAATTATTTAATTAGACATTGTAGAAATGTCAACTGAGCGGCGGAGAAAGGAAAAAATATAAATTGAACAAAAATAGCAGTTTAAAAGCGGAAAATATGTATAAATCTCAAGAGTGTTTTTGCTCCATTACGAGTAATGGGACCTCTTTGTAGCTCCGTCCATAAAAAATAATATTTAAAAAAAAAATAAGGAGCTACATTATTGTAGCTAACCTTTTGCCTACTGGCTATAGTACATGTAACATTTACTAATAAGGTTAATTAGATGAAAATTTAATTGGAATAGACAAACAATACAAATCTTTATTTCAATATCATAGTCTTTTAATAATGATAGCCGTAGTTTTTTTAACCTGAAGTAAAAGGGGAGATAAATCATGTAAAACTGGAAATGGGTCAATTTGGACTACACAAATTCAGACCATTTCATATTTGGACCTTTGCCAATTCAGCTTCCAATGTTAATGTTATTTAAAGATGAGTTGCCGATTGATTGTTTCATTTTACTTGTACAAAAGAAACCAGATTTGCATTTTAATATATTCACTTCCCTTGAATCACATTTAGAATTAATAAGTCCCATTTTGAAATGATGTTTGTAGTACAATAAAAAAAGAAATACAGAAGAATTTTGTAACGCCATGCTTTACCATCTCACAGTACTGATTCTGTGTTATACCTGTAATTTAATTGCAGATTATTTACATAATTTGAACATTGTGACATGCGTGATTATTAAAATTATAGAATTAGATTATATGTTCTAGTATATCTGTTACCAATTTTCTTGGTATATCATAACTTAAATTGAGCCAGCCTTTACATAACACAATATTACTGGCAATAGAATATACTGTTGTATATTGTGTACCTGCCAATATAATGATTAAATTTAAGAATTTATGAAATTATTTTCTGCGTATATCATAACAATTCCAAAAAAATTATCAGAACATGAATGAAAAATAATAAAATTTACCAGTGTTGCATAATTCTATGCTAGGGGCAGCGCTGGGCTTCACCAATGTCGCCAATTGCGATTTTTTTTTCATTTGGCGACAAAATATTGCATCTGGCGATTTTTTTGGCGCCTAGGTTTTATAGTGTTAAACGATGCGATTGCATCATTAAAGATCCTTTGTCGGCTTTTTTGGTTGTAAATACACGTGTATTGTGTAGTATCCCCAGACATGTGTATTATTTTGAGTTATTGAATGAAAATCGGCAATTATTTAATCAACAAAGTTGTCTGATGAAAAGTGGCTTTACCTGCCGCATCAGATTTGAATAGACGTGTAATAAAACAATTGATGCTGTTAATTAATTTATAAAAATAACAGAACAAACTTTTTTTTGTAGTATTTTTTTTTTAATAATGTAATTAATAAAATACAAGTATGAAAACTGACGTCGTTGTTGAGTGATTTCTGGACCAGATGTCCGTCTTAATTTCGTAATTAGAAAATTCTTACACGTGCGTAGTTCTATTTTCAATATTTCTGGTTTTATGTTCATTCACTGGAATAGATGTTTCTAAGAAATTACTGTTAAATTTTGGTTTTCTGCCAACAAGAAATCACTCGCACATCTTTTCATGATTTAAATTAAATTAGTGTACGAGCTGCTGGAGACCAAACTTAGAAAAATTGAATAAAGAGTCCGGCAAACTTCGCCCGACGTTACAGAATTTTTTCAATTTCAGGTTGTCTGACCAAATGTCACACATAATGTTAAACAATTCATGGCTCCGAGATAAGAAGATAAGCCCCGCCTCCTTAGTTATTGTTTCTATGCGCCACAAGCTTCTTCAAAATGACGGCTCAGCATCATCGTGATGCCAATATTACTACCGATTGTCTTGACAATATTCCCAAAAATATAGATATTTCGTACGTACAAGAAAGTAATTTCTTATCCAAAGAGCTTTAGAAAAAGGGATGAATTATTTCACCCAGGGTTATATTCACTCTAACAGAATATCTGAAATAAATTGTACCGTCCGCGTTGCCGTTGATACAAAATGCTGGCGATCTATGAGAAAAAGTTAATCGCCTCACAGTCTTCGTATTGAAATTAGAACTGAACCGAAACTTTCTGAATTCTATTGCACATGTAAAGCTGGGTATGTTTTTCTATTCTGAAATTGCGGTTAAATTTTATATTTATATAATCTGTCTTCACTGGCCGTGTGTGCACACGTATTTACATACGCTGTCAGAGAGTATTTCCTAGACATCTACAGAGAACTGGGAAATCGATAACTGCTAATTAATTGGATAAAGATGTATCAATATAATAAATAAAGAATTTTTTATCTGTGTTTAAAGTACTCCCCATGTTTTCAAATCGGCAAAATTCATAGCCGAAAAAAGAACATAAATCTGAAATACATGTAACGTTATATAAGTAATGTTCATTAATTAAGTCCATTATATAATTATATATAAATTCAATAGTTTTTTAAATGGGAAAACATAAAAAAGAGCATTGTTCCTGTCCCATTTCTTGTATATCATAATTGAATTAGGGTAGATTAACTTCAAACCGAGACTTAAAATTTTAATAAAATCCATTTGAAATTGAAGACGTGCACACCATCACGTAATCATTTATTCTTTTTTAGACTAAGCGGGCATTGTTCTCACATTGTAGGGTTGCTCAAATCTCTACAAGGATTGCAGCTGCTTTATGTTTATTTATTCTGTTAATATTGAGCTGATCATTGGGACTTACACACGTTTTCAAGCGTAGACATTTCTCTAAATCTCTTTTAATATTTGGAAATGGTATAAATAGTATCCTTGCATTCGATCTGGGTACCTTTCATCGGAATTATATGTACCACATTCACAACTAAGAACCATTTTCTTAAAACGATTGAAAATTATGCCGTTCCCAAAACTGTACAAATAGTGTGCTTGTGGGACAAAGATGGCGGAAGCTTTGTTTACACATCGGCTAATTATAACTGAGCATTCTGATTGGATAGAAAAAATAAAATCGGATTCATGAATTTCGCCATGTCATATGGTGATCTAATGATTTCTAATATGGGGACACTTTTACAAAACTGGCGAGAATTTAAAAGCTAAATTATTGGAAAACAGAAGCAAAATTAATTGAGTAAGGTTAAACACTATTGCAACTACATGTAAATAAATTTTACTTTGAACAAAACAAAAAAAAAATACATATGTGCACTTCAACCATTTAGAACAGCAAAACATAGCGCCTTGGAGATCTGCGAGATAAGGTTCTATATGATATTGCTCACAAATGCCTTTCAACCAAATCCATGATACTGTTTACCAAAAAAGCATGCAAAGCCCGTAAAATATGGTTTGTATTTTATTTATGTCATTAATTTTTGTCTGAAAAACTGATCCAGTAGCAACAGATAGAGTCGGGTCGTAATCTAGCACGCACTTTTCCCCCCAAACAAATTATGATTGCATGACCATTTCTACAAGATGTATTTAAATCCAGCATTTTTCCTCAAATGCTTCATTTTACCAAGGGGAAACACTTGTAATCAACATTCATATTTCTACTTTTTAGCAATTAAGAAAATAGACACTAATAAAGTTAAAACCTTGTCAACCAAGGGAGATAATTGTAGGCACTGAAGAATGTAAACAAACTATAAAATGAAGCTTTTATTGTAAATATATGAAATTGATCCATATTTAAAGAACAAAATTAGAAGATAATAATCTGATTCCTATTTTAGAAATACAATCACAAAAATGTCTTCCTGAGATTACAAAGATAGCTTAAACATTGTTTGTGGGGGGGGGGGGGGGGGTGCACATGTAGATGGAATAAGCCAGGATATGCGCACATATATATATATAAAAGTGACATATAAGTAGGTGGAGTGGTTTCATTTGGTACCCATGGACCTTGTACACAATAAATGCACTTGGTTACTAATTTTAAAAACATGGTTTTTTTTGCTTTCACCATTTATTTCAAATTCTTGTATTGATGTTTACTTGTTTACAATATATTGTTACAACATCATAGCATTATGACGTCACAGTTTGCATAATGTCATAAAGGGTACTTCAAAACTTCTGGCTGTGTAAATCTCTTTTTTAAGAAACTTCTTTAGAAATATTGCTATTAACCTATTAATAATCAGTTGAATTTTAGTAATTACAAATGTACACCCATTTTTGATTTTTATAATGAGTACTGTTTAAGAATGTTTGATTGTGCAATTAATACAAAAATTAGAAAGTAAATGTAAAAATTTGTTCTAAAAGATAAGTAATGTGCCCATTTTTCTTCTTAAAAAGGTAAAATTTTTATAACTTTGGAATTTAGTATTGATATTATTTAAATAATATCAATACTGAATTCCAAAGTTATAAAAATTTTACAAAATGTAGCCTTCCTATGGTTTATTATGACATACTAGTATATATAGGTTACGAAAGCGAAAACTTATCATCCAGCTATAGATATAATGACACATTAAAATTGTTGATTTTTTTTTTAAAGTGGGGAACAAAAATAAAATACTAGTACAGTAAAAAGTGTGAAAATTGAAAATTTTGTTTTCAATTTGACAACGGCTCTGTAAATGACCTTTGTCTGAGGGACTGGTAATTATATGTTATTCAGGATCTTCACAGGGGATACTGGTCCCTGTCTGTGTTTTATATTCCCTGAGCCGTAGGCGAAGGGAATATAGAATACAGACAGGGAATATGAACCTGTATCCCATTTGAAGCCCAATTATATTCTATTGAAGTCTTATTGTACTTATATTCTAGAGTATATAATTAGATTAGACATTTCTCATGCTTTAGTTTGGAACACCCGACTATCGGAGAACCTACCATTCAACACATTAAAGCTTCCAACAAAACTTTTTATGGCATTTAAAGTTTTATAACCTTTATTTTTTTACGACTTTTTATTCCCAGCTAAACTTTTAATGATAAATTTCACTTTCGAAGTGCGATGCAAATGCCTTTGTTTGCCATTTTGAAGATTTCAAGTTATCGGTTATCTCCCTTGTTAATTTCAAGACAAAACGCAGACAGAGATGATAGATTCCGTAAAATGCATGTATTTAAAATCGATATCTTTATATTATGTTTAACTATTTATATTATGTAAAACAAATAAATTATTCAATGAATAGACACCATTTTGAAACTGGTTTCAATATCCCTGAGGTTTCACAGGGAATACTGTATGATATCCCCGTCTTGATTAATCAATCAAATTGTAGGGATTCTCTAGATACATTACTTCAACAGAATATTAGTTCTTATTTTGATATTTGGCTGCGCCGAGCTGTAGCATGGACAGTGGATTTATTATTCAATGGAATTTAGATATTAGAGCTGCATTTAAAAAGCAATTTCATACAGAATTGATAAATAAATTTATTTATATATATATCGGCGGATGTATCAGTTTGGCGAAATGCCCAATTTTTATGTATTCGGGGGAATTTCTTCGGGTCCATTTTTCCCTTAAACCACAAGTCCAATTATTTTTATCGGAGGGTATATTGGAGTTTTTTTAGTCACTTTATTCGGTAAGCTTCTTATTTTTTATTTTGATTTAAAATAAAAAAGTTCTTTGAAGTAAGATTCGCCTAAGTGAATATACAGTTTTTAAAAAAACGTACTATCCGAAAATTATAATTTTTTGAAATCTCAAGAAGAGATTTTATATTAATTTTATAGTACATTATACTTACCACATTAACATTTAATATATATATAGAATATGTTCGCGTTATTAGTGTCTCAATCGCAATATTAGTGAGATGAACTAAATTTAAATATCATGTGATATTATCATCTCACTATGATCATGTGACTATATTACCTGTATTACGTAAACCATATACCTGTAATTAATTCGCGCCAGTCTAAAAATTTTGACGCTATTCAAATCTCTTACATAGAAGAAATTTATTATGGGGTGGTGGTGGCCTGTGGTAAGTATAATGTACTATAAAATTAATATAAAATCTCTTCTTGAGATTTCAAAAAATTATATTTTATATTAATTTTGTACATTATACTTACCACATTAACATTTAATATATATATAGAATACTTACTGATTAACAAGCAGTATTCCAAGGAGGCTGGATAAATTTCTTCTTCAAACATCCATCTCTAAATTTACAATCTTATTACATACAGTTTATAGAAACTCTAGTATATAGAGTTCAGAGTTCTCTTTATACATACATACAGTTTAAGAATTAACAACAACTAACTCTGTACAATTAAAATTCTTCCACCAAAAAATAACAGCATGCAATACTAGTCTTCATTCTGTAAAAGACATATAAATAGACAATCATTTACTGTAAGAATTTATGAGAATCTAAATCTCTCAAATAAAATTTAACAAAGGTGGACTCTGTTGCCCAGTCTGCCGCTTCAATAATAGCTTTAGTCGAAGCTCCCTTGTATAAAGCCCAACTTGGTGCTATTGCTCTAGTTGAATGAGCATTAACTTTAAAATTGCTGTCAGAATATGCATTTTGAACCGTTTTAACTATCCAATTAGATATCGTTGGAGCTGTTACTGGTTTGTGTGGTTCATTCAAAGATAAAAATAATTTGCCTTTGTCTAAAGAGTCCAATTTCTCTCTGAAAACTTTCGTCTTTTCTAAATATATACCTAAAGCTCTTTTAGGGTCTAGTAACTTTTTCTCAGGAAAACAAGGAACAAATATTTTTGCCCCAAAATGATTTTGACGATCTTGTTTTGATAGCCCATGTCTGATAAAAGTTATTCCCTTCTCTTGAACTTTCATTGATTCCTGATCAATTCTAAGACTTTGAATGTCACTGCATCTACGAAATGTTGTAATAGCAATGAGAAAAACAGTTTTGTATGTTATAAACTTAATATCTGTAACATTTAAAGGTTCAAAAGGAACTCTTTGTAATGCTTCCAGAACTATCTCTAAATCCCATTCTGGTAATAATTTTACCTTTGGAGGTCTAGACTGAAAAACGCCTTTTATTAACCTTGTAATGAAAGGGTGTTGTCCAATGGGACAATTCTGATAAGGCGGTAAAACTGCTGAAAGCATTGAACGATATCCAGAAATAGTTCTGTATTGTAAACCAGACTCGAATAAAAATGTCAAAAAATCTGCAATTTGATCTAAAGTTGCTGTATATGGATCAATTTCCCTTTCACTACACCAGCTATTGTATTTATTAAATTTGTTGACATAATCTTTTTGAGTGCCTTTTCTCCATGATGCAGTGAGTAATTTTCGAGCTGATTCAGAAAAACCCTCTGTTTCAAAGTTTCTGTTGAGAGGAGCCATGCTGTCAGATTTAACATTTGAGGATTTGGATGATAGATCCTTGTTTTCGGTTGATTTAACAGATTTTCCAAAATTGGCAACTGTATTGGAGGAGCTATTAGCAGTTCTAGAATCTGAGGATACCAATGTCTCCTGGGCCATTGTGGGGCTATCAAAATTATTGTACAATGGAACTGCTTCATATATTTTAACACTTTCGGTACTAGACAAATTGGGGGAAATGCATAAGCAAACATGTTCTCCCATGATATTGTCAGTGCATCCAGAGCTAATGCACTTTGGTGTGGAATCCATGAGCAGAAAATCTCTGTCTGTTTGTTCTCGGAGGAGGCAAATAGATCTATCATTGGATTTCCCCATAAATGAAAAATCTGACTGACAACTGATTTGTTCAAAGACCATTCTGTTTGGCGAATTTTCACTCGACTCAACTGATCCGCCAATAAATTTTTCTTGCCTACAATGTGAGCGGATTTCAAAACTATCCCATTCTGAATGGCCATCTGCCATAATTCCCATGTCAAATAGCACAGGTTTGGTGATTTTGTCCCCCCTTGGCGATTGATGTATTGCACGACACTGGTATTGTCGCTCCTGATCAATACACACTTGCCTTTCACTTGATTCAGAAAATGTTTCAGAGTTAAAAACACAGCCTTCATTTCCAAGCAATTTATATGCCACTTTTTCTGATTTGAATTCCACTTTCCTTGAAATATCTGAGTCCCAATATAACCCCCAAAACCGCTTTTGGAAGCATCTGTCGTGATTGTAACAGTGCTTTGAGGTGACACTAAAAATTGGCCTTTCTGCGTGTTGGCTGAATTTAGCCACCACATCAGATGCGATTTCAGATGTTGAGTACACGGGACATGTTGATCCAAATTGCGAGAAATTGGTTTCCAAAAACTCAAAAGATGTAATTGAATAGGTCTCATGTAGAGACGTGCATTTGGTATAAGATCTATACAAGAAGCCATTACTCCTAGCACTCTCAGAAAATCCATTGCTTTGGTTTGCCCTGAGAACAATTTCTGAATCAGAGTCTGTAGATTCTGAATTCTTTCTGGAGTAGGAAGTACTAGACCTTTGTCCAGAAGGAAAAGACCCCCTAAATAAGTTACTGTTTGACTGGGAATTAGAGCTGATTTTTCCATGTTTATGATGAAACCTAGTGCAACTATCAGATCCAGGCATTTCTGTCGATCTTGAATCAGATGCGTTTTGTTTTGGTTCACAATTAGCCAATCGTCTAGATAAACTACTAGACGTATATTTTGGGTCCTCAGATAGGCTGCTATCACTGTTACCAATTTTGTAAAAATTCTTGGTGCAAAAGTCCCCCCGAAACACATGACTTTCCATTGGTAACACTGATTGTTTACACAAAACCTCATGTATTGTTTGTGTTTTTGAAATATTGGTACATGAAGGTACGCATCGGATAGGTCTAGAGATATTGCCCAATCGTTTGGTTGCACTAGATTTATCACTTTTTTCATTGTGTCCATTTTGAAATGTATTTTCTTTAACTGACTGTTTAGGGGTTTCAAATTTGTCACCATTCGCAACTTGCCGTTCTTCTTGGGTAAAAGGAATAAGGTACTGTAGAAACCTGTTATTGCTTGAGGAAAATAAACTTTCTCTATTACATCTTTTTTTAATAAAATATCTATTTCCCCCATGAAAATACCTAAATTTTCTTTTGAAACATAAGTCTGTTTGATCCCTGTCCAAGGAGGTTTCACTATGAATTCCAGTTTGTAACCCTCCTCTATTATCGAAAGAACCCACTTGTCTGACGTTATTTTCTTCCAATTTCGAAGAAATAGTGACAGACGACCCCCGACAGGTATTTCTGGACACATCATTAGTGTACTTACTTCTGAGTCAGCTGCCCCGTTTCTTAGGAATCCGTGGCAAAGATCCCCATGAACTTTTACCAGTAGTAGTTGCATCATTCTTCTTGGTGCCATCCTTTGCACCCCCAGAATAATTGTTACGCTTGAAACCATTCTGATTCTTTTGGAATCGACCATATATATTTCTCACAGGTACTGTGGAGGTAGCAGTAGAGCTAACCTTAGCTATCTTATTGAAAGACCCAAGGTCTTTAAATTCAACTTCAGATTTTCTCTTTCGTGAAAATTCTGGTATCAAATCAGAAATTTTCTTTTTCTGACTTTTTCTCCTTTCTAGAAGATTATCAAGATGACTACCGAAAAGTCCATCTCCAGTCAATGGCAAATTTTGCCATTTCAATCTGATATCTTTCAAGCTAGATAAACCCGAATCTTCAGCTGCAGCTTTCCTTCTAATAATATGCATGAAAGCTCCAGTACGACCTGCTAAATCTAAAGATTTTGTGGACATGGCAAAAACATCTCTAATAGTCTGACAAGCTTGTTCCTTGTCAATCTCATCTTCCTCAAGACCCTTTAATAAGGATGCAAGTGCCTGTTGAATATATAATATAGATATTATATTCATACGAGCAGAAGCCTGCCCTTGATAACCTAATTTCTCAATGGTTTTATAGGGTTGGGAAAATAAAGATCTATGGATATCCCAGTTTTTGACAGCTTTTTCACCATGAGTTCTAGACAACATTGTCTCAAGTAAATCGTCCAACGAAGGAACCTCCAAAAAGTGTTCTGAGCTTTTATGTAGAGGAAAACAAGTCTTATAGTCCTCTTTGTAAGCTGTCAATTTATCAGGATTCGAACTACGCCATGAGCTCTCTAAAATTTCTACTTGCGCCTGATCAAGAACTAGCCCTACACTAGATTCGTGTTTCTTAACCTCATCTTTAAACACTTTAGAGAGTAGGTTTGACCGTTTTTCTATAATTTCATCAGATTTATTTATATTAGCATTTGTGTTTTGACCCTCTATACAAGAATCATTTGACACTACATGTTTGAGAAACCTGTTGTTAAAAGGTTTATTTACATTAACATTGTCAATATTTAATACATGCTCTCTCACTGGGCTTTCCCCAATGTCATTATCAGAATCAATATCAGATAAATTTTTGTCAAAATTATCTCTTTCCTCCTGATTCACTTGAAATGAGATCTCCGACCTTATGTCGATATCTTGGTTTCTGCTAATTCTCGGGGACCCTAGATCCTCGTCTAAATTAGCTTCAAGTGGAATGATTTGTTTTGGTGGTCTACGCTCCCCTGATGGGACGTTATCCACTCTAGAATCAGATCTAGGCAGAGCTAAACTCTCCTTATTCTGATTAACTGACACTTGTGTAACTAATTGGAAAATTTGATCCAACTTACTATTAAAATTAGACTCCAGAGCGTCTAATCTAGCATCGTACTGAGCCTGCATATCTGCCTTAGACATACGTTTCTTCTTGCCCGTCTTAGCCCCAATTGTTCGGGCACTTTTCGCGTGTTTGTCAACATCCCCAGACAAAACACCTAAATTTATTTTCTGCGGAACTGTAGTAGTCTCGGACTCTAATTCCGAATCTACACTATCCATTCTCTAAGAGATAAACTCTAACCAAAAATTATTTTAGAAGTTGAAAGAAAAGCAAATGAGACACCTTTTCTCTTCAACGCAAAATTTTAGACTGGCGCGAATTAATTACAGGTATATGGTTTACGTAATACAGGTAATATAGTCACATGATCATAGTGAGATGATAATATCACGTGATATTTAAATTTAGTTCATCTCACTAATATTGCGATTGAGACACTAATAACGCGAACATATTCTATATATATATTAAATGTTAATGTGGTAAGTATAATGTACAAAATTAATATAAAAGCCGGCATTTGTAGAAAGGCTCTTTGGGGATTTTATATTTTTGTAAAACATGCTTCTCTGCGAAACTTTAAGTTTTATCTTGAATAAAAGTTCAGATAACTAAAATTATAACAAACTATATTATGAAAATACGGATTATTCAAACATATGCCAGGAAAAGCGAACTAAAATAGTATTTTCCTTTTACATACCTCGAAAAATTTTAAGGCGTATACATATACCGGATGCCTTGTAACTCCTCTAGACTATTCATATAATAGACTGGGTGCTAGGGACAGTCGTTGCTTGCTAGATGGATAGTGTAGCGTCTGATCTTAATCTGAATAAATACGATGCAGGACCAATACTAGTATAGACGCATCGGAAGAGAGCTGCTGCTTAGTAGCAGGTCGGTAGAGCTTCATTGAAGCTATCAATTGTCTTTCTGCGCACTGTGTCTTCCAGTAGCTTATTCCAGTGGACGATTGTGTCAACAAAGAAAGAGTTCCTGTATTGGTTGCATTTGGATGATGGTACAATAAAAGTCCTAGTGTTGTTTGGTTCCTGACGGTCTATAATGTTATTAGTCAGGCAGTCTTTGTATTTAACGGAACGGATTTGCCTCTTTGGTCTAGCTGGTCTGATGTAAGCTTCCTGGTCTACGTCAACGAATATACATGTACGTATATAAATGTGTGGTGTGTCAACTCGGATTTCAATATGCTCATAATTAAAAATGACGGATAATTGAATTATTACACTACTACTCATAAACAATGTCACAGTTCAGCCAGTACAGCCTACAGGTTACCAGTTTTAGTGTATGGCCACGAGTGATTAAGGTAACATGCAGTTTTTAACAGGTCTACCTAACTACGCATGCAGTAATAAAGTGTAAAGCCTGCCATCGTACATTATATTTAAGGTTTTTTTTTGGTGTAATATGATGTAAAAAGAGTTTTAGAAGGAATTCTATTCCAAGTCAACTGCCCACCCCCCCAAAATGGTCAACTTGTCCCCACTTTTTTGGTCAGTGGGTCCCCAATATGGAAATCTGTATTGTCTGAGTCATCATGCATTATACATATATGTAATAATTACATATAATGCATATATACATCTCTGACAATAACCAATTGACGACTTGCCAATTTAAAAAAAATACCACATAGTGTCAACTTCCGGTACTAAAAACTGCGGCTCTAGTCACAGTTTGTCCTGGTAATTTTCACGCTTCAGGTGTATGACAGGTGTCAATATCTGAGTGCATTTTTAAAACCCCCTGTTGTGTTAACATGATCCTAAATTAATTAACTGATTAACTGATGTTTATTCCCCCATTTACCTGATGCTTATCTGAGGTAGAACGATTTCTAGACGATCCGTCCCCAAACCAATCCGTCCCCTACTAGCCCTAGTCGAACGTCCCTGGTCGGACTGGCCCCAGTAAAACCAAAGGTAGGGAAAATAAATAAAGAAGGTAGGTAAAATATATAAACAAAACATTCATAAGTAGTATTTTTAAGTATGGAAAGTATGGTAGTACACCGGAATTCACTATTTTTATTGCCGAGTATGGATGCGAATTTTGTGACCATGATATAGATAATGGTTGCTTTAAAGTCTTCTGAAGAAAATTATAAAGATTTTTTTTCATTTTGCGGATATGTAATTGTAAAACCAAACTTTGGCAAAGGTAGGTAATATAAATAAAGCGGGTAGGTATAAATATATAAAAAGTCATATTTTTAATTACGCCGATTATGCATGTGAATGTGTCCATGATTTAGGATGATTTGCGATATTTTGTCTTTATTTTTATGTATTGTTACTTCTTTAACTACGGTATGGTTTTATGTGTACGTTTAATTAAATTGTAATTGTTATTTAGTATTGATCTTTTTGAAACCTGTAATTTGTAACCAACATTTGACACGTGTCAGATAATAGTAATAACACGGTAGAGACAGTAGTAATAATTTTATTCTTTATTATATTTAATATTGATAACAATAACAATCATAAAAAGCATGAAGAACATGATAAGAAACATAAGTTTTTCAAAGTTCCGGTGCTGGGTCTGCTTGTGGCTCTGGCTTAGGCTCATTTAGGTCATCTAAGTCAACTGGCTCGGCACATTCACAACAGTGAAATGTATAATCATAATCATAATCATGTTTTGTTTCTGTTGCTTATGGTTATAGTAACATCCACTAATGAGGTAAAATAGATGAAAATTTAAATGGAATAGACAAACAATACAAAAACAATGCAATCTTCATTTCAGTATCATAGTCTTTTAGTAATGATAGCCATAGTGTTTTTTTTAACTGAAGTAAAAGGGGATATAAACCATGTGAAACTGGAAATAAGTCAAATTTTAAAACATTTGTTAGACATATTAGAATCGAAATAGATTATTGGGAGCGGGCTTTATCGCTCGGTATAAAATATTGACAAATATAAGGTCTGACCATGTTCTAATTCCCATAAAGCCAGCTCGCAATAATCTATTTCTTAATTAGAGTTGATAAGTCACATTCTGAAGTGATGTGTGTAATACAATAAAAAAAGAAATAGAGGAATTTTGTAATGCAGGGTTCTCCCCAGAAATTTTGGAAAGCACTGTGGTGTCGTGTTTTAAAAAGGGTCCAATCTTGCACGTTACATCGAACATTTTAGTGCTTTACATGGATTTGTGTGTGTGTGTTATCTCTAACATGGGCGGAGGGGGAGGGGGGGGGGGGGGTGACTTTGTTGAATTTAATACATGCAATAAATGACATAGTATAACATTTTTTCTTAATTTGTGTTAAATTATTGGCATACATAACAGATGATAACAGATATAAATACAAAGCTACTATTTAACAATGGCACTTATATAAAATAACACTAAAGCTACACCAGCAATGTGCCATGTACAAACATTGCATTATCTTGACACCTGTCTCATTTCCTTTTTTTACAACTTATTTTTTTCACTCAATTACATTTTTTTGATTTAGTTCAGTGTGTTATTGAACGAATTTGGTAGTGTAGTTTATAACAAGCAAAAAATATAAGTTCTATTATACTCAATTTTAGACACAGTCCAACACATTGAAAAGTTCTGTAATAAATTTTTACAAAAAAATAGGTTAAATAAATTTGGTTTCTCATTTAATAGAGTATTAATTTCCATTATTTTCTGCAAAATTTAAATTCAAGGGTGTAGAGATTTATATATAAATTGTTTTATTTTGTTAAAAATATATTAAAAATGTTTGTATAGCAGTTTTTGGTAAATTATTCTACACCAAGAACACAAAATACATCTATACTGCATAATAATCACTAATGCAGGGGAAGCAACTCTGGATTGTGCATGTGCATGGTGCTTTCAGCAAATTTATCAGTGTACATTTTAATGCATATTTATGCATATCAACCACAATTTAATTACAGATAGTTTAATAATTCTGCTAATTTCTGCTCAAATAACATAATTAAAATGTACAATACCAATACCAATATTTTTATTCCAATTAAGGTCCCACAAGGGGCAATGACAAATAATTTACATGTATGATTAATGAACAGTACATTACAATTTTAACAGAGTTACACAAGTTGTAATAGTGTTAAACATTTTTATAAAATTGGTGTTGTGTGCACAGTGTGACAAGGTTGAAAACATAATATTATTCATAATGTTCGTATTTAAGTCACCGGACGGTGCTTAAGAATTCTATTGAACAGAAAAAGTGTTTTTCACCAAGATTTGATGTTTATTTTATATCGTAGTAGTAGTGTAATTATCTATCTGGGAGAGACACCAGGGGGCGGTGCTTGTTAGAGTCATGGTAGACTCTCCCCGTGTCTAACCCAGAAAGACAAGGATTTGTTTGGCCGAGAGAGGTTACCTTACTGGAGAAAACGCCAGGGGACGGTGCTTAATCTTTTAGATTCTCCCTGTGTCTTGCCCAGAAAAGTAAGCAGTATTCATATACATATATGCATACACATATACACATACATACAGTGTATACATACACATATAAATATGTCAATTTCATAGTTATCTACAAAATTTATAAATAAAGTTACATAATTCTTTAAGTATGTTTTTGTCTTCACAGTTCATTATCCAGTGAAATTTTTCCTGCACAGTTAAATTTAGAGAGTTGTTACATGTTAAAGCAACAGTGTTTAGTAATGCTTGTCGGTTATCTGCAAATTTGTTGCAGACAAGTAAAATATGGATTTCATCCTCAATTTCTCTCGAGTCACACTGGGCACACAACCTTTGGTGTGGAGGTATACCCTGATATCTACCTGCCTCAATATTGAGGCGATGAGCTGAGGTTCTTAGTTTTGTTAAACTCCTCCTATGCTCAAAGTTTTTGATAATGGAAAGATAACATTCATATCCAAAGTGTTGCTTAATGGAAGTATAAGTTCGCAATTTTCCATCAGAAAATTGGGCCCTTTGATTAATCCATAGTTCCAAAAATGTTTCTCTTATGAGTTTATTGAGTTTAGCTTTAGAGGTCCTTTTATCTTTCAGTTGGTTAATTACAGGAAAATTTTGAAGTATACATAGAAGTGATCCATACCATGAAGATTTTTTTTGCTCATAAAGAAGTTTTGATTGTTCATAGGCCTTCTGTAATAAAGGAAATTTTTTAAAGTTTTCAAGGCGTTGCCAGTAATTCAAGATGTTTTTAATTATATCATAATGGAGTGGAAAACGTCCAAGCTCTGACAACACAGCAAAATTTGTTGTTTTTCTATGGACCCCTAATATGAACTTGCAAAATTTTGAGTGTAATTTTTCACAAATAATATTTGAGTAAATTTTATCTGGTGTTAAAGAACCATTTCTAAATCGGGCTGTATTTGCGTTAAAAGTTCCCCATATTTCACAACCATAAAGTAAGATTGGCTTAACTGTATGGTCAAAAACATGGATACTTGTTTTTGGATCTGGATTAATACAGAGAAAATCTTTCTGTAGTTTAAAATAGGCCTTTAGGCTTTTTTTATAGAGTTCATCTTGAGCATAGGTGCACTAAAGTGCACTCCTAAGTATTTACAGTGTTGAACACATTCTATCACATTATCTTTGTAATTAAATTTATGTTGTAGGTGTCTGCCTGCTTTGTTGAATATCAAAACTTTAGTTTTAGTTGGGTTAACTGTCAAGCACCAATCATCACAGTATTTATCAAGAATATTAAGTTTAGCTTGCAGACCTTCAGCTGTAGCAGATAAGATAATTATATCATCTGCATACATAAGAGAATGAACTGGGTTTTCATTTAATAAGACAGGGTCTGAACTATTTTTTATTTAATCTGTAAAATCATTGATAAAAATTTTAAAGAGGTTAGGGCTTAAGTTGTCACCCTGCTTTACTCCTACTTTAGTGGGAAAAAAATGAGTAATTCCATTTTTAATTTTAACACAGGACCTGCTTATTTCATACATTTTGCTTATAATGTTATAGAATAAAGATCCTACTCCAATTTGGAGTAGTTTAATTTTGATTCCAGTGTGAATGACAGTGTCAAAAGCTTTTTGAAAGTCCACAAAGCAGGCAAACACCCTGCCATTTTTTGAGTTACAATATGTGTCAATAATACATTTGAGTATAAACAAATGATCAGTTGTTCTTGCCTTTTTTGTAAATCCAACCTGACATGTGTCAATAATGTTAAGTTTTTCTAAAAAGTTATCAAGTCTGTTATCCAATATTGAATTAAAGAGTTTTCCAATAGCGCTTGTGACTGAAATTCCCCTGTAATTATTTGGATCAGATATATCTCCAGATTTATGTATAGGAGTGATATAACCAGCTGCCCAATTTTTTGGATAGTTACCACTGGTTAAACAAGCATTAAAAATTTTTTCAAGGCTAGGCAGTAGCTCATTTTGAGCACATTTTAGCATGTTGTTGGAAATTTTATCAAGTCCAGGAGATTTACCATTTTTAAGTTTAGAAATGGCTTTTGAAATTTCAGCTTTACTGATGTGAAAGTCCAATTCATTAAAGTTTCTTTGATTTTGCAACATGTCAAGTTGGACCTCAAGATCTTTTAACCGTCCAGAAAATTTTTCTTCAACTTGATTTAATTTTTCAAAGTGTGAAACCCATGCAGATGGGTCAACAGCAGAGCTCTTTAGGTCTTTTTCTTTCTGTTGTCGGAGGTCATTAACAAGATTCCAATAAAGTTTTGGATTATTATTGTGTAATGAGTCTAACTGATTTATAATAGATTCTTTGTATTGCTTATACTTAAACTTTCGCAGTTTGTAATATTCTCTCTGAAGCTTGTAATAATGGTTTTTAACAGAGGTGTCTTTAGGGAATTTTGAATATATTTTCCCATAACTAATCAAATTGTTTCTAGTTTTTTTCAAATCAGTATGAAACCATTTTTTGTTATGTGAGGTTTCCTTTTTTGTCAATCTACATTTTTTTTAATGAAGAGTTTGCCGCTGAAAGTATAATGCCAGAGAGCTCTGCTGCCGCATCATCTACATGATCTACCGAGTTCCCATAATTGGAGTGATATTAAAATTGTTTAGTTGATTTTGAATTTCTGTGGAGCACACTGCAAGCTTGAATTTTTGTGATGCCTCTTCATTCCAGATATAATTTGGTGATAAAGGTAAAAGGGATGTATAGTAAGTTTTTTTTTGTACTGTAAATTTGGCAGACATTGTCCATTCAAGCCTACAGTGGGCATCCGATAAAGTAGGTATAAAATCAACAACTTTAAAATGTAAAACTTGACTCAGGATATCCTCCGACACCATTACGTAGTCTACTACACTTGCTCCATTTGGAGTGTAACATGTGTAGTGGCCGAGCATATCCCCAAGGACCCTTCCATTTAAAATTCTGATCTGCTGACTTATGCAAAGATCAAGCAGGTCCTTTCCTCTAGCATCTAGTGTAAGATCTGGGCTAATTCTTCGTGTTATATTTCTGTCAATGGGGTAGTTGTATGTGGGAGAATAGTTATTTTCATCATTAGTTATAAAATCTGACTCAGAAGCAGTTCTAGCATTAAAATCGCCACAGAGTATTATGTTACCCATGTCTTTGAATTTGCTTATATCTTTTTCAATACAATCGAGTATGTCTAAACTGAGTCCCTGGGTATATGCTGAGCCACTAGGTATAATAAACTAAACATATATACAAGTCATCAGAGAGACCGAAGAAATCTTTCTCTAGTTTGACCCATTGATATTCATGGCTAGTATTTTGTAATATTTTAACATAATTTTTTAATTCTGGTTTTCTAAGAATTGCTAACCCACCAAAGTGACGGTTATTTTTCTTTGATGTTGGTCTACATATGCCATGGTAATGGAAAGAGCCAATGGAATGAATTTCTGCATTGTTCCCTACATGCGTTTCTGCCAGAAAGACAAGATCAAATTTTTCTATTTTCTTTAAGAAAAGAGGGTCAATTATTTTGTTATTGCTTTTGGATTTTAACCCTCCAATGTTCCAAAAGCACATTTTGATTGAGGTACCCAATCTAGTTTTTATTGGCATTATTATTTTTATTGCTGTGGGTCAAGGGGTCTGTGTGTTATTGAGAGATCTCTTCGGTTCCCCTTTGCAACAACTATTCAATAGATTAATAATGAATGATGCAATATAGAAAAAAAAATACAAAATTAAAAGTTAGGTCGATATTCAAATCTGATATTAACTATATCACTAATGAATTGACTTGAAATATAATTGTGCCTCTGTATCATTTGTCATCCTGTTGTCTACGTAATCTTCGACCAGGGGATTTACTTCTTGGATGGCGAGGTGGCAATGGTATGTTCAGAGCGATATGTATAGCTTTCCTGATGTTCACAGCTAAGAATGAAATACCCTTTTCATTGAGGTGAATACCATCTTGTTGTAAGAGATCTGCATTTGGGTAACCATTTGTTAACATGTTAGGATGTTCCGCAAAGTACACATTATCCACTCCTAGAAATTTCTGTTTTAGTAGAACATTAATGATTTGAGCAGATGATGAGTTATTTAGCGAGTCACGTCTTGGAGTTGTGAATGAAATAATTATTTTAACCAAAGGCCATTTTGCACAGGTAGTTGTTACGAGTTGAAACAGATCATTTACACACTGTTCTGGCTTTTTTCTCTTCAAGTCGTTTGTGAGGGAATGAAGAACCAAAACTGTTGGTTCTTCTACAACTGTATCCAGGAATTCTGATGTTTCGTTCAATGTGTATTTGATTGCTTTTTGAACCTTTGCCACATGTGTTAATTTGTCTGCTTTAATGCCTTCAATATTGGACGTACCTATAAGCAGAACTGATGGGAGAGCTGTGGGTTGTGGATCTTGATTCCTCATATAAGGCTGAGGTGCTGGTAATGACAAAGCCATAGTAGTTTTCATCTGTATTATTTCATCCTTGGCCATATTGAGTTTTGCTGTCAGATCTTGGATGGTTTGATGTTTCATTTTCTGAGTTTTTGTCATGTATTTGTCTCTGCATGTACTCAAGGTCTTCATGTAAATTTGATTTTACAGTTTGAAGTTGCTGGCCCAAATATTTGTTTTCTTCTTTTAAATTATGGATTCTTGTTTCAAGTGAAGATATGGTCTCAAAGTTTACAGTTTTTGTCTTGTCGACTGATTTGTGGGATTTAATTAGCTCGATTATTTCATTTTTACTATTTGTCGTTGCCTGTTCAAGCTTATCTAGTGCACTAACAAATGCATTTTCCAGCCTGTCTAAGTCTGATTTATCTATAGTGTTGTTATTCAGATCACTAGATATTTTAGTAGCAGTTTTATCAGTGCAGTCATTTTTGTTTGAAGATGAGGGTGGTTTCTGATTGTTGTCACTGTATGGTAGTTTAACTTGAGTCTGTTCATGTTCTTTTGCTTGTGTTTCTTCATTGTTAGTAACAGTCTGGTGTTCTGGCTTTTCATTGTCTAAAGGACCAGAAATGTGGTGAATGATTGACATCAAATCTGGGAAGTCGGTTGTTGCAAAGTCAATGTGATGGTTGCCTTGGGCTTGAATAAGACCAGACTTCACAAAAAAATTTATTTTGTATTGTCTTTCACCTTGGCTGTTCTTTACATCGATTGAAATGGATTGGAGTTTTTGACTGGATGAGATTGTCTTGGGACTGTCAACCCAGGATACCATTTTGTCAATTTGTTTACCCATGAGTTCATAATAATACAGATTAAGAGTTTTGATCCAGGGGATAATTCTGTTATGTACAGTACGAAAAGCTACCATTCTTGCTTCTGACTCATAATTTGTTGGGTCAATTCGTTCAAAGAGACAGCGATTTGCTTTTTCTGTACTGGGGTCGGAGAGTTTTGCTGGTAAACAATCTGGCGAGTAATGTTGTTCAATTGCATTACTTGAGAGAAATGATTGTATTTCGGGGTTTTCAAAGTCAATTGGCATCTTGTTTGACAAAATAACTACACTAGAAATATTCGGCAGATCAGGATTTTGTACAAGAAGGTATTGCAAAATTTCTGCTGAAACTGAAAGTTGCAATTGCCATGACCACCATTTGCAAATTTTTTGTGGGGGAACCAAAGGAAATTAAGTGTTAACTCCAATTATAGTATCCACAAGAAATGAATGAAATCATTCAAAATTAAGCTTAATTTGTCTAATTTTATTAAAACTTTTGTATTAAACGTATACAAATAAGAAATCAGTATGGTTCTGACGAGCACTGATGTTTACACCTGTCCGGGTAATGACCCGAGGTATTAATTAACAGAATGTATTGTCCACAGCTTTAATCAGTTGAATAAACAATACAACAATAAATAGTGATAAGTGGATAGCACCGCAGCATGAAATTAGACCACAGTGGTAGATCAGATAGTGCTGCGGTGCTTAAAGGGCATGGGGAGAACAGTGTAACGCCACGCTTTACCATCTCACAGTACTGATTCTTTGTTATACCTTTAATTTAATTGCAGATTATTTACATAATTTGAATATTAAGACACGCATGAATACAAAAAATTATAGAATTAGATTATACATATATCTGTTAGTGTAACCAATTTTCTTGGCATATCAATTTAAATTGAGCCAGCCTTTATATAACACAATATTACTGGCAAAAGAATATACTGTTGTATCATGTGTATATTTTACCTGCCAATATAATGATTAAATTTAAGAATTTATTAAATTATTTTATGCATATATCTGTAACAATTCCAAACAAATTATCAGAACATGAATGAAAAATAATAAAATTTACCAGTGTTGCATAATTCTATGCTGTTACAAAGTACCTTCGCATTTGTAACACTGTAAAGCGTGATACTTTTCAATGGCAATCTACACAATGGTTTGATGCATCCATTTTGGAAACAACAAGAAACAAATTGGAAATGGTTTTATATATTCATGATATTATAACTTCAAAGTCGGCTTTGTGTTGTTTCAACATTCCGATTGAGAAAATATACTTTGAATGCAAAACTAAAGGAAGCCATAGCTTGATCATGTTTGTACACCTCATAATTTGGTTAATTATAACACATTTTGGATCCTTAGTGCATTCAGGAGTCCTGTGTGGTGTTTAGACGTACCGGATCTTTCATGTTCAATTAATGATGTAGTATATATACATGTATTTGACATTACTAGTATTTGTAAAGCCTATAAATCATCACATTGACCATTGAAAAAACCTTACATTGATTTCTAACACACTGTTCACATGTTATATTAAGTATGTATGGTATAATAAAAGGTAGAGGGATCGATAAAAATATGGCAAAAACAGGAACCTGGGAAGTTTACTGACAAAAATTAACCTAACTCAGCATACTTGTCAGTCATACATGTAGGTTTAGTGAAAAATATAGCAAATACAAAATAACTTAAAATTATTAAACCTTTTAAAAATTTTTCATTAAATAATTGCAACCCTGAAAGCTGGACTTGTTTTATAAAAGATGCATAAATTTTGTTTTATAATGTGAAAGTCTATGAAGGTATGTTCCTCCCATCTTTATGTTTTTCGTGCCACACCTGTTGATTGGATTGTAAAAGATGTGTTGCTTTTGACACTCAGCCAGGCCAACTACCTGTAAAACCTCTCTTCAGGCCTTCAGGGACGGACAATTGACACAATAATCCACACTTTGTTGGTTGTTGTTTAATTTACCAACAATAGTATAACCTGTTCAATGTACGATTGTGTGAAACAAATGAAATTGGGACATCAATGTAATGATGTCAAAATCTTATGCATTTGAAATATTATATAAATATGAAAGTTATTAATAAGCATACATGTATACTGCATGCAGTGTTCTTCCCAGGCCCTTTTAGCTTTATTTTTTTTGCTGCGATGCAATCTGATCTACCAAGATGTTTTAATTTCATGCCCTTGTGTCAGTGACACTTGTCGGAATTTCCTCTTGTATTGTTTATTCATTGGATTAAAGCTGTGAGCAATACCTTTCGTTAATAAATGCCTCAGGTAGTGTTTACATGGACAGGTGTAAACATAATCATGACATCGGCGCTTGCTAGTCCAAATGTCTAGTTACCCTTAGATTAATTCATTAATTACCTAACCAGACTGATGTACCAGTTCAGAGTTGCTTCCCCTGCATTGGTGTCTTATGCAGTATAGGTGTACTTTATGTACATACATTGTAGTTGGTGTAGTATTTCAACCAAAAACTGCTATCCAAACATTTTATTTATCTTTTTAACAAAATAAAAGAATTAATATATAAATCTTTACCTCCTTTATTTAAATTTGTCAGAAAGTGATTGAAATTAATCACGTGAAATTAATACTCTGTTAAATAAGAAACCAAATTTAATCACACCCAGTTGTTGTGAAAGTTTTTTCCATGTGTTTAACTGTATCTAAAAAGTGAATTATAATAGAAATTATATGTATTGCTTGTTGAATTATACCCTTTACTACATCACAATGTTCAATAACACACTTAACCGAATGAAAAAATGTAAGAATATAAAAACAATGAGTTTTACAAAAAGGAAATGAGACAAGTGTTAAGATAATGTAAAATGTTTGTATATAGCAGACACATAGCTGCTGTAGCTTTAGTGTTATTTGTCATGATGAGTGCCAATGTTAATACGTAGCTTTGTACTGTTATCTGTTATCATCAAAAAGCAATGTGATGGTTTACTTGTTTCCCTGAAAATTGAACATCCAGTGAATCTTCTTCAATTTTATTCAGATTTGAGTTCAAAATTCTTTTTATTAAAAAAAGTAGAAGAGAAAACACTACTTTTGTCAGCTATGTAAAAATCAATGGGAAATTGTATTCTATAGGCAATGGTACTTTTACTTTCACACTACCTTTTTAAAACACTTAATTGATTAAGATGCTTTTTACAAACATTTTCCAGATTTCGTTATCATGTTGGACTTTTCCAAGATTTGGAGGAAAAATTTATCAGAAAATTTGGGATTTTAGGACAAAATCATAGATATATACTGTGGAGGGTCTGTGTTGACAAAAGAGGCTATGGGGTCCAAATGTAAGGTGGCCTGCAGAGGGTTGTAAGAAAGAGAGGGCATATCGAGTGGAATATATGATTAGGCACAAATTAAGTCCTATTGATATGCCAAAGGTAGATAATTGAATGCAGCCACCTATGTCACCATAAGATATGTGTCACTGATGAGCACATAGAAATAGAAGCCCACAGTATAAACCAAGAGAGAATCTATTGTAGGGAATAGGGCCATTTTATGTCATGAACAAAACTGTTTAAGGTGTAAAATTTTATTTTCTTGCAAAATTAACACTTAGCTGTCCATTTCCTTTGGCATATAAATGATCTGTATTATGGGAGGACAGTTTTTTATTTGCCGTCTTCTGAAGTTCATTTTGTTCATAATCTGTCTTCTCTTGCTGAGTTGTATAAATATCAAATAGGTATTTTCTTTTATTTGAAGCAGCTATTTTATATGCAGTATCTATTTATACTCCTTTTGCAACCTATCAATTTTTTGTATTGATTATAGAGATTGTTCAAAAGTAGATCCCATGGTCAGAGGTATAACAGACTTTGACATAAGAGAAGAAGAGATTTAACTGGACCTAAATTAGCTGTAAATAGCTGCATATGCACATGTACATGTATGTATGGACTCTGCCTTCAAAGTTTTTTGTTAAATGTTAAATTTTTTGGAAATGACCGACATAAACTTCTGTTGAATCCTTAACATTTCTACAGTGGATGTATTTAAATTTTTGTCTGATTTAAGGTGTTAAGTCCCAGTCGATAAATCATGCACCGTCTAATAGCACTTGCATTTTCATCTGAATTTAGGATTAACAAATTCTGGTTGGATAGCCATTCTTCCTTCTGCCTGTAATACCAGTGAATGACGCTGACACAGTTCATAATCTGTCTTCTCTTGCTGAGTTGTATAAATATTTTGCAGGCCCTTTATTGATGGAGCAGGAGTATATGTTCACAGAATTATTTTGCGAAAGCTTGTGATAGATATAGGAAAGTTGACTCATGGTGGCTTGTAAAGTTACATTCATTTTTGCAGCTTTCCAACAACATTTTTCAGTTTTAACTTCATCATATAGTTTAAACTTTTCTGAAATGTACTTGCATGAGTCATATTTAGGTGTTTTACTTTTTCCTAGCCCCCATCTCTCCCTGTTGTTATGTAAGTGTTAGGAGAAAATTAGGAGGATTCGGTTATTTAGTTAGGAGCATTTTAGGAGGAAGTTAGGAGAATTTTAGGAGAAATTTAGGAGATGATAGAGGTCAGGTGTTAAGGCTTGGGTATATAAGTACCAAGTTGTTTGTTTTGTTTAGATGGAGATGTGGCAATGTTAGAGTAGGTTCTTTGGTGTTATTATGATATGAGCCATGAGATGTTTAAGAAATAATTCACGGAGGCTGTGGTTTATCATTGTTTTACCATGGGGTGACCATTTATGTCGTATTATTTTATCCCGAGCAATAGCTCTCTATCGCTCCGTGAATTATTTCTATTCTAATAAGGCAATTAGAGTACATTTATAATATTTTCGTACCTATAGAAAACATCAATTACTCCATAAACTGGCTGTTCCGTCAATGTAACACACAATACAGTATATAGCAGCGGATAATTATAGCGTGTGTCGCTATTTATAAGATTTATATGTCATATGCAATAGCTTTCCGGTGTGAGTTACAGTTTTGTAATTGGAACAGCCATTTAAAACAAGCCCTTCTCAGCACATGTTGCTCATAGATAAATCATTTTTTTTACCACAGTTGTGGTCTCTAAGCCTTTAAAGCACGTCATATTAGAATTTTGGATTTACTAAATGGTTAATGGAATAACCTGTGACTTTGTATAAGTCTGTGTTCTGTGTTATGGGATTTATGGCGTGTTTTGTGGTGGATTATTTGTTAGTTATTCCACTATGTTGAATTATATTCAACCATTACCTCATGTGCGTTTGGCTGATAGGATTTAGAATATCCTGAATGTTATTTTGTTTGGTCGTGAGGAATTCCTCCTACTATGTTGTAAAATTGACTAGATAATTGAGATTTAATAAACTGTAGATTAGTACAATTAGTGTTTATGTGATTTTAAGGACTAAAGCCAGCATCACTGCATCCGTCTGTCCGTTTATAGTCATTTGTACTCGGCCGCCGTCACAGAAGTAGAATTTACTAAATTTTTTAAGCAAAATTTGCACAGTTTTATTCATACTGTTATATCTTCCAGTTTGTACATCTACAGTTATACACCCTGTGCTGGTATTTATGTTGTGTATATCATTAGTTTTACTTCTGATTAATCGAAATATATTTTCTTTAGTCTTGACAGCATAGGATACTGATTGAGACTGTTTGGTGACACTTGACTGTGGACGTAACAGTTTAGCTGGTGTGGCTGTCAACAGTGCCAGTTTTATCCTCATTGTACGGCACATTTTGCACAAGATTTGTCATTTTCCTGGTAAGTCTTTTATAAACAGCTTGTTTAATGTCACTTTTAACTAATGGTTCCATTTTTCTTTCTTGTTATGAGGAATACATCCCTTTATAAATCCAAATTTATGTTGTTTTTTTAAAGTCATATTTTTTAGGAATACTTGTTGATGTAAAATAGAAAAAGTTTGTATGAAATTGTTGTGAGTGTAAAGTTTTAATACATCCCAGTGTATTTATAGGGTTTGGTAAGGTCACAAGTGTAATTAGTAGTTAAATTTTTATCACAGGCCTCCCCATATATTCTTCTTTAGAACAGAACTAGATAAGATATTTCAGCTTAATTTTCCTGGACATTTACATGTATGACAGATTTTATATGTCCATTTCTGCATCTTCCTTAGTTATCAGTTAACATGATAAGCTGGAAAATTTGGTGCCTTGTCTCATTTGACATGTTTAAATTATTAAAAAAATATGAAAAAAGACACTTTTATGTCAAGAAATTTAACAAAAAAGTGATTGTTTCTGCTTTTTAAAATGTAATGGGTAGAATCTGTTTGGAACACATTGAAATGTAAGAAGGTACATGAAAAAGAGTTCTTTGTCTACTTGTTTGAAAAAAATTCATTTGTAAAGATTTCTTCTCAACTTGGGTGAAAAAAGTTTTTATTGAAGAAAATTCTCTCAATAGCCTTTGCCATCAACATGCATATATACACTTAAGTTTTGTAACATTCTAGTACAACTAAGCTTAAAAATTTTTCCATACAGGTTTTTTGTTACACAGTGGTATATTCTGATGGGGGTGTCCGTCCGTCCGCATGTCTGTCCGTCCGTTACACTTTCTGTTATTTGCAACTTCTCCTACACCACTGAATGGAATTTGATGAAACAGAATCTTTAATTGTCACATAGTGCCATTGTGCACCTGATGCAAAACATTTTGATAGGAATGATATTTGGTGTTTTCCAAAAAAAAAAAATGGACACATTTTTATCTGCAACTCTGCCTACACTAGATTAAGTGTCAATATTAGTTCATAATTAAGAACACATGAATTTTCAAAGAAATTGTGAAAGGAGGGGGGGGGGGTGGTAATCAATGGTGAGCATTGCTCACAGTTTTTTTCACTCTCGTTTAAATAATATCAAATTTGCTAGATTCTGATTTTATTTGTAACAGGTAGGATTCAATATACTAATGAAAATTCATATCCGCCACCATTTTATGAGCACAACATTTAATAGAGTACTAAAGTCCTGGTCTGCTGGTGATTGGTTGCAATATAATGATATTTTTTTATTGGAAAGCTTTTTTCAATATTCTCTCTGTTAAACTTAAAATAAAGAATGTGCAAATGAAGATATAGGAGAATTTTTTTTAAGAGATGTGTTGCAGTGCATTTTATTTAGACATTTTTCTGCGGGATTGGCATGAGATCTTGACAACTTCAATTTTGAGGTCAAAAAGCAATGCAATGGTATACTTTTTTCATTGAAAATTGCACATCCAGTGAATCTTCTTCCATTCTATTAAAGACATGAAAGATGTTTCTGGACAAAAACTCAAAAAAGCTTGCTCTGGAATATTGTTACATATCAGGTTGGTTAGAAGCCTATCGATTTTGGTGAAAATCCATCAAATTTCTTGGTGGAAATCCATCAAATTTCAAGATCACAGTCTACAAAAAATGTTAGAAATTTTTTTGCATCAGATGAGATTTGAATGGAACTTTGTGGTCACACGTTAGAAATTTTACAAAAAAGATGTTTCCCGATAATAAATCAAAGAGTTTGCATTTGATTTCAATGAAACTTTGGGATATAGTTTTGCATTAAGTGGATCAGAAGCCTATTAATTTTTGTAGAATTCTATCAAATTTAAGGTCACAGTTGCCAAAAAATGTTATACTTTTTACCAAACTAGAGGTTTCCATACAATAACTCAAAAAGTATGTATTTGAATTCAGTGAAACTTTAGAATATTATTACATAACATGTAGCTAAGAAGCCTGTTGATGCTGTAGGAATTACATTAGAGACCAAGTTCACCAGTTTACAAAAAAACCTTAAAATTATTACAACATAAGTAACACTTAAGCAGGGGTATCAATGATAGCTAGATCAATTTCTGGCCGGGTTGCACAAAGTGCAAACCCAGGTTATAGTATGGTGAAGACAGGCAGAGAAAATAGGGTATCTATTTTGTGCAATCAACTTCTCTTACAGTGTTCAAGGATTTTTTTCCTAATTTTCCAGACTTGGGAACTTAGTCATTTTTCAAAACATTTGCAGAAGATGGTACTTATATTGTGTAATCAACTCCTCTTACAGTTTTAAACCAAGATCTCTGAATCTTCACAGAAAGACTGCACATGTATTGAAGTTGTGCACCTGCAATTGGAGAATTGTTGGAGAAATTTTTTCCTTTTTTTCCAGACTAGGTAACCAAAACCTTCTTCCAACAAATTGTAAACTATTCCCTATTTATTAAGGTACTTTCTTTGCAACCCGGCCATGTCAGACTTTTGCTAATTTTTCTAGCTTAATCTTGGCAGAGCTACATGGAGCTCCCATTTCTTGTTATGGAACAGCACAGGAATTGATATTTCTAGGACAACTCATTCATGAGTTTTAACACTTTTTTTCCTAATAATTTCATTTATGACAAAATTGGAATTCCTGAAGTGCATAATTTCGGAATAAAAAACTGATATGATTCTGAAATATTACCCTATGAAATTTTAATTTTGTCAACAATGCCATGATTACACAAAAGGGTTAAAATTAATTAATTAGACATGGTACATTGTAGAAATGTCAGATAAATGGAAAAATTATTTTCCATTATCAGCTGATCATCACTATCCTGATAAAATTAATTGCAATAGCAGCTTTAGTTGGTTGAAGAAAACATTACAACAGAAAGTGGAAATAATCAAAATGTCAGTGGGGCACACTAATTACTTTAAGTGGAGAAAAATATAAGGGCACTATAAAGTGATACAGGGCTCAAAGGTGCACAGAGGCACAGTAAATTAATTGTCAAAGGCAGCCTCTTTCCATTTTACCCTATAGCTAGATGGGACATTGTCATGGCACCTACTTTTTTGTGGGTTTGGGGGTGGGAGGGTGGAAGACCTTTGAAAATCTGCAGAATAATAATAATAATAAATTCCTTTATTTCAACAGGATATAGCATATTTAGTTATCAACACTAGTTTACAATATGGTCCTGCATTATGTAAATATTTACAGCATAAAGTATAAGATTGACAATATAAACTAAATAAAATTATTACATAAACAAGGACATTAATTAACTTTAACCATTATACTGTTGCAGATATAACTGTTTAAAAGATTCAATAGTTGTACATGTTTTTAAGTTTTCTTCTAAATCATTCCATAAATAGCTTCCTGATATAACAAATGATTTTTTGTAGTATTCTGTTTTTGACTTTGGGATATTAATAATAAATTTTGGCTACTCTGTCTCGTTGATCTGGTACTTATTTGGTGTACATATTTAAAAACATTAAGATATTCTGGAACAAGCTGATTTAAAGATTTAATTTGAGTTTATTAAAAAGCCCAACAGATGGAGTCATTACACATTTCTCCTTCAAAATTATACGTGCTGCTCGTTTCTGAAGCTTAAAAATCTTATCTATATTTGCAGCATTTTTTGCACTTGACCAAATAGTACAGCAATAATTAAAGTGTGGAAATATACTTTATAAACTTTAAGTAATGCAAAACTTGACATAAAACTTTTCAACCTACCTAGAACTCCAATTTTCTTTGATATCTTCAGAAAACCTGGCAATGCTTGTCAAATAAGGTTGAGTCAACATTCCTTGTTTATGCATGTTCTATACTTGTCACTTAAGAATAGAGTCAAGAACAACTTGGCTGTAGTGAGACTCGAACCTGCAACTTCGGTGTTGACAGGCAAGTCATCTACCTAATTAATTCAGCCACTAATCTTTTTGTAAGCCTTCTGTGTAACATTACAGATATGTTTGAGGGTTTTAAAGGTTGTATTTATGAAGACACATAGGTACTTTTGTACACGACCTGCATTAGAAATAGACACCATTTAAGGATAGAAATAACAAATGAATTGTCTAAGTCTCAAAACAAAATGTTTCTGAGCATTAAAGTTGCCAAAAGACCAAATCATATACAGTATAGTATGTATCATCATGTGCAAATATTTTTTTTGAGACTAATTTTTAAATTGTTTTTAGCTGATGTTTATTTATGTACATGTATGTAATTCAAATATGGCAACAATGTAAAGGTAAATCTACTAGTCATGCTAGTATGGATTGGCAAATTTGTCATGAATGTGTTCAGAGGTTAACAAGATCTGGTTTTAATAAAATGCTTACTGTAGAAAACATAGTTTTTGTTCAGTTAAACAAACAATGTCAAAAAGATATAATGAAAGTACTTAAAAGGTTTGGTAAGTCAGAGTGTTTAATATTTATACACAAAGAAGAAATGGTTCATAAAAAGTTGGAAAGTTGCTGATCTTTCTGGTTACTGCTTATGCGCTACGTAATATTCAATTGAAGTGCTTCTCAGTAGCTGGATAGGGCACATATTTTTCAGCAGATTGGTTAGTTTTGCCTTGCAGAAGGTATGTACATTTATAAACATCTACTTTTTTTTCTTGATTTTTATGCGGTAATAAATATGTTATGAGTAATAGAACAAAAAAATGGTACCCTCAGTGTAAACCTTATTCATAGCAACAGAATAAATTAACCATTTTGTTTAACAGAAGAATTTGAAATATAGAATTATAATATATCAAGAGAAAATAATCTTCAGGGAGCTTATTAACAAAGCATCCAGAAACATTGCAAAGTCGAGACTTGAAAAAGTTGAAAATGCTGTTAACAAAGCACCCTGAAAGTTCCACATCAGTAAAAGTTGCAAAAAGATTTCGGAAAGGTACTAGTCGAAAAAATGGCTGGGAATCTAGACCTGACATAAACTTTGCAGAAACTGAAATTTGTTGAAGAGGACGCCTTTTTTTAAACTTTTTACATTTGTATCTTCTTCTCCAAAACCAACAACAACAAATTGTTTATTTGCCAATCAGGCTACCCACATGAGGCAGTAAGTAAAATTGCATTAATAAAAGACATAAGAATAATAAAATATACAAATTGAGGTTGATTATCAATGATTGGTAAATAGAAAGCAAATGACAGTTTGATTTTGCCAGATATATATAGCAATACTCCTTGGCGGCATAACACCAGCCTATGACTTCAGTTTAATTAACAATATCGAAATGGCCAATAATTACCAAACTTGCCAGGAATATAATTGTGTATTGTGCGGTTCTTTACAAAGTTTGAGTTATTTGTGCCGATCCAATATCCAAGATGGCCGCTATTGAGGACTTGGTTTAACATAGGCCCCTATGGGAAAATATACAAACAACTTCTTCGCCAAAACTGTTCCACACAATGAAACCAAATTATGCAAAAATGAAGCTTGGATTGTTATCTTATTATTTAGAGTTTTTTGAGTCAGTTGGAAAAATTCAACATGGCTGCAAGGGCCATTAATGTGTTCTGATTGGCTGAATTTCAAAATTCTTCTTTTCGCAGACCTCTTGGCAGATTGATTTGTAATATTGCAGAAATGTACCTTAAATGGTACTCTACAAAGTTTAAATTTTTTGTACCTATCGAAAATCCAAGATGGCAAACATCTTAAATTTTGTTTAACATAGGTCCCTATGGGAAAATCATACAAACAGCTTCTTTTCTGGAACTGATCCACACAGCGAAACCAAATTATACAGAAATGAAGGTTGGATAGTTATTTTAATATTTTTAGATTTTTTAGGCCAATAAGAAATTCAACATGGCTTCCAAAGCATGTTCTAATTGGCTGAATTTAAACATTCTTCTCACAAACCGCATTGCAGATTAATTTGAAATATTGTAGCAATTTGCTTTAGATGGTCATGGTCATATACAAAGTTTTTGTTTTTTGTACCGATCCCAAATCCAATATGGCCACCACTTTGGAACACAGCTTAAGGGGATGCAGGACACTTTCACTGAAAATAATGTGTCGATGAATTTTGTTTAAATTTGCCATATACAAGTAATCATAATTCAAGTTAAATTTTTGTTTTGTGGGACAAAACTGGTCAAAAAGTGCTAAAAATGGGGGTTTTTTTTGACAAAATTATCTCCCTTTTTAAAAATTTCATTTTCATTATTTTTGCCAATACTGAATTCATTTATGCGAAAACCTTTTATTTCAACTATTAATAAGTTGAAGTAATACTATAGGTATAAGTCTTTCATTATTACTTAAAATTTTATGGAAATTAAGAGTTAATAATGACAGAAATTATTATTAAATTTACCATAAATGTGATATCTATTGTGAAATTTTCACAAAATATGGCGGATGGTGTCCTGCATTACTTTTACATAAGACCCTATGAGAAAACCATACAAACAGTTTCTCCTCTGAAACTGTTTCACACCATTAAACCAATTAATGCAAAAGTGAATCTTGGATAGCTATCTTATTAGATAGTTTTAAGAGATTTTTTTCAAGCTGATAGGAAATTCAACATGGCTGCCAGAGCTGCAAATTCATTCTGATTGGCTCAAAATTTGTTTTCTCACAAACTGCTATGCAGAAAGAATTGTGATATTGTAGAAATGTACCTCAGATGGTCCTCTACTAATTTTTTTTTGTGACGATCCAAAATACAAGATTGCTGCCACCATGGAACACCGGGATTCATAATCCAACACGGATGCCATTATGTAACATAGGACTGTATGGATAAAGCATAAAAACAGCTTCTTCTTAGAAACAGCATATTTGCATAAACTCTGTTACATTAAATATTAAAATTTGCAAGAAAATGTATGTCTCTTAAAGAGTTTTTTTGTTAGTCATGTGAGCGATACAGGCTCTTAAGATCCTCTTGTTTTAGACCTCGTCGTTACTTTTTATGACATAGTCATGTGATATGCTTCCTTTCATAATATAACTAGACACCATGATCAAGCTGAAAATAGCCTTGACGAAATCAACATTAATCATTACATTTTATCTGATATATTTCACTATTTATATATTTGTTGACTTGAAATTACAATGATTGTTATTCTAGTAAAGTGCCTTTGATGGTCTTTGATAAACAAAACACGCAGTAAAACAATTGCCTGTCTTTCATAGGGGTGTACTTCGTCTAGTTAGGTTTTTATTCAATGAGGTCCCTGTTAAAAACTGCTGGTTGTTCTCTTTATGAGATGAAGTATTTGGTTGAATGGTTGTTTCATGCGCATTCCACATCTAGTATTTCATATTTGTAAAAAAAAATTTCTGTATAACCATTTTTATAAATGTTTCATTGACTATGTTTGGTGAATTTTACAAGGATTTGAGTTTGAAACAAACAGTTGTATAAAGATTATTAAAAATAAGAATAAAGATATTTACTACTTTCTAGTATATCCATAAATCTCGCGGTTTACAGAATCCTTTGGAACCAGCTGTGTGAAATAATAGGTCAAGGTTTTTTCTATGCGGCTGTTCTATCCTTTAGTTCGGTTGTTCAATAAAATGGCTGGAATACTAGTAATTTTAACCCAAAAAAAATTGTTCAACATAATTATGGACAGGAAAGTATTTTGTAGCAATTCAACTTCTTTTAAAACTATTTGAAGGATATTTTATGTAATTTTATGTTCATTCCCCTTGTTAATTGGGACCATACCCAGGGAGGGTTCCCTATGCTTGACCTACAGAGCTGGGGAGACCCTCTCGTTTGGATGTTGTCAGGTCATGATACTGAAGCCTGGCTGTGGACCATAGTGAGTAACATGTTTTGAGAGTTTTGTTTTGTAGATTTCTATAAAGAGTAGGCTCATTGTAGCCACTGCAAAAGGCTAAGTTCTCCGTCCCTACCTAAAACTCCATACCTTTCCAGTAAGCAGTCTAAATCATGTCCCCTGTGTCCTATCTCAGCCCCTTTTTCTGTTGCTTTATTGTTTGATATCTTATTCTCATTATAAATATATCTGGGTGCAAAGCAAACATCCAATCAATCAAAACTCTGTTAACGTTTATTGTATGTTAAATTGTAACTAAATGTATATTACTATTATTAGTACATGTAAAAATTACATTGGACATTTTCATTTGTTTCCATATAGGTCTAGGAAAAAAGGTTAATTTCTTAAATAAATTATAACCTTCCTGTACTTTGTTACAAAATTAAAGCCAAGGTCAAATTTGACTTCTTTGAAGCTCTAACTAGTCTTTTCTCTGTCTGTGTCATAATTCTCCTAAATGACGTCATTTCTTTAGGAATAATAGCAGGTTTGTATTACAGCATGGCTATTTAACTGGCACGCAACAATCAACTGAACAACTTCCAAAAGTGAGACAGCAGCTTCCATGGTTAATGAAATATGACACATTAAGAGATGTCACATGATGTTGTCTGACATGTGGAGTATTAGAACAGAGGGGAAGGAAGGAAAAAAAGAAAGAAAGAAAGAAAAACGTTCCTTTTTATTCAACTTTGTTTTTGTAAACGTGACATTAATTAGATCTCAAGGACCCTTATGTCAATGAATAAAATATCATAAAACATAATAAACTGGATAAATAATCTAAACTATTCCACTGAACAAGTATCACATGATGTTCAAATTTAATAATTTTCTTAGAAGTCATCTCAAAATGTATTTAAAAAAGAGTCTTGGATACTTTTTTGCTAAATTAACAAACCATATTTTATACTAGTACATGTAGTTATAAGGATTTTTAATTCCTCCCAAAAATAGGAATGAAGGATAACTTATAATTTTGAAAAATTTGCAAGGAAATGACAATGTTTTGTTACACACAATTAAAAAATTTTTTTCATATATTTGTATATAATTACTTGGGTTATTGATCAACATGTGCACTAATAGTGATGTTATTGCAGAAAGACTGAAGAAACCCAATTAAGAACGGCAAAGTTTCTGGAACCTTTAGGAATAACATCTAAATGTTTCGGATCACTTTTGGTAAAAATTATGGAAACTTTACATGTTTGCGGAAGTTTCCGGAAGCTTTGTGAAATAGTTCTTGGTGGATATTTAATATTCAGTATAAGTTTTGGGAGAAATTTGATATTCAAAAAAAGGAAGTATTTGTAAATATTTTGGGACTTTTAAGGACTAGTATAACAGACACTGTTTTACATCTATATACCTTAAATGAAATTTCAGAATCAGTAACAGCTTAAGTTTAGGGAGAATTTAAAGACAAGAATATGTGCGTAAAATTTTATGATCTAGATAAATATTTAAGGATCAGTTTAAAAGAATGTTTTATACATTTTGTGAGAAATTGTGAAAAGCTAGACAGTGATTATACATTTTATGTCGAAATTGAAGGATAAATTGAAATCAAACAACTTATAATTTTAGAGAGAAATTTACCAATTGGAATACAAAGAGTATTTATACATTTTCAGGAAAAATAGGAATAAAAGACAATTTTTTATACATTTTGGGAGAAATCAAACAGTTATTAAATGTAAAACAATTACACTTTGGGAGAAATTTAACAGTATGAGAAGTAAAACATTTTTGGGGCAAATTGTATAAAACTGCTGATATCTATAACATCAGTTTTTATAAAATAGCTGATAAATTGAACAATTGGAATATAGGATAGTGAATACACATTTTATTTAGAATCTTAAGGATTGGTTTAAAACATGGTGTTTTATACATTTTGTGAGAAATTTAACAATTATTTTGTATGAAACAATGACAATATGGGGAAATTTAACAATATGAAAATTATACATTTTTGGGGCAAATTACATGAAACTTCTGATATTTTTATATATACATGAACAATGTATGACACATTTAAATATTGGAATATAAAGGCGTAGGGTATTAATACATTTTATAGGGGACTTTAAGGATCAGTATAGAAGGCAGTGTTATGTTCATTTTGGGAGAAATTTAAGAATAACTTTATATGAAACAATTACACTTTGGGAGAAATTTTACAATATGAGAAGTTACTTATCTTAGGGTCAAATTGTATGAAACTGTTGATATCTTTTTAGGTAAAGTAATTAGTTGATATAAAACAGCTGAGAAATTGAACACTTAGAATATATGAGAGTGATTATACATTTTCTGAAGAATCTTTAGGATTGCTGTAATAGACAGTTTTATGCATATTGGGAGAAATTTAAGTATTTTATATGAAACAATTATACTTTGGGAGAAATTTAACAATATGAAAAGTTATACATTTTTGGGCTTCATTAAATGAAACTGTAATATCTTTACATATACATTAATATGTATGACAAAATTTGAATATTCGTATATAAAGGCCAAGGGTGTTAATAGATTTTATAGGGAATTTTAACTATTAGTATAAAAGACAATGTTTTATACAAATTATACGAAACTGTTGATATCTTTACATGTATAGTTTATATTAACAGCTGAGAAATTTAACATTTAGAAAATAAGATAGTTATTGCACATTTTTCTGAAGATTCTTTAGGATTGGTATAAAAGACAGTGTTTTATACGTATTGGAAGAAATTTAACAATTTTTTTATATGAAACAATTACTCTTTGGGAGAAATTGAACAAGATGGGAAGTTACACATTTGGCCACATTACATGAAACTGCCTAAATCTTTACATATATATGAATATTTTTTAATTTCGTTTAAATACTCAATACATGAGCAAAGTTGTTTATTTCATATAACTTGGTTTTTCAGCACCTGACTGATTGTGACATCAGATGTATTGATGATATTGACTATATATGAATTCTTCGGCTAACAAAAAGTGACGAAACTAAAATTGTGAATTGCAAATATGAGTTAAGTTCTTGTTACTTCATTTTTACTACAGAATTTAAAATATAAGGTTTGTTTCCAATTGTTGGTTAGATTATTGGATATAAACGACTTTGGATCAATTTACTCTGCAACATAAATCACTTCGCAGTTTATTCAGTGTAAATCGCCCCAAAGTTGTTTATATCCAATAATCTAACCAGCAATTGAAAACAATCCTTAAATGTATGACAAATTTGAATATTGGGATATAATGGCCTATGGTGTTAATACATTTATATCAACAATAACACTTTGGGAGAAATTAAACAATATGAGAAGTTATAAATATTTGGGTCAAATTATATGAAACTGCTGATATCATCATTTGTATAGTTTATATAAAACAGCTGGTAAATTTAACAAGTAGAATATAAGAGATTGATTATTCATTTTCTGAAGAATCTTTAGGATTAGTATAAAAGACTGTTGTATACATAATGGGTGAAATTAAACAATTATTTTATATAAAACAATTAAACTTTGGGAGAAATTAAACAATATCAGAAGTGATTCATTTTTGGTCCACTTTACATGAAACTGCTAAAATTCTTCATATAAATGAATATGTATGGAGAATTTTATTATTGGGATATTAAGGCCTAGGGTGTTTATATATTTTATAGTGGGACTTTAAGGATCTGTTTTGAAAAATTTTGGAAGAAATTTAGGAATAACTTTATATAAAGCAATTACACTTTGGGAGAAATTAAACAATATGAGAAGTCATACATTCTTGGAGGCAAATTATATGAAACTACTGATGTCTTTACATGTATAGTTTATATAAAACAGCTGAGAAATTTAACAATTAAAAATAAGACAGTGATTATACATTTTCTGAAGAATCTTTAGGATTGGTATAAAAGACAGTGTTTTATACACATTGGGAGAAATTTAACACTATCAGAAGTTATTCATTTTTGGTCTCCTTTACATGAGACTGCTGATATTTTTACATATAAATGAATATGTATGGAGAATTTAAATATTGGGATATTAAGGCCTAGGGTGTTAATACATTTTATAGTGGACTTTAAGGATTGATTATTCATTTTCTGAAGAATCTTTAGGATTAGTATAAAAGACTGTTGTATACATAATGGGTGAAATTAAACAATTATTTTATATAAAACAATTAAACTTTGGGAGAAATTAAACAATATCAGAAGTGATTCATTTTTGGTCCACTTTACATGAAACTGCTAAAATTCTTCATATAAATGAATATGTATGGAGAATTTTATTATTGGGATATTAAGGCCTAGGGTGTTTATATATTTTATAGTGGGACTTTAAGGATCTGTTTTGAAAAATTTTGGAAGAAATTTAGGAATAACTTTATATAAAGCAATTACACTTTGGGAGAAATTAAACAATATGAGAAGTCATACATTCTTGGAGGCAAATTATATGAAACTACTGATGTCTTTACATGTATAGTTTATATAAAACAGCTGAGAAATTTAACAATTAAAAATAAGACAGTGATTATACATTTTCTGAAGAATCTTTAGGATTGGTATAAAAGACAGTGTTTTATACATATTGGGAGAAATTTAACACTATCAGAAGTTATTCATTTTTGGTCTCCTTTACATGAGACTGCTGATATTTTTACATATAAATGAATATGTATGGAGAATTTAAATATTGGGATATTAAGGCCTAGGGTGTTAATACATTTTATAGTGGACTTTAAGGATCAGTATAAAAGACACTGTTTTATACATTTTGGGAGAAATATAAGGATAACTTTACACTTTGGGTGAAATTAAACAATAAGAGAAGTCATACATCCTTGGAGGCAAATTATATGAAACTGCTGATATTTTTACATATATATGAACATTGTAAGACAAATTAAAGTAATGGGATATTAAGGCCTAGGGCATTAATACATTTTATAGATCAGTATAAAAGTGTTTTATACATTTTGGGAGAAATTTAAGAATAACTTTTTTTCAAAAAATTACACTTTGGGAGAAATGTAACAATATGAGAAGTTATACTTCTTTGGGCCAAATTACATGACACTGCTGGTATATTTACATGTATTGTTTATATAAAACAGATGATGAAATTAACAATTAGAATATAAGAGAGTGATTATACATTTCTGAAGAATCTTTAGGATCGGTATAAAAGACAGTGTTTTATACATATTGGTGGATATTTAACAATTATTTCATGTCTTCGTTTATAGGGCAGATTATATGAAATTTCTGATATCTTCAAATGTAAAGTTTATATAAAACAGCTGATAAATTTAACAATTCGAATATAAGAGAGTGATAATACATTTTCTGAAGAACTTTTAGGATTAATAGAAAGGACCGTGTTTTATACATATTAGAAGAGATTGAACAATTTTTATATAAAGCCATTACATTTTGGGGGCACATTATATGAAACTGCTGATATCTTTACATGTATATAAACATTGTAAGACAAATTTAAATATTGGGATATAAAGGCATAGGGTGTTAATACATTTTATAGTGGATTTTAATGATGAGTATAAAAGACAGTGTTTTATACATTTTGGGAGAAATTTAACAATATGAGAAGTCATACATTCTTTGATGCAACTTATATGAAACTACAGATGTCTTTACATGTATAGTTTATATAAAACAGCTGAGAAATTTAACAATTAAAAAATAAGAGCGTGATTATACATTTTCTGAAGAATCTTTAGGATTGGTATAAAGACAGTGTTTTATACATTTTGGGAGAAATTTAAGAATAACTTTTTATCAAACAATTACACTTTGGAAGAAATTTAACAATATGAGAAGTTATACTTCTTTGGGCCAAATTACATGACACTGCTGATATAATTACATGTAAAGTTTATATAAAACAGCTGATGAAATTAACAATAAGACTATAAGAGAGTGATTATATATTTTCCGAAGAATCTTTAAGATTGGTATAAAAGACAGTGTTTTATACATATTGGGAGAAATTTAACAATTATTTTTTATAAAACAATTTCACTTCGGGAGAGATTGAACACTATCATTTTTGGCTGCCTTTACAGGAAACTACTGATATCTTTACATATATATGAACATTGTAAGACAAATTAAGATATTGGTATATTAAGGCCTAGAACAATAATACATTTTATAGTGGACTTTAAGGATTAGTATAAGAGTGTTTTATACATTTGGGAGAAATTAAAGAATTACTTTTTATCAAACAATTACACTTTGGAAGAAATTTAACAATATGAGAAGTTATACTTCTTTGGGCCAAATTACATGACACTGCTGATATAATTACATGTAAAGTTTATATAAAACAGCTGATGAAATTAACAATAAGAATAAAAGAGAGTGATTAGATATTTTCTGAAGAATCTTTAGGATTGGTATAAAAGACAGTGTTTTATACATATTGGGGGATGTTTAATAATTATTTCATATAAAACAATTACTCTTTGGTGGAAATATAACAATATGAGAAGTTCTTTATTTATGGGACACATTATATGAAAGTGCTGATATCTTCACATGTATAGTTTATATAAAACAGCTGATCAATTTAACAATTCGAATATAAGAGTGTGATTATACATTTTCTGAAGATTCTTTAGGATTAATGGAAAAGTCCATGTTTTATACATATTAGAAGAAGCTGAACAATGTTTTTATATAAAGCAATTACACTTTCGGGAGAAATTTAAAAATATGGGAAGTTATACATTTTTAGGCCACATTATATGAAACTGCTGATATTTTTACATGTATATATACATTGTAAGGCAAATTTAAATATTGGGATATAAAGGCATAGGGTGCTAATACATTGTATAGTGGACTTAAAATGATGAGATAAAAGACAGTGTTTTATACATTTTGGGAGAAATTTAACAATATGAGAAGTCATACATTCTTGATGCAAATTATATGAAACTACTGATGTCTTTACATGTATAGTTTATATAAAACAGCTGAGAAATTTAACAATTAAAAAATAAGAGTGTGATAATACATTTTCTGAATAATCTTTAGGATCGGTATAAAATACAGTGTTTTATACATATTGGGAGAAATTTAACAATTATTTTATATAAAACAATTACACTTCGGGAGAATTGTAATTGTTTTATATAAAATAATTGTTAAATACAATTTTTTTTATATAAAGCAATTTTACTTCTGGGAGAAATTTAAACATATGAGAAGTTATACATTTTGGGGGTACATTATATGAAACTGCTGATATTTTTAAATGTATATAAACATTGTAAGACAAATTTAAATATTGGGATATAAAGGCATAGGGTGTTAATACATTTTATAGTGGACTTTAATGATGAGTATTAAAGACAGTGTTTTATACATTTTGGGAGAAATTTAACAATATGAGTAGTCATACATTCTTGGAGGCAAATTATATGAAACTACTTGTGTCTTTACATGTATAGTTTATATAAAACAGCTGAGAAATTTAACAATTAAAAAATAAGAGAGTGATTATACATTTTCTGGAGAATCTTTAGGATTGGTATAAAAGACAGTGTTTTATACATATGTATATGTATATAAACATTGTAAGACAAATTTAAATATTGGTATATTAAGGCCTAGGGTAATAATACATTTTATAGTGGACTTTAAGAATCAATATAAAAGTGTTTTATACATTTTGGGAGAAATTTAAGAATAACTTTTTATCAAACAATTACACTTTGGAAGAAATTTAACAATATGAGAAGTTATACTTCTTTGGGCCAAATTACATGACACTGCTGATATAATTACATGTAAAGTTTATATTAAACAGCTGATGAAATTAACAATAAGAATATAAGAGAGTGATTATATATTTTCCGACGAATCTTTAGGATTGGTATAAAAGACAGTGTTTTATACATATTGGGAGAAATTTAACAATTATTTTTTATAAAACAATTACACTTCGGGAGAAATTGAACACTATCATTTTTGGCTGCCTTTACAGGAAGCTACTGATATCTTTACATATATATGAACATTGTAAGACAAATTAAGATATTGGTATATTAAGGCCTAGAAAAATAATACATTTTATAGTGGACTTTAAGGATTAGTATAAGAGTGTTTTATACATTGTGGGAGAAATTAAAAAATTACTTTTTATCAAACAATTACACTTTGGAAGAACTTTAACAATATGAGAAGGTATACTTCTTTGGGCCAAATTACATGACACTGCTGATATAATTACATGTAAAGTTTATATAAAACAGCTGATGAAATTAACAATAAGAATATAAGAGAGTGATTATCTATTTTCCGAAGAATCTTTAAGATTGGTATAAAAGACAGTGTTTTATACATATTGGGAGAAATTTAACAATTATTTTTTATAAAACAATTACACTTCGGGAAAGATTGAACACTATCATTTTTGGCTGCCTTTACAGGAATCTACTGATATCTTTACATGTATATGAACATTGTAAGACAAATTAAGATATTGGTATATTAAGGCCTAGAACAATAATACATTTTATAGTGGACTTTAAGGATTAGTATCAGAGTGTTTTATACATTTGGGAGAAACTAAAGAATTACTTTTTATCAAACAATTACACTTTGGAAGAAATTTAACCATATGAGAAGTTATACTTCTTTGGGCCAAATTACATGACACTGCTGATATAATTACATGTAAAGTTTATATAAAACAGCTGATGAAATTAACAATAAGAATAAAAGGGAGTGATTAGATATTTTCTGAAGAATCTTTAGGATTGGTATAAAAGACAGTGTTTTATACATATTGGGGGATATTTAACAATTATTTCATATAAAACAATTACTCTTTGGTGGAAATATAACAATATGAGAAGTTCTTTATTTATGGGACACATTATATGAAAGTGCTCATATCTTCACATGTATAGTTTATATAAAACAGCTGATAAATTTAACAATTCGAATATAAGAGTGTGATTAGATATTTTCTGAAGAATCTTTAGGATTAATGGAAAAGTCCATGTTTTATACATATTAGAAGAAGCTGAACAATGTTTTTATATAAAGCAATTACACTTTTGGGAGAAATTTAAAAATATGGGAAGTTATACATTTTTAGGGCACATTATATGAAACTGCTGATATTTTTACATGTATATAAACATTGTAAGGCAAATTTAAATATTGGGATATAAAGGCATAGGGTGCTAATACATTTTATAGTGGACTTAAAATGATGAGATAACAGACAGTGTTTTATACATTTTGGGAGAAATTTAACAATATGAGAAGTCATACATTCTTGGAGGCAAATTATATGAAACTACTGATGTCTTTACATGTATAGTTTATATAAAACAGCTGAGAAATTTAACAATTAAAAAATAAGAGTGTGATAATACATTTTCTGAAGAATCTTTAGGATCGGTATAAAATACAGTGTTTTATACATATTGGGAGAAATTTAACAATTATTTTATATAAAACAATTACACTTCGGGAGAATTGTAATTGTTTTATATAAAATAATTGTTAAATACAATTTTTTTATGTAAAGCAATTACACTTCTGGGAGAAATTTAAACATATGAGAAGTTATACATTTTGGGGGCACATTATATGAAACTGCTGATATTTTTACATGTATATAAACATTGTAAGACAAATTTAAATAATGGGATATAAAGGCATAGGGTGTTAATACATTTTATAGTGGACTTTAATGATGAGTATTAAAGACAGTGTTTTATACATTTTGGGAGAAATTTAACAATATGAGTAGTCATACATTCTTGGAAGCAAATTATATGAAACTACTTGTGTTTTTACATGACTTTTGTATAGTTTATATAAAACAGCTGAGAAATTTAACAATTAAAAAATAAGAGAGTGATTATACATTTTCTGGAGAATCTTTAGGATTGGTATAAAAGACAGTGTTTTATACATATGTATATGTATATAAACATTGTAAGACAAATTTAAATATTGGTATATTAAGGCCTAGGGTAATAATACATTTTATAGTGGACTTTAAGAATCAATATAAAAGTGTTTTATACATTTTGGGAGAAATTTAAGAATAACTTTTTATCAAACAATTACACTTTGGAAGAAATTTAACAATATGAGAAGTTATACTTCTTTGGGCCAAATTACATGACACTGCTGATATAATTACATGTAAAGTTTATATTAAACAGCTGATGAAATTAACAATAAGAATATAAGAGAGTGATTATATATTTTCCGAAGAATCTTTAGGATTGGTATAAAAGACAGTGTTTTATACATATTGGGAGAAATTTAACAATTATTTTTTATAAAACAATTACACTTCGGGAGAAATTGAACACCATCATTTTTGGCTGCCTTTACAGGAAACTACTGATATCTTTACATATATATGAACATTGTAAGACAAATTAAGATATTGGTATATTAAGGCCTAGAACAATAATACATTTTATAGTGGACTTTAAGGATTAGTATAAGAGTGTTTTATACATTTTGGGAGAAATTAAAGAATTACTTTTTATCAAAAAATTACACTTTGGAAGAAATTTAACAATATGAGAAGTTATACTTCTTTGGGCCAAATTACATGACACTGCTGATATAATTACATGTAAAGTTTATATAAAACAGCTGATGAAATTAACAATAAGAATAAAAGAGAGTGATTAGATATTTTCTGAAGAATCTTTAGGATTGGTATAAAGACAGTGTTTTATACATATTGGGGGATATTTAACAATTATTTCATATAAAACAATTACTCTTTGGTCCAAATATAACAATATGAGAAGTTCTTTTTTTATGGGACACATTATATGAAAGTGCTGATATCTTCACATGTATAGTTTATATAAAACAGCTGATAAAATTAACAATTCGAATATAAGAGTGTGATTATACATTTTCTGAAGAATCTTTAGGATTAATGGAAAAGTCCATGTTTTATACAAAATAGAAGAAATTGAACAATGTTTTTATATAAAGCAATTACACTTTTGGGAGAAATTAAAAAATATGGGAAGTTATACACTTTTAGGGCACATTATATGAAACTGCTGATATTTTTACATGTATATAAACATTGTAAGACAAATTTAAATATTGGGATATAAAGGCATAAGGTGCTCATACATTTTATAGTGGACTTAAATGATGAGATAAAAGACAGTGTTTTATACATTTTGGGAGAAATTTAACAATATGAGAAGTCATACATTCTTTGATGCAAATTATATGAAACTACTGATGTCTTTACATGTATAGTTTATATAAAACAGCTGAGAAATTTAACAATTAAAAAATAAGAGTGTGATAATACATTTTCTGAAGAATCTTTAGGATCGGTATAAAAGACAGTGTTTTATACATATTGGGAGAAATTTAACAATTATTTTATATAAAACAATTACACTTTGGGAGAAATTGAACACTATCATTTTTGGCTGCCTTTACAGGAAACTACTGATATCTTTACATATATATGAACATTGTAAGACAAATTAAGATATTGGTATATTAAGGCCTAGAACAATAATACATTTTATAGTGGACTTTAATGATTAGTATAAGAGTGTTTTATACATTTTGGGAGAAATTAAAAAATTACTTTTTATCAAACAATTACACTTTGGAAGAAATTTAACAATATGAGAAGTTATACTTCTTTGGGCCAAATTACGTGACACTGCTGATATAATTACATGTAAAGTTTATATAAAACAGCTGATGAAATTAACAATAAGAATAAAAGAGAGTGATTAGATATTTTCTGAAGAATCTTTAGGATTGGTATAAAAGACAGTGTTTTATACATATTGGGGGATATTTAACAATTATTTCATATAAAACAATTACTCTTTGGTGGAAATATAACAATATGAGAAGTTCTTTTTTTATGGGACACATTATATGAAAGTGCTGATATCTTCACATGTATAGTTTATATAAAACAGCTGATAAATTTAACAATTCGAATATAAGAGTGTGATTATACATTTTCTGAAGAATCTTTAGGATTAATGGAAAAGTCCATGTTTTATACATATTAGAAGAAACTGAACAATGTTTTTATATAAAGCAATTACACTTTTGGGAGAAATTAAAAAATATGGGAAGTTATACATTTTTAGGGCACATTATATGAAACTGCTGACATTTTTACATGTATATAAACATTGTAAGACAAATTTAAATATTGGGATATAAAGGCATAGGGTGCTAATACATTTTATAATGGACTTAAATGATGAGATAAAAGACAGTGTTTTATACATTTTGGGAGAAATTTAACAATATGAGAAGTCATACATTCTTTGATGCAAATTATATGAAACTACTGATGTCTTTACATGTATAGTTTATATAAAACAGCTGAGAAATTTAACAATTAAAAAATAAGAGTGTGATAATACATTTTCTGAAGAATCTTTAGGATCGGTATAAAAGACAGTGTTTTATACATATTGGGAGAAATTTAACAATTATTTTATATAAAACAATTACACTTCGGGAGAAATTGAACACTATCATTTTTGGCTGCCTTTACAGGAAACTACTGATATCTTTACATATATATGAACATTGTAAGACAAATTAAGATATTGGTATATTAAGGCCTAGAACAATAATACATTTTATAGTGGACTTTAAGGATTAGTATAAGAGTGTTTTATACATTTTGGGAGAAATTAAAGAATTACTTTTTATCAAACAATTACACTTTGGAAGAAATTTAACAATATGAGAAGTTATACTTCTTTGGGCCAAATTACATGACACTGCTGATATAATTACATGTAAAGTTTATATAAAACAGCTGATGAAATTAACAATAAGAATAAAAGAGAGTGATTAGATATTTTCTGAAGAATCTTTAGGATTGGTATAAAAGACAGTGTTTTATACATGTTGAGGGATATTTAACAATTATTTCATATAAAACAATTACTCTTTGGTGGAAATATAACAATATGAGAAGTTCTTTTTTTATGGGATACATTATATGAAAGTGCTGATATCTTCACATGTATAGTTTATATAAAACAGCTGATAAATTTAACAATTCGAATATAAGAGTGTGATTATACATTTTCTGAAGAATCTTTAGGATTAATGGAAAAGTCCATGTTTTATACATATTAGAAGAAACTGAACAATGTTTTTATATAAAGCAATTACACTTTTGGGAGAAATTTAAAAATATGGGAAGTTATACATTTTTAGGGCACATTATATGAAACTGCTGATATTTTTACATGTATATAAACATTGTAAGACAAATTTAAATATTTGGATATAAAGGCATAGGGTGCTAATACATTTTATAGTGGACTTAAATGATGAGATAAAAGACAGTGTTTTATACATTTTGGGAGAAATTTAACAATATGAGAAGTCATACATTCTTTGATGCAAATTATATGAAACTACTGATATCTTTACATGTATAGTTTATATAAAACAGCTGAGAAATTTAACAATTAAAAAATAAGAGTGTGATAATACATTTTCTGAAGAATCTTTAGGATCGGTATAAAAGACAGTGTTTTATACATATTGGGAGAAATTTAACAATTATTTTATATAAAACAATTACACTTCGGGAGAAATTGAACACTATCATTTTTGGCTGCCTTTACAGGAAACTACTGATATCTTTACATATATATGAACATTGTAAGACAAATTAAGATATTGGTATATTAAGGCCTAGAACAATAATACATTTTATAGTGGACTTTAAGGATTAGTATAAGAGTGTTTTATACATTTTGGGAGAAATTAAAGAATTACTTTTTATCAAACAATTACACTTTGGAAGAAATTTAACAATATGAGAAGTTATACTTCTTTGGGCCAAATTACATGACACTGCTGATATAATTACATGTAAAGTTTATATAAAACAGCTGATGAAATTAACAATAAGAATAAAAGAGAGTGATTAGATATTTTCTGAAGAATCTTTAGGATTGGTATAAAAGACAGTGTTTTATACATATTGGGGGATATTTAACAATTATTTCATATAAAACAATTACTCTTTGGTGGAAATATAACAATATGAGAAGTTCTTTATTTATGGGACACATTATATGAAAGTGCTGATATCTTCACATGTATAGTTTATATAAAACAGCTGATAAATTTAACAATTCGAATATAAGAGTGTGATTATACATTTTCTGAAGAATCTTTAGGATTAATGGAAAAGTCCATGTTTTATACATATTAGAAGAAACTGAACAATGTTTTTATATAAAGCAATTACACTTTTGGGAGAAATTTAAAAATATGGGAAGTTATACATTTTTAGGGCACATTATATGAAACTGCTGATATTTTTACATGTATATAAACATTGTAAGACAAATTTAAATATTTGGATATAAAGGCATAGGGTGCTAATACATTTTATAGTGGACTTAAATGATGAGATAAAAGACAGTGTTTTATACATTTTGGGAGAAATTTAACAATATGAGAAGTCATACATTCTTTGATGCAAATTATATGAAACTACTGATATCTTTACATGTATAGTTTATATAAAACAGCTGAGAAATTTAACAATTAAAAAATAAGAGTGTGATAATACATTTTCTGAAGAATCTTTAGGATCGGTATAAAAGACAGTGTTTTATACATATTGGGAGAAATTTAACAATTATTTTATATAAAACAATTACACTTCGGGAGAAATTGAACACTATCATTTTTGGCTGCCTTTACAGGAAACTACTGATAGTTTGTCAGCATAACTTCTCTGCAATTACTGAACACAATTTTATTAAACTCCATATGGATTGAGGGTCCAATATCTAGTTGTGTATATTATGGCAATTTTTTTAACCGGAGAAATTTGTAGAAGTGATCTTCTTTTGAACTTCTGAAGGTACTAAACAGAATTTTATTAAACTTAGTTGGGATTGAGGGCACAATATCACTTTCATTGTTCACATACATTTACCCTCCATGGACAATTTGGGGTACAAGGGGGGGGAGACATTCGTTATTGCAGTCAAAAACAAACTTTAATACATATAAGGAGAAATTTAACGATTGCAATATAAGAGAATGTTTGTACATTTTAGGAAGATATTCAAACACCAGTATGAAAGACAGTGTTTAAAATTTTCAGTATGTCTTGTCATTAGTCTGAAGACACCTTTATTTGCATACTACAACGCAAGTGTTCTGTCACTGATTCTTTTGAAAATGTTATAATTGGAGTCTTAAAAATTGAGGTCAATTATTGTGACAAAAAACTATCAATTTATAAAACCATTTTAAAGCGGTAGACAAGTGATGAAATAACTGAAGAGAGTGTTAGTGATGGAGTAACGGAAGGGCATAGAGGGTATTAAAGTGATGGAGCAATAATGGTAGTAATTATGGAGAAACGGTAGTAACGGAATGAAAGCATGGGTAGTAAAGTGATGGAGCAATAGTAGTAACGCATGGAATAGTAAGTAGTAAAAGTAATGGAGTAATTGTAATACAGTGATGGAGTAAGGGTAGTAATGGATTAGTAAGTAGTAAAGTGATGGAGTAATGGTAGTAATGGATTAGTAGATAGTAAAGTTATGGAGTAATGGTAGTAAAGGAATTAAAAAGTGGGTAGTAAGATGATGTAGTAATTGTCAAGTTGATTGTAGTAAGTGATAGTAATATAGTAATGGTAGTAACGGATTGGAATAGTAGGTAGTTAAGTGATGGAGTAACGGTAGTAACGGAATGGAATAGTAGGTAGTAAAGTGATGCAGTAATGGTAGTAACGGAATGGAATAGGAGGTAGTAAAGTGCTGGAGTAATAGAAGGAACGGAATAGTAGATAGGAAAGTGATGGAGTAAAAGTAGTAACGGAATGAAAAAATGGCAGGTAAAATGATGTAGTAATTGTCAGGTTGATTGTAGTAAGGGCATGTAATAGGAGGTAGTAATGTCATGTGGTAAAGTTAGTAACGGAATGGAATTTAGTTAGTAAAGTGATAGAATAATACTAGTAACGGAATGGAATAGTAGGTAGTAAAGTGATGGAGTAATTGTAGTAACGGAATGGAATAGTAGGTAGTAAAGTGATGCAGAAATGGTATTAACGGAGTGAAATAGTAGGTAGTAAAGAGATGGGGTAATAGTAGTAACGGAAATGAATAGTAGGTAGTAAAGTGATGAAGTAATAGTAGTAAAATAAAGGAGTTACGGTAGTAACCGCACAAAAAGTGGGTAGTAAAGTGATGTAGTAATGGTAGTAAAATATGGAGTATCGGTAGTAACGGAATGCAAAAATTGGTAGCAAAGTGATTGAGTAACAGTAGCAACGGAATTCAACAGTAGGTGATAAAGTGATGGAGTAATGGTAATAAGATGACTGTGTAACGATAATAAAGGAATGAAAAGTGGGTAGTGAAGTGATGGAGTAATGGTAGTTAAATCATGGAATAACGGTAGTAACAGAATGGAATAGTTAGTAGGAAAGTAATGGAATAAGGGTAGTAAAATGATGCAGTAATTGTAGTAACGGAATGAAAAAGTGGTTAGTAAAGTGATGGAGTAAAAGTAGTAATTTAATAGAATAATTGGTAGTAAAGTGGTCGAGGAAAGGTAGTAAAGAGAAGGAGGAACGGTAGTAACGGAAAGACAAAGTTGGAAGTAAAGTGATGGAGTAATGGTAGAAAAATGAAAGATAAACGGTAGTAATTGAAGAAAAAAGATCGTAGAAAAGTGATGGAGTGACATAATTAACGGAATGGAATAGTAAGAAGTAAAGTGATTGAGTAAAGGTAGTAAAGTAATGGAGTAGTGGTAGTAACGGCATGGAAAAGTTGGTAGTACAGTGATGGAGTAATGGTAGTAACGGCATGGAATAATAAGCAGTAAAGTTATGAAAGTGATAAGGCAGTAATATTATGGAGTAATGACAGTAAAGTGATTGTGTAACGGCATTAAAGTGATGAAGTAACGGTAGTAAAGTGATGGAGTAACAGTATTGACGTAATGTCAAGTGCGTAGTAACTGATGGACTGATGGAGGAAAGGCAGTGAAATGATTAACAGTAGCGAAGGAATGAAAAAGTAGGTAGTGAGCAATAGTAATTTAATGGGATAATAGGTAGTAAACAGTAGTAATTTAATGGGGTAATAGGAAGTAAAGTGATGGGTAATGGGTAGTAAAATGATAGAGAAACGGTAGTAACGGAATGAAAATTGGGTAGTAAAGTGATGGAGTAACGGTTGTAACGGAATGACAAAGCAGGTAGTAAAGTGATGGAGTAACGGTAGTAACGGAATAGAAAGTAGGTGGTAAAATGATGATGAACAGTAGTAACGGAATGAAATAGTAGGTAGTAAAGTGATGGAGTAACAGTAGTAAATTTTGTTTGTTTGTTTGATCATGTTTTCCGCCACTTTCAGCAATTTTTAGCTATGTCATGGCGTCTAGTTTTTAGTGGGGGAGGAAGCCGGAGTACCCGGAGAAAACCCCTGACCTGCGGTAGGAAAACTGGCAATCCTTGTCATTTAAGATTTGAATCGAGTACACCCTGCCTGCAGTGAGAATCGAACCCACAATCTCAGTGTTGACAGACCAATGTGATCAAAAATAGACGAACTACCTTCACCACTCGGCCACACAGTAGTAAAGGAATGGAATAGTAGGTAGTATAGTGAAACAGTAACTGTAGCAACTGAATGAAAAAGTGGGTAGTAAAGTGATGAAGTATGAAATGAAATAGTAGTTAATAAAGTGAGAGAGTATTGGTAGTAAAATAATGGAGAAACGGTTGTAACGGAATAAAAAAATGGGCAATAAAGTGATGGAGTAACAGTAGTAACGGAATGGAATAATAGGTAGTAAAGTGAAAGAGTAACTGTAGTAACTGAATGAAAAAGTGGGTAGCAAAGTGATGGAGTATGGAATGGTATAGTAGCTAGTAAAGTGAGAGAGTAATAGTAGTAAAATAATGGAGAAACGGTAGTAACGGAATGAAATAATTGGTAGTAAAGTGATGGAGTAACAGAAGCAACGGAATGGAATAGTAGGTAGTAAAGTGATGGAGTAAAGGTAGTAAAGCTATGGTATAACGGTAGTAACGGAATGTAAAAGTGGGTAGGAAAGTAGTAATGGTATTAAAATGATGGAGTAATGGTAGTAACAGAATGAAATGGTAGGTAGTAAGATGATGGAGTACGGTAGTAAAATGACGGAGTAATGGTAGTAACAGTATAAAAAAGTGGTTAGTAAAGTGATGGAGTAACAGTAATAATTTAATGGAATAATAAGTATTAAAGTGATGGAGTAAAGGTATTAACGGAATGACAAAGTTGGTAGTAAAGTGATGGAGTAATGGTAGTAAAATGAAAGATAAACAGCAGAAATTGAAAGAAACAGTAGGTAGTAAAGTGATGGAGGAACATTAGTGACGGAATGTAAAAGTGGGTAGTAAATGAAGGAGGAAAGGTAGTAGAAATGATTGAGTAACAGTAGTAAAGAAATGAAAAAGTAGGTAGTAAACAATAGTTATTTAATAGAATAATAGGTAGTAAAGTGATGGGTAAAAGGTAGTAAAATGACGGATAAACGGTAGTAACGGAATGAAAAAGTAGGTGGTAAAATGATGATGAATGTGAATATTGTGGGAGTTACAGCCCTTTGAACTTAGAGAATTTCACCAAACCAGTTTGTCATCGAAACTTTTCTGAAACTACTGAATAGAATTTTATGAAACCAGTTTGTCTGCGAAACTCCCTTAAAACTACTGAACATAATTTTATTAAACTATTTGTTGTGCATAGTAAAAAGATTTTTTTATCCTGGGAATTGTGTGGGAGTTACTCGCCTTTGAACTTTACATTTTATACCACCAAACCAGCTTGTCAGCGCAACTCTTGTGAAACTACTAAATATAATTTTATGAAGCTTGGTATGGATTGAGGGCACAATATTTAGTTGAGCATGTTACGGCGATTTTTTTCCCTGTGAATTATGTTGGAGTTACACTGCTTTGAACTTAGAAATTTCACAAATACAACCAAAACCAGCTTTCAGTGCAACTTCTCGGCAACTACTGAACAGCATATTATGAAACTTAGTATGGATTTAGGGTACACTATTTAGTTATTACAGCGATTTGTTCATCCCGTGATTTTGTGGGAGTTACTCGCATTTGAACTTCGATATTTCACAATATATACCACCAAACCAGTTTGTCAGCGCAACTCCTCTGAAGCTACTGAATGGAATTTTATTAAACTTGGTATGGATTGTGGGCACAACATGTAGTTATGCATATTGCAAACAATTTTTTTATTCCAGGAATTTTGTGGGAGTTACTCTCCTTCGAACTTAGAAGTTTCACATTTTCTGCCAACAAACCATCTTGTCTGCCCAACTTCTCTGCAACTACTGAATAAAATTTTATAGAACTTCATTTGGATTGAGGGTCCAATATCTAGTTGTGTATATTAAGGCAATTTATTTAACCGGAGAAATTTGTAGAAGTGATCTGCTTTTAAACTTAGAAATTTTACAATATGTACCACCAAATCAGATTGTGAACGCAACTCTTCTGAAGGTACTAAACAGAATTTTATTAAACTTAGTTTGAGTTGAGGGCACAATATCACTTCCATTGTTCACATACATTTACCCTCCATTGACAATTTGGGCTACAAGGGGGGTGGGCATTCGTTATTGCAGTCAAAACAAACTTTAATACATATAAGGAGAAATTTAACGATTGCAATATAAGAGAATGTTTGTACATTTTAGGAAGATATTTAAACACCAGTATGAAAAACAGTGTTTAAAATTATCAGTATGTCTTGTCATTCGTCTGAAGACACCTTTATTTGCATACTACAACGCAAGTGTTCTGTCACTGATTCTTTTGAAAATTTTATAATTGTAGTCTTAAAATAGAGGTCAAATATTGCGACACAAAATTATCAATTTAGAAAACCATTTTAAAGCGGTAGAAAAGGGATGGAATAACTGTAGAAAGTGTTAGTGATGGAGTAACGGAAGTCAATTAACGGAGTAATGGAAGGGAATAGAGGGTAGTAAAGTGATGGAGTAATGGTAGTAAAATTATGGAGAAACGGTAGTAACGGAATGAAAAAATGGGGAGTAAAGTGATGGAGCAATAGTAGTAACGGCATGGAATAGTAAGTAGTAAAAGTAATGGAGTAATTGTAGTACAGTGATGGAGTAATGGTAGGAACGGAATTGATTAATAGGAAGCAAAGTGATGGAGTAACAGTAATAACGGAATTAAAAAGTGGTAGTCAAATAATATAGTAATTTCCAGGTTGGTTGTAGTAGGGCATGTAATAGTATGTAGTAAAGTCATGGGCTAAAGGTAGTAACAGAATGGAATTTAGTTAGTAACGTGATGGAGTGATGCTAGTAACGGAATGAAATTTAGTTAGTTAAGTGATGAAGTAATCCTAGTAACGGAATGGAATAGTAGGTAGTAAAGTGATGGCGTAATGGTAGTAACGGAATGAAATAGTAGGGTGTAAACTGATGGAGTAATGGTAGTAACGGAATGGAATAGTAGGCAGTAAAGTAATGGAGAAGAGGTAGTAAAGTGATGGAGTAATGGTAGAAATGGCATGTAATAGTAGTAAAGGAATTAAAAAGTGTGTAGTAAAATGATGTAGTAATTGTCAGGTTGATTGTAGTAAGAGCATTTAATAGGAGGTAGTAAATGACAAAGTAATGGTAGTAACGGATTGGAATAGTAGGTAGTAAAGTGATGGAGTAATGGTGGTAACGGATTGGAATAGTAGGTAGTAAAGTGATGGAGTAATGGTAGTAACGGATTGGAATAGTAGGTAGTAAAGTGATATAGTAATGGTAGTAACGGATTGGAATAGTAGGTAGTAAAGTGATTAAGTAATGGTATTAACGGAATGGAATAGTAGGTAGTAAAGTGATGGAGTAGTGGTAGTAACGGATTGGAATAGTAGGTAGTAAAGTGATAAAGTAATGGTAGTAACGGATTGGAATGGTAGGTAGTAAAGTGATGGAGCAATGGTAGTAACGGATTGGAATAGTAGATAGTAGAGTGACAGAGTAATGGTAGTAACGGATTGGAATAGTAGGTAGTAAAGTGATATAGTAATGGTAGTAACGGATTGGAATAGAAGGTAGTAAAGTGATGGAGTAATGGTCGTAACTGATTGGAATAGTAGGTAGTAAAGTGATGGTAGTAACGGAATGGAATAGTAGGTAGTAAAGTGATGGCGTAATGGTAGTAACGAATGGAATAGTAGGTAGTAAAGTGATGGAGTAATGGTAGTAACGGAATGGAATAGTAGGTAGTAAAGTGATGGAGTAATGGTAGTTACAGATTGGAATAGTAGGTAGTAAAGAGATAAAGTAATGGTAGTAACGTAATGCAACAGTAGGTTGTAAAGTGATGGCGTAATGGTAGTAACGGAATGGAATAGAAGGTAGTAAAGTGATGGCGTAATGATAGTAACGGAATGGAATAGTAGGTAGTAAAGTGATGGAGAAATGGTAGTAACGGATTGGAATAGTAGGAAGTAAAGTGATAAAGTAATGGTAGTAACGGATTGGAATATTAGGTAGTAAAGTGATAAAATAATGCTAGTAACGGAATGGAATAGAAGGTAGTAAAGTGATGGCGTAATGGTAGTAACGGAATGGAAAAGTAGGTAGTAAAGTGATGGAGAAGAGGTAGTAAAGTGATGGAGTAATGGTAGAAACGGCATGTAATAGTAGTAAAGGAATTAAAAAGTGTGTAGTAAAATGATGTAGTAATTATCAGGTTGATTGTAGTAAGAGCATGTAATAGGAGGTAGTAAAAGACAAAGTAATGGTAGTAACGGATTGGAATAGTAGGTAGTAAAGTGATGGAGTAATGGTAGTAACGGATTGGAATAGTAGGTAGTAAAGTGATATAGTAATGGTAGTAACGGATTGGAATAGTAGGTAGTAAAGTGATTAAGTAATGGTAATAACGGAATGGAATAGTAGGTAGTAAAGTGATGGAGTAGTGGTAGTGACGGATTGGAATAGTAGGTAGTAAAGTGATATAGTAATGGTAGTCACGGATTGGAATAGTAGGTAGTAAAGTGATTAAGTAATGGTAATAACGGAATGGAATAGTAGGTAGTAAAGTGATGGAGTAGTGGTAGTGACGGATTGGAATAGTAGGTAGTAAAGTGATAAAGTAATGATAGTAACGGATTGGAATAGTAGGTAGTAAAGTGATGGAGCAATGGTAGTAACGATTGGAATAGTAGGTAGTAAAGTGACAGAGCAATGGTAGTAACGGATTGGAATAGTAGTTAGTAAAGTGATATAGTAATGGTAGTAACGGAATGGAATAGTAGGTAGTAAAGTGATGGAGTAATGGTCGTAACTGATTGGAATAGTAGGTAGTAAAGTGATAAAGTAATGGTAGTAACGGAATGGAATAGTAGGTAGTAAAGTGATGGAGTAATGGTAATAACGGAATGGAATAGTAGGTAGTAAAGTGATGGAGTAATGGTAGTAACGGAATGGAATAGTAGGTAGTAAAGTGATGGAGTAATGGTAGTAACAGATTGGAATAGTAGGTAGTAAAGTGATAAAGTAATGGTAGTAACGGAATGGAACATTAGGTTGTAAAGTGATGGCGTAATGGTAGTAACGGAATGGAATAGTAGGTAGTAAAGTGATGGAGTAATGGTAGTAAAGGAATGGAATAGTAGGTAGTAAAGTGATGGAGTAATAGTAGTAACGGAATGGTATAGTCGGTAGTAAAGTGATGGAGTAATCGTAGGAACGGATTGGAATAGTAGATAGAAAAGTGATAAAGTAATGGTAGTAACGGAATGGAATAGTAGGTAGTAAAGTGTAGGACTAATGGTAGTAACGGATAGGAATGGCAGGTAGTAAAGTGATAAAGTAATGGTAGAAACGGAATGGAATAGAAGGTAGTAAAGTGATGGCGTAATGATAGTAACGGAATGGAATAGTAGGTAGTAAATTGATGGAGAAATGGTAGTAACGGATTGGAATAGTAGGAAGTAAAGTGATAAAGTAATGGTAGTAACGGATTGGAATATTAGGTAGTAAAGTGATAAAATAATGCTAGTAACGGAATGGAATAGAAGGTAGTAAAGTGATGGCGTAATGGTAGTAACGGAATGGAAAAGTAGGTAGTAAAGTGATGGAGAAGAGGTAGTAAAGTGATGGAGTAATGGTAGAAACGACATGTAATAGTAGTAAAGGAATTAAAAAGTGTGTAGTAAAATGATGTAGTAATTATCAGGTTGATTGTAGTAAGAGCATGTAATAGGAGGTAGTAAATGACAAAGTAATGGTAGTAACGGATTGGAATAGTAGGTAGTAAAGTGATGGAGTAATGGTAGTAACGGATTGGAATAGTAGGTAGTAAAGTGATATAGTAATGGTAGTAACGGATTGGAATAGTAGGTAGTAAAGTGATTAAGTAATGGTAATAACGGAATGGAATAGTAGGTAGTAAAGTGATGGAGTAGTGGTAGTGACGGATTGGAATAGTAGGTAGTAAAGTGATATAGTAATGGTAGTCACGGATTGGAATAGTAGGTAGTAAAGTGATTAAGTAATGGTAATAACGGAATGGAATAGTAGGTAGTAAAGTAATGGAGTAGTGGTAGTGACGGATTGGAATAGTAGGTAGTAAAGTGATAAAGTAATGATAGTAACGGATTGGAATAGTAGGTAGTAAAGTGATGGAGCAATGGTAGTAACGGAATGGAACATTAGGTTGTAAAGTGATGGCGTAATGGTAGTAACGGAATGGAATAGTAGGTAGTGAAGTGATGGAGTAATGGTAGTAAAGGAATGGAATAGTAGGTAGTAAAGTGATGGAGTAATGGTAGTAAGGGAATGGAATAGTCGGTAGTAAAGTGATGGAGTAATCGTAGAAACGGATTGGAATAGTAGGTAGTAAAGTGATAAAGTAATGGCAGTAACGGAATGGAATAGTAGGTAGTAGAGTGATGGAGTAATGGTAATAACGGATTGGAATAGTAGGTAGTAAAGTGATAAAGTAATGGTAGAAACGGAATGGAATAGAAGGTACTAAAGTGATGGCTTAATGGTAGTAACGGAATGGAATAGTAGGTAGTAAAGTGATGGAGAAATGGTAGTAACGGATTGGAATAGTAGGAAGTAAAGTGATGGCGTAATGGTAGTAACGGATTGGAATATTAGGTAGTAAAGTGATAAAATAATGCTAGTAACGGAATGGAATAGAAGGTAGTAAAGTGATGGCGTAATTGTAGTAACGGAATGGAAAAGTAGGTAGTAAAGTGATGGAGTAATGGTAGTAACGGAATGGAATAGTAGGTAGTAAAGTGATGGAGTAATAGTAGTAACGGATTTGAATAGTAGGTAGTAAAATGATATAGTAATGGTAGTAACGGATTGAAATAGTAGGTAGTAAAGGGATAAAGTAATGGTAGTAACGGAATGGAATAGTAGGTAGTAAAGTGATTCAGAAATGGTATTAACGGAATGGAATAGTAGGTAGTAAAGTAATGGAGTAATCGTAGTAACGGATTGGAACAGTAGGTAGTAAAGTGATATAGTAATGGTAGTAACGGAATTGATTAGTAGGTAGTAAAGTGATATAGTAATGGTAGTAACGGATTGGAAAAGTAGGTAGTAGAGTGATATAGTAATGGTAGTAACGGAATGGACTGGTAGGTAGTAAAGTGATAAAGTAATGGTAGTAACGGAATGGAATAGTAGGTAGTAAAGTGATGGAGTAGTGGTAGTAACGGATTGGAATAGTAGGTAGTAAAGTGATAAAGTAATGATAATAACGGAGTGGAATAGTAGGTAGTAAAGTGATGGAGCAATGGTAATAACTGATTGGAATAGTAGGTAGTAAAGTGATATAGTAATGGTAGTAACGGAATGGAATAGTAGGTAGTAAAGTGATGGAGTAATGGTAGTAACGGAATGAAATAGTAGGTAGTTAAGTGATGGAGTAATGGTCGTAACTGTTTGGAATAGTAGGTAGTAAAGTGATAAAATAATGGTAGTAACGGAATGGAACAGTAGGTAGTAAAGTGATGGCGTAATGGTAGTAACGGAATGGAATAGTAGGTAGTAAAGTGATGGAGTAATGGTAGTAAAGGAATGGAATAGTAGGTAGTAAAGTGATGGAGTAATGGTAGTAATGGGATGGAATAGTCGGTAGTAAAGTGATGGAGTAATCGTAGAAACGGATTGGAATAGTAGGTAGTAAAGTGATAAAGTAATGGCAGTAACGGAATGGAATAGTAGGTAGTAGAGTGATGGAGTAATGGTAGTAACGGATTGGAATAGTAGGTAGTTAAGTGATAAAGTAATGGTAGAAACGGAATGGAATAGTAGGTAGTAAAGTGATGGCGTAATGGTAGTAACGGAATGGAATAGTAGGTAGTAAAGTGATGGAGAAATGGTAGTAGCTCATTGGAATAGTAGGAAGTAAAGTGATAAAGTAATGGTAGTAACGTATTGGAATATTAGGTAGTAAAGTGATAAAATAATGCTAGTAACGTAATGGAATAGAAGGTAATAAAGTGATGGCCTAATGGTAGTAACGGAATGGAAAAGTAGGCAGTAAAGTGATGGAGTAATGGTAGCAACGGAATGGAATAGTAGGTAGTAAAGTGATGGAGTAATAGTAGTAACGGATTTGAATAGTAGGTAGTAAAGTGATATAGTAATGGTAGTAACGGATTGAAATAGTAGGTAGTAAAATGATAAAGTAATGGTAGTAACGGAATGGAATAGTAGGAAGTAAAGTGATTCAGAAATGGTATTAACGGAATGGAATAGTAGGTAGTAAATTAATGGAGTAATCGTAGTAACGGATTGGAACAGTAGGTAGTAAAGTAAGGAGTAATCGTAGTAACGGATTGGAATAGTAGGTAGTAAAGTGATATAGTAATGGTAGTAACGGAATTGATTAGTAGGTAGTAAAGTGATATAGTAATGGTAGTAACGGATTGGAAAAGTAGGTAGTAGAGTGATATAGTAATGGTAGTAACGGAACGGACTAGTAGGTAGTAAAGTGATAAAGTAATGGTAGTAACGGAATGGAATAGTAGGTAGTAAAGTGATGGCGTAATGGTAGTAACGGAATGAAAAAGTAGGTTGTAAAGTGATGGAGTAATGGTAGTAACGGAATGTAATTTAGTTAGTTAAGTGATGAAGTAATGCTAGTAACAGAATGGAATAGAAGGTAGTAAAGTGATGGCGTAATGGTAGTAACGGAATGAAAAAGTAGGTTGTAAAGTGATGGAGTAATGGTAGTAACGGAACGTAATTTAGTTAGTTAAGTGATGAAGTAATCCTAGTAACGGAATGGATTAGTAGGTAGTAAAATGATGGCGTAATGGTAGTAACGGAATGAAATGGTAGGGTGTAAACAGATGCAGTAATGGTAGTAGCGGTATGGAATAGTAGGTAGTAAAGTAATGGAGTAGAGGTAGTAAATTGATGGAGTAATGGTAGAAACGGCATGTAATAGTAGTAAAGGAATTAAAAAAGTGTGTAGTAAAATGATGTAGTAATTGTCAGGTTCATTGTAGTAAGAGCATGTAATAGAAGGTAGTAAATAACAAAGTAATGGTAGTAACGGATTGGAATAGTAGGTAGTAAAGTGATGGAGAAATGGCAGTAATGGATTGGAATAGTAGGTAGTAAAGTGATATAGTAATGGCAGTAACGGATTGGCATAGTAGGTAGTAAAGTGATATAGTAATGGTAGTAACGGATTGGAATAGTAGGTAGTAAAGTGATAAAGTAATGGTAGTAACGGAATGGAATAGTAGGTGGTAAAGTGATGGAGTAATGGTAGTAACGGATTGGAATAGTAGGTAGTAAAGTGATAAAGTAATGGTAGTAACGGAATGGAATAGTAGGTAGTAAAGTGATGGAGTAATGGTAGTAACGGATTGGAATAGTAGGTAGTAAAGTGATAAAGTAATGGTAGTAACGGAATGGAATAGTAGGTAGTAAAGTGATGCAGTAATGGTAGTACCGGAATGGAATAGAAGGTAGTAAAGTGATGCAGTAACGGTAGTAACGGAATGGAATCGGAGTTAGTAAAGTGCGGGAGCAATTGTGGGAATGGAACGAAACAGTAGGTAGTAAAGAAATGGAGCAAAGGTAGTAAAGTGATGGAGTAATGGTAGTAAAGGAATGGAATAGTAGCTAGAAAAGTGATGCAGTAATGGAAGTAACGGAATGGTATAGGAGGTAGTAAAGTGATGCAGTAATGGTAGTAACGGAAAGGAATCGGAGTGAGTGAAGTGCTGGAGTAATTGTTGGAACGGAACGAAATAGTAGGTAGTAAAGAAATGGAGCAATGGTAGTAAAGTGATGGAGTAATGGTAGTAACGGAATGTAATTTAGTTAGTTAAGTGATGAAGTAATGCTAGTAACAGAATGGAATAGAAGGTAGTAAAGTGATGGCGTAATGGTAGTTACGGAATGAAACAGTAGGTTGTAAAGTGATGGAGTAATGGTAGTAACGGAATGTAATTTAGTTAGTTAAGTGATGAAGTAATCCTAGTAATGGAATGGATTAGTAGGTAGTAAAATGATGGCGTAATGGTAGTAACGGAATGAAATAGTAGGGTGTAAACTGATGGAGTAATGGTAGTAGCGGAATGGAATAGTAGGTAGTAAAGTAATGGAGTAGAGGTAGTAAATTAATGGAGTAATGGTAGAAACGGCATGTAATAGTAGTAAAGGAATTTAAAAAGTGTGTAGTAAAATGATGTAGTAATTGTCAGGTTGATTGTAGTAAGAGCATGTAATAGAAGGTAGTAAATGACAAAGTAATGGTAGTAATGGATTGGAATAGTAGGTAGTAAAGTGATGGAGTAATGGCAGTAACGGATTGGAATAGTAGGTAGTAAAGTGATATAGTAATGGCAGTAATGGATTGGCATAGTAGGTAGTAAAGTGATGGAGTAATGGTGGTAACTGATTGGAATAGTGGGTAGTAAAGTGATGGAGTAATGGTAGTAATGGATTGGAATAGTAGGTAGTAAAGTGATATAGTAATGGTAGTAACGGAATGGAATAGTAGGTAGTAAAGTGATGGAGTAATGGTAGTAACGGATTGGAATAGTAGGTAGTAAAGTGATGGAGTAGTGGTACTAACGGATTGAAATAGTAGGTAGTAAAGTGATGAAGTAATGGTGGTAACGGATTGGAATAGTGGGTAGTAAAGTGATGGAGTAATGGTAGTAATGGATTGGAATAGTAGGTAGTTAAGTGATATAGTAATGGTAGTAACGGAATGGAATAGTAGGTAGTAAAGTGATGGAATAATGGTAGTAACGGATTGGAATAGTAGGTAGTAAAGTGATGGAGTAGTGGTACTAACGGATTGGAATAGTAGGTAGTAAAGTGATAAAGAAATGGTAGTAAAGGAATGGAATAGTAGGTAGTAAAGTGATATAGTAATATTAGTAACGGATTGGAATAGTAGGTAGTAAAGTGATGGAGTAATGGTAGTAAAGTGATGGAGTAACGGTAGTAACGGATTGGAATAGTAGGTAGTAAAGAGATAGAGTAATGGTAGTAACGGATTGGAATAGTAGGTAGTAAAGTGATAAAGTAATGGTAGAAACGGAATGGAATAGAAGGTAGTAAAGTGATGGCGTAATGGTAGTAACGGAATGGAATAGTAGGTAGTAAAGTGATAAAGTAATGGTAGTAACGGATTGGAATAGTAGGTAGTAAAGTGATAAAGTAATGCTAGTAACGGAATGGAATAGAAGGTAGTAAAGTGATGGCGTAATGGTAGTAACGGAATGGAATTGTAGGTAGTAAAGTGATAAAGTAATGGTAGTAACGAATGTAATAGTAGGTAGTAAATTGATTCAGAAATGGTATTAACGGAATGGAATAGTAGGTAGTAAAGTGATGGAGTAATGGTAGTAACTGAATGGAATAATAGGTAGTAAAGTAATGGAGTAATGGTAGTAACGGATTGAAATAGTAGGTAGTAAAGTGATGTAGTAATGGTAGTAACGGATTGGAATAGCAGGTAGTAAAGTGATAAAGTAATGGTAGTACCGGAATGGAATAGTAGGTAGTAAAGTGATAAAGTAATAATAGTAACGGAAAGGAATAGTAGGTAGTAAAGTGATATAGTAATGGTAGTAACGGATTGGAATAGTAGGTAGTAAAGTGATGGGGTAATGGTAGTAACGGAATGGAATAGTAGGTAGTAAAGTGATCGAGCAATGGTAGTAACGGATTGGAATAGTAGGTAGTAAAGTGATAAAGTAATGGTAGTAACGGAATGGAATAGTAGGTAGTAAAGTGATGCAGTAATGGTAGTAACGGAATCGAATCGGAGTTAGTAAAGTGCGGGAGCAATTATAGGAACGGAACAAAATAGTAGGTAGTAAAGAAATGGAGCAAAGGCAGTAAAGTGATGGAGTAATGGTAGTAAAGGAATGGAATAGTTGCTAGAAAAGTAATGGTAGTAACGGAGTGGAATAGGAGGTAATAAAGTGATGCGGTAATGGAGGAACGGAATGGAATCGGAGTTAGTAAAGTGCTGGAGTAATTGTTGGAACGGAACGAAATAGTATGTAGTAAAGAAATGGAGCAAAGGTAGTAAAGTGATGGAGTAATGGTAGTAACGGAATGTAATTTAGTTCTTTAATTGATGAAGTAATGCTAGTAACAGAATGGAATAGAAGGTAGTAAAGTGATGGCGTAATGGTAGTAACGGAATGAAACAGAAGGTTGTAAAGTGATGGAGTAATGGTAGTAACGGAATGGAATAGTAGGTAGAAAAGTAATGTAGTAATAGTAATAACGGAATGAAATAGTAGCTAGTAAAGTAATGGAGTAATGGTAGTAGCGCAATGGAATAGTAGGTAGTAAAGTAATGGAGTAAAGGTGGTAAAGTGATGGAGTAATGGTAGAAACTACAAGTAATAGGAGATAGTAAGTGATGGATTAAAAGTCGTAAAGGAATTAAAAAGTGTGTAGTAAAATGATGTAGTAATTGTCAGGTTGATTGTTGTAAGAGCATGTAATAGGAGGAAGGAAGTGATATCAAGTAATGGTAGTAACGGATTGGAATAGTAGGTAGTAAAGTGATGGAGTAATGGCAGTAACGTATTGGAATAGCAGGTAGTAAAGTGATATAGTAATGGTAGTAACGGATTGGAATAGTAGGTAGTAAAGTGATAAAGTAATGGTAGTAACGGAATGGAATAGTAGGTAGTAAAGTGATGCAGTCATGGTAGTAACGGAATAGAATAGGAGGTAGTAAAGTGCTGGAGTAATTGTAGGAACGGAACGAAATAGTAGGCAGTAAAGAAATGGAGCAAAGGTAGTAAAGTGATGGAGTAATGGTAGTAACGGAATGTTATTTAGTTAGTTAAGTGATGAAGTAATGGTAGTAACGGAATGGAATAGAAGGTAGTAAAGTAATGGAGTAATGGTAGTAACGGATTGGAATAGTAGGTAGTAAAATGATAAAGTAATTGTAGTAACGGAATGGAATAGTAGGTAATAAAGCGATGGAGTAATGGTAGTAATGGAATGGAATAGTAGGTAGTAAAGTAATGGAGTAATGGTAGTAACGGAATGGAATAGTAGGTAGTAAAGTGATGTAGTAATGGTAGTAACGGATTGGAATAGTATGTAGTAAAGTGATTCAGAAATGGTACTTACGGAAAGGAATAGTAGGTAGTAAAGTGATAAAGTTATGGTAGTAACGAAATGGAATACTAGGTAGTAAAGTGATATAGTAATGGTAGTAACGGAATGGAATAGTAGATAGTAAAGTGATAAAGTAATGGTAGTAACGGATTGGAATAGTATGTAGTAAAGTGATGGAGTAATGGTAGTTACGGAATGGAATAGTAGGTAGTAAAGTGATGTAGTAATGGTAGTAACGGATTGGAATAGTATGTAGTAAAGTGATTCAGAAATGGTACTTACGGAAAGGAATAGTAGGTAGTAAAGTGATGGAGTAATGGTAGTAAGGGAATTGAATAGTAGGTAGTAAAGTAATGGAGTAATGGTAGTAACGGATTAGAATATTAGGTAGTAAAGTGATATAGTAATGATTGTAACGGATTGGAAAAGTAGGTAGTAAAGTGATATAGTAATGATAGTAACGGATTGGAATAGTAGGTAGTAAAGTGATAAAGTTATTGTAGTTACGGAATGGAAAACTAGGTAGTATAGTGACATAGTAATGGTAGTAACGTATTGGAATAGAAGTAGTAAAGTGATAAAGTAATGGTAGTAACGGAATGGAATAGTAGGTAGTAAAGTGATAGAGTAATGGTAGTAACGGATTGGAATAGTAGGTAGTAAAGTGATATAGTAATGGTAGTAACGGATTGGAATAGTAGGTAGTAAAGTGATATATTAATGGTAGTAACGGAATGGAATAGTAGGTAGTAAAGTGATATAGTAATGGTAGTAACGGAATGGAATAGTTGATAGTAAAGTGATAAAATAATGGTAGTAACGGAATGGAATAGTAGGTAGTAAAGTGATGGAGTAATGGTCGTAACGGATTGGAATAGTATGTAGTAAAGTGATGGAGTAATGGTAGTAACGGATTGGAACAGTAGGTAGTAAAGTGATGTAGTAATGGTAGTATCCGATTGGAATAGTAGGTAGTAAAGTGATTCAGAAATGGTACTAACGGAATGGAATAGTAGGTAGTAAAGTGATGGAGTAATGGTAGTAGCGGAATGGAATAGTAGGTAGTAAAGTAATGGAGTAATGGTAGTAACGGATTAGAATAGTAGGTAGTAAAGTGATGGAGTAATGGTAGTAACGGATTAGAATAGTGCTAGTAAAGTAATAAAGATATGGTAGTTGCGGGATGGAATACTAAGTAGTAAAGTGAAATAGTAATGGTAGTAACGTATTGGAATAGTAGGTAGTAAAGTGATGTAGTAATGGTAGTAACGGAATGGAATTGTAGGTAGTAAAGTGATAAATTAATGGTAGTAACAGAATGGAATAGTAGGTAGTAAAGTGATGGAGTAATGGTAGTAACGGATTGGAATAGTAGGTAGTAAAGTGATGTAGCAATGGTTGTAACGGATTGGAATAGTAGGTAGTAAAGTGGTGAAGTAATGGTGGTAACGGACTGGAATAGTAGGTAGAAAAGTGATAAAGTTATGGTAGTTGCGGAATGGAATACTAGGTAGTAAAGTGATATAGTAATGGTAGTAACGTATTGGCATAGTAGGTAGTAAAGTGATATAGTAATGGTATTAACGGAATGGAATAGTAGGTAGAATAGTGATGGAGTAATGGTAGTAACGGATTGGAAAAATAGGTAGTAAAGTGATATAGTAATGGTAGTAACGGATTGGAATAGTAGGTAGTAAAGTGATAAAGTTTTGGTAGTAACGTAATGAAATAGTAGGTAGTAAAGTGATATAGTAATGGTAGTAACGGAATGGAATAGTAGATAGTAAAGTGATAAACTAATGGTAGTAACGGAATGGAATAGTAGGTAGTAAAGTGATGGAGTAATGGTCGTAACGGATTGGAATAGTAGGTAGTAAAGTGATGGAGTAATGGTAGTAACGGATTGGAATAGTAGGTAGTAAAGAGATGCAGTAATGGTAGTAACGGAATCGAATTGGAGTTAGTAAAGTGCGGGAGCAATTGTAGGAAAGGAACAAAATAGTATGTAGTAAAGAAATGGAACAAAGGTAGTAAAGTGATGGAGTAATGATAGTAAAGGATTGGAATAGTTGCTAGAAAAGTGATGCAGTAATGGTAGTAACGGAGTGGAATAGGAGGTAGTAAAGTGATGCAGTAATGGTAGGAACGGAATGGAATCGGAGTTAGTAAAGTGCTGAAGTAATTGTTGGAACGGAACGAAATAGTATGTAGTAAAGAAATGGAGCAAAGGTAGTAAAGTGATGGACTAATGGTAGCTACGGAATGTAATTTAGTTCTTTAATTGATGAAGTAATGCTAGTAACAGAATGGAATAGAAGGTAGTAAAGTGATGGCGTAATGGTAGTAACGGAATGAAACAGTAGGTTGTACAGTGATGGAGTAATGGTAGTAACGGAATGGAATAGTAGGTAGTACAGTAATGTAGTAATAGTAATAACGGAATGAAATAGTAGCTAGTAAAGTAATGGAGTAATGGTAGTAGCGCAATGGAATAGTAGGTAGTAAAGTAATGGAGTAAAGGTGGTAAAGTGATGGAGTAATGGTAGAAACTACAAGTAATAGGAGATAGTAAGTGGTTGATTAAAAGTAGTAACGGAATTAAAAAGTGTGTAGTAAAATGATGTAGTAATTGTCAGGTTGATTGTTGTAAGAGCATGTAATAGGAGGTAGTAAGTGATATCAAGTAATGGTAGTAACGGATTGGAATAGTAGGTGGTAAAGTGATGGAGTAATGGTAGTAACGGATTGGAATAGTAGGTAGTAAAGTGATATAGTAATGGTAGTAACGGATTGGAATAGTAGGTAGTAAAGTGATGGAGTAATGGCAGTAACGGATTTGAATAGTAGGTGGTAAAGTGATATAGTAATGGTAGTAACGGATTGGAATAGTAGGTGGTAAAGTGATATAGTAATGGTAGTAACGGATTGGAATAGTAGGTGGTAAAGTAATGGAGTAATGGCAGTAACGGATTTGAATAGTAGGTGGTAAAGTGATATAGTAATGGTAGTAACGGATTGGAATAGTAGGTAGTAAAGTGATGGAGTAATGGCAGTAACGGATTTGAATAGTAGGTGGTAAAGTGATATAGTAATGGTAGTAACGGATTGGAATAGTAGGTAGTAAAGTGATGGAGTAATGGCAGTAACGGATTTGAATAGTAGGTGGTAAAGTGATATAGTAATGGTAGTAACGGATTGGAATAGTAGGTAGTAAATGATAAAGTAATGGTAGTAACGGAATGGAATAGTACATAGTAAAGTGATGCAGTCATGGTAGTAACGGAATGGAATAGGAGGTAGTAAAGTGATGCAGTAATGGTAGAAACGGAATGGAATCACAGTTAGTAAAGTGCTGGAGTAATTGTAGGAACGGAGCAAAATAGTAGGCAGTAAAGAAATGGAGCAAAGGTAGTAAAGTGATGGAGTAATGGTAGTAACGGAATGTTATTTAGTTAGTTAAGTGATGAAGTAATGGTAGTAACGGAATGGAATAGAAGGTAGTAAAGTAATGGAGTAATGGTAGTAACGAATTGGAATAGTAGGTAGTAAAATGATAAAGTAATTGTAGTAACGGAATGGAATAGTAGGTAATAAAGCGATGGAGTAATGGAAGTAACGGAATGGAATAGTAGGTAGTAAATTAATGATGTGAAAGTAGTAACGTGATGGAGTAATGGCTGAAACGGCATGTAATAGTAGAAAGTAAAGTGGTGGGGTAAAACTAGTAAAGGAATTAAAATGTGTGTAGTAAAATGATGTAGTAATTGTCAGGCTGATTGTAATAAGAGCATGTAATAGGAGGTAGTAAGTGATAAAGTAATGCTAGTAACGGATTGGAATAGTAGGTAGTAAAGTGATGGCGTAATGGAAGTAACGGATTTGAATAGTAGGTAGTAAAGTGATAAAGTAATGGTAGTAACGGATTGGAACAGTAGGTAGTAAAGTGATGGAGTAATGGTAGTAACGGATTGGAATAGTAGGTAGTAAAGTGATGGAGTAATGGTAGTAACGGATTGGAATAGTAGGTGGTAAAGTGATGTAGAAATGGTAGTAACGGATTGGAAAAGTAGGTAGTAAACTGATGGAGTAATGGTGGTAACGGATTGGAATAGTAGGTAGTAAAGTGATGGCGTAATGGTAGTAACGGATTGGAATAGTAGGTAGTAAAGTGATAAAGTAATGCTAGTAATTGAATGGAATAGAAGGTAGTAAAGTGATGGCGTAATGGTAGTAACGGAATGGAATAGTAGGTAGTAATGTGATAGAGTAATGGTAGTAACGGAATGGAAAAGTAGGTAGTAAAGTCATATAGTAATGGTAGTAACGCATTGGAATAGTAGGTAGTTAAGTGATAAAGTAATGGTAGTAACGGAAAGGAGTAGTAGGTAGTAAAGTGATGCAGTAATGGTAGTAACGGAATGGAATAGAAGGTAGTAAAGTGATGGCGTAATCGTAGTAACGGAATGAAACAGTAGGTAGTAAAGTGATGGAGTAATTGTAGTAACGGATTGGAATAGTAGGTAGTAAAGTGATGTAGTAATGGTTGTAACGGATTGGAATAGTAGGTAGTAAAGTTATGAAGTAATGGTAGTAACGGATTGGAATAGTAGGTAGTAAAGTGATAAAGTTATGGGAGTTTCGGAATGGAATACTAGGTAGTAAAGTGATATAGTAATGGTAGTAACGTATTGGCATAGTAGGTAGTAAAGTGATATAGTAATGGTAGTAACGGAATGGAATAGTAGGTAGTAAAGGGATAAAGTAATGGTAGTAACGGAATGGAATAGTAGGTAGTAAAGTGATGGAGTAATGTTGTAACGGATTGGAAAAATAGGTAGTAAAGTGATATAGTAATGGTAGTAACGGATTGGAATAGTAGGTAGTAAAGTGATAAAGTTTTGGCAGTAACGAATGGAATAGTAGGTAGTAAAGTGATATAGTAATGGTAGTAACGGAATGGTATAGTAGATAGTAAAGTGATAAACTAAAGGTAGTAACTGAATGGAATAGTAGGTAGTAAAGTGATGGAGTAATGGTCGTAACGGATTGGAATAGTCGGTAGTAAAGTGATGGAGTAATGGTAGTAACGGATTGGAATAGTGGGTAGTAAAGTGATGTAGTAATGGTAGTAACCGATTGGAATAGTAGGTTGTTAAGTGATTCAGAAATGGTACTAACGGTATGGAATAGTAGGTAGTAAAGTGATGGAGGAATGGTAGTAACGGAATGGAATAGTAGGTAGTAAAGTAATGGAGTAATGGTAGTAACGGATTAGAATAGTAGGTAGTAAAGTGATTGAGTAATGGTAGTAACGGATAAGAATAGTTGCTAGTAAAGTGATAAAGTTATGGTAGTTACGGAATGGATACTAGGTAGTAAAGTGATATAGTAATGGTAGTAACGTATTGGAATAGTAGGTAGTAAAGTGATGGAGTAATTGTAGTAACGGATTGAAATAGTAGGTAGTAAAGTGATGGAGTAATTGTAGTAACGGATTGGAATAGTAGGTAGTAAAGTGATGTAGTAATGGTATTAACGGATTGGAATAGTAGGTAGTAAAGTGATGAAGTAATGGTAGTAACGGAATGGAATAGTAGGTAGTAAAGTGATAAAGTAATGGTAGTAACGGAATGGAATAGTAGGTAGTAAAGTGATGGCGTAATGGTAGTAACGGAATGGAATTGTAGGTAGTAAAGTGATAAAGTAATGGTAGTAACAGAATGGAATAGTAGGTAGTAAAGTGATGGAGTAATTGTAGTAACGGATTGGAATAGTAGGTAGTAAAGTGATGGAGTAATTGTAGTAACGGATTGGAATAGTAGGTAGTAAAGTGATGTAGTAATGGTAGTAACGGATTGGAATAGTAGGTAGTAAAGTGATGAAGTAATGGTAGTAACGGAATGGAATAGTAGGTAGTAAAGTGATAAAGTAATGGCAATAACGGAATGGAATAGTAGGTAGTAAAATGACATAGTAATGGTAGTAACGGATAGGAATAGTAGGTAGTAAAGTGATATAGTAATGGTAGTTACGGAATGGAATTGTAGGAAGTAAAGTGATAAAGTAATGGTAGTAACGGAATGGAATAGTAGTAGGTAGTAAAGTAATGGAGTAATGGTAGTAACGGATTGGAATAGTAGGTAGTAAAATGAAATAGTAATGGTAGTAACGGAATGGAATACTAGGTAGTAACGTGATATAGTAATTGTAGTAACGGATTGAAATGGTAGGCAGTAAAATGATACAGTAATGGTAGTAACGGAATGGAATAGTATGTAATAAAGTGATAAAGTAATGGTATTAACGGAATGGAATAGTAGGTAGTAAAGTGATGGAGTAATGGTAGTAACGGATTGGAATAGTAGGTAGTAAAGTGATATAGTAATGGTAGTAACGGAAAGGAATAGTAGGTAGTAAAGTGATAAAGTAATGGTAGTAACGGAATGGAATAGTAGGTAGTAAAGTGATGGCGTAATGGTAGTAACGGATTGGAATAGTAGGTAGTAAAGTGATATAGTAATGGTAGTAATGGATTGGAATAGTAGGTAGTAAAGCGATAAAGTAATGGTAATAACGGATTGGAATAGTAGGTAGTAAAGTGATAAAGTAATGGTAGTAACGGATTGGAATAGTAGGTAGTAAAGCGATAAAGTAATGGTAGTAACGGAATGGAATAGTAGGTAGTAAAGTTATAAAGTAATGGTAGTAACGGAATGGAATAGTAGATAGTAAAGTGATTCAGAAATGGTACTAACGGAATAGACAGTAGGTAGTAAAATGATGGAGTAATGGTACTAACAGAATGGAATAGTAGGTAGATAAGTGATAAAGTAATGGTAGTAACTGATTGGAATAGTAGGTAGTAAAGTGATAAAGTAATGGTAGTAACGGAATGGAATAGTAGGTAGTAAAGTGATGGAGTAATGGTAGTAACGGATTGGAATAGTAGGTAGTCGAGTGATAAAGTAATGGTAGTAATGGAATGGAATAGTAGATAGTAAAGTGATGGAGTAATGGTAGTAACGGAATGGAATAGTAGGTAGTAAAGTGATGGAGTAATGGTAGTAACGGAATGGAACAGTAGCTAGTAAAGTTATAAAGTAATGGTAGTAACGGAATGGAATAGTAGATAGTAAAGTGATAAAGTAATGGTAGTAACTGATTGGAATAGTAGGTAGTAAAGTGATAAAGTAATGGTAGTAACAGAATGGAATAGTAGGTAGTAAAGTAATGGAGTAATGGTAGTAGCGGATTGGAATAGTAGGTAGTAAAGTGATGGAGTAATGGTAGTGACGGAATGGAAGAGTAGGTAGTAAAGTAATGGAGTAATGGTAGTAACGGAATGGAATAGTAGGTAGTAAAGTGATGGAGTAATGGTAGTAACGGATTGGAATAGTAGGTAGTAAAGTGATGGAGTAATGGTAGTAACGGAAAGGAATAGTAGGTAGTAAAGTAATGGAGTAATGGTAGTAACGGATTAGAATAGTAGGTAGTAAAGTGATGGAGTAATGGTAGTAACGACTAGAATAGTAGCTAGTAAAGTGATAAAGTTATTGTAGTTACGGAATGGAATACTAGGTAGTAAAGTGATATAGTAATGGTAGTAACGTATTGGAATAGTAGGTAGTAAAGTGATATAGTAATGGTAGTAACGGAATGGAATTGTAGGTAGTAAAGTGATAAAGTAATGGTAGTAACAGAATGGAATAGTAGGTAGTTAAGTGATGGAGTAATGGTAGTAACGGATTGGAATAGTAGGTGGTAAAGTGATGGAGTAATTGTAGTAACGGATTGGAATAGTTGGTAGTAAAGTGATGTTGTAATGGCAGTAACGGATTGGAATAGTAGGTAGTAAAGTGATGAAGTAATGGTAGTAACGGAATGGAATAGTAGGTAGTAAAGTGATAAAGTAATGGCAATAACGGAATGGAATAGTAGGTAGTAAAATGACATAGTAATGGTAGGAACGGATAGGAATAGTAGGTAGTAAAGTGATAAAGTAATTGTAGTAACGGAATGGAATAGTAGGTAGTAAAGTGATGGAGTAATGGTAGTAACGGATTGGAATAGAAGGTAGTAAAGTGACGGAATAATGGTATTAACGGATTGGAATAGTAGGTAGTAAAGTGATGTAGTAATGGTAGTAACGGATTGGAAAAGTAGGTAGTAAAGTGATGAAGTAATGGTAGTAACGGAATGGAATAGTAGGATGTAAAGTGATAAAGTAATGACAATAACGGAATGGAAAAGTAGGTAGTAAAATGACATAGTAATGGTAGTAACGGATTGGAATAGTAGGTAGTAAAGTGATGTAGTAATGGTAGTAATGGATTGGAATAGTAGGTAGTAAAGTGATAAAGTAATGGTAGTAACGGAATGGAATTGTAGGTAGTAAAGTGATCAAGTAATGACAGTAACGGAATGGAATAGTAGGTAGTAAAGTGATATAGTGATGGTATTAACGGATTGGAATAGTAGGTAGTAAAGCGACAAAGTAATGGTAGTAACGGAATGAAATAGTAGGTAGTAAAGTGATGGAGTAATGCTATTAGCGAATTGGAATAGTAATTAGTAAAGTGATAAAGTAATGGCAATAACGGAATGGAATAGTAGGTAATAAAGTGATGCAGTAATGGTAGTAACGGAATGGAATAGAAGGTAGTAAAGTGATGGCGTAATAGTAGTAACGGAATGAAACAGTAGGTTGTAAAGTGATGGAGTAATGGTAGTAACGGAATGGAATAGTAGGTCGTAAAGTAACGAGTAATGGTAGTAACGGAATGAAATAGTAGGTAGTAAAGTAATGGAGTAATGGTAGTAATGGAATGGAATAGTAGGTAGTAAAGTAATGGAGTAAAGGTAGTAAAGTGATGGAGTAATGGTGGAAACGGCATATAATAGTAGATAGTAAAGTGATGGAGTAAAAGTTGTAAAGGAATTAAAAAGTGTGTAGTAAAATGATGTAGTAATTGTCAGGTCGATTGTAGTAAGAGCATGTAATAGGAGGTAGTAAGTGATAAAGTAATGGTAGTAACGGATTTAAATAGAAGATAGTAAAGTCATGGAGTATTGGTAGTAGCGGATTGGAATAGTCGGTAGTAAAGTGCTGAAGTAATGGTAGTAACGGAATGGAAACGTAGGTAGTAAAGTGATGGAGTAATGGTAGTAACCGATTGGAACAGTAGGTAGTAAAGTGATGGAGTAATGGTAGTAACGGATTTGAATAGTAGGTAGTAAAGTGATATGGTAATGGTAGTAACGGATTGGAATAGTAGGTAGTAAAGTGATATCGTAATATCAGTAACGGATTGGAATAGTAGGTAGTAAAGTGATATAGTAATGGTAGTAATGGAATGGAATAGTAGGTTGTAAAGTGATAAAGTAATGGTAGTAACGCAATGGAATACTAGGTAGTAAAGTGATATAGTAATGGTAGTAACGGATTGGAATGGTAGGCAGTAAAGTGATAAGGTAATAGTTGTAACGAATGGAATAGTAGGTAGTAAAATGATGGAGTAATGGTAGTAACGGATTGGAATAGTAGAAAGTAAAGTGATATAGTAATGGAAGTAACGGAATGGAATAGTAGGTAGTAAAGTGATGGAGTAATGGTAGTAACGGAATGGAATAGTAGGTCGTAAAGTAATGGAGTAATGGTAGTAACGGAATGAAATAGTAGGTAGTAAAGTAATGGAGTAATGGTAGTAATGGAATGGAATAGTAGGTAGTAAAGTAATGGAGTAAAGGTAGTAAAGTGATGGAGTAATGGTGGAAACGGCATATAATAGTAGATAGTAAAGTGATGGAGTAAAAGTTGTAAAGGAATTCAAAAGTGTGTAGTAAAATGATGTAGTAATTGTCAGGTCGATTGTAGTAAGAGCATGTAATAGGAGGTAGTAAGTGATAAAGTAATGGTAGTAACGGATTTAAATAGAAGATAGTAAAGTCATGGAGTATTGGTAGTAGCGGAATGGAATAGTAGGTAGTAAAGTGCTGAAGTAATGGTAGTAACGGAATGGAAAAGTAGGTAGGAAAGTGATGGAGTAATGGTAGTAACCGATTGGAATAGTAGGTAGTAAAGTAATGGAGTAATAGTAGTAGCGGAATGGAATAGTAGGTAGTAAAGTAATGGAGCAAAGTTAGTAAAGTGATGGTGTAATGGTAGTAACGACATGGAATACTAGGTAGTAAAGTGATGGAGTAACAGTAGTAAGGGAATGAAAAAATGGCAAGTAAAATGATGTAGTAAATGTCAGGTTGATTGTAGTAATGGCATGTAACAGTAGGTAATAAAGTCATGTGGTAAAGTTAGTAACGGAATGGAATATAGTTATTGAAGTGATGGACTAATACTAGTAACGGAATGGAATAGTAGGTAGTAAAGTGATGAAGAAATGGTAGTAACGGAATGGAATAGTAGGTAGTAAAGTGAAGCAGAAATGGTGGTAACGGAATGGAATAGTAGGTAGTAAAGTCATGGGCTAAAGGTAGTAACGGAATGGAATAGTAGGTATTAAAGTGATGGAGTAATGGCAGTAACGGAATGGAATAGTAAGTAGTAAAGTGATGGAGTAATGGTAGTAACGGATTGGAACAGTAGGTAGTAAACTGATAATGTAATGGTAGTAACAGAATGGAATAGTAGGTAGTAAAGTGATGCAGTAATGGTAGTAACGGAATGGAATAGAAGGTAGTAAAGGGATGGCGTAGTTCTAGTAACGGAATGAAACAGTAGGTTGTAAAGTAATGGAGTATTGGTAGTAACGGAATGGAATAGTAGGTAATAAAGTGATGGAGGAATGGTAGTAACGGAATGTAATAGGAGGTAGTAAAGTAATGGAGTAATCGTAGTAGCGGAATGGAATAGTAGGTAGTAAAGTAATGCAGTAATGGTAGTAACGGAATGGAATAGTAGGTAGTAAAGTGATTGAGTAATGGTAGTGACGCAATGGAATAGTAGGTAGAAAAGTGATAAAGTAATTGTAGTAACGGAATGGAATAGTAGGTAGTAAAGTTCTGGAGTAATGGTAGTAACGGAATGGAATAGTAGTAGGTAGTAAAGTAATGGAGTAATGGTAGTAACGGATTGGAATAGTAGGTAGTAAAATGATATAGTAATGGTAGTAACGGAATGGAATACTAGGTAGTAACGTGATATAGTAATTGTAGTAACGGATTGAAATGGTAGGCAGTAAAATGATACAGTAGGAATAGTAGGTAGTAAACTGATAAAGTAATGGTAGTAACAGAATGGAATAGTAGGTAGTAAAGTGATGCAGTAATGGTAGTAACGGAATGGAATAGAAGGTAGTAAAGGGATGGCGTAGTTCTAGTAACGGAATGAAACAGTAGGTTGTAAAGTAATAGAGTAATGGTAGTAACGGAATGGAATAGTAGGTAATAAAGTGATGGAGGAATGGTAGTAACGGAATGTAATAGGAGGTAGTAAAGTAATGGAGTAATCGTAGTAGCGGAATGGAATAGTAGGTAGTAAAGTAATGCAGTAATGGTAGTAACGGAATGGAATAGTAGGTAGTAAAGTGATTGAGTAATGGTAGTGACGGAATGGAATAGTAGGTAGTAAAGTGATAAAGTAATTGTAGTAACAGAATGGAATAGTAGGTAGTAAAGTTCTGGAGTAATGGTAGCAACGGAATGGAATAGTAGTAGGTAGTAAAGTAATGGAGTAATGGTAGTAACGGATTGGAATAGTAGGTAGTAAAGTGATAGAGTAATGGTAGTAACGGAATGGAATTGTAGGTAGTAAAGTGATAAAGTAATGGTAGTAACAGAATGGAATAGTAGGTAGTTAAGTGATGGAGTAATGGTAGTAACGGATTGGAATAGTAGGTGGTAAAGTGATGGAGTAATTGTAGTAACGGATTGGAATAGTTGGTAGTAAAGTGATGTAGTAATGGCAGTAACGGATTGGAATAGTAGGTAGTAAAGTGATGAAGTAATGGTAGTAACGGAATGGAATAGTAGGTAGTAAAGTGATAAAGTAATGGCAATAACGGAATGGAATTGTAGGTAGTAAAATGACATAGTAATGGTAGTAACGGATAGGAATAGTAGGTAGTAAAGTGATAAAGTAATTGTAGTAACGGAATGGAATAGTAGGTAGTAAAGTGATGGAGTAATGGTATTAAGGGATTGGAATAGAAGGTAGTAAAGTGACTGAATAATGGTAGTAACGGATTGGAATAGTAGGTAGTAAAGTGATGTAGTAATGGTAGTAACGGATTGGAAAAGTAGGTAGTAAAGTGATGAAGTAATGGTAGTAACGGAATGGAATAGTAGGAAGTAAAGTGATAAAGTAATGACAATAACGGAATGGAAAAGTAGGTAGTAAAATGACATAGTAATGGTAGTAACGGAATGGAATAGTAGGTAGTAAAGTGATGTAGTAATGGTAGTAATGGATTTGAATAGTAAGTAGTAAAGTGATAAAGTAATGGTAGTAACGGAATGGAATAGTAGGTAGTAAAGTGATAAAGTAATGACATTAACGGAATGGAATAGTAGGTAGTAAAGTGATATAGTGATGGTATTAACGGATTGGAATAGTAGGTAGTAAAGCGACAAAGTAATGGTAGTAACGGAATGAAATAGTAGGTAGTAAAGTGATGGAGTAATGGTATTAACGAATTGGAATAGTAATTAGTAAAGTGATAAAAGTAATGGTAATAACGGAATGGAATAGTAGGTAATAAAGTGATTCAGTAATGGTAGTAACGGAATGGAATAGAAGGTAGTAAAGTGATGGCGTAATGGTAGTAACGGAATGAAACAGTAGGTTGTAAAGTGATGGAGTAATGGTAGTAACGGAATGGAATAGTAGGTCGTAAAGTAATGGAGTAATGGTAGTAACGGAATGAAATAGTAGGTAGTAAAGTAATGGAGTAATGGTAGTAATGGAATGGAATAGTAGGTAGTAAAGTAATGGAGTAAAGGTAGTAAAGTGATGGAGTAATGGTTGAAACGGCATATAATAGTAGATAGTAAAGTGATGGAGTAAAAGTTGTAAAGGAATTAAAAAGTGTGTAGTAAAATGATGTAGTAATTGTCAGGTCGATTGTAGTAAGAGCATGTAATAGGAGGTAGTAAGTGATATAGTAATGGTAGTAACGGATTTAAATAGAAGATAGTAAAGTCATGGAGTATTGGTAGTAGCGGATTGGAATAGTCGGTAGTAAAGTGCTGAAGTAATGGTAGTAACGGAATGGAAACGTAGGTAGTAAAGTGATGGAGTAATGGTAGTAACCGATTGGAATAGTAGGTAGTAAAGTGATGGAGTAATGGTAGTAACGGATTTGAATAGCAGTTAGTAAAGTGATATGGTAATGGTAGTAACGGATTGGAATAGTAGGTAGTAAAGTGATATCGTAATATCAGTAACGGATTGGAATAGTAGGTAGTAAAGTGATATAGTAATGGTAGTAACGGAATGGAATAGTAGGTAGTAAAGTGATGGAGTAATGGTAGTAACGGAATGGAATATTAGGTAGTAAAGTAATGGAGTAAAGGTAGAAACGGAATGGAATAGTAGGTAGCTAAGTGATAAAGTAATGGTAGTAACGGAATGGAATACTAGGTAGTAAAGTGATATAGTAATGGTAGTAACGGATTGGAATGGTAGGTAGTAAAGTGATAAAGTAATAGTTGTAACGAATGAAACAGTAGGTAGTAAAATGATGGAGTAATGGTAGTAACGGATTGGAATAGTAGAAAGTAAAGTGATATAGTAATGGAAGTAACGGAATGGAATAGAAGGTAGTAAAGTGATGGAGTAATGGTAGTAACGGAATGGAATAGTAGGTCGTAAAGTGATGGAGTAATGGTAGTAACGGAATGGAATAGAGTAGGTAGTAAAGTAATGGAGTAATGGCAATAACGGAATGGAATAGTAGGTAGTAAAGTGATAAAGTAATGGCAATAACGGAATGGAATAGTAGGTAGTAAAATGACATAGTAATGGTAGTAACGGATAGGAATAGTAGGTAGTAAAGTGATAAAGTAATTGTAGTAACGGAATGGAATAGTAGGTAGTAAAGTGATGGAGTAATGGTAGTAACGGATTGGAATAGAAGGTAGTAAAGTGACGGAATAATGGTATTAACGGATTGGAATAGTAGGTAGTAAAGTGATGTAGTAATGGTAGTAACGGATTGGAAAAGTAGGTAGTAAAGTGATGAAGTAATGGTAGTAACGGAATGGAATAGTAGGAAGTAAAGTGATAAAGTAATGACAATAACGGAATGGAAAAGTAGGTAGTAAAATGACATAGTAATGGTAGTAACGGATTGGAATAGTAGGTAGTAAAGTGATGTAGTAATGGTAGTAATGGATTGGAATAGTAGGTAGTAAAGTGATAAAGTAATGGTAGTAACGGAATGGAATTGTAGGTAGTAAAGTGATCAAGTAATGACAGTAACGGAATGGAATAGTAGGTAGTAAAGTGATATAGTGATGGTATTAACGGATTGGAATAGTAGGTAGTAAAGCGACAAAGTAATGGTAGTAACGGAATGAAATAGTAGGTAGTAAAGTGATGGAGTAATGCTATTAGCGAATTGGAATAGTAATTAGTAAAGTGATAAAGTAATGGCAATAACGGAATGGAATAGTAGGTAGTAAAGTGATGCAGTAATGGTAGTAACGGAATGGAATAGAAGGTAGTAAAGTGATGGCGTAATAGTAGTAACGGAATGAAACAGTAGGTTGTAAAGTGATGGAGTAATGGTAGTAACGGAATGGAATAGTAGGTCGTAAAGTAACGAGTAATGGTAGTAACGGAATGAAATAGTAGGTAGTAAAGTAATGGAGTAATGGTAGTAATGGAATGGAATAGTAGGTAGTAAAGTAATGGAGTAAAGGTAGTAAAGTGATGGAGTAATGGTGGAAACGGCATATAATAGTAGATAGTAAAGTGATGGAGTAAAAGTTGTAAAGGAATTAAAAAGTGTGTAGTAAAATGATGTAGTAATTGTCAGGTCGATTGTAGTAAGAGCATGTAATAGGAGGTAGTAAGTGATAAAGTAATGGTAGTAACGGATTTAAATAGTAGATAGTAAAGTGATGGAGTATTGGTAGTAGCGGATTGGAATAGTCGGTAGTAAAGTGCTGAAGTAATGGTAGTAACGGAATGGAAACGTAGGTAGTAAAGTGATGGAGTAATGGTAGTAACCGATTGGAACAGTAGGTAGTAAAGTGATGGAGTAATGGTAGTAACGGATTTGAATAGTAGGTAGTAAAGTGATATGGTAATGGTAGTAACGGATTGGAATAGTAGGTAGTAAAGTGATATCGTAATATCAGTAACGGATTGGAATAGTAGGTAGTAAAGTGATATAGTAATGGTAGTAATGGAATGGAATAGTAGGTTGTAAAGTGATAAAGTAATGGTAGTAACGCAATGGAATACTAGGTAGTAAAGTGATATAGTAATGGTAGTAACGGATTGGAATGGTAGGCAGTAAAGTGATAAGGTAATAGTTGTAACGAATGGAATAGTAGGTAGTAAAATGATGGAGTAATGGTAGTAACGGATTGGAATAGTAGAAAGTAAAGTGATATAGTAATGGAAGTAACGGAATGGAATAGTAGGTAGTAAAGTGATGGAATAATGGTAGTAACGGAATGGAATAGTAGGTCGTAAAGTAATGGAGTAATGGTAGTAACGGAATGAAATAGTAGGTAGTAAAGTAATGGAGTAATGGTAGTAATGGAATGGAATAGTAGGTAGTAAAGTAATGGAGTAAAGGTAGTAAAGTGATGGAGTAATGGTGGAAACGGAATGGAATAGTAGATAGTAAAGTGATGGAGTAAAAGTTGTAAAGGAATTCAAAAGTGTGTAGTAAAATGATGTAGTAATTGTCAGGTCGATTGTAGTAAGAGCATGTAATAGGAGGTAGTAAGTGATAAAGTAATGGTAGTAACGGATTTAAATAGAAGATAGTAAAGTCATGGAGTATTGGTAGTAGCGGAATGGAATAGTAGGTAGTAAAGTGCTGAAGTAATGGTAGTAACGGAATGGAAAAGTAGGTAGGAAAGTGATGGAGTAATGGTAGTAACCGATTGGAATAGTAGGTAGTAAAGTAATGGAGTAATAGTAGTAACGGAATGGAATAGTAGGTAGTAAAGTAATGGAGCAAAGTTAGTAAAGTGATGGTGTAATGGTAGTAACGACATGGAATACTAGGTAGTAAAGTGATGGAGTAACAGTAGTAAGGGAATGAAAAAATGGCAAGTAAAATGATGTAGTAAATGTCAGGTTGATTGTAGTAATGGCATGTAACAGTAGGTAATAAAGTCATGTGGTAAAGTTAGTAACGGAATGGAATATAGTTATTGAAGTGATGGACTAATACTAGTAACGGAATGGAATAGTAGGTAGTAAAGTGATGAAGAAATGGTAGTAACGGAATGGAATAGTAGGTAGTAAAGTGAAGCAGAAATGGTGGTAACGGAATGGAATAGTAGGTAGTAAAGTCATGGGCTAAAGGTAGTAACGGAATGGAATAGTAGGTATTAAAGTGATGGAGTAATGGCAGTAACGGAATGGAATAGTAAGTAGTAAAGTGATGGAGTAATGGTAGTAACGGATTGGAACAGTAGGTAGTAAACTGATAATGTAATGGTAGTAACAGAATGGAATAGTAGGTAGTAAAGTGATGCAGTAATGGTAGTAACGGAATGGAATAGAAGGTAGTAAAGGGATGGCGTAGTTCTAGTAACGGAATGAAACAGTAGGTTGTAAAGTAATGGAGTATTGGTAGTAACGGAATGGAATAGTAGGTAATAAAGTGATGGAGGAATGGTAGTAACGGAATGTAATAGGAGGTAGTAAAGTAATGGAGTAATCGTAGTAGCGGAATGGAATAGTAGGTAGTAAAGTAATGCAGTAATGGTAGTAACGGAATGGAATAGTAGGTAGTAAAGTGATTGAGTAATGGTAGTGACGCAATGGAATAGTAGGTAGAAAAGTGATAAAGTAATTGTAGTAACGGAATGGAATAGTAGGTAGTAAAGTTCTGGAGTAATGGTAGTAACGGAATGGAATAGTAGTAGGTAGTAAAGTAATGGAGTAATGGTAGTAACGGATTGGAATAGTAGGTAGTAAAATGATATAGTAATGGTAGTAACGGAATGGAATACTAGGTAGTAACGTGATATAGTAATTGTAGTAACGGATTGAAATGGTAGGCAGTAAAATGATACAGTAGGAATAGTAGGTAGTAAACTGATAAAGTAATGGTAGTAACAGAATGGAATAGTAGGTAGTAAAGTGATGCAGTAATGGTAGTAACGGAATGGAATAGAAGGTAGTAAAGGGATGGCGTAGTTCTAGTAACGGAATGAAACAGTAGGTTGTAAAGTAATAGAGTAATGGTAGTAACGGAATGGAATAGTAGGTAATAAAGTGATGGAGGAATGGTAGTAACGGAATGTAATAGGAGGTAGTAAAGTAATGGAGTAATCGTAGTAGCGGAATGGAATAGTAGGTAGTAAAGTAATGCAGTAATGGTAGTAACGGAATGGAATAGTAGGTAGTAAAGTGATTGAGTAATGGTAGTGACGGAATGGAATAGTAGGTAGTAAAGTGATAAAGTAATTGTAGTAACAGAATGGAATAGTAGGTAGTAAAGTTCTGGAGTAATGGTAGCAACGGAATGGAATAGTAGTAGGTAGTAAAGTAATGGAGTAATGGTAGTAACGGATTGGAATAGTAGGTAGTAAAGTGATGGAGTAATGGTAGTAACGGAATGGAATTGTAGGTAGTAAAGTGATAAAGTAATGGTAGTAACAGAATGGAATAGTAGGTAGTAAAGTGATGGAGTAATGGTAGTAACGGATTGGAATAGTAGGTGGTAAAGTGATGGAGTAATTGTAGTAACGGATTGGAATAGTTGGTAGTAAAGTGATGTAGTAATGGCAGTAACGGATTGGAATAGTAGGTAGTAAAGTGATGAAGTAATGGTAGTAACGGAATGGAATAGTAGGTAGTAAAGTGATAAAGTAATGGCAATAACGGAATGGAATAGTAGGTAGTAAAATGACATAGTAATGGTAGTAACGGATAGGAATAGTAGGTAGTAAAGTGATAAAGTAATTGTAGTAACGGAATGGAATAGTAGGTAGTAAAGTGATGGAGTAATGGTATTAAGGGATTGGAATAGAAGGTAGTAAAGTGACTGAATAATGGTAGTAACGGATTGGAATAGTAGGTAGTAAAGTGATGTAGTAATGGTAGTAACGGATTGGAAAAGTAGGTAGTAAAGTGATGGAGTAATGGTAGTAACGGAATGGAATAGTAGGAAGTAAAGTGATAAAGTAATGACAATAACGGAATGGAAAAGTAGGTAGTAAAATGACATAGTAATGGTAGTAACGGAATGGAATAGTAGGTAGTAAAGTGATGTAGTAATGGTAGTAATGGATTTGAATAGTAAGTAGTAAAGTGATAAAGTAATGGTAGTAACGGAATGGAATAGTAGGTAGTAAAGTGATAAAGTAATGACATTAACGGAATGGAATAGTAGGTAGTAAAGTGATATAGTGATGGTATTAACGGATTGGAATAGTAGGTAGTAAAGCGACAAAGTAATGGTAGTAACGGAATGAAATAGTAGGTAGTAAAGTGATGGAGTAATGGTATTAACGAATTGGAATAGTAATTAGTAAAGTGATAAAAGTAATGGTAATAACGGAATGGAATAGTAGGTAATAAAGTGATTCAGTAATGGTAGTAACGGAATGGAATAGTAGGTAGTAAAGTGATGGCGTAATGGTAGTAACGGAATGAAACAGTAGGTTGTAAAGTGATGGAGTAATGGTAGTAACGGAATGGAATAGTAGGTCGTAAAGTAATGGAGTAATGGTAGTAACGGAATGAAATAGTAGGTAGTAAAGTAATGGAGTAATGGTAGTAATGGAATGGAATAGTAGGTAGTAAAGTAATGGAGTAAAGGTAGTGAAGTGATGGAGTAATGGTTGAAACGGCATATAATAGTAGATAGTAAAGTGATGGAGTAAAAGTTGTAAAGGAATTAAAAAGTGTGTAGTAAAATGATGTAGTAATTGTCAGGTCGATTGTAGTAAGAGCATGTAATAGGAGGTAGTAAGTGATATAGTAATGGTAGTAACGGATTTAAATAGAAGATAGTAAAGTCATGGAGTATTGGTAGTAGCGGATTGGAATAGTCGGTAGTAAAGTGCTGAAGTAATGGTAGTAACGGAATGGAAACGTAGGTAGTAAAGTGATGGAGTAATGGTAGTAACCGATTGGAATAGTAGGTAGTAAAGTGATGGAGTAATGGTAGTAACGGATTTGAATAGCAGTTAGTAAAGTGATATGGTAATGGTAGTAACGGATTGGAATAGTAGGTAGTAAAGTGATATCGTAATATCAGTAACGGATTGGAATAGTAGGTAGTAAAGTGATATAGTAATGGTAGTAACGGAATGGAATAGTAGGTAGTAAAGTGATGGAGTAATGGTAGTAACGGAATGGAATATTAGGTAGTAAAGTAATGGAGTAAAGGTAGAAACGGAATGGAATAGTAGGTAGCTAAGTGATAAAGTAATGGTAGTAACGGAATGGAATACTAGGTAGTAAAGTGATATAGTAATGGTAGTAACGGATTGGAATGGTAGGTAGTAAAGTGATAAAGTAATAGTTGTAACGAATGGAACAGTAGGTAGTAAAATGATGGAGTAATGGTAGTAACGGATTGGAATAGTAGAAAGTAAAGTGATATAGTAATGGAAGTAACGGAATGGAATAGAAGGTAGTAAAGTGATGGAGTAATGGTAGTAACGGAATGGAATAGTAGGTCGTAAAGTGATGGAGTAATGGTAGTAACGGAATGGAATAGAGTAGGTAGTAAAGTAATGGAGTAATGGTAGTAACGGATTAGAATAGTAGGTAGTAAAGTGATGGAGTAATGGTAGTAACGGATTAGAATAGTAAAGTGATAAAGTTATGGTAGTTACGGAATGGAATACTAGGTAGTAAAGTGATGTAGTAATGGTAGTAACGTATTGGAATAGTAGGTAGTAAAGTGATATAGTAATGGTAGTAACGGAATGGAATTGTAGGTGGTAAAGTGATAAAGTACTGGTAGTACCAGACTGGAATAGTAGGTAGTAAAGTGATGGAGTAATGGTAGTAGCGAATTGGAATAGTAGGTGGTAAAGTAATGGAGTAATTCTAGTAACGGATTGGAATAATAGATAGTAAAGTGATGTAGAATTAGTAGTAACGAATTGGAATAGTAGGTAGCAAAGTGCTGAAGTAATGGTAGTAGCGGAATGGAATAGTAGGTAGTAAAGTGATAAAGTAATGGCAATAACGGAATGGAATAGTAGGTAGTAAAATGACATAGTAATGGTAGTAACGGATAGGAATAGTAGGTTGTAAAGTGATAAAGTAATTGTAGTAACGGAATGGAATAGCAGGTAGTAAAGTGATGGAGTAATAGTAGTAACGGATTGGAATAGTAGGTAGTAAAGTGATGGAATAATGGTAGTAACGGATTGGAATAGAAGGTAGTAAAGTGATGTAGTAATGGTAGTAACGGATTGGAATAGTAGGTAGTAAAGTGATGAAGTAATGGTAGTAACGGAATGGAATAGTAGGTAGTAAAGTGATAAAGTAATGACAATAACGGAATGGAATAGTAGGTAGTAAAATGACATAGTAATGGTAGTAACGGATAGGAATTGTAGGTAGTAAAGTGATAAAGTAATGGTAGTAACGGAATGGAATGGTAGGTAGTAAAGTGATGGAGTAATGGTAGTAACGGATTGGAATAGTAGGTAGTAAAGTGATGGAATAATGGTAGTAACGGATTGGAATAGTAGGTAGTAAAGTGATGTAGTAATTGTAGTAACGGATTGGAATAGTAGGTAGTAAAGTGATAAAGTAATGGTAGTAACGGAATGGAATAGTAGGTAGTAAAGTGATAAAGTAATGACAGTAACGGAATAGAATAGTAGTTAGTAAAGTGATAAAGTAATAGTAGTAACGGAATGGAATAGTAGGTAGTAAAGTGATGGAGTAATGGTAGTAACGGATTGGAATAGTAGGTAGTAAAGTGATGTAGTAATGGTCGTAACCAATTGGAATAGTAGGTAGTAAAGTGATTCAGAAATGGTACTAACAGAATGGAATAGTAGGTTGTAAAGTGATGGAGTAATGGTAGTAACGGAATGGAATAGTAGGTAGTAAAGTAATGGAGTAATGGTAGTAACGGATTAGAATAGTAGGTAGTAAAGTGATGGAGTAATGGTAGTAACTGACTAGAATAGTAGCTAGTAAAGTGATAAAGTTATGGTAGTTACGGAATGGAATACTAGGTAGTAAAGTGATATAGTAATGGTAGTAACGTATTGGAATAGTAGGTAGTAAAGTGATATAGTAGTGGTAGTAACGGAATGGAATTGTAGGTAGTAAAGTGATAAAGTAATGGTAGTAACAGAATGGAATAGTAGGTAGTAAAGTGATGGAGTAATGGTAGTAACGGATTGGAATAGTAGGTGGTAAAGTGATGGAGTAATGGTAGTAACGGAATGGAATAGTAGGTAGTAAAGTAATGGTGTAATGGTAGTAACGGATTGGAATAGTAGGTAGTAAAGTGATATAGTAATGGCAGTAACGGATTGGAATAGTAGGTAGTAAAGTGATATAGTAATGGTAGTAACGGAATGGAATAGTAGGTAGTAAAGTGATGGAGTAATTTGGTAGTAACGGAATGGAATATTAGGTAGTAAAGTAATGGAGTAATGGTAGAAACGGAATGGAATAGTAGGTAGCTAAGTGATAAAGTAATGGTAGTAACGGAATGGAATACTAGGTAGTAAAGTGATATAGTAATGGTAGTAACGGATTAGAATGGTAGGTAGTAAAGTGATAAAGTAATAGTTGTAATGAATGGAATAGTAGGTAGTAAAATGATGGAGTAATGGTAGTAACGGATTGGAATAGTAGAAAGTAAAGTGATATAGTAATGGTAGTAACGGAATGGAATAGTAGGTAGTAAAGTGATAAAGTAATGGTAGTAACGGAATGGAATAGTAGGTAGTAAATTGATGGAGTAATGGTAGTGACGGAATGGAATAGTAGGCTGTATAGTAATGGAGTAATGGTAGTAACGGAATGGAATAGTAGGTAGTAAAGTGATGGAGTAATGGTAGTGACGGAATGGAATAGTAGGTAGTAAAGTAATGGAGTAATAGTAGTAACGGAATGGAATAGTAGGTAGTAAAGTAATGGATTAATGGTAGTAACGGAATGGAAAAGTATGTAGTAATTTGATGGAGTAATGGTAGTAGCGGAATGGAATAGTAGGTAATAAAGTGATGGAGTAATGTTAGTAACGGAATGGAATAGTAGGAAGTAAAGTAATGGTATAATGGTAGTAACGGATTGGAATAGTAGGTAGTAAAGTGATGCAGTAATGGTAGTAACGGAATGGAATAGTAGGTAGTAAAGTGATGGATTAATGGTAGTAACCGAATGGAATAGGAGGTAGTAAAGTGATGCAGTAATGGTAGTAACGGAACGAAATAGTAGGTAGTAAAGGAATGGAGCAAAGGTAGTAAAGTGATGGAGTAATGGTAGTAAAGTCATGGTGTAGTAGGTAGTAAAGTGATGGAGTAACAGTAGTAAGGGAATGAAAAAATGGCAAGTTAAATGATGAAGTAAATATCAGGTTGATTGTAGTAAGGGCATGTGACAGTAGGTAGTAAAGTCATGTGGTAAAGGTAGTAACGGAATGGAATTTAGTTAGTTAAGTGATGGACTAATACTAGTAACGGAATGGAATAGTAGGTAGTAAAGTCATGGGCTAAAAGTAGTAACGGAATGGAATAGTAGGTAGTAAAAGATGGATTAATTGTAGTAACATAAAGGGGTTACGGTAGTAACCGCACAAAAAAGTGGGTAGTAAAGTAATGTAGTAATGGTAGTAAAATATGGAGTATCGGTTGTAACGGAATGAAAAAAGTGGTACTAAAGTGATGGAGTAACAGTAGCAACGGAATTCAACATTAGATGATAAAGTGATGGAGTGATGGTAATAAGATGACTGGGTAATGGTAATAAAGGAATGAAAAAGTGGTTAGTAAAGTGATGGAGTAATGGTAGTTAAATCATGGAATAACGGTAGTAACAGAATGGAATAGTAAGTAGGAAAGTGATGGAGTAAGGGTAGTAAAATGATGCAGTAATGGTAGTAACGGAATGAAAAAAAGTAAAGTGATGGAGTAAAAGTCGTAATTTAATAGAATAATAGGTAGTGAAGTGATTCAGTACAAGTAATAAAGAGATGGAGCAACGGTAGTAACGTAATGACACAGTTGGAAGTAAAGTGATGGAGTAATGGTAGAAAAATGAAAGATAAACATTAGTAATTGAAGAGAAAAGTGTGTAGAAAAGTGATGGAGTGACATTAGTAACGGAATGGAATAGTAAGAAGTAAAGTGATTGAGTAAAGGTAGGAAAGTGAAGTAGTAATGGTATTAAAATGATGGAGTAATGGTAGTGACAGAAAGGAATGGCAAGTAGTGAGATGATGGAGTAAGGTAGTAAAATGACGGAGTAATGGCAGTAACAGTATAAAAAAGTGGTTAGTAAAGTGATGGAGTAACAGTAGTAATTTAATGGAATAATAGGTAGTAAAGTGATGGAGTAAAGGTATTAACGGAATGACAAAGTTGGTAGTAAAGTGATGGAGTAATGGTAGTAAAATGAAAGATAAACGGCAGAAATTGAATGAAAAAGTGGGTAGTAATCTGATGGAGGAACAGTAGTGACGGAATGTAAAAGTGGGTGTAAATGAAGGAGAAAAGGTAGTGAAATGATTGAGTTACAGTAGTAAAGAAATGAAAAAGTAGGTAGTAAACAATAGTAATTTAATAGAATAATAGGTAGTAAAGTGATGGGTAAAAGGTAGTAAAATGACGGATAAACGTTAGTAACGGAATGAAAAAGTAGGTGACAAAATGATGATGAAAAATAGTAGCGGAATGCAATATTGGGTAGTAAAGTGATGGAGCAACTGTAGTAATTTAATGGAATACTAGTAATAGGCAGTGAAGTGATGGAGTAAAGGTATTAACGGAATGACAAAGTTGGAAGTAAAGTGATGGAGTAATGGTAGTAAAATGAAAGATAAACGGCAGAAATTGAATGCAAAAGTGGGTAGAAAAGTGATGTAGTAATGGTATTAACGGCATGGAATAATAAGCAGTAAAGTCATGAAAGTGATAAGGTAGTAATATGATGGAGTAATGGCATTTAAGTGATTGTGTAATGGCATTAACGTGATGAAGTGCAGGTAGTAAAGTGATGGGGTAACAGTAGTGACGTAATGTAAAAGTGCGTAGTAACTGATGGAGGAAAGGTAGTGAAATGATTAACAGTAGGAATCGAATGAAAAAGTAGGTAGTAAAGAGTAGTAATTTAATGTAATAATATGTAGTAAACAGTAGTAATTTAATGGAATAATAGGTAGTAAAGTGATGGGTTATGGGTAGTAAAATGATAGAGAAACGGTAGTAACGGAATGAAAATTGGGTAGTAAAGTGATGGAGTAACGGTTGTAACGGAATGACAAAGTAAAGTGATTGAAGAACGGTAATAACGGACTAGAAAGTAGGTGGTAAATTAATGATGAACAGTAGTAACGGAATGCAATAGTAGGTAGTAAAGTGATGGAGTAACAGTAGTAACGGAATGGAATAGTAGGTAGTATAGTGAAAGAGTAACTGTAGTAACTGAATGAAAAAATGGGTAGTAAAGTGATGGAGTAACAGTAGTAAAGGAATGGAATAGTAGGTAGTATAGTGAAAGAGTAACTGTAGCAACTGAATGAAAAAGTGGGTGGTAAAGTGATGTAGTATGGTAGTAGCGGCATGGAATAATAAGCAGTAAAGTCATTAAAGTGATAAGGTAGTAAGTAATATGATGGAGTAAAACTGTTAGTCTTTCCCATTTTCAATTGGAAGATCTTATTGATTTTCTTTGGATTATTATTATTATTATGGTTCTTTTCTGCCAATTTTCCAAATCACACTGTAGAAAAAGTACGTGACATACCATTTTGGTACTACCAAAACGACAAGTATTGTGTACCCAATGACTATTTATAGTCACTACAGTGAAACTAAAACGTCATTCTTTACAGAGTTATCTCCCCATACATCAATAACTTTGTTATCGAATAATCTCCGCAACTATAACAGATAGATGAAAACTGATGAATGGTAAACGTAATGCAACTGTTAAGACAAATTTATTGCATATTATCGAAAATAATCATCTGAAGACTTGACCTTAAGACGGCATAAACTTCCATTTTGGTTAGAAACTTCCGTTCTTAAAGTCACTTTCGGTTAACAAAAGTCACTAGCAACCATATGTGTATGACTAGGACAAATTTCCTCTACAAAGCCATCAACTTTTGGTTCTGAAATGTCTCTTCAGGTTGACAAAAGTCACTAGCACCCATTTTTCAGATGGACCTCAATTAAAATTCAAACAGTGGACTAATTGGAATATTTTATTACTAGTTTCTGCTAAAATAATAGAATAAAATTTTTAAAATTTACTAAGATATCTTCTGGAATTCATAAATTGCAGTTACCTCCATATTTGCATGCAATTTTTGGTGGGGGAAATTTTAAGTGCAAGTTTTCAGTTACATTTCCCCATATAAAATGTAGGAAACTATTACAATTTTTAGTTATTTTGTCACATTTTATTCACATCCGTTAAGTGTAGAGATGATAAACTAATCTTAGCTATTTAATGAATCTAACGGTAACAGGCAATTTGGCCTATTCAGCCATTTGGCATTATGTTACTAGGTGAAGCTTTAATCCGTTAAATAAACAATACAAAAGGAAATAGTGACCAAGTGTTAGTGTTTTGGATAGAACGGCGGCATGAAATTATAGCACCGCGGTAAAAAAAAAATAAAGGCGCCGCGGTACAGCGGTGCTAAAAAGGCCTGAGGAGAACACTACGGCGGCGACCATTGTCCATTCGTTTTTGGCCAAGTTGCGCGAAGTGCAAACCCGGGTTTTAGTATAGTGAAATCAGGTGGGCGGGAGGGGAAATTGGGGTATATATTTTGTGTAATCAACTCCTACACTTTTAAACCCAGATCTCTGAAACTTCACAGAAAGATAACATTTGTATTGAAGTTGTGCACTTGCTATTATGGAATTGTTCCTAATTTTCCAGATTTGAGAACTTAGTCATTTTTCAGAACAATTGCAGAAGACGGCACCTATTTTGTGTAATCAACTCCTACATGTTTTTACACAGACCAGAAACCTTCTTCCAACAAATTGTAATCCATAACTTATTTATTAAGGCAATTGCTTTGCAACGCGGCCATTTCAGACGCGATTTTTTTCAATAATCTCCTCTGGAACCACTTGAGCAACTTTTTTCCACAATCACCCTATGGTACCTAGTTTCGGATTTGTATCTGGGCCGTTGATCTATGCCCGCTGTTGCTAAACATGGAACATTGGGTCAACGCAAGTTGGGGGACTTGTAGATTTTCGTCCGTTCGTCCGTTCAACCTCGGGTTTACCTTTGCTCTGAAGCTTTTTTATGAAGATAACATCTTCATCATATTTTTTAACAGTTATAACATGATCTCTTCACTGGCAAAATTCTGTAGGGCTGCGCCCAATACTTCATGCTTGAACGAACTTAGCTTGTTACCATAGAAATCAAAAGCTGTAGTACCTAGTGTAAAATAGAAAACAGCAAACAATGTATGAAAGTTGTCTGATGACTCCTATAGAAATTATTGTCCTTTAATGGCATTGAATTGCCACTGAACTTAAAAGCGTTGACAGCTAGAGTGAAAGTGAAACTGTAAATTTGCTAAACGGATCAGCAAGACAAGACCTACAAATCACTTATTTGGTCCACAATTTTCAGAGAACTTTTTATAGGAATTATTGCCCTTTAAAGACGATTTCAGAAAAAAGTAAGGTTTTTGTTTAAATTAAAAAACTACAACAGTCAAACTAAGTTGCTAAAATAATCACAGGGGAAGGCCTGCAAATTGTTTTATTGCCAAAAAAATTGTCTAATGACTCCTTTTATGAAACCAGTAAATTAAAAGCTTTAACAGCTAAGGTGAAACTGTAAATTGCAAAAAATGATCAAGTCAAGGCTTACAAAAAACTCATTGGTTCGAGATTGTTAGATGACGCCTTATAGGAGTTATTGCTATAACACAGTAGCATCATATTGTATAGATGTCATCATGTAGGACAACAATCGGCTAAAACCTTGGGTAAGCCTACAGACACTCTTCATTTATACCTAGGAACTAGAACCCCAAAGCCCCGTCTCACACTATGCCATATTACTTTCAAGGATCCTACACGTCCCTGTCCATAAAGACAAATTGAACTCAAGTGACTAAATTTGACAACTTCCAAAGATTACTTACTTAGGCCACCAATCGGCTGGAATTACTCCATCCCGTTACTACTGTTAATCCACCGATATCTCAACCTTCTACTACCAATTCTCTATCTCTTTACTACTCTTACTCCATCCTTTGACTACCGTTATTCTATCCCTTAACTACTGTTACTACATCCCTTTAATACTGTTACTAAATCCCTTTACTACCGTTTCTCCATCCCGTTACTACTGTTACTCCATCCCTTTACTACCGTTACTCCATCCCGTTACTACTGTTACTACATTTCTTTACTACCGTTACTCCGTCCCGTTACTACAATTACTCCATCCCTTTACTACCGTTACTCCATCCCTTTACTACTGTTACTACACTCCTTTACTACTGTTACTGCATCCCGTTACTACTGTTACTCCATCCCTTTACTACTGTTACTACATCCCGTTACTACTGTTACTCCATCTCGTTACTACTAGTACTACATCCCTTTACTACCTTTACTCTATCCCGTTACTACTGTTAATACATCCCTTTACTACGTTACTCTATCCCGTTACTACTTTTAATCCATCCCTTACTCTTGTTACTACATCCGTTTACCATGTTACTTCATTCCTTTCTGGGGCCTCGGTGGCCGAATGGTCAAGGTAGTTCGTCTACTATTGATCACGGGTCTGTCAACACTGAGATTGCGGGTTCGATTCTCACTGCAGACAGGGTTTACTCGACTCCAATCTTAATTGATAAGGATTGCCAGTTTTCCTACCGCAGGTCGGGGTTTTCTCCGGGTACCCCGTCTTCCTCCCCCAATAAAAACTGGGCTCCATGATATAGCTGAAAATTGCTGAAAGTGGCGTTCAACACCATCGAACAAACAAACAAACAAACAATCATTCCTTTCTACTGTTCATCCATCCATTTACTACTGTTACTACATCCATTTACTATTGTTACAACATCCTGTTACTACGTTACTCTATCCCTTTACTACTGTTAATCCATCACTATACTACCATATCTCAACCTTTTACTATCGTTTTTCCATCATCATTTTGCTACCACTACTCTATCCCTTTACTACTGTTTCTACGTCCATTTACTACGGTTTACTCCATCCCTTTAAATGTTACTCCATACTTTTACTACAGTTACTGCATCCTTTTACTATCTTCCTACGTCAATTTCGCTACTTTTCCTCCAACCATTTAGTACTGTTACTCCATCCCTTTCCTGCCGTTACTCCATCCCGTTACTACTGTTACTCCATCCTTTACTACCGTTACTCCATCCCGTTACTACTGTTACTCTTTCCCTTTACTACTGTTAATCCATCACTATACTACCATATCTCAACCTTTTACTATCGTTTTTCCATCATCATTTTGCTACCACTACTCTATCCCTTTACTACTGTTTCTACGTCCATTTACTACGGTTTACTCCATCCCTTTAAATGTTACTCCATACTTTTACTACAGTTACTGCATCCTTTTACTATCTTCCTACGTCCATTTCGCTACTTTTCCTCCAACCATTTAGTACTGTTACTCCATCCCTTTCCTGCCGTTACTCCATCCCGTTACTACTGTTACTCCATCCTTTACTACCGTTACTCCATCCCGTTACTACTGTTACTCTTTCCCTTTACTACCGTTACTCCACCCCGTTACTACTGTTACTCCATTCGTTTACTACCGTTACTCCATCCCTTTGCTACCGTTACTCCATCCCTTACTCCATCCGTTTACTACCGTTACTCCATCCCTTTGCTACCGTTACTCCATCCCTTTACTACTGTTACCACATACCTTTACTACCGTTACTCCATCCCTTTACTACTGTTACTACATTCTTTTACTACCGTTACTCCATCCTGTTACTACTGTTACTCCATCCCTTTACTACCGTTACTCCATCCCTAAACTACTGTAACTACATTGTACATCCCTTTACTACAGTTACTCCATCCATTTACTACTGTTACTACATTACTTTACTTTGTTACTCCATCCCGTTACTACTGTTACTCAATCCCTTTACTACTGTTACTCCATCCGTTTACTACCTTTGCTCCATCCCGTTACTACTGTTACTACATCCCGTTACTACTGTTACTCCATCCACTTACTACTGTTACTACATCCCTTTACTACTGTTACTCCATCCGTTTACTACCTTTACTCCATCCCGTTACTACTGTTACTAAATCCCGTTACTACTGTTACTCAATCCCTCCATCCCGTTACTATTGTTACTCTGTTATTCCATCCCTTTACTACCGTTACCCCATCCCTTTACTACTGTCACCACATCCCTTTACTACCGTTGCTCCATCCCTTTACTACTGTTACTACATTCCTTTACTTCTGTTACTCCATCCCTTTACTACCGTTACTCCATCCTGTTACAACTGTTACTCCATCCCTTTACTACCGTTACTCCATCCCTTTACTACTGTAACTACATCCGTTTACTACCGTTACTCCATCCATTTACAACTGTTACTACATTCCTTAACTTTTTTCACTCCATCCTGTTACTACTGTTACTCCATCCCTTTACTGCCGTTACTCCATCCCTTTACTACTGTACTACTGTTACTCCATCCCTTCACTATCGTTACTCCATCCTGTTGCTACTGTTACTCCTTCACTTTACTACCGTTACTCTATCCCTTTACTACTGTAACTACATCCTTTTACTACCGTTACTCCATCCTTTTACTACTGTTACTCCATCCCTTTACTACCGTTATTCCATCCCTTTATTACCGTTACCCCATTCCTTTACTACTGTTACCACATCCCTTTACTACCGTTGCTCCATCCCTTTACTACTGTTACTACATTCCTTTACTTCTGTTACTCCATCCCTTTACTACCGTTACTCCATCCTGTTACAACTGTTACTCCATCCCTTTACTACCGTTACTCCATCCCTTTACTACTGTAACTACATCCGTTTACTACCGTTACTCCATCCATTTACAACTGTTACTACATTCCTTAATTTTTGTCACTCCATCCTGTTACTACTGTTACTCCATCCCTTTACTGCCGTTACTCCATCCCTTTACTACTGTACTACTGTTACTCCATCCCTCTACTACCGTTACTCCATCCCGTTACTACTGTTACTCCATCTTTTTATATGTTACTCCATACCTTTACTACTGTTACTGCATCCTTTTACTATGTTACTACATTCCTTTGCTTCTTTTCCTCCAACCCTTTACTACTGTCACTACATTTTTATACTACCTGACTCCACCCCATTACTACTGGTAATCCATCACTATACTACCATATCTCAACCTTTTACTTCCGTTTCTTCATCATCACTTTACTACCACTACTCTATGCCTTTGCTACAGTTTCTGCGTCCCTTTACCGTGTTACTCTATCCCTTTACTACTGTAACTATATCCCTTAACTATATTACTTCAATCCTTTCTACTGTTAATCCATTCCTTTACTACCGTTACTTCATCCCGTTACTACTGTTAATCCACCGATATCTCAACCTTCTACTACCATTTCTCCTGCTCTTTACTACCTTTACTCTATCCCTTTACTACTGTTACTCCATCCCTTTACTGTGTTACTGTTTCCTTTTGCTACTTATCCTCCAACCCTTTAGTACTTTTACTCCATCTCTTTACTACTGTAACTACATTTTTACTACCATTGCTCTGTTAATCCATCACTATACTACAATATCTCAACCTTTTACTACCGTTTTTCCATCATCACTTTACTACCACTACTCTATCCCTTTACTACTGTTTCTACGTCCCTTTACTACCGTTACTCCATCCCTTTACCGTATTACTTCATTCCTTTCTACTGTTCATCCATCCCTTTACTATATTACTCTATCCCTTTGCCATTGTCCCTCCATCCCTTTATTACTGTTACTAAATCCTTTTACTACGTTACTCTATCCCTTTACTACTTTTGCCCCATCCCTTTATGTTACTCTATCCCTGTTACCACATCTTTTTACAGTGTTGCTTCATCTTTTTGTAACTGTATACCCATGCCTTTGCAACTGTAATTACATCCGTTTAATGCGTTGTCGCGTGAGATATGCAAGTCCCGTGAAAATTGCAAGCACGCATGTGCAAAATATATTTTCTTTAAAAGTCACTTCCGCCGTGAGAAACGCAAGTTTGACTCCTTTCTATTCAAAATTTCAGGTTTTATAGGTATATTAGAGAAGGGGGTAAATACATGATCTAGGTTCTGTCAACACAGAATAATGATAAGAAAATTGAATATGTTTATTATATGGCCAATTTATACTTTTTATTTCAAAAAGATAATTTTTAAGTAAAGTTATTAATTGTAAACTATTAACATCCCGTGGATATTATATGATCATAAATGTAATTTATGTGATCATATTATTTAATCAAAGGATAAAATGGTTATATTATATGATATTAAACTTGAGAAAAAATTGTATTTCAACTAAAATGAATATTTTAAACAACATGAAATGTAAATGACCAGCATCTTTAATCCATATATGCCTCGATTTGACTTTAATCAAGTGCAATTCTCATGCATGCACACTTACTTGTAATCCAGTAGACCGTTATAGGCAATCAGTGCTTTGGTTTGACATGACTTGTCATTATCATGGCTGTATAAAAGTACTTTTTTTTAAACATTTATAGTCAACCTATAATATTTCAGTTGCCTACTACTTAGTCAGTCATGGCCTCGGTTTGACCCGACTTACGTATCTCGTGGCTGTAAAACTACTTATTTAAACACTTGGGTCAACTTACAATATTTCAGCAGTTCACTATAGGCAATCACTGCCTCGGTTTACCAGACTTAAAATTCGCATGGATGTAAAAGTACTTTATTTAAATTTAGATAAACCTAAATAATTATTTCAACATTTACTTTGACCTTTACCTTGTGACCTTTTTCAAAGGTAAATGTCAATGATCACCATTACAACTTTACGTCTCTATCACAGCTGGTTCAAAAGTTAACATGGTACAAAATCAACTTGCAATAAAAAGGGTTAGAGAATTCATATAAGGAGGAAAAATCTTTGTGCGATATATCACAACAGTGCGTCAAATCTCGTAAATGCAAGATGGTTGATATATAGTGTTTACATTATAAGTATATCAATATTTTGATATGCATTATACAATTAACTACTTACAGAAACGAAAAGCGTAATTTATATAGACATTATTATATTGCTATTTCTACTTTTGTTACGCCAAAGTAATTCCTAAAACTACGTTTAACTATTTATTCCTTTACATACAAATGTTCTTTTATTTATGTAATGAAATAATGACTTGTTTTATTTTTACTAAAATGTGCACAGTTGCATTTTATAGCAGACTTGCGTTTCTCACAACCTTGTAACTCTCACGATGCCCAACGTGAGAGTTGCAAGTTTTACCGGATACCGGAAGCGGAACTTGCAATTTTCACGGGACTTGCAGATCTCACGCGACAGCGTTACTATATCCCTTCACTACTGTTACGACATCCTTTTACTATACGTTACTCTATCCCTTGGCTTCTGTTATTCCATTAACTACCGTTACTCCATCTCTTTACTTCTATTATCCATCGATTCCTTTACCACCGTTACTACATCCTTTTAGTATTGATACTCTATCCCTTTAATACTGTTACTCCATCCTTCTAATACATTACTCCATCCATCTACTTCCGGTACTCCATCTCATTACTACTATTAATCCATCACTAAACTGCTATTAATGCTCCTTCCTTTTAATACTGTTTCTCTATTACTTTACTACCATTATTACTCCATCCCTTTACTACTGCGACTCCATCGCTTTACTTCCATATCCCATCGATTCCTTTACCACCGCTACTCCATACCTTTATAGGGGCATGCCTCGGTGGCCGAATGGTTAAGGTAGTTCGTCAACTTTTGATCACATGGTCTGTCAACACTGAGATTGCGGGTGAACATGACTCTAATATAAACTGACAAGGATTGCCAGTTTCCAACCGAAGGTCGGGGTTTTCTCCGGCTTCCTCCCCCCCAAAAAACTGGCCGCCTTGATATAGCTGAAAAGTTGCTGAAAGTGGCGTTAAACAACATTCAAACAAACAAACAAAATCCATCTTCCCGGAATTGTTTAATTGTTTTTTAAATTGTTCCGTCATGTATTTAGCATATTTAGCCAAAATACTCCTCTATGTAAAGCAAACATCAATCAATCGATTGATTGATCGACTGGATGTCTGATTTACGTCCAGCGAGCAGTATTTCAGCTATATTAAGGACGGGAACAAGTAAACAAACAATAAATCAAGGGAAATGGGGTGGGATGGGTCACAGGAAATACAATTTTGACTGCCACTGGAAAAGTATGGAGTCAAAAAAAATAACTGGGCTAAGTCGAAATCTACAAATTGGATTACACTGGAAAATGAACTTTTTTAATATTTATTTTATTTGTATACTTCTATGTTACATAATTATGTGTAGGTACAGATGAATTAACATTTCAAAGAATTCAAAATCTACAGGATATATATCAATACAAATACAAAGAATTCAAAATCTACAGGATATATTAATACAAATACAATTTGGTTACGTTCACACACGTACTTGCATATATATGGTACATATGTCGGTCAAAAGCTCTTTGGAGCTCGTGTTTGTCACTTTGTTGTAACTTATTTACCGACTTTAAATAAAACTTATTATTATTATTATATTTTTGGTTGTTGGTATACATAAAATATAGAATAATATTATTTATTATTCAAAGCATTAATCATTTGAGTCGGAGACCATTCTCTGTATTTCATACATTTGTTGTATGAAAAACATGAAAAAAAGACTGAGAAAAATTAAGGTTTATAATGACTTTAAAAATGCCAAATATGCAATTAACCAAGTAAATTAAACAAAATTAGCATTAAGAGCCCTATAAGTTAATGGTCAGTTGGAATGTGATAAACTTCACTTGTGATAATTTTTAATACTAGTAACGGGTGAGGACACAGAAAAATGGCTCACCTGCATTCCGCAACAGTATTGAAATATTACTTAATGAGCAACATGTAAATTACATTAAAGTGTCTTTTAAAATATACAATGCATGGGTATAGGAACTGACCTTATCCTAATTTTTGACCTAGTCACTGGATCGTAAAATTGAGGTCAAGGTAAATCGACACCTACCAGACAGTCATGTACTATTCATCAGCCACCGGCACGCCTATATCCAAAATATTGTAATCCTACCATTCATGTTTACATAGGAAATGCCTTAAACCAAAAACTGTAACGTAGTTACTGGACTGTAAAATTGAGGTCAAGGTCAGGTGACACCTACTAGACAGCCATGTATTATTCATCAGCAACCTATAATCCTACTATGCATGGTTACAGAGGAACTGCCTTAATCCAAAAATGTTAATGTAGTCACTGAACCGTGAAATTGAGGAACGTCAAATTTCTCTATGCTTACTTAAACATTAACAGTTTGAGATACAAGTTCTCCTCCGTCATAGATCTGTTACTAGCATATGTAGTTGACCTTCTTATTATAGCAGAAACCAAGACAGACAACTCTTTCCCTGATGCGGAATTTAAAGTCGACAATTACCACCTATGGAGAAAAGATCGAACAGCTAATGGTGGTGGTCTTGCCATGTATTTAAAATCAGATCTAACCTGTGACCAAAAAAAGACCTTGAATGTGAGACAATTGAATCCTTATCATTTGAAATTTCTATAAATGACAAAAAGTGGCTGATCTGTGGACTGTACAGACCACAAACTATCACAGACAATGTTTTCTCATTAAAACATATGATACAATTTCTGTAAGATATTACCATATTATGTTTTTAGGTGATTTAAATTATGATTTATTAAAAGCAGACAAAAGGTGTGATATTTGTTATTTAGAAAATATTGTCAAAGAACCAACATGCTTTACAAAAGGGGCAAGTCCGACACTCAATGATTTCATTTTAACCAACAGTAAGAATCTACATGTACTACAAAATATCACAAATTTTAAATGTGGGTTGAGTGATGTCCACAATATTATTTCTGCCCAAACAAAATCAAACATACAACCAATTAAAGAACCATTTAAACAATACAGAAGATATAAGCATTTAAACGAAGGAGAATTCATAAAAGACCCTAATCAAGTCATAGTAATCTTAATATCAATAAACAAGTTTTCTGCATTATTCTCCATATTACAACATAGTATTCCCTAGGGCTTGTTTTACAAAATACAGAATGTCAAAAAAAACTAGAGGCTCCCATGAGCATGTATTCACCCACCTGGAACACAAATGACTATATTTAAATTCTTGCAATTTACAGTTTCAGTCTAGTTGTTATAGCAATTAATTTGTCCAAATTCGTAATTAAAGGGCAATAATGCCTATAAAGATTCATCTAACAATTTTGGTCTAAGCAATGATTTGTAGGCCTTGCTTAGCTGATCATTTGTGCAATTTACAGTTTCTATCTAGCTGTTATGGCATAGAAGTTACAGGGCAAAAACTACAAATTTCACCAAAAATTTTTATTAAAGGGCAATACCTCCTAATGGTGTCATCTGCCCAATTAAATGAAATGTAGGGCTTGTATTGCTAATCATTTTGGTAATAAACAGTTTCAGTCTAGCTGTAATAGTCTCAAAGTGACAGGGGGGCCTCGGTGGCTGAGTGGTCAAGGTAGTACGTCTACTATTGACCATGTGGTCTGTCAACACTGAGATTGCGGGTTTGATTCTCACTGCAGGCAGGGTGTATTCGACTTCAATCTTAATTGACAAGGATTGCCAGTTTTCCTACCGCAGGTCGGGGGTTTTCTCCGGGTACTCCGGCTTCCTCCCCCAATAAAAACTGGACGCCATGATATAGCTGCAAAATTGCTGAAAGTGGCGTTAAACACCATCAAACAAACAAACAATCAAAGTGACAGGACAAAAATGGAACATTTCATTAAAAAATGCCATTTTAGGGCAATAACTACTATAAGAAGTCATTAGACAATTTCAGACCAATTAAGTGAATTGTAGAACTTGTATTCCTGATCATTTTTGCAATTTACTGTTACACTTTAGGTTTGATAGGTTTCAAGTTGTATTATAAATAATGCAAATTTTTTAATCCCTTATTAACGGGCAATAACTGTTACAGAAAGCGCTTACACAACTTCACACTAGTAGCAACTATTGTAGACATTAATGTGCTGATCAATTTGAAGTAACGGCTGTCTCTATAGCTTTTATAATTTTTTAGATATTGAACAAAAACATGCCTTGACACCCATGTTCTATTTTTAGTAACAGGGGCCATCTTTGTCCGCTGATCAACATTCTGGGTAAAAATTTAAAACTAGGAACCCTAAGGATGATTTTGGCCAAGTTTGAAAAAAATTAACCCAGTGGTTTCAGAGGAGATTTTTTATAAAAAGTTTATGACGGATGACAGAAGACGGACTCCAAGTGATGGCAATAGCTCACATGGACCTTTGAATATAAACTTTGTACCAATTTTGAAATCCAGCAGCTTGACAATTACACTTTTTTACTTGTTACAGATTACATTTTGTTCAAAATATCTAAGGAATTAATATTTAATGATGTAAAAGTTCATCTCACACATGATATGGAATGCATTTAAAAAAAACATTGATATTTGACAAAAATTAACTAACATGACAACAAAAAAAAAAACATGCTGTATTATATTGTATGTTATAACTAATTTAAAAGATTTATATTTAAACTTGGTACATGTGTAGAAATGGGTGACATCATACAAATTGTAATATCTACCAGCAAACTTTGATTTATCATCAAAAGCTACTGAAATGTCTACTCTCCTGGATTTCCAGGTAAAAGCATTTCTTAAACTGAATGTACAAAAAAGCTAAAAAATGTATACTGGTAAAATATTCTGTTACTGAGTATATAACTGAAACTATTAAATTTTGTCTTTCCTGGCTATTCTGGTAAAATATTTTGTAAATTTTAATGTATCAAAAACAAAGCAAAAAAAAAAAAGACACAAAATTGTCAAAAAAAGAAACAAAATTGTCTACCTAAATGTTTTCGTAAACTGAATATATCATAAAAACTACAAAAATGTGAACTTTCCTCTTTCAAGGTAAAGCAATTCCTAAATTGAAAAAAATATAAATAATTGTAACAGTGAATTGTTACTAAGTCTCCGAAGCAAAGTTTCCAATAGGTAACTCCCACATATTAAAGATAAACTGAAACACAAATCATACAGTTGTCTATGACCTATCAAGGTTTTTGTCATTTGGGATGGTGGATCTCAATAGTTTTCAAGATAAATTTTTTGGTATTTGAGGGCAAGTAGGGTATATGGTTATGGGTTTGAGATCTCAAGGGTTTTCAAGATATTAATTAATTTTTTAAATGGGCATGGCCCCCTCCAACCCTTCCATGATACCAAATGATTCGTCTTATCATTAGAAGTAAGAATATATATGGTTATAGGGTGGGGATCCCAATGGTTTTCAAGATATTAAGAAATTTGTCATTTGACGGGGTGGGGCATGACCCCCTCGGACCTCCCTATGGTACCAAATGTTTCGTCTAATCATAAGGAGTTATAATATATATGGTTATAATGTAGGAATGTTTACTACTTTTGACACATTAACTAGACAAAGTCGATCTAGCGATCACTAAATACCCCTGCATTTTGTAAAAATTTCTAATGTTTTTCGTGGACTGTGACCTTGAAATTTGATAGATTTCCACCAAAATCAATAGGCTTCTTACCAACAAAATATATAACAATATTTTACAGTTTCATTACAATCGGATGCAAACTTTTTGAGTTATTGTCCGGAAACAACTTTTTTGTAAAAATTTCTAATGTTTTTTGTAGACTGTGACCTTGAAATTTGACTGATTTCCCCCAAAATCAATAGGCTTCTTACCAACCTGATATATAACAATATCCCAAAGTTTCATTCAAATTACATGCAGACTTTTTGAGTTATCGTCCGGAAACAACTTTTTTGTAAAAATTTCTAATGTTTTTCGTGGACTGTGACCTTGAAATCTAACCGATTTCCCCCAAAAATCAAAAGGCTTTTTACAAACCAGATATATAACAATATCCCAAAGTTTCATTCAAATTGAATGCAAACTTTTTGAGTTATTGTCCGGTACAACTTTTTTGTAAAAATTTGTGAGGTTTTTCGTGGACTGTGACCTTGAAATTTGACGTATTTCCCCCAAAATCAATAGGCTTCTTACCAACCTGATATATGACAATATCCCAAAGTTTCATTCAAATCAGATGTAAACTTTTTGAATCATTGTCCGGAAAACAACTTTTTTGTTAAAATTTCCAACGTTTTTCGTGGACTGTGACCTTGAAATTTGACGGATTTCCCCCAAAATCAATAGGCTTCTTACCAACCTGATATATAACAATATCCCAAAGTTTCATTCAAATCGGATGTAAACTTTTTGAATTATCATCCGGAAACCAAATGTGGACGGACGGACATGAGGACCACTATATAACCCAGACTCTGTCGAGCGTGGGTATAAAAAAAAATATCAATTTTTTAGGTATTTGGAGGGGCGTAGCACGGCCCCTGGGGGGCCCTACACTTGAAAAATGGTTAGGACCCACATCTCATATGGGTCTATCATTGTGCAAAATTTGACCAAAATCTGTGAAGTATAAAGTACAAAAGTGCCCTGGACAATGTTGGCGGCGCAAGAAAGAATAATAATAATAATATTAGTAATAAGAATAATAATAATAGTAATAATAGCAAGCATCGCAGATGAGAGCTATACGGTTACATGCGTGTGTGTAAAAAAAGTCACGTGATCCATATGAACAAATCCATTTTGGATGGTAGCTGAGCTATCCGCAGAAAATATTGTTAGATGAATGAACAAATATATAATATAAAAGTAGACAAAAATAATTTTGACATCGATAAAATTGAAGTGTTTATTTTTTAAATTACTACAAAAATGCCAGACAAATTTTTTCCAATCTGAAACGCTGTATTTGAAATTGAGTTTTGTGATGCCACCAACACATTAGATAAGACATCACGTCATCAACGAAATGTAGAGGCACTGTTAGGAGCTCTGAAGTAACGACATAAGCATGTGCAATGCTCGCATTTTGGCTGCGCCTACATTCATATTAATAATAATAAGAAACGCAACAAAATCAATAAGTCACCAAACTTTGTTTGGGAAACTTAATTAAAAAATAATAAAATGACAACTTTCCTTATTTTCCAGGTAAAGCATTTTGTAACTGAAGGTATCATAACTCTTATTAGAACTTAGCTACAATACGAGTAATGGGACCTCTTGGTAGCTCCGTCCATAAAAAAAAAAGGGAGCTCTATTATTTAGCCAATTAGAACTTAATATCTATTGATATAGAAAAAGCTATCAATATACAAAGCACCAGTTCTATATTTTTCTTGCTAAAAAAAGAAACAGACAATCATGCAAGGAAAAGTGTACTTCATCATTCCTTTAGCTCTGTTTCATAATTAAATGTTTTTCTCTGAATCTTTGCCCTTTCATTAAACAGTTTAGTGTGTATCTTATTGACCTTTTGTTTCATGGTCATATGTTGCAAAAACTCATCTGGTTGACTTGCAAGAAAATCCCGGATCTCTTTCTTCCTAGAAAGAAAAAAAAAGTTAATTGTTAACACCCAATACATATTTGTAAGAATTGAGATCTTATACATTTAATAAGGCAAAACCTCTGGAGGTTTGTAAGTAGCAATTTTTAAAAGACTTGGCAATATATAGCGTTTTTCTGTTTCCAGTTAACAGTCAAGTCTATTACAGTGACTACCTACCAAGTTTGCTTTTTTGCAAAAATTATTGGAAAGTCAACAGTTACAGCCTTCAAGAAAAGTTAATCAAATAAAAAAAAAAATACCACTATACTCATTTGCTAATTTGTCAAAAGCAATTGTTGTATAACAAGGCTGAGATCAACTCATTTAAAACTATACTGGTGATGTACCAGTAATCACAAATGAACAAAAATCATTCCTTGTAGATGGTATCAACATTTTTTATTACAGATCTAAGCCCATCCTTTTTAATTTCTTGAAAAGTAAAGAGATTCCACACAACAGACTTCCAATCAGATGTTGGAGCAATCAGTTTTTCTGCCATCAGGTACGTCAACAAAAATTTATGCTCATTGCATCTCATTGTTGAATTAGTTCAAATAAAACGGAGTATATTTTGTTTTTGTTTTCTTCTTTTTTCTGATTTTTGTGGTGCGTTTTGGGCTTTTGGGAAAGAGGATCTTAAAAAATTTTTTAAATTAAACATTTGATGAAATATGATGGATTAGAAGTAATTTGGTCTGGTGGAAAAAGTGTAAATTTCCTGTTTTCGGTATCTCTCTGATTTCATCCCTGAAATTAGTGATGCTTCAAGAGCTTTAAAAAGAGTCAAGCATGTGTTGCAAAGGTGATATCCTTAGGGTAGTGTTACAGAGCATAGAAAGTAGCGAATATGACCTTGGCTCCAGAGACTGGAGTTACATATGTTCACCTTCTCTAATTGTTGGATATATTTTGGAAGTGGCATGGTACTTTCAGACCACCAAATGCCATTCCAAATTCAAAGGTGGAATATTATTTAACTGACTGTGTTATAATAAAAAAATATGCCTAAATAATTGTGGTCTCAGACCATCATCTTTTATTTTTATACACATTCAGATTATAGGTAAAGATTTTAAAGAATCGGATCAGAATTGTCAGATCAGTTCAGGTACCAAATTTCCAGATCATACATCTAAATATCGGGATGTATTGTTAGACATCTTGGGCCCTACTGGGTACTTATTTTTAGGTAAAGGCAAATTTTATGAAAAACCTCTGCAAAATGTTGATAACAGGTATAGAGTCAGTACAGTTGCATTGCTTTTGCAGACATTATGGGTCTAAGACATTAGAAACATGATTACAAAAACCAAGAATGTCCCAGATACTGCAATAATAATTTGTCAAATATAACCCTGGTTTGCACATTTACTTACACAAAAATATGGTCTTATGTGCATTTCCCAATTGTTATAGGTTTGAAAGACTTCGAAGGAAATTACCACAATTGTTATCTTTTAGAAACCCATTAAAACACTTTAGGCAAACAGGTGTATCTTTTTGTGTTTTCCAATTTTAATACAGCTTTACAAATAGAGATATTGAAAGATTAATCTGCACCAACTGAGAAAATGATGCTTAGATAAACTGTAAATATATACAAATTTCTGCCTGCATAAAACCAAGTAATAAGTTACCCCCATAGTTGACTTATTGCAAAACTTTTTAATATTTGGACAAGTCTGATTTATTGCATCATAAAGTTAATAATTCCTTGTATCATGAATCTGTGTTTTACTGAGCATTGATATTTTAATTGGAGGTAAAGATCAAAGAAGATTGTAAAGAAATTCACAGATAAATAATAGTATTAAATTAACATAAAATAATCATATGCATAATCAATGATAAAATAGTTCTATTTTTTGTTTATTGTTTAATGCCACTTTCAGCAATTTTTCAGCTATATCGTGGCATTCAGTTTTTATTAGGGGGCAACCAGAAGACCAGAAGAAAACCCCGGACCTTCACTAGGAAGACTGGCAATCCTTGTCAATTAACATTGGAGTTGAGTTCACCCTGCCCGCAGTGAGACTCCAACCTGACACCTCAATGTTGATAGACCACATGATCAATAGTAGACGAACTACCTTAACCACTCGACCACCGGGCCCCAAAATAATTTGAGCTGGCAGACATGTTGAATTTCAGATTGGCAAAAAGCTAAAATGTTTGTTTTAAGAAAACATGAATAATGACATAAAACACAGAGTAATTGGCAATACATCAAATGGCTTTTTGCGACAGTTGAACTAAACAAATTACCTGGAAGAGATCCTTTATTTCCAGGTGACGAAAAATCATATATAATATTCCTAAATTTCTCCATTAAAACTTTTTCTTCGTGTGATGTCCAATTTGCTCGAACTTCTGAAAGATTAATAATTCATACTACATATCTTTTTCACATACAATTTTTAATTTAACACCTATGCATATCAAATAAACAAAAAATAATTCATTGCAACATTTATAACCTGGAAAATACATTTCTTCAGAAAAATAGAGAAAAGACCCAGATTAGCTGTATACCAGCTATTGCTATTTTTCATGTCCTGCCAATGAAAGTTGAGGGAGAAATAGCTTTTCAGTCTACTTGTTTATTGGTCATTAGTACTTAACAACTCAGGTTTACCTTTGTGTTTAAGCTCTTTTAATGAATATGACTTCACATCTTTGTGAAACTTGGTACACAGTTAAATCATGATGAGATCCCTTTACTTGCTAAAATTCTGTCGGGTGAGCCAAATATTTCACTCTTGTGTGAACTTAGAAAAAGGGGTTGATACCAATATATGCCAAATTTGACATAAGTGTTGCGGAGACACATTTTTTTAAATGTTTTCCTTAGTGATATAATTACACCATGTGTACACTGAAGGACTTCAGAAAATAAAAAAATAGTCCCAAGACACACCTATAATAACTGTGGGTAAACAATTCTAGTTTACATGCCATGTGAATTGAAGTTCTGATTTTTAGAGGGTTTTTTTGTGATGTGTACCAGTTATCACCACTAAGTTATATTTACAGTTTTTTTGTTCAGACAAATATTGATGTATGGAAAAAAACCTTGGATTTTGAAGACCAAAAATTGCTTCCATTATCTTGACAGATAAATGTTGATGTACACTTTTGTCCTCAGAGAACTTAAAGTAAATACTCTTGCAAATATAAATGCATACAGTAGTGATCAATTACATATCAATTTGAATGTATTGTGAATTTAAATTGTAAAGTTTAATATGGACTAACACATACAAGTCTAAAGGTCAGCTAAAGAGTGCATTCTTTTCCCACTTATGCGAATGTTGGCAATAACTTAGTACATATCAATAACTTGTACACACAAGTAGTTCACTCAAATTGTACATGTAATCAACAAAAATCCACTTTGCCTGTTTTAAATGATAAACATCCAATTAAAATTCAATTCATTTAGTTACTCTTCAATCGAAAATGACATTAAGATTATTATATACCTCAATCCTGCTGTACACAAAAGTAATGTTTATAAATTCCATGAAATAAATTTACTCGCATAGGTTTGCTTGTGCAAGACAGCTGATATACCAGAAGTCCATCCATTATGAACACAGGAATAATGGAATACTACTAGTAACTAGAGTAAAAACACCTGTGAGCAATGCTCACCATTGATACCCCCCGCTTCACAATTACTTTGAAAATTCAGGTGTTCTTAATTATGAAATTGAAACTTTATCTAGTTAAACGTGAAGGCGAAGTTGCAGATAATACATGTAACCCTCCCCAATCCCCCAAAGAATGGCATCCCCTATGTCAATGACAAAGTCCATGTTTTTCTATGGCAAACCTCCAATAATATTCTGATCAAAATGTTTAATATCCAATTCACAATGGCAATATGTGACCAAGATTCTGTATAAGTTTCAACAAATTCCATTCAGTGGTGTAGGAGGAATTGCAAATAAAAGATGGGTATCCCATTATGTCCATTACAACTCCATGTTTTTCTATGGGAAACCCCAAATATCATTACAATCGAAATGTTATATATCTAGTGCACAATGGCAATATGTGACAACATTCTGTGTAAGTTTCATCAAATTCCATTTAGTGGTGTAGGAGGAGTCGCACATAAGAAATGGGTATCCCCTTATGTCAATGACAGTCCGTGTTGTTCTATGGGAAACCCCAAATATCATTCCGATCAAAATAATAAATATCTCCTGCACAATGGCACTATGTGACAAGGATTCTGTGTAAGTTTCAACAAATTCCATTAAGTGGTGTAGGAGGAGTTGCACATAAGACATGAGGACCCCCTTAGGTCAATGACAATGTCCATGTTTTTCTATGGCAAACCCCAAATATCGATCCGATCAAAATGTTTAATATCTCCTGCACAATGGCACTATGTGACAAGGATTCTGTGTAAGTTTCATTAAATTCCATTCAGTGGTGTAGGAGGAGTTGCACATAAGAGATGAGGACCCCATTAGGTCAATGACAAAGTCCATGTTAATCTCAAAAATAATTCTTCTGATCAGCACATGTCCAATTGCATACAGCTGTGCTGATACCAAACTGCTCCATGGGACACCCATCTACAGAAATTATCATGAGGTCAATAATGACTAATTATCTTCAATTGTAAAAAAATAAGGTGGGTAGTCTGGGCAAATTAGTTGGACCCAATAAACAATAAACAAGTATCTTTTTGAACCATTAAAACCAATTAAAAGTGTTTGTTTATCACTTATTAACCATCAGGCGACTTAAGGGAGAATATCTGAAATAACACTGCCTGCAATTTGAACTTCGTTTCTGAGGCTCCTTAGGGCGACTTTGTCGCTAACTTTACCCAGTGTGGCGAGCCTTGGAAATGTACATGTTTCTGTTGATGAACAAACTCATTGTCCATATCTTGTAAAGGTTAGCACATGACTTGTTTTATGATTATAACACAAATACAATGTATATGAAAATTATCCTTCTACAACAAAATTCTGTGGAGAGTTTAAAATCATATAATACATCAAATAAAAAAAAAATGTTAAGGAAAAATGAACCAAATTGTTGCAACATTTCATCTTTAGCATATAATTCACCCAAATAGAAGGAAATTTGGTCTTTGGTTTTTACAAACATTTCAGAAATATTGTACAAATGACAACTAAAGGAGCCAAATGGTTGCAAAAGTACACATGGATCGTAAGTATTGCTGAGCCTGGACACATGTGGACAGTCCAAAAAGGTAACAATTATGATGAGATAGAAGTGAAGCTGTTTTGCTAGTATGCAGTAAATGAATACACACCATTGTTACAGCTGTATTCCTCTTCACAGTATTGATGTTCATTACCATCTTCCTTTCCCACAGCAGAGTCAAGGCTTTCTTTTGCTTTAGCTATAATAGATACATATATGACAATCAATATCTACAATAGATTAACTGGTGGGCTGTTAAAATAATAAATATTTGTTGAGGAACAAACTACCGTATTTCCGGACGATAAGTCGACATTTTTTTTCTTGGGAGTCCTACCCTCGACCTATCGTCCGAGTCGACTTATCTAAGGCTTGAATCAGAAAAAGTCGGATGTGGAAAATTTTTTTTTCGTGTACTGATAATTTCAGTTTTCTTTTGCAGGATTCAAAGGACACTGTTACTGCATTCATTTTTGTATAAATAAACGAAATAAATTATACAAAGACATGTTTTGTTAATCTTTCACTTTATTATTCTGCGATTTTGGTTGCAGGAAGTGTATTGTACTTTATAAAGAAGGGAAAAGAAACCGGCGAAACTATGTTCCGGATGTTGTTAAAATTTATAAATTGAATGAATTGGTTAATTAAGCGTTCTGATTGTAGTTTAAAAACAAAAATTTGATATAATCTGAGAAACCTTCCAACAAACAGGATGACGAAAACCTAACGAGAACAATTAAACTTTCCCGATTGTCATGAATTTTAGTGTTCCTGTGAACGGAGTTATGATACATGCGAATAAACATCCGAAACATGCGCGTTGGTTTAAATTTCTTCAAAAATGGCAGGATATATTAAGGCATGGTTTTCGTGCATTTATATGGGTCTTTCGTTTCGAATTAATGTCGAATTGGGCAATAAAGGGAACAAACGTTGATTATTATCTTGACTCGTTGATTGAAGCCAGGTGTAAATTTGAAAATGAGATAATTAGCTAGGGACGCTCTGTTGGTTGGGGCTATGTGGATCGATCACCTGTTCAGGTGACAGGTGTTCAGCCAGGTATGCATAATACTTTTAATTAATAAAATAAATGGCAGGAAATTATTGTTTTAAGGAGATAATAACCCAAATGACATCAATCAACATGCACTTCTCTCCTTTTTTTCCTTCACGTACAGACGATGAGATTTTAAAGCGAAGTTTTGTACACATTTTATAACGATCTACCCCTCAACAAAATTTATTAAACAATTTTATTCTAAATATTTACAACTTGCCAATATATGTTTGGTGACATAGAATCTTTCTAGAGCTGGAATACTTACCAAAGTTAATGGTCACGGATACCTCGACTTATGGACCGAATTCGACTTATCTATGTTTTTATACCCGAATTTTACCAAAAATCGTCTATTCGACTCATCGTCCACATCGACTAAACGTGCGGAAAATACGGTACATTATAATAATTTTATTATTAGCATGTAAACTATTATGCCATGTATTAATATTAAGGGATATTTAATTACAGAATAATTGATTCAATTGTAAGTTCAGAGAGTCATATTTCAGCTTTATTCAGGACTAGTGACCACGTCAAATAATAATTAGTGAAAACATTAATCATCACACTGTTATAGAAAAAGCAATCATGCAAGCATATCCCATACAAGTGTTAGATTAAGCACATTAAGGTTGATTGTAGTCTGTTAATTTCAGACAATATTTGTAAATATTTAACTCAAAATGGTAGTACCTCTGGTAAAAATGAGTGTGAATACGTCATGGAAAACTGTGACAGGCCTATTGTAATAACAAGCAAATATTTACCATTGTTACAGTCTTTTTCCTCTTCGTGGTGTTGAATTTCATTGCCATCTTCATTTCCCACATTGTGATCAAGACTTTCTTCTGCTTCAGCTATAATCATTTGATATTTTAATTCATATTAATGCAGTATACATGTATATTAACAGGACCTTAAAGGAGTGTGGAATATCTTAGAGCAAACAATCACGTATTTCATGCACATATAATAAAAGTACATTTATTGTTCATGGTACTTTGAAGAAAATAATATTAAACAATTCATTACAAACTACAATGTATAAAAAAAATTGTATTTCGAATTTATTTAGGTAATCATGTCATTAGGTAATTATATTTATTACATGAATGGAATTTTGCGTGTTTTTGATTGGTCTAAAAACAAATTTTGGGTCACGATAAATCGCAACAGTACTAAAATTACATAAAATGTGTGTACGCTGCACGATTCCGCTGCATAGTAGTCAAGCAGAATACGATATCGACCTGGTTTTTAGGTTTAAGCCAATCAGAATAGCCGTCTTAACAAATTCATTCGTCCAATTAAATCGATTGTATTAATTGTACGTCGTGCGTGACGACAACAAATGGCAGAAACGTCGGCTCTGCAAAATGTTTATTCATTTATATTCTTCTCAATATTTGAAACTGGAATTTCAGGATTACCAGCAAATTGATATCAAAATGCAGCATTAAATATAAAAATATTGAAGGTAACAACAATTACAAAATGTAAGCAGGGGCTCCAGTAGAAAAGGCATCCTCTGTTTTTCTGATCGAGGGGAGATGGTGGTTTTATTCATGTAATAAAACAATTAATGACTTTGATATACGGTCGCTATCAGGATTGATCAGCCCTCAAAAATGTATATTCACCTCGCCTAGCGGCTCGGTGAATATTTCATTTTCTCTGGCTGATAAATCCTGATAGCGACCTATATCAAAGTCATTAATTGTATAATATCCACCTCCTAATTTACAGTTGGTCTGATAAATGAAGAATTGTACAGATTAAAATTAAGCATTTAAAGCAGACCTAAAATGACATGAAGATACATGTACTAGGTATGAGGTAACAACAAATGACGACTGAAAAAAAGAAAAATAGGTGGTAGAAAACCCGGCATATATAGCCAATTGGTGAACCTATTTATAGTCATACCTGTTGCGTTGTCCAATGCATGAAAGAATTTCCCAATTTTTGTAACCTTCATCACTGCCATAGGTGCTTGGTACACATTTTTGTTTATTTCTTCCGAGTGTCCCATATGGGCATAAAAGGCAAGTCATTCATTATCAGGTACTTCTAATGAAGCATAGATTGTAGATGCTCTGGGTCTCATTGCAGTTGCTGTGATATTGTTACTGACACCGGCTAGATCAGAAACAGTTTTTACTGCAAGCCAACCTTTAACATGGTTAATAGAACTCTTCAACGTGGCAAATAGAAATGGATTGGACTTAACAATACCAGCATCTAGTCTTACAATAGGATCAGCAATTATTCTAATTCCATCCAAGCAATCTTTTGGAATCAATAAAGGTACCATATGCATTAGATTTTTTCCAGCCTGATATGCTATTTTGACATTTTTGAAAGCCCTTCTTTCTTCTGGGTCCAATATTGACTCAGCTGACACATTTTCCCCTATCCACTCATTGTTTTCAGCATCATTCCATTCCCTCAGTAACAGCCTGGATGGCTCCCCTCCTCTTCTGGCATTGAACAATGTCAAGCGACAGACCAGTAAATCTCTTAATGTAACAAAATCCCTTGAAGATGTAAATTTATATTTATCAGAAACCATCCTGTTAATTTCATTAATTGTATATTTCCTAATTCGAAAAATACCACTTTCTTTAGGCAGCCTTTTTGGTTTCCTCAGTTTTGATTGTCTTACCATTTTATTATCATATTCTGCTTCACCAAACCAGCGATCCCAATGCAAACTTAAAACTGATAGGAATTTGTCAAACTGCATTGCTTTATTGTGATCATCTTTTGACAAATAATATCCATTCAACACTTTGCACATATTCTTAAGAACATAACCAATAATTGAGCATAATCCTGCTTTCAGAGACCCATCTTCTTTTAGGGTAAGTTCTATCAACGCATCTTGTATATATCTCATATGTTGTATATGTAACATCTGATCACAGGAAGCTATACTCACACCTCTCAAAAATGCTTTTTGTTTAGTCCAAACAAATAACGAAGCAAGGCGTCTCATATCTCCCATCAGTTTTTCTCTAATGGTCTGCTGTTTGATGGTTCTGGTAAGTACTCGAGGGAACTTTGAAAAATTTTCATTACATTGTCTGTCTGACAAATTCTTCCTACTACATCATTTCTAAAATGGGACAAAATCATCTCATCAAACAATTTTTCTTCTTCACTATCAAATGATTCATCCTTATAAGATATTGAGGACATCAATACAGTTATTGGAATAGAACAATTTTCCATACCACCGGGACAACGTGACTTGTGAATGGCAATAGTTCTTTTGGAATAAAAACCTTTACATGATGAACACATAACAACCTCAGAAGTGACATTTCCTATCTCTTTCCTTAAGTATTTGACTTTGTTTGTAACTGTATCATCTGCAAAAACTTCTCTATTTTTCAATAACATACCTTCTTTTCTTAACTGCTCAAAAATTTTGTTACACATTGGCTTGTTAATTCTGTTGTGCTTGGATTACTTGTTGATTCTGTTGTGCTTGGATTACTTGTTGATTCTGTTGTGCTTGCATTACTTGTTGGTTCTGTTGTGCTGGAGTCACTTGTTAATTCTGTTGTGCTTGGATTACTTGTTAGTCCTGATGTACTTGGAGCACTTGTTGATTTTGTTGTGCTAGGATCACTTGTTGGACATGTTTTGCTTGTAGCACCTGCTGATTCAGAAGTGTTTGAAGCATCAGTGAAATCTGAAGTAGTTGGTATATCTTTTTGTTCAGTTGTGCTTGAAGCACCTGCTGGTCCAGTTGTGCTTGCATTACTTGTTGGTTGTGTTGTGCTTGGAGCGCCTGTTGATTCAGAAGTGTTTGAAGCATCAGTGATTTCTAAAATAGTTGATATATCTGTTAGCCTTGTTGTGTTTGGGGTACTTGTAAGTCCGGTTATGCCCAACTTGCTTGTAAGTCCGGTTATGCCTAAGTTACTTGTAGGTACTGCTGTGCTCGGAGGGCTTGTTGGCCCTGTTGTGCTTAAAGCACTAGTTTCACTAGTTGGTCCTGTTTGACCTGTAGCACTTGTTGACTCTGTTGTGCATGTACATGTAAATCCTGTTGATTCAGAAGTTTCTGAAGCATCAGTGATTTCTAAAAAAGTTGGTATATCTGTTAGCCTTGTTGTGATTCGAGAAATTGTTGGTCCTGTTGTCTTTAGGTTACTTGTAGATCCTGCTGTGCTTCGAACACTTGTTCGTCCTTTTGTGCTTGGAAAACTTTTTGCTCCTTTTTTTGCCTCGAGCACTTGCTGTTCTTTTTTTGCTTGGAGTGCTTGTTGCCCCTGTTGTGTTTGGATCCCTTGTTCGTCCTGTTGTGCTTGGAGCACATGTTGGCCCTGCTGAGCTTGGAACACTTGTTGGTCCTGTTGTGCTTGGAGCACATGTTGGCCCTGCTGAGCTTGAAGCACTTGTTAACCCTGTTGTTCTTGGAGCACTTGTTGGTCCTTTCTTGCCTTTAGCACTTGGTCTGTTTTTGCTTGAAGCACTTTTTGCTCTTTTTTTGCTTGGAGCAGATGCTGATTCTGATGTTTTTAAATCATCTTTAGTTACTGCAGTGAGTGCTAAGGTGGTTAGTATGGGTTCTGAAGTGGTCGTTCTTGACAATGTCTGTGAGTGCAACAATCCTGTGGTTGGATGGGATGTACAGTCAGTAGTTATTTCAACTAATGGTACATCTTTTGTAGTTTCACCTGTTTATAATAGATAAAATAAGAAATAGCTCCAATTTATTAGCCCAAAAGTGTTAAAATGTGAATAAAATCTGGATTTCAGTCATATACTGGGAATAAAGGCTAAAGGTTTGCTAGGAACATCAATAGCTTAACTGATTTAATTGAAGAGGATTAGAAATATACTCTTTCCATTCACAGTGTAGTCTGGATGATTTACCGGTAAGTATTTTTGTACCTTCACCGATTTATGTGAATTAGTATTTTAAAAAATTAACAGTATAAGACATGTTTGTCACTGGAAGTGGCAAACAACCATTTTTTTTTAAAGAAGTTTAATATTGTTAATAATTAATATTGTTTTTGTGCTGGAGAATTTGAAAACAAAGTGTTCTTTAATTAGACCATGTTTGTTGTCAGATGCTTTTATCAATCATAAATATTAAACAAGTGTGGACACAGAAAAATGTCTCGCCTGCATTCCGCATCAGTAACGAAAATAAATTTCGTCATAAGCATTACGTAAATAGCATTAGTTATCAGCAGCAGCCTGTATAAATATTGTCACCATACCATGCATAGATACAGAGGAACTGTCCTAATACAAAAACTTTAACGTAGTCACTGGACCGTGAAATTGAGGTCAAGGTCAGGTGACGCCTACCAGACAGTCATGTACTATTCATCAGCAACGTATATACCAAATATTGTCATCCTAACATGCGTAGTTACAGGGAAACAGTTGTAACCCAAAAACTTTAACATAGTCGCTGGACCATGAAATTGAGGTCAAGGTCAGGAGACACCTACCAGACAGTCATGTACTATTCATCAGCAACCTATATACCAAATATTGTCATCCTACCATGCATAGTTACAGAGAAACTGCCGTAACCCAAAAACTTTAACGTAGTCACTGGACTGTGAAATTGAGGTCAAGGTCAGGTGACACCTACCAGACAGTCATGTACTAGTCATCAGCAACCTATATACCAAATATTGTCATCCTACCATGCGTGGTTACAGAGGAACTGTCGTAACCCAAAAACTTTAACGTAGTCGCTGGACCATGAAAATGAGGTCAAGGTCAGGTGACACCTACCAGACAGTCATGTACTAGTCATCAGCAACCTATATACCAAATATTGTCATCCTACCATGCGTAGTTACAGAGGAACTGCCGTAACCCAAAAACTTTAACGTAGTCACTGGACTGTGAAATTGAGGTCAAGGTCAGGTGACACCTACCAGACAGTCATGTACTAGTCATCAGCAACCTATATACCAAATATTGTCATCCTACCATGCGTGGTTACAGAGGAACTGTCGTAACCCAAAAACTTTAACGTAGTCGCTGGACCATGAAAATGAGGTCAAGGTCAGGTGACACCTACCAGACAGTCATGTACTAGTCATCAGCAACCTATATACCAAATATTGTCATCCTACCATGCGTAGTTACAGAGGAACTGCCGTAACCCAAAAACTTTAACGTAGTCACTGGACTGTGAAATTGAGGTCAAGGTCAGGTGACACCTACCAGACAGTCATGTACTAGTCATCAGCAACCTATATACCAAATATTGTCATCCTACCATGCGTAGTTACAGAGGAACTGCCGTAACCCAAAAACTTTAACATAGTCACTGGACCGTGAAATTGAGGTCAAGGTCAGGTGACACCTACCAGACAGTCATGTACTAGTCATCAGCAACCTATATACCAAATATTGTCATCCTACCATGCGTAGTTACAGAGGAACTGTCGTAACCCAAAAACTTTAACGTAGTCGCTGGACCGTAAAATTGAGGTCAAGGTCAGGTGACACCTACCAGACAGTCATGTACTAGTCATCAGCAACCTATTCACCAAATATTGTCATCCTACCATGCGTAGTTACTGAGGAACTGTCGTAACCCAAAAACTTTAACGTAGGCGCTGGACCGTGAAATTGAGGTCAAGGTCAGGTGGCAGGTGACTGACTGGCAAGTACTCATCATAAGCTACCTCTGTACCAAATTTGATGGACCTAGGGCTTGGGCTTACAAATATATGAAGCAAGATGTCAAGTGTTTACGCCGCCGCCGCATTCCCATACATATGTCTCGCCTCCAGCGACTTTCGTCGCAGGCGAGACAAAAAACCAAAAACCCCATAAAATCAATTGACCTTTGTTGCTCCATTTGAATTGGCCAATCAGATATCAGCTCACTAAGCAAATTAAACTATTTTGAAATAAAATGTATGCTTATGAGAAATAATAGACGGACATAATACAGAAATAATTATCATTAAAATCTATCATTTTATATTTTCTGATATTTGTGTACTACACTTTATGGCTTACCTCCCCTCTGTTATCTTTAGCAAAGTAGTTCATATCTGGAACATCATTTAATTTGATTAAATTACTAGCAATTGGTGGTCCAACATTACCTTAAAAGAAAAAAAAATGAACTCTGACAATGCAAATATTGAGAAATAATAAACCAGATATAAATAATTCAGTAACCATCAAAAATGCAGAAACTAAAGTCATTGCAGACATATACACTATAATACTCTTTCCATATAAGCTTACAACACAGCAGAATAGGATTTGCTGTCAAAAATAATCGATAGGCTTCATTGCTTTTTCTGTGTTCCATGTTGTTTTTTTAACTATATTTCTTTCAATTTTCCACCTGTTATCCAAGGATTGCCTTTTTTCATATTATCAATATCTTATAATCAACGGACTACCCTTTATTCCTATAACAAAAAGGACCATTTTCTCTTTATATAAATGCAGAATCTACTTGCTTATAAAACAGCTTTTTGACAAAAGTTTAGGTATGGTAGGAAGGTGGGTTATTTAGGAATGAATAACCAAAATTAGAACAAAAATTGCCCGTTTCCAAAAGTTGAAAAAATTATAATGGACTTGCAATGGAAGTGCATTTTTTTTTCCAGAAGTATTACTACAGATTACTACAGAAACTTGATGTTAAGTTATAGTAAGTAAATCATATATATTACCAGCCGAGAAATCTCCTATCAACTGTACATTACTCAGAGCATGAGATTCTGTCTGTCCATATCCTTCAATTATCTGAAACACAATACATAAATCTTTCCTTACACCATAAATTAAAGCATAGCCTTGCATTTCTAACTATTTCTAAGGCTTGTACAAATAAACTGTATATTTTTTGACAAAGTATGAATATTGTATATTTATCTTTATCAACTAAGACCTGAATTTATTGACCTCAGAATCACCAGGGATCTTTACTTGAACATATTTGATTAAGTATGCAAGTTTATTCCAGTCCCAACTAAGGTTCTGGAATAATTATTTGGAAATGACATTTCTACACTTTTTTAAGTTTATCCATATCAAGATAACTGATGGATGTGCCCAACTGATACTGTGTAGCATAGAATATAATTACCAGTCACTAACTTAGTTATTTATATATATGTAATAGAAAAAATATTAATCCAATTGAACAAGTGTTAATATTATTACGTAATGAATTTTTAAAATGATTTCTATTGGTGAAGACCAGACACAAATCCCCAACATATATTCTGATATTGTTTGATTCAATCATGTTGAGTCCTGTGGTTTAATTGTATGACATCTGATATATTGTTTCATTGCAATCAAAATTGACTATCTTTTTGATATTGATTTAGCTACAAATTTCAATAAGACATCCAATAACCCTTTCGTCTAATTATTATGCAATAAAGCAATTACAGTCTTTTGTATCAGTCCATACAAGTTTTAATAGACTTAAAAATTTATATTGACCTGTGCCTTCGAGGTTGACCAATAATTAATATTTGAGTCTACTAAAACTTATATTGACCTCTACAAAAAACTATGATTGTATAATAACACTGGAGTCATATTGTACAAACTAAAACTGTAAGACTTACTGGACAGCCAACACAACAGTAGAGAAATTCTAATAGCTTAGTAGACAGCCCACACAACAGTGGAGAAATTCTAATGGCAGTGATCTGTAACTTAGTAGACAGCCCATACAACATCGAAGAAATTCTAACACTGATGATTTGTGACTTACCGGACAGCCCACACAACATCTCTAATACTGTAGATGACAGAGGAGCTGATCCTGTCGATATCAGACGAACTCTACCTCCCATATACTGTCATTTCTGATTATACTCCTGATAAATAGGCATATAATAATGAGTCATCAAAATTGGAACTACAAACTGTGTTTGAGAACTCCATATCTAACGTTAAATTATTAATGGTAATTTGAATTCATATTGTGTATTCACCTGGAGACAGGTAACTATGAATGCTATATACAGCTTATTTAAATGAATATATAAAGGAAGAAAAAAATTCTGCCCCTTATGAGTAGAGAATCATTTTATAAAGGTGAATACAAAGTTAGGTTTGACTGTTAACCTAATTTTGTAAAAGATTAAGTTACAGTTTAGACTGCTATCAAATAATTTGCTTAAAATTGTTCACTAAAATTCATGATAACATACAAATGTACAGTTCTTAATATTAAAATTGAAGCTTACTTTTGAAGTTCTCTCTTTTTACTTTTCATTGCCATATCAAACATCATTTTCTTAACAGAACTTGCATTAACACCTGCTACAACCTGCAATGATAACCATAACATATAAACAACAGTAACATGAAAGGAGTTTTTACCTTTGATCTTTTTTTCAGTATATACAAGAGACGATGAGTATGTATGCTCTAAAATAAAACAATTGTAATATGTCGATTTCTAGTAATCATCAGCACATTGATGTTTAGAAGTGTAATGTAGATGTAGATGTCTTGCTGTTAAACTAGGGGAAAAGCAGCCATACAATTAGAACCAATAAAGCAGAAAAATGCTCGCCTTATTCAAGACAATTTAAAAAAAATTTCCCATCAAAAAGACAGCACATGCTTTTTATTTGCTTGGTCAAATATTGGTCGCACCATCATAGGCACCGCCCTTCATTTGTATCACTTTTATTTATAAGTGGGATCTAGATACTTATTCATATAACAAGTTCAAATTGTATTTGTTTACCTCCAAAGACATAGTCCTTGTTTTTATCATTAAGATTGTCAAGTATTATCCTTAAAATTTGATTATATTGAATATTTTAAATTTCTTAATTCCAGAGAGATCTTAAAAGCTGCTACTTGTATATCCCACAGAGATCTGAGAAAATGCTGCTTATATATTCCACAGAGATCTGAGAAAATGCTGCTTGTATATTCCACAGAGATCTGATAAAAAGCTGCTAAATGAGATGAAGCTGCTATATATTCCAGAGTTCTGGCAAGAAGCTGCTTATATATTCTACAGAGACCTGAGAAGAAGCTGCTGTATATATGTTTATCCCATATAGTTCCAACTAAAAGCTGCTTGTATATATGTATATATTCCATTAGTTCTGTGAAATGTAAACAGTTTACAGATAGCATGTAAGAGAGTAATGAGAATAGCTCATTGTTTATCTAAAAATATATATATTGACTTTTGCTATTGAGCATTTAGACAGTGATTAACGTTGGCTCACCAGATATTTATCAATGTTTTGTGGTATGTCATAAACATGAGTAACTGTTAGTCTTGCTGAGAAAAACTGTGCATGTACCTTATCATAAAATCTGTTCAGTAACCGGAGTACAGAGGGAAACAGTGTTGGTCTTAATTCCTTAATATCATCCATAAGTAACCTAACATCTCCTTGGAAAAATCCTATCTGGCCTCCTCTCATTGTTGTGGCAACCTGCAGACCAAAAACATTTCTAAATATCATTAAGTTATCTTGTCATCATTAATGTATATAGACTAATGTTACGCTTTATGTAAGGCTTCTATGAATTCAGCTACAAGTATTGACATGAAGCATTAAACAAGGACAATTTATGAGGAAATTAATGCTATTTTGTACAAAGTTTACTTGTATATGTGCCAAATGATAACAAATGATAATAAATTACATAACATACACTTCATATTTTTAATCATCACAGTTTTTAAGTGCAACAAATCATTTAAAATGATGCAGGCCCTAAAGAATCCTTTAGCTAATGACAAAAAAAACATGAATAGTTTTTCGAGTAATTTATGCCAAGGATATACATGTGCTTCATGTTCTAGGAAGTAATTCTATTAGTGATTAAATTACAGTTTTAGAACATGAACTCTGTTTTAGGTCATTGATATTGAATAAATATTCATGGCAAGGAAGTATTTCTCATTAGGGGTTCCATTACAGTTTAAGAACAGGAACTCTTTTTTCAGGTCATTGATATTGAATAAATATTTAGTATTTAAGACAAGGAAGTAAATTTATTAGCAGTAAGTTAAAAGTAAGGAACATGAACTATTTTGGGGTTAATGATGTATTAGGATATAAACAAAGTGTTTATATAAGCAAATTCTATTGGGAGGGTAAAATAGATGAATAAGAAGTAATGAAGTGAGAATCTGCTGCACGATAAAAAAATAAAGGAAAAAACAAGAAAAACATCAACTGTTAGGACTAACAGTGTAAACATGTTTGAAAATCAATAATAAGCACATACCTCTAACAGACGTTCATATGAATGAGCCAATGGTAAATATGATATCAAAACATCATCTGGTCCTATCTTACAGCCACCACCATCCTGTAAAAATAGGAAAAAGCATCACATCTCCATAAGCCATACAAACAATAACAATTTCTTGTTCAGACTGAGAAATTGTTGGTAGAAAACTTAAATGTAAATCTTAAACTGATGAAAATGATGAAGACAAAATTTGAAACTTCAAAATGTTCTTGGTGCAAACCCTTCAGTTATTATCCCAGATTTCTCAGTTCAAGTTGACTAAGGTATAGCTGATATAATAATTCAGTATTTGCTAGAGTGTTTATAATCAAAACATGTGTTACAACTCAGCTATTATATCAAACAGAGTACATCTTGTATATACACTGTAGGAACAATAATATTACAAAATAGAAATTACTAAGCATAGTTAACAGTTTACAGTGTTTGTAAATGTTGGCATCAGTATTGGACTGTGATTTGCTGCCAAGTATTTGTATATACCAGATGTTATTTGTTTTCACAATTGTCATAAATACCATTTTACCTATACATGATACAGTCAGCTTCACTTAATCACATATCGGGGTAATTGCATATTTGGGTTTATTGCATATATTTCACTAGCACCAAACCATTTAATAGTGAAGTAACAAAAATTTTCGTTTATATGAATGGGATAGTAATTTTAGTTAATTACATAAAATTTTTTGACAATCTTAACATTAAATAAGATTTGTGGTCTGTATACTTTTTTATGTGTTTCATTTCATGCATAACAAGGCAAAAAAAAGGATTTATTATTTCTTGTTCGTTGCCTGTTCAATCCCCTGCCGCCATGTTGTTTGTTTACCTCACCTGTGTCTATTTCTAACTGCCAAATAAAATTGCATGTTAATTAGTTTTTAAATGTAATTTTTGTCCAAGGCATTAATTGATGTTGATTACTTTTACAGTTTTTATTTTATGGCTTAATTATCTTAATTAACTAAGTGAAAAAAAGACCTGAACAGTTGTCACCATCTAAAGCTTGAGGTACCGCATGGGGCAATTCTTCGAAAAAAAAGATTGAAATTAAGCAGACCAACAATTAAAAATAAACATTGCAACTTAGGATTTAAGTAGTGTAAACAGTGATCATTTAGCTTTGTTTATTCAGATTCAGTAATAAATACTGGTGCTTAGATGAAAAAACAATCACAGTAAAATATCTCTAAAGCTGATTGGTCTCTCCCGGAAAAATATGAAGTTGAAAAGCTTCAAGACCAAAAGTTATTTCAAACCGAGATATCAAAGAAACCGGGGTGTTCCCAATCTCAGATTTCACGCATATTGACAAAAAGGGAGGAAATACATAACCAGTTTCATAGCAACTCACAAAGGAAAAGACAGTGCACTGGAAAATCTGCAAATGTCGAGGCAGCACTGAAAACCTAGTTCAACAATGCAATGTCTAGGGATATACCGATGTCATGACCAAAACTGGAGGAAAAGGCCAAAAACCTTGCCAAAGAACTCGGAATCGAAGAGTTTACACTGACCTCAGGCTGGCTGTCAAGGTGAAAATCTCAAAACCAGATTGTCCACAAAAAACTACATGGCGAAAAGAAATATTCCGACCTCACAGCTACAGACAACTGGGTCGTTAATGTTTGACCAAATTAATTACAGGACTACCACCCTAACGATGTGTATAATGCAGTTGAAACTGGCATTTACTATCGGGCACTACCAGACGGTACACTAGCAAATAAAAAAGAACAAGTGTGGACTGTTAGCACGCTCACAAAGGGATACACCCCACTTCGCTTTCAAGTCCAAACAATATCTACTCTTAATGATATCCGAGGTCAATAAAAATCCTTCATGCACATCTACATATAATGTACTTACTTTATGCTAAGTTTCATTAAATTTCATCAAGCGGTTTAGGAAGAGTTGCGTGGACAGACAGACAGGGTGATTCCTATATACCCCCCAAACAAGTTTGCGGGGTATAACAAGTTGCAGGCAGTAAAAAGATGAAAGGCAGAAAAACTGCAACATGTCTGGAACAGACAAGCGCCAACTCCTAGTTATGGGGATAGTAAAGACCCACGATGTTTTAGAGGGAAAATAGTCTTCCTGTCCAGTATACCTCCAACAAAATTGCGTGGATGACAGGAGAAATCTTATGTGACAACAACAAAGAAAGGTCTTATTACTCATAGATAACTGCAGTGCACACCCATACAGTGGAGCAGAGCAACTAGAGAATGTCAGACTAGAGTTTCTTCTACCAAACACAACTGCCACCATCCAGCCATGCAACCAGGGCATTATCAACCTCAAGGTGCATTACCGTAGTCAGCTAGTAAGGAAGCTGGTAGCTGACATAGACACAACAGACAACAGTGCATTCAAGAAAGTAAATCAACAATATTAAAGTCACAAAATGCCTTTTTTATTTATAAGAGAGTCGCAACCAGACAACTGGTAAATGTCTTCCTGTGTATTAACAGGAGAATTACAGCCAGACAACTGATGTATATTATATCCTGCCTTCTGACAGGAGAGTTACTTCCAGACAACTCACCAGTGTGATTAATGCTGAACATACAGTCGATATGGTTTCTTTGTGTGTTAACATTGCCCCCTTAGGTAATCCTACAAATAAATATATGTGAAGGTTATATTGTAGACACATTTATACATTTCCAGATTCAAGAACTATTTATAGCGCCTTGAAAACTATCTATATCACCATTGAAAACTATCTATATTGCCCTTAAAAACTATCTATATCGACCTGAAATTTTTTCACGAATTTTATCTTTCATTTCTTGAAATATAAATAGTTTTTGTGCATTAGTAAGAAAAGACAAAAAATGATTAATGTCAGATAAAAAGCAGTCCATTACAATAAAGTCTAACATCTAAAGCTGTCTTCGTGAGTTGTTTTTTTATCAATAATTTCTGTGTTTTCCTGCCTGACTTTTCTATTTTACTGTACAACAGTAGAACATGTACTGGAAAATGTCAGAAATTGACAACCTATTGAAAGAACAGTTCAGAAGGTCTCCACTGGAATCATTACCAGTATCACAAAACTTTTAATTCTATATATGATGAACATTTTACTCTACCTTTAAAACAGTAGTTCTTCTCCATATTTGGATGGATAATTTCACATGACTAAAACCTTTTGTTAATCTATAGGTATCAATATTTTTGGTTTATTTACCTGTTGTTCCACTGGTATAACAAACCACACAAATATCATCTGGCTTGGATGGCTGAAATGTCAAGAAATAAAGTTTATTAGAAATTCAGATGTTGCAGAGAAAGCTGTTAAAAAATTAGAAATTCAGGATTCTATGTAACACACCATTTACATGAGGAAAAGTGTAGGAATATGTAGGCTTAATGTCATAACATTAGGATAACAAGAACAAAACAAATAATTTACTACAGAAAATGTCAACTTGTGTGAATGAATGATGGATTGATGATCCGACAATGTTGTAGTTTATTGCTGAAACACAACTAATTCAGTCAGTGTTGTAACAAGCTGTATGAAAACACTGACTTGGGTTAGATCTGACAGTTCAATTATTCACACTGTGTTGATAGTATTGAGTCTTGCCTGACATAGTGAACAGTTGGACGAGTTGTCATTATAACACAGTTTTTTAAGCAACATACATTTCTAGCATTCTATTCCGATGTCTCTACAGGCGACTTTTTACTCAATTAGTATTATTGTAATTTTGAATACATTAAACCACAGTTAAAACCAGATGAAACATGATCTACTGACATATTACTAAAAAAGCAGGTTCATGTTTGAAATTTTGTAATTAATGAATTTTATCTTCCAGTAATTTATTAAACTTTAATATCAAACAAGTACCTTGGGATCATGAGGATGTTTTTCACCTTGTTCCTGAAAAATAAAATGAACTTATTATTTACCAACATTTTTAATCTATTATTATCTATTTTAAGCTGCGAAAACAAAGTAAAAATATTTAAAAAATTGCTTCTGAATTGAAAATAAACTATGCTTCATGGGAATAACATATTAGCAGTGTTTAAAGGAAGCAGATGTTTTCGTCCATAATCTATACAATTGTTAAAACCTATGCTTTTTGATACAAAACAAGCCTTCTGTACAGAATTTACAGAATATTGATTTTGAGCAAATTAGTATCTTGTAAAATTCAAAGAAACAGAAACAATAGAAATCCTGAATTAAACACAAAGCAAATATCTCCGATACAGTAAACATAACCGGTAAAATATAAGTATGATTATTTAACCAATTTCGATCTAAATTTATACAATTATCAGAAATGTTAATTAATATGTAGTAGGCATTGCCAAAATGCCAGCACAATATTAATTGTAGTGTTGCTATCCTAATCTCGATTACCCTTATTTGGAACCACCCCCACCCCTCCCCCCCATTCAAATGACCAGTGAAAATTAAGGGCCATGACCTAAATTGTTGACATACAGTTATAGTTATACAGTTTGCATAGGTGGAAAATTTTCAAAGTGTGTTTTATTCTGATGTTTTATGTGTCTGCATGTGTTCAATGTAGAAATGACATATTAGCAAGAATTCTTTTGTTTTTATTGATAAGTTCGTCACATTTGGTTGTTTTATGTTGACTGGCATATTGTGCCACTTGGGAGTATTTGTAAGTGTTAGTTTTAGTTTACTTGTTTTTGTTTGTTTGTATTGTGTTTTATATAACGCATATTTTGGTCTATATTGCATGTTATTGAACAAGGGACCTCTTCTTCATTCACTTTGTGACAGTTTTTTGACAATATAAACTTACAGACAAAAAAAAATTTATATCAGCATTAAGCAGATTTTGATTTTGATCATGTAATTGCCATAGAGCTGACCACTCTTTGCAGGCACTGACGCTGTCGCCTGCAAGCTATGCTCACTATAATTAACAAAAACTAAATTAATATCCCAAGTTTAGGGTTATTACATTTAAATCTACATCCCCAGGAATGGGGAAACCAGTAATTTTACACCCCCTCTCCTACACACTTCAGGAAAAACATGGTTCAAGTGTTAGAGGTACAATTCAATTAACTTGAGCCCTGGACAAACAAAGTAAAATCTGTATAGTCAGATGTTGTGACAGGTACAAAATAAATCTGTTGTACACCTCCTCAGTCATTTTAAAAACAATAGCAGATAAATGTATATGATTAAACTAAAGTTTACACTAGTCGTTAAGCCTATTTTAGATATTAATTCATATCAACATCCATTTTTCCTAATATTACCTCCAGTTGTGCAAATGACATCAGTTTAACTTCCAACTGTTGTGCTTTATTCTGTAGTTCTACAGGAATTTTTTCCATGATTACCAGGGTCTTTACATCTGGTGTCTCCTCAAATCTGTCTAATATTGCCTGTGCTTTTTTACAAGTATCACAGATGACTAAAGTAATCTCAGCTGAAAATAATATTTCAATAATTCAAACTCTACACATACAATTGTTTTAACATGATACAATGCATTTAGAGATATATGTAAACTATTTGATAAAAACTGTATGAACTAAATTAGATGTAACTGAATATTCAAAATCTCACATGTTTAAGTACAATATTTGAAAATATTTAAGGATACTGGATAAGAAAATATAAGTTAACAACATAGGAACAGATACCCGGTATATTAATAAAAAAAACTTTAATGCAAAAATATGCACACTGACATTCAAAACTATCAGCAAAGATTGGCCATGTACTTTTTCATTCAAAACTAATAAATTACCACTGTGTAACCATGGCAATGACTACAAATCTTGGTTAATGATGTGTACATGCTTCAGGCCCCAGTGGGTTTTATATAATGGTACCAAGACCTGTGTAACCATGGCAATGACTACAAATCTTGGTTAATGATGTGTGTACAATGCTTCAGGCCCCATTGGGTTTTATATAATGGTATCAAGGCCTGTGTTACCATGGCAATGACTACAAACCTTGGTTAATGATGTGTGTACATGATTCAGGCCCAAGTGTGCCATATAATGGCACCATGGCCTGTGTAACCATGTCAATGACTACAAACCTTGGTTAATGATGTGTGTTCATGCTTCAGGCCCAAATGTGTCGTATAAAGGAACCAAGGCCTGTGTAACAATGGCAATGACTACAAACCTTGGTTAATGATGTGTGTACATGCTTCAGACCCAAGTGTGCTGTATAATGGCACCAAGGCCTGTGTAACCATGGCAATGACTACAAACCTTGGTTAATGATGTGTGTACATGCTTCAGGTCCCAGTGTGTCATATAAAGGGACAAAGGCCCATGTAACCATGGCAATGACTACAAACCTTGGTTAATGATGTGTGTACATGCTTCAGGTCCCAAGGCCCATGTAACCATGGCAATGACTACAAACCTTGGTTAATGATGTGTGTACTGTGTACATGCTTCAGACCCAAGTGTGCATTATAATGGTACCAAGGCCATGGAATACAAGTAACAAACTTTTTCCACGATACCATACTGAAATACAAAGGTTAAATGTTTTAGTGAATGCCTTTCCTTGAACTGAACCATTGTAAAATGTTGTTTCTGTAGTATTAATTAGATTAAGCAAAATACATTATAAAATTCTTACAAAAATTGTAGTTGTTCATTCACTAGAATAAGCATGTCCACTTCTATTATACTAAAAGTCATAGTGTCTGTGCAGTGGTTTTTAGCTTGGCAAATAAAAACTGCTTACCACATTTGGTCCAGCTAAATGCTCCTATGTAGATCCAAAAATGTGCAAATAGAATTCAACATTTATCTTCCACAGTTAGGGTTTTTAAATATGGTGGTTATTTCATTTTGATAGGGCGATTTTGATAGTAAATTGACCTAAATTAGAACGGAAGTGTAAGTTAGGAAGAGTTGAATGTTGTCTATTTGAAATCCGGGTAGTGTTGTCTGCAGTTAATGCAGTAAATACCATTGAAAGTCACAAAAGCAGACTATCTTTTGAAAACAACCCAAGGTCCTTTTTGAAACAAAAATGGCTGACTTACTATGGTAAATTCCTGTAGCAAAAGTCAAGGACAATTTGTGACATATCAACAACAAAGACATAATATAAAATATGGAACCGTTATTGTGGGAAAAAATTGTCTATTGGATTTTCGCAATATGAAGGTATAATATGGAATAGAAAAGAAATTCAAGCAAAAAACTGCAATTGGGAAGAGAGGGGGGGGGGGGGTGACTTTTAGTATAGTCAGATGTCACTGTGAAACTTGCACAGTTATTTAATTTTTTGTTGAAATAGAAGTAAACACATATAATTGTCATTTATCTAAGTTAAAGAGAGCAAATATTTAGACAACAAATAATTTTTTTTCTTAGCATCTGCAAATTAAATTCTATCAAAATATATGTCAAGCTTGTAGTTACCTCTACTCTGTTCTGAGAGTACAATCCTATCCTTGTTGTATTTCTTGGTGCTTGTTTATTTTCTATTAACCCTGAACCAACATAAGCTGCCCTTACTAAAACCTGTAATGACAAAACAAAAAAGATTGTATTGTAGATTCTGAAATATTATTTCAAAAACTAAATAAATAAAATATAAAAATATATACAAATAAAGAAAAACATCCCAACCCTGAGCAAATAAAAATTGGTGAACTTTCAATTGAATCTGTGTTTAGTGGCATCGATTTACATTTTCCAAATTTCAAATGATTTGCTAAAGGCTTTCTCAAGTTATCTTGTTGTAATCAAATTTTGCTATTTTCAACATTATAAGGGGCCATAACTCCAGAACGACAAAAGTAAAATCAGTCATACTAAAACTTGATCTGTGTTTTGTTGTTTCAAAAAATATTTTACTAATTTCAAATAATTTAGTCAAGTCTTTGTTAAGTTTTCACATGGAAACCAATCTCATTCGTGTGCAAACCAAATCTATATGCCACCACTATATAACAAGAAACTTAACTAGATATCAGTGAGATGTTATCCATCTCTGTGGGCCCCGCTGACCTTGAGGTCAAGGTCAAAGGTCATCAACCATGGTTTGCGACACATCGCCTTGATATTATCTACCTGCATTCCAAATATCAAAAGCCTACCTCAAAAGATTAAAAAGTTACAACTCGGACATGAATTTGTTATTCAGAAAGCAATAATGTGACCTTTAGGTCAAAGCTCAAGGTCACAGGTCAACAACCACGGTATGCAACACATCGCCTTGATATTATCTACCCACATTCCAAATATCAAAAGATAAAAAAGTTACAGCCCGGAAATGAATTTGTCATACAGAAAGCAATAATGTGACCTTAAGGTCAAAGTTCAAGGTCAAAGGTTATCAATCACAGTATGAGACACATCGCCTTGATATTATCTACCCGCATTCCAAATATCAAAAGCCTATCTCAAAAGATAAAAAAGTTACAGCCCGGACATGAATTTGTCAAACAGAAAGCAATAAAATGACCTTAAGTTGGTGCAAAGACCTACACAAATAAATGTACAAACAATCTGTTATGTGAAGAATAATACACTAGATATGCAGATTACAATTTATACAGATTAGGGCTGGATTCAGTATTTGTATAACAACTAAATACTTTTATTTTACAGTTTCTTAAAGTGCTGTCCTAAGCTTTAAGTAATTTAACAAAATGAAGCGAAAACTACATTTGGGAGCAAAAGATTAAATAGGATTTAAATGTTCTAGTTTTACAACCACTTTTAGTTATACTTTGACAACAGGTGTTACTGGAAGAGTAAGCCCAAATGATCAATTTAATCATTGTTGATTGTCTGCTATGTGCACACATTTTTATAATTATACAAGGCAGTTTGCCAGTAAATCCAAAAATACAAGAAAATATGTCTCTGCGACAATGATGTTCCGCTTGGCACATATTGGTAAACACCCTCGTTTTCTTAGTTCAAACAAACATGAAATATTGAGCAACGCCCTACAGATATTCCCCCAGTAAAGAGATCTCATCATGTTGTAACTGAGTTTTAAGTTTCATGAATAAGTCTTCTTCTTAAAAAAAAAGCTTCAAAGCAACTTGTAAACCTTAGGTAGGACAGACAAACAAATGGACAAACAGACAGAAAAGTCCTCTATCTTTTGTTGGACATACAAATATAAATAAAATTACTGCTGTGAAAATATTAACCTTCTTAAAAATCAAAAAAGGTAGGACAGACCAACGAACAGACCAAAAATCTGAATGTCCACTAACTATTGTGTGTGGGACATAAAAATTTAACATAAATATATTAGGCCATATAAAATTAGATTTACGGTTCTCAGGCCCGCGCGCATCCGTTTTCACCCCGCCGCATTGCCGATTTTATCGGGTTTTCAATAAAATAAAAATCCGGAAATGCGGTTCCGTTTCCGTTAAAAAAAATTATCCGGTCCGATCCGCTTCTTAATTACCCGCCACTGCATGCGGAAAGATCGTACATCTTTGCTTACTCTAATGATAACTTCCGAAAGAACACATAGTGCATACTAGCGTTTGAAAGTAAAGGAGGGTTACGGAATCGTTCGTGTTCACGACTATTGAGATCGGTTAGGCGAGAAAAATAAACAAAAAAAAAACGTTTGTCTTAAATGGCGGCGTTGCAAAACAAGTGCTTTATTAAACGGAGAATCGTTTACAGTTTTGTGACAAAAAAGGAAGAGTTGATAGCACAACAACGGCACCATCCATAAAATTTGCTGAAAGATGTTCTCGTGGACATGTCATGGGAAAACATTTCTTAAATAAGATCAGGTGCACAACTTTAATATGTGTGCAATCTTTTGGTGCAGTTTCAGGGATCTGGGTAGCGAGCTGGAGAAGTTGATTACACAAAATTGGTACCCTCATTGAAAATTACGACGTTCCCAACCCTGGAAAAATGGGGAAAACACATTCTATAATAGCAGGTGCACAACCAATACGTGTTCAATCTTTCTGTGATGTTTCAGGGATCTGGGTTTAAAGCTTTACGATTTGATGTTCCCAAATATAGAAACATCTCATAAAACGATACCATAATAGCAGGTCGCAACTATATGTGCAATCTGCTTCTGGAAAGTGTTAGGGATATAGGTTAAAAGCTGTAGGAAGTGTTGATTACACAAAATATGTACCCTTTCAGTGATACTTTGTAGGATTTTTTATGGTGAGTCCTGGACTCATCATTTTTGAAAATGGCAAATCCCAAACAATTTTCACGAGTGTAACATATTGCAGTTAAGCTAAGTGGTTGCATACAACCAATTTCTTCACTGACAGACCCATAATCATTCATGTCATTTTATAAAATATACAATATGGCGACATATGCTTTATGCTGTTCTAGTGGTCAAGATTTTTATCAGTCTTCTGGAGTATGATTGAACTGCAATCATTACTTGAAACATGCTGATGTTTCCCCATTAAAGAGAGACTCGTGTCTTGTCTGGCTCATCTTGGAAATGAATGTCAAAATAATGCAGATGCTGACATTCAAAACGACTTTTCCACCCAACAAATTATCATTGTTTTCTTTATAAAATGATCAGTTTTTTTTCTAATTTTATACCCAAGCATAATCTTGTAAATTAAATTAGAATGAACTATTTGTAATTTAGAACATTATACAATCAATTTCAACATAAAGGTTGAACCTGACCACAGACACAGTAAAGTCTTTCAGATCCTAAATCTAGTGTATATCAATCAGATAATCGAATTGAAATGTATTAAAATTAAAGGTTAATTTACTCTAATTTATGTTCATACTGAATGTATTTATTGTCTAATAAATATCCTAATTAAAACATATTTGCTGCCCAAATAATTGTTACCTGTAGAAAATCTGACGAAACAGGTTAATTTCGATCACCATATGTATATGTTATCATGCATTGGAGACGAAATTGACACGACTGAAATTCGTAAACATCCGATAACTGTACTAGTATGCATTAGTTGCTGCAAAGACGTGTTCAATACGCATCTTGATGCATTGCGACGATCCCTGCCCCCCTCCCCTCAATTTCACTATACTATAACCCAGGTTGCATAAACAATTTAACAATTTAAAAGGGGTTCTTTTATGTAATAACCTTTAAATACATTTCATATACAAATATGAATGTTTAATATAGAAATTCTTTGCTGTATCGATTGAGATCTTTACCAGTTAAATTTTGTGCAAGATAACGAATAAAAAAATGCCTCCCTCGTCTGATTTTAGACCAATAAAATGATAAAAAAAAGCCTCCCTCCCTCATCTATTTTTGACAAATTTGGCCTGAGAACCTTAAAATTAATTTTGTGTGGCCTTACTACTGAGAAAATATTAACCTTCTGAAAAATCAATATAAATTTATAATACTTATACATCTGCCATCATTATACATTTATGATCAATTGTTTATCTCCCATAAAGCATAAAATGAAATAAAATGTCAATAAATTTACATCATTATATGAGATCCATTTATATGGTTCTTTACTGCTTGGTTTCCATCCATAGCAGGCACCATTATCTGAAAATATATAAACTTCCTGTAACTGGAGTAATTATTTACACAACGCTTATGCAATACTACAAACACAACTAATAATACTTCTACTGACAAAAATAATCTGTCAAAATTCTTAATTCATCAGGTTGAAGCAAAGTGTGCAAACTCTAAAGTATTGACAAGAATTGCTTCATTTGTTTGCTTGTTTAAATGAGGATCAACATCACTTTCAGCTATTTTTAGGTATATTGTGGCATAAAGTTTTTATTGACAAAGGAATCCAGATTACCAAGTGAAAACTGCGGACCTTTGACAGGTAATTGGTTGATTGATTGATTGGATGTTGTTTAACATCCAGCGAGCTGTATTTCAGCTATATTCATGACAGGAAAAAGTTACTGTAACAAACAATAAATCAATTCAAGAAATATGGACCAAAGGGAACAAATTTTGAATGCCACTGAAAAAATATGGGGAATGGGTAGGGGCGGAAAATTTAGCCTTTTGTAGTGGTTACAATGAGTCTACTCTTATCGACATCTAAAAACAGGGAAAAGTTGTCTTTAACGTGCAGTGAGCATGGCACTGTCCAAACACCTTACCCACTGTGGTTCCCATTCAGGCTTTCCATGTTATGCCCTAACAAACCCCAAAGAGAGGGCACCCTTATCTGCCACAGTTGGATGCACTGGCAGCTCTGTGAACCCTCACAGTATGGACCCAGCAGATAAACCTGCTATCATTTTCAATTAAGATTGGAATCAAGCACACACTGTTTGCAGTAAGACTCAAAACTGCAACCTTGCAGATTAATAGTATATTAACCACTCACCCACTGATGTCCATGAACAAGAATTGACAGTTTTTCTGCAGAAGGTTAGGAGTTCTGAACTGGTTACCCTGGATTGTTACATCAATAAATCTAGATGCCATGATATAACTAATAAACTATTGAAAGTGGCACGAAAATTATAAAATTGAAACAAACAAACAAAATCAACTTATCATGGATTTTATAAAAATGTCTAAAGATGCTATATGCATATAATAGCTGAAATCTTTAGTTCTTATCCATCATTGTTCCCTAGATAGCTGATCTTATTTCATTAAGAAATTAGACAGCAGGGCTATATAAAACAACCAAAAGATATTTTAATTCATTTATCATGGGACTATCAGTTGTCAAAGGATGTGTGAATACTTATCCCTGATCAATTAAAAAATATTTCTAGAAACTGAGTAAATCCAATCCTAGCTATTAGAAAAGATAGGAAAATACAGAAACTAAATTAATTCCAGATAAAAGTAAAGATACCCTTGCTATTGTAAAAGTACAGAAATTGAACATATCTCAGGAATAAGTCAAGAAATCTCACAAGTAAACTAGAGGCTCCCAGGAGCCTGTAATCGTTCACCTGGAACCGAAATGACTTCAACTAGATTTAAATTTTTGAAATTTACAGTTTCAGCCTAGTTGTTATAGCTTTTAAGTTACTGTGCAAAAACTAAACATTTCTTCAAAAATTTTAGTAAAGTACAATAACTCCTATAAGGTGCCATCAGACAATTTCTGAAAATTAAATGGTTTGTAGGCCTTGTCCTTAAAGGTAATTTAGAAATTTACAGTTTTACTCTAGGTGTGTTATAGACTAATTTATAATACAAAAACTGATCATTTGTCAAAATTCATAATTAAAGGGCGATAACTACTATAATGAGTCAACTTGCAATTTTGGACTAAGCCATCATTTGTATGCCTTGCTTTGCTGATCATTTGTGCAATTTACAGTTTCAATCTAGCTGCTATAGTTTTCAAGTTACAGGACGAAAACAAAATTGCATAAAAAATTGCAATTTAAGGGCAATAACTCTTATAAGGAGTCATCTGACAATTTCAGACAAATTAAGTGAATTGTAGGCCTTTTATTGCTGATCATTTCTGCTACTTACAGTTTCACTCTACATCTTATAGTTTTCAAGTTTTATTGTAAATACCAAAAAATTTGGTCAAAAATCGTCATTAAAGGGAAATAACTCCTACAAGAAGCCAATACACAACTTCACACTAATAGCAACTATTGTAGACCTTAATGTTCTGTTCAATTTGAAGTAACGGTTGTCTCTATAGCTATTATAATTTTTGAGATAATGATCAAAAACATGTGTTGACACCCATGTTCTATTTTTAGTAACAGTGGCCATCTTTATCTGTTGATCAACACCCTGGGTAAAAATTAGGAATCCTAAGGATGATTGTGGCCAAGTTTGAAAAAAATTGGCCTAGAGTTTTCAGAGGAAAAGTTTTTTGAAAAAGTTTACGACGGACGACAGACGATGAACGCCAAGTGATAGCAAAAGCTCACATGGACCTTTGGTCCGGGTGAGCTAAAAATTGAAGAATGTGTCCATGGGACACAAATGCCCTGCCAAATGAAGTCCCAAACAGAAAGTAGTTGTCCCACAGGTCTGAAAATCGCTTAGGACCTACAACTTGTGATACTGAACCACCCTGCCAAATTTCAAATTGTTCTCATGTATGGTTTCAGAGAAAAGCTTGACGGAAATTCGTACAATTGGACATATGTACATACGTACAAATGAAGTCCCAAACAGAAAGTAGTTGTCCGACAGTGAGGTCTGAAAGTCGCTTAGGACGTACAACTTGATACTGAACCACCGTGTCAAATTCCAAGTTGTTCTCATGTACGGTTTCTGAGGAAAGCTTGACAGAAATTAATACCGATGTACGGGCAGATGGACGGACAAGGTGATTGCAATACATGTATAGCCCCTTCACTTACCAGTGAGGGTATAAAAATATAATTAACCAGACTCTCTGATCACTCAGTTGGTATGAACCTGGTAATTTTAGTGGCTTTAATTATCAAATTTCAAGATTATTCCTGTGGTTCAAAATTAATAATGTACTTGCTCTTTGGCTGGGAGTAACAGACAAACAAGTTATGTAGAATTCATAATTTTTTTATAAAATAGAAACTGAAGTTCTATTTTTGAGATGACCCTGATCTTTGACCTACTGACCCCAACTCAAAACTCAAAAGCTCTATCCAAGGTTGATGGATCTGTCAGTAACAAAACGGATATTTATTAACAAGTGTGGACACAGAAAAACGTCTCGCCTGCATTCCGCATCAGTAACGAAAATAAATTTCGTCATAAGCATTACGTAAATAGCATTAAATATCAGCAGCGGCCTGTATACAAAATATTGTCACCATACCCTGCATAGTTACAGGGGAACAGCCGTAACCCAAAAACTTTAACGTAGTCACTGGACCGTGAAATTGAGGTCAAGGTCAGGTGGAACCTACCAGACAGTCATGTACTATTAATCAGCAACCTATATACCAAATATTGTCATCCTACCATGCGTTGTTACAGAGGAAGTATCGTAACCCAAAAACTTTAACGCATTCGCTGGACCGTGAAATTGAGGTCAAGGTCAGGTGACACCTACCAGACAGTCATGTACTAGTCATCAGCAACCTATACACCAAATATTGTCATCCTACCATGCGTAGTTACAGAGGAACTGTCGTAACCCCAAAACTTTAACGTAGTCGCTGGACCGTGAAATTGAGGTCAAGGTCAGGTGACACCTACCAGACAGTCATGTACTAGTCATCAGCAACCTATACACCAAATATTGTCATCCTACCATGCGTAGTTACAGAGGAACTGTCGTAACCCCAAAACTTTAACATAGTCGCTGGACTGTGAAATTGAGGTCAAGGTCAGGTGACACCTACCAGACAGTCATGTGCTAGTCATCAGCAACCTATACACCAAATATTGTCATCCTACCATGCGTAGTTACAGAGGAACTGTCGTAACCCAAAAACTTTAACGTAGTCGCTGGACCGTGAAATTGAGGTCAAGGTCAGGTGACACCTACCAGACAGTCATGTACTAGTCATCAGCAACCTATACACCAAATATTGTCATCCTACCATGCATAGTTACAGAGGAACTGTCGTAACCCAAAAACTTTAACGTAGTCACTGGACCGTGAAATTGAGGTCAAGGTCAGGTGACACCTACCAGACAGTCATGTACTAGTCATCAGCAACCTATACACCAAATATTGTCATCCTACCATGCGTAGTTACAGAGGAACTGTCGTAACCCAAAAACTTTAACGTAGTCGCTGGACCGTGAAATTGAGGTCAAGGTCAGGTGACACCTACCAGACAGTCATGTACTAGTCATCAGCAACCTATACACCAAATATTGTCATCCTACCATGCATAGTTACAGAGGAACTGTCGTAACCCAAAAACTTTAACGTAGTCACTGGACCGTGAAATTGAGGTCAAGGTCAGGTGACAGGTGACTGACTGGCAAGTACTCATCATAAGCTACCTCTGGACCAAATTTGATGGACCTAGGGCTTGGACTTACAAAGATATGAAGCAAGATGTCAAGTGTTTACGCCGCCGCCGCCGCCGGATTCCCATACATATGTCTCGCCTCCAGCGACTTTCGTCGCAGGCGAGACAAAAATGTTGTGTATCATTCACTCCAAGTTTAAAAGCTATAACACAAAAAGATCTTTCATTACTTTTTATTTAACCCATATGAATGGTGTGTTTTTGTTTTAACTCTTCATACTAGTCGCATTGCTTATCAGAGTTTAAAAAAAAAACAAATATTACAGTCAAAATACTATGACCTGTCAGGTATTTTCTATCTATTGGTCAATCAATTCTTAATACAGATAACAGCTGTTTAGAAAACTGCTTCAATCTGTTTTTTTTAAAAGCTCTTCATCAGTGAAAGCTTGGACATTTAAATTGCAGCCACTCATGTGCGACTCGGGTAACTTAAACTTCTACCTTTCATTTTACAGTATGGCAATCTCTCCTGTAAAGTTACCCGAGTCATGCATGAAAAGCTGCAATTTAAATGCCCAGCTCTTCCTGATTAAGAGCTTTAAAGAAAACAGATTGAAGCAGTTTTCTAAACAGCTGTTATCTACTTTTGAAATTGATTGAGCATTAGGTAGAAAATACCTGACAGGTCATTGTATTTTGACTAAAGTAGTAATTGTACTTACCGAGATAATTACAAACTTACCCTCTGGTGTCCTGATGCCTGATATAACTAAAGTTTTGGCTGATGTGCTTGGTTGCTGATGTAATAAATCAAACCATGATATTTTTCCATTTATTTTCTCACTGGGTCTATACATCTGCATATCTCCTGAAAAATGTTAAAATATTCATTTCTATCTGTTGTTTTGTTACAAAACTTCTATGTACAAGATAAGATTTTTTATAATATAAGGCCAACATTTTTATATTTTATGTTTTACGGGAGCGCCAACCCTAATTTCTGGCGAAATGAAATAAAAATAAAAGAAACAAATTTTTCTTGTATTTTTCTTCTCTCTGCCGACTTGATGAATTCCCTCCCTTGCAAAATAAAAATACCCACGATCTGTCAGAGAACTATTCAGGGCTCACCACACTGGGCGAAGTGGTTTGTCACCCTACTGGGACCTGAAGTCGCCCTACAGCGCCTCAAAAGCGAAGTCGAAGTCGCCCTGTTATTTCTCTCAAGTCGCCCGATTGTTCACAGTAGAAACTTGCATATGATCTAGTCCAAATTTACCCAGACAACCAATGTATCAGTAAATGTGTAATTCCAATAAAAACAGCAAACAATATGCGCATTTAACATTTTTTCAAAGGATTTACGTCTTTCCACTGGATTACGCGCCATTTGTTTATTTACCCGATGTGACTAATTACCATGAACAACGAAGAAAAGTAAAATACAACGGCCCATAATGAAAAATCGTAATTTCTTTGATACAAAAAACACTTTTAATTGGTTTCAAACGTCAGTTGTTTCCAAGTGTATTGTATTTTACCAATTTTCTTTGATACACATATGAGCTGCACTTGAAAGAATACAGATGTATAGTAATTATTGACATCATGAAAAGTTCTGTAGATGCACAGGGGCTCGTAAAAATTGATTAACTTGCGCTTTCGATTGATACTGGGTCGGTTTTGTTATAGTGTGGGAAAGTGCAAGAAAATCGATTTTTACAAGCCCCTGTGGTAGATGGGTGTCCCATGAAGCAATTTTGATCAGCACAACTTTGTCCAAGTGGAAGTGTGCTGAACAGAAGAATTATTTCTGGGTTTAATGTTATGTTAGTTTATCTATTTTCTTTGAAAATTTTGCTCAGATAAACATGACATGTTCATAACAAATTGTTAGAAATATTATGATATATACAAGAACTTCATAATAAAAAAAATCATTAAGATTTATTCTTTAATATATGAAATAAAATGAATATTTGAAGAATGAATGTTTATACTAACTGAACTTATGTCAATGATATTTGTGATCATACTGTAGCAATAAGTTTTCTCCAAAATAAGTTTTTCGAAAAAACAAATATGCTGACCGATTTTCAATTTTTATTTTAATTTTTTTGTCGACTCTACCAAAAGTGGATTTTATTTTTTATTTTTATTTTGACCCCCCCCGACTCAATTTTTTTGAAAAAAATCCCGTAAAACAAACAATAAAAAAATGTTGGCCTAATAATACAAAAGGTGCCAACAGATATTCTATACTGAAAATTTTGATTATTTATGACAATGAAGTATATACACCCACCGTTTATTCGGTTCAGAGATTAACTGCAAGGTAACCCGTATATTAGACTTAATGTTTTACAAACAGAAGGACAAAACGATAAATATACAAATCTGTATATAAAGAAAACACAAACTTCTTTCAAAGAGAATGAAATTAGGTGCTTTTGAAAGTTATGTGTTTCCTGCATCATTAGTGTCATATAGACACTCAACATGTTTTCTTCTATTCATATTTCAGTAACATTTGGGACATTACTGGCCAACCTATTGAAACTTAGTGAATGGTAAAGATCAACTGCTTCACACCTGCAATATTTTGTCAACTAGTTCATAATGTTGACAATCTACCATAAGAGTAAATACAATAAAGGTGAATAAAATTCAACATCATACTAAAAAGTGTTTTTTCATGATGAATAAAATAACATGAATTCACTTTTATTTAATCAGAAAAATATGTACAATAAATGATGAGATCAATATGCAATTTCTTAGTATTTTGATTATATACAATTTTTCTTCTTTCAATAAGGTCTGTTTGGTCCTTTAGTTCTAAAAATCTTGATTAAATGGTATTCTCAATCAAAATCTAATTCCATCAGTAATATTTTTACAATTTAAACAAACAATACCTGAGTATTTTTACCTTTAACTTTATCATTTTGTTGGTTGCCTATTTTTGTTAATGCTGACTTCACTGATAAAAGCTGGATGCTATGTTTAATATCTTCTACCACTAAAACGAAAGAAGTATTTTAAGTGCATTTATTCTAATATATATTTGAAATACATATGCTATACCAATGAACATACTTTTCAATTCTGCACATAATCAACAACTGTGCATAAACTTCTTTTATTAATGTCATATATAGTTTCTGAATACAATATGACTTTAAACCAAAACATAACAAAAGTCAGACACTCAGGAAAGTATGACATGATTTATCCAGCATCCATTCATGTATGTATTAAAAAGATGACAATGAAAATTTATCTTTAGTTAATGTCAAAGATACTTAAGTGCAACACTTAACCAATAGAATGCTAAGAGTATGAAGTTCTGTTAAGTAATGTAAAGCAACATAAATCAACATCAAGTCATCAGTTCTTGAATTAATTATATCTCTTTAACTTGACGACCTTTAGGTGTACCCTTTGCATTGTAAAACGCACAAAAAATTTGTCCTCCAAATGACAGCAGAAAAATCGGAATTCTTGGTGTTTTTCTTATATCATTATATAGATGAAGACAGAGAGTAAGGTAGTTCTGATAGCTCTTGCAGAGGTGTTTACCCCATTGCTGTACTCCCAGTAAACCAAATTAATTTTTTCAGTAATTTGGCACATTTATCTGTAATCTGAAACTTTGCAAAAAATTGTCCGAACTTATAACAATACTAAAAGGGTTTCTTGCCAGTCTTTTACTATAACATCTTTCTGATGCACATTTTATTGATCAAACATAAATAAAAAACATGTTCATTCAATATTGTAATACCTGTACAATGTCACAAAATCATAACCAAAAGCATTTGAGAGTTAATTGTAATACCGGCGGAAATGCGTAATTCCCTGGTGCATTTCCGTGATGCGTACTTTTAGACCCAAATTCGGAATAATTCAGGAAAATCCGTAATGGTAAACACCTCTGCTCTTGTCGGATGTGATGATGTCAACTAATTTTATCAGCTTTTTTGTGTTTTTTTGACTTCTTAATTTCTTGTTGTCATGTTTGTTTTATCCTGGCTACATTTACATTTGTAAAAAGATGATGATATATTGATATATGTCCAAAACACTATACAAATATAAATACAAGAGGAAAGCCAAGATAACACGAACCACATGTCCCTTGATCAATTATGCTAGTTGAAAACATACCCATCACTTGACTATTCGATGATATTCAAGTCCTTAAATGAGAAAGTAACACACACAACTTACAACAGGTAATTCTTAGCTTATTAAGAAGACCATGGGATAGCCACTGGGTACACACATGTATTCAGATTGTAGCTTCTTAACTTAAATAAAAGCAAAGAAAAGAAGTATTGATGTATGTCAAAGACACAACCAACTCTATAGATGAGTAAAAATGGCCTTAGACCACCCGTAAGTTTTCAACGAACAACCTGAAGACCTTGTACTCGGAGGCAGGTAGTAGCCCAAACAAATTAAATACAGGTCCAGCAAATATGACACCAGACTAAACTCCGAAACATGAAAAATAAATATTAACATTTATAACAGGACACACAAACGCAGGTTCACACCTATATTTGTAACAAATTTCAAACGTAAAAAGCCTGAAGGTAAATAACATGATTTTTGCCAATTGAGGATACATCAGCATCATTGTCTTTATTTCTAAGAAAACATATTTCCTACCATTGTTCTGGACCAAATGTTGGACATCTCTCTTTACCTGGTTCTATAAGGCGTCAGGTAGGTCTTAAGCAATACAGACCCTGAATAAATGCTTTATATTGATTTACGTTACTGGAAATGATCTTTACATATGTTTCATTGAAATAATCTACAATCTATAAGACCCTGGCATAAATTTATGTTATGGTGACATAATTCATCCAAACATTTTGTGTAAAGTTTGTTCATCATAGGCTAAATTTTATGCACTGCCTGTAAAAGGTCTCAAGAACAACCTTACACCATTTATTCCCTATGTTTTTTCAACCACTTTTCAAATCTAATCTGAGAGGCCAACATTTATGTTTTTTTTAAATGTCATCAAAAGCAAGAATTATACCCAAGTGAACCTAGGTATTTAGTTAGCCCTGAAAGATTTGCCAATTAGCAACATTATATACCTTTCATTTTCATCTGTTTTGATTTACAAACTGCAGAATTCCATCCTGAATTCGTAATTTTTCTTTGAAAACACTTCTTTTGTACAGACTCCACTTTAGTAAATTCATTGCTGTTGCAAATAACTTTGTTTGCTATAAATACAAAGAAAGATACAAACATGAAGAAGCTAAGCTAAGACTTAAGGCTTAAATAAAAAAATATAAAGATTAATAGGTTCTTGCATAACTTTAAGAAAAGACTGTTTAATCTTCAATGAGTGATATAAATTTAATGTCTTTTCGCAAGTGGATGGCAGCTGAACGAGTGAAAAGACATAAACAAATTTCTATTCAAAGTAAGATCACAGCGCATGAATGTTTTTATTTCTTCTGCAAACTAACACCTTTTTCATTTTAATATCCTACTGCAGACTCTCCATTGTTTAATATCTGACAATCAATCAGAATGCCCGATTATGTTTATACCAGAACAACGATCTTGTCGCGGGCATTATGGTTGGATGACACAACAAGTATAGATGAGTGCGCATGAGACAAACACCCCACATATTGCTTTACCACCATTACTGAAACCATGTGAAAAGTCATAACAATTGTAAAGGTCTGAAGGTATAAACTTACCATTATTACAAAAGCATTCTTTAAGTGAAAGTCGCTCTAGTACAACTGAACATTTCATTATGTACAAAAAAAAAGTAGACAATTAATCTTATATTCAGCTTTGTATTCTGTACTTGGTACAATCTGTTTATTCTATGTAAGTTCATATATGCTAAAGTTAATTAGTGTGGATAGTACTGTTCAGGTTATATTAAGTCCACTACTGGCAAATTAAATTTTGAACAGGTAAAAACTGTAAAACTTGATATATGTAACTCATGATAGTTGACTCACATACCTAATGTCAGCTCATTATCTGCAAAAGTCTTTAAAACATATTTGAACGACTGACAAACAGAGTGCAGGCCTATAGCCATTTATATGCAATTCCAGTAATGGTCTAAAAGATTGTAAAGCCATTCGTTACTGTGACATTGATGTATTTATAGTAAACTGATGTCATGATAAGCTTTCTCACCTGGTGAGACAGAAAATTCTCACTAATGAGACAGCATGCTACCTATTTTTAGCCGGATGAGATATATCCTTGTCTCAACCCGTGGGTGAGATAAGAATTTCACGCTCCTTTTCCCATAAAATGTACTATACCATGTATACTGTGACATCAACAGTGATCAACAGTCAGTTCAGCAATAAAAATAATTAAATATTTGCTTTAGTTGTGTTGGTTTACAAAGCCTGTTTAAATATTAACATGAAAACAACATATCTGACCTTCCATGACTCAATTTTTACCACAATATGATAGCGGTACACATAAAAACAAAAAGGTTGATGTAACAAATGTACACTTGAGATTACATTCAAGGTAGATCACTCTCTTTGTTGACATTGTCAAACAGAACGGCACCAGATTTTTTAACAAATAAGTGAGAAAAGAATCAAACACTGGTGGTATGGCAAGTTGGGAAAAGATGAAATTTCTGGGCAAATGATCATGTCAGATATAGACAAGCATACTAACAAAGTTGACCCTTTTTGATTTTTTTAATAACATATCCATCTTAATGCCAAGTTGAAATTTATTCAATTTAAGAAAAATTATTAATTTGACACCTTTCTTAGATGTACTTAATTAAAAATTATTTTTCCTTATAGTAATAAAATTGTATTTTTTTTAAATGCAAGAGTATGATTATTATTCTTTCTAGGATTAGTACTGTCAAAGGGGAAGATTGTTTGAATTTATACTAATCACGAACAAGGATTGCAACTGACTGCCATTTTAGTATCATATAAAGACAACATGAGAAATCTTTCTTCTAGACTTCACATACATAATTTGCACAAAACATCTGAACTTTAAAAGAAGATTTTAAAATGTCAGAAAATCAGAAACAAAGTTTCTTCATGGTGGTCATGTAAACATCCAATCAAGAAGAAAAATGAGGAAACTGTAGAGGACATCACATAATTGTTGGTTCTAAATTACAAAAAAATTGCAATTGTACTTCAAGGGGGAAATTACCTTGCTATCTTGAAACAAAACAAAATTGTAATTTACCACAGCTTTTCTGTCATAACTTGGATCACTGCTTAGGACTATTTTGAATTTACACATGCAGAAAACTACACTTGTAGAGGACCTTTAATTGAACAAATATGTCATTCACAAAAATTCACAAAGACATTTTTCTAACAGTATTTAAAATTAGGAATTGCTAGAACATGATAACAACAAACATTAAAAGCATGAAAAATCCCATGTTTTATACTGTTTTCAGCCTCAACATCACATATATGTCATATTAAGACATCATCACAGACTTGAGTTACTGTACAACGTACGTACACAAGTGTGGATGAGTGGAAAGACAGATTTGTATACCATACTGTGTTTGAACCCTTTGTGGTACCTGTTTATATAGAGGGAGATTTTAAAAACATGTTCTTTATTTTTTAATATTGTTTGCAAGTTTTTAAATGCCACTTTCAGCAAATTTTTAGCAATATCATGGCATCCAGTTTTTAATGGGGGAGGAAACTAGAGTATCGTTAGTAGGAAAACTAGCACTATCGTGAACATATACATACTAGTATCTTTAATGGAACATTTGTTTTCCCATTAAAACATTCCCCTAAGGCATTTTTCAATGTTCTTTTCTGAGAGGGTTGTGCTGCTTTAATTTGTCGCTTTCGACTGAAAAAGAAAAAAAACAAATTACATGTTTGAATTGGCATAAATTTTCAAATATTGAAATAAATTATTTACTTACATGTATTTAGTTCTTTTTAATAAAACATTAGAATTTCTAAATAATTTATTTGTTGTGTGACTTGAGAGGCATTTATGAACTACATAATATATGTCAGAATTGCTGACCAGAAAAAGTCTGAAACTGGTAGTTTTGTATTGAATTGTACCAACTTTTAAGATAAAAGCTCACTTTTGACTATAAATTACTTATTTTACCAGTCTTGGCTGTTAATAATTTGTCTGAAATACTAGTAGTCTGAACTGCTGCCATAATCATAAATGAGCCCACATCTTCGTCAATTGGTCCCCAGTTTATTTTCTCAATTAGTAGGATATATTTTATTTGACAGTTGCATAGAGTAAACATGCTAATTGTCACTAGTGTTATATGGATATACAAGTCCCAACTTTGGTCAATTGGTCCCAACTTGAATTATTTTGCTTTAATAGGTTATTTCTACATTTTGATGTATATTTTTGTATATTTAAGCTTTTGATTTAGAATTTATCCCTAAATGTGTGCTCTTAGATAACATGTAAGATAAAAGTAATAACATAATTATGTAACATATTTATCAGGGACCCTCGCTAACGCGTCTAGATGCATATTGTACACGTCTTTTCAATTATGGACAGGCCTTTTCATTATATAAGTGTCCCAGTATGCGTCCGTGTCCATTGTCTGTCGCGTACAAATTTCTGTCATGTCAATTACGTAAACCTGGACATTAGTTCCAATATGAGCCAGGTAAGACAAAAGTCTCTCTTTTAGGGGCAAACATCAGCATGTTTCAAGTAATAATTGTAGTTCAATTGTACTCGTGAAGACTGCCAAACTCAACTAATACTAATATAAAATAGCATGGCATAAACATACTAGTAAGCCATATTACATGTATATATTTTTATAAAGACATTTCATGGGTCGGTTATCAAAGAACACGGTTGTATGCAATATGTGGGACTCGTGAAATTTTTTTGGGACTCACTATTTTCAAAAGTAATGAGTCCAGGACTCAACATTAAAAAATCCTACAAGTATCACTGATTTATTGTAATGTATTGCAATTGTTTCCTATTAATCATCTTTTTTTAAATAGTTAATTTCAACAGAAATCTAAAAACAAAACAAGTTTATGTTCTTTAATTTTACATGAGATTTAAATAACAGCACTATTATATTATTATGCATGTATTGGAAGCACACATGTATCTAGTAAGGGGCCTCGGTGGCCAAGTGGTTAAGGTAGTTCGTCTACTATTGATCACATTGTCTGTCAACACTGAGGTTGCAGATTGAGTCTTGCTGCAGGCAGGGTGCACTCGACCCCAATCTTAATAGCCAGTTTTCCTACTAAAGGTCGGGGGTTATCTCCGGGTACTCCGGCTTCCTCCCCCAATAAAAATTGGATGCCATGATATAGCTGAAAAATTGCTTAAAGTGGCGTTAAACAATATTCAAACAAACAAACAAACATATATCTAGTACAGATGGAAATTTTAAGTTTGTTTGTTTGATGGTGTTTCCGCGACCATGCAGAACAAGGGTTGATATTGTGTAATATAATAATGTAATAAATACATTTATAGTTATGGATGAATGGGTACTGTCTTCTAAAATACCTGTTCCTGATTTTTCTCGAATACATGTCAACTTTGTACGAAAAGGCGCACTCGATTCAGTTTCATTCAATAAAGTGTGTGTCCGTTATTTGTTCTGTGGCACTTTGCCTTTCTATGGTATGATTTTAGAGTTAATGTAGACAATTAAAAATAAACACCTTTACAAATTTAGTTTGTCTGTAGAACAAAAGGGGTTGAAGTTCACTTACAAGATAACCGTACAATCTATAACTGTAAATTTATTTGGTCCATAGAAAAACCGCAAACTACTAGTATAGTTTTTTTTTTATTTTGTAGTTTTAGAGATATTTGCATATTTATCTGCATGAGCCGATGTTAGTATCGTTAATTACCGGTCACCTGTGTAATGTTTTCACATGATGCAGCCCAATGTTTCATAAACGTGAACTTTGATCAGTGAGGCGGATTACATTACCTGTAACATAATTAACCACATGTGTCCTTCTTTAAATCGGAAGCGCCCCGTGGAAACCAACAACTTTATAATGTTTACTGGATTACCTGATATTTTAAACAATAGAAAACAAACATGATTTGATTTTTTTTTATTAAATATTGTATTTAAAATAGCTTAACATATTTATACTAACTATAATTGTAAAATAATTTTCGACATAACTTAATAAATAAGCGATGTCATCATATTTTGTTTAACTTTGTTTGCAGAAAATATTATTATAAAAATGTAGAAGATGATCAAATTTCCAATAGATGTTTTTTGTTGAATTCCGAACATTTTCATAAAATAACTTGACATTTAGAAATTAATCGACGGGTTAACAACAATACAAATAATAATTACCAGGCTTAAAACATTTGTAATCGTAAAGTGTGCGAGAGATCAATTTCCAAATAGAGATTTTTTCTTGTTTAAATTAGAATATTTTCATTAAAATTAAAAATATAAATCGGCCGCTGTTATTAAATTAACAATAATAATTACAAGGCGTTGTGACAGTCGTATTTTGTCTGATACAACGGAGAAAATGTCTGTTACAGACATTTTTTGACTGATACAACGGTATCGCCGTTGTAACAGACGATTTTCGACTGAGTCAACGAAAAAATGACTGAGACAGGCATTTTTTGACTGATACAACGGATACGCCGTTGTAACAGACATAAAATGACTGCGCCAACAGAACAAATGTCTGTGACAGGCATAAAATGACTGTCACAGGCATAAAATGACTGTTACAGTAAAAATTATTGTCTGACACAACGTTTGCAGTCTTTTACAGACATTTTTGCAGTCATTTGCAGTCAATCTCAGTCAGTGACAGACGAAAAACGACTGCAACTGGTATTTACAGTCATTTTTTTAGCCAGTAGTGTACAAAGAACAAAAAGGTTTCAGCTCTGGACAGCATACCACTTAAACATTATTGTGACAAGCTTTATATCAAGTTCAAACCTAAATGAAAAACATATGTAACTTTATAAAAGAAACTTGGTCCAAATGATCAAAGTAAGTTTAAAGTCATTCAAGAACAGTTTAAACAAAGAGATTTTTTTCATTAACATTTAAAGAAACATATAAATGACTTTGTCAAAGTCAACATGTAGTAACAGAATAAAACAATTTCTAATCAACAACAAGCTTATGTTAAAAAATAAAATAGAATATATATTTTTATAACAACAAAATTATGAAAAAGAATGATTAAACAAAAATATTAAAAAATACATTATTTACATACCTATATAATGGGACAAAATTCTACCACGAACATGGCATGGAATGTGCAGCCTAAATTCTTGTATTAGGTCTGAATGTCCACATCCAGTCCCCATGTCCTGCAGTGTCATGCAAATTTGCCTGTAGGCAATCAACAGGGACAGTTGTCTTGAGACACAGCACCACTCTAATCAATCTAATCATTCTGTGTGTTGAGAGAAATTTGTACCAACAGGCAGTGATGTTCAGATTGGTACATGACTCTCCTGTTGAGTCTGTTTATTTACAATTATTTTGTGATTTTATTTATCAAGAATCATGTCTACTGGATTTTGAACTTGCATTCAATGTTAGTTTACAGTATAATTTTGCTTTGTTTTCTTTAAGCCTGGTATTAGTTAACTAAGAAATTTGATGTCTCTTTACACTAAAACAGCCAACATCATAAACGCTATCTCATAATGTGCTACACATTGGCAATTTAAAACTTATATGGACAACAATTTGTTTCATGAATGAAACAAGAATATAAGCACAGCATATTCAAAACCATTTTTTAAACATTTTTACTCAAAATTTGAATCAGTTGTTATACATGCATTACTTTCATTATTTGCTAGAGCTCAGGGACATTAGGTCTTGCATATTGCTACTTATTGCCTGAACCAACCAAATTTTAAAAAAAGTTGATCTAGTGATCAATGAAACCCTCGCTTAAATGTTACTTATATGTTGTAAAAATTTTAACATTTTTTGTGAACTGGTGAACTTTTTTTCTAGTGTAATTCCTCCAGCATCAATAGGTTTCTTAGCTACCTGATATGCAATTTTATTTTCATTGAAATCAAAGGCAAACTTTTTGAGTTATTGTCCAGAAACATCTGTTTTGTAAAAATTTCCAACTTTGTTTGTAGACTGTGACCTTGAAATTTGAAAGATTTCCCCCAATATTGATCGACTTCTTACCAAAATGATCTAAGTAACAATAACCCAAAGTTTTATATCCGATGCAAGCTTTTAATTATCATCCAGAAACCAAATTTGGATGGACAAACAGATAGGACCACTATATACCCGAGTGGAGTAAAAGAAAAATATTTATTTATGATTCCATAATGATTTCCACGCAATATTCAGCTTGACAGTGTCATACAAATTTCTGGAACTAGTGAAAATGTGGTTCTGATCTGTTTATTGGTTTAAAATAATTATCACAAACAAAGCAAATAACCTTTTACCAGCTTTTTATCGAGAAAATTTCACATATGAGAGAAAAATAGTATAATGTACTATAAGTAACTATAAACATTTTTGGGAAACTATGATCTGTATACGATATCATACAATTACTGTCTTTTGATGAGGTAAATGTGTGGAGTTATTGACTTTTGAAAAAACTGTTATTCACCGAGCCCAGCGGGCGAGTTGAATAACAAAGAGTTTTTTCAAAAGTCAATAACTCCACACATTTACCGAATCAAAAGACAGTTATTGTTTTATTCAATAAAAAAGGATATTCACTAAAAATAAAATGGTTATTCACCGCGGGAAAATGCATGCGATTGTTATAACCAGGATTCTATAAATAACAATCGGATGCATTTTCCCGCGGTGAATAACCATTTTATTTTTAGTGAATATCCTTTTTTATTCAAATTTTTCAGTCACATCATTTTTATACAAAATGTTTTATATATTATTGAATAATTATTTTTATTATACCTCAATTTCATTTACAATGTTAATCTTCCTTAGGACACGGTGACATATAAGTACATGTACTGTCAAAAAAAATTTACTGTTGGTAAAATACTGTCACCCGCTACCATAGGTACGGAATGTTAGACAATTATACTGTACCGTTCGCGCATGCGCAATATCTATTTTTACATTTCTGTTGTAAACAGACGACAATAATGTCAAGCAACAAACGTTTTTCTACCACAAACAAGGCAGATTTATAGATTCTGGATACTGTTAGTTTACTTTTATTTTTCAAGAAATTCCCCAAGCATTCTGACAAGGAAAGTGCTTTAGTCATGGGAACCCTGAATATGAAAATTGACCTCATTGATATCCTTGGGTGAACACAACACACTAAAGGCATGGTTCAAAAATATATATAATTTACTAGAACCTGATTTCAAAGGCAGCCTTCCAGTATCTTTCTACTTATTGATATGATGAATGTTGAGAATGTTTGATTGTTTGTTTGTTTGATAGGTGTTTAACACCACTTTAAGCAATTTTTCAGCTATATCATGGCTTCCATTTTTTATTGGGGGAGGAAGCCGGAGTAACCGGAGAAAACCCTCGACCATCGGTAGAAAAACTGGTGATCTTTGTAAATTAAGATTGCAGTTGAGTGCACCCTGCCGGCAGTGAGACTCAAACCCGCAACCTCAGTGTTGACAGACCATGTTATCAATAGTAGATGAACTACCTTAACCACCCCGCAACCCCTTGTTGAGAATATGATATGCAGCCTCATTCAAAGTCAATGACTTAGTTACACAGACAGATCTGTGAATTTTACGTAGAATTTCTGCCAATCGAATTCCATTCTACATACAAAGCAGTGGCAATACTTGGTTTATTTCAAAACAATTTCTTCGCATGATGTTATATTTCCATGTGTCTGTCCCATACAAATTATGATCTTTACTAATACTAAATACTAAAAATAATCACAAAAGTTCAATATAGCAGGGTCTCAAAGCAAAAGCCTTAACAAATGAGACATGTCTTAACAAAAGTGGAATGGTTAAAAATGTAGTTGGTATAATATTTGGGGTCTGTGTCGAAAGCTGTTCGAGAAGACTATTACACTAAATGTATAGTATTTTGCTGAAAAATGGGAAAAAAATTTGCTGACAAATGACTTAATCTGCAAGTCTAGGAAAATGTTAACTAGATGCCAAGTATGCACCTGCAGCTGAGAATTAAAGGTTGATATGTTAGTCGCAATATTGTTTTAGAAATAAAGTGTGTCTGTAAGACACAAATGATGCCTCCCCTGACCCCCAGTTTTGTGTTGCAACAGGAAGAAATTTTAAGGAAACTGAATGAAAATCAAAATTCTTTGATCATGCACATTTTCATTCTGTTATATCCTACTAAATATAAAAACTGTAGCTCTTAAAATGATGGAGAAGATAGCCAGACAAGACATGTACCCTTATCTCTGCTAACTGGCCTGCAAACTCTAGTTTTAAGTATATTTCACAAGTGTTGAGACAGAGAAATGTCTCGTCTGCATTCTGCATCAGTAATGAAATAAATTACGTAAGAGCACATGTAAATAGCATTAAATTGTCATCATTTAAAATGTGCAATGCATGGTTACTAAGGAATTGACTAAATCCAAACACTAAAACATAGTCACTCAACAGTGAAATTGAGGACAAGGTCATGTGACACATACCAGACCGTCATGAACTATTCATAAGCAATCTGTATACTACATATCATCATTCTACCTGGCATTCATAGTTAAAGATGAACTGCCCTAACCCAAATAGTTTAATGTAGTCATTGGACTGTAAAACTGAGGTCAAGGTCAGGTGACAACTACCCGACAGTCATGTACTAGTCATCAACAACATATATACCAAATATGTACTGTCATCCTACCATGCATGGTTACAGAGGAGCTGACCCAATTCAAAAACTTTAATGTAGTAACTGGACTATGAAATTAAGGTCAAGGTCAGGTGACACCTACAGACAGTCATGTACCAGTCATCAGGAACCCATATAACAAATACTGTCATCTTACCAGGCATGGTTGCAGACAGGGTTGCCACTCTTTTCTTGACACAAAATTCAAGGACTTTTCAAGGGTTTTTCAAGGGTTTTCATAATTTTTCCAGGATAACTTCAAATGAATTTCTAAGGTGATTTATAGATACCAATATCCTTAACGCTATATAATTTTGTCACGTACACATTCACTCCATATGTCTATTCAAATTTCCTATACATCCTTCCAGTGTGACATGATGCAGACTTTGTGTAAACTACAAGTGGTTTTCAATGCAGATTTACCTTATTAATTCACAACACTCGCCAATCTTCAGTCTGAAAACTGTGCGTCTTCATGATTTGACCAGAGACATGATATACATGTTTTCTGTTTCTCTGATTTGACCAATAAATAAGGAAATAGCTATGTGTTCATGTACACGTACGGGATGGAAGTCTTTAGTAGATCATATGATTTTGTTGCAGCCGTACGTTCTGGATTCTGAGTATTGATTTGCAATTGTCAGTGTGGAAGAAAATCCAGTTGTTTGATGCTTTTACCGGATACCGTTTTAATATACAGTCAAACCTGTCTTAGCGACCCCCTCCATATAACGACTTCCTGTGTTATGCGACCGTATTTATTCCTCCCGAGCATTTTCCCATTCATTTTACCTGTATATAACGACTCCCTGTCTTACGCGACTAACGACCGTCTTTTCCGTTCGTTTTGACCAAGAAAACCTGTCTAAAACGACTCTCGGGACTGTTAAAATCATTAAGCAATAAATAAACCCTGTCTGACGAAAAGAAGATTCGTAGACCATTGGCAAGGTTCTTCGAAACGGAAAACTAAAGTATGAAGCGATCAAAAACTGTTTTATTATCTTAGAAGCGAAGTTCAGATTCCCTGTAAAATTTGAAAAGTCGTCAATGTCGACATTCGATTTTGTTGCCATTCGGGTTGGAAATGATGATGTTTCTCATAACGGCGTGTTTATTGTATAATCACGCCATTTTGTTTTACAAAGGGAAATAATCAATACGAAACCGGTGTACACTGGTTCTAAACCGACTTGCACTTTCTTCATAGAGCTTGTTGTTAAAACTCAAGGAAACTGGTAAAACCGGTACAAAGAAAAATACAACAACTAAATGGGGGAATAAAGTTGACCTGCGTTAATTCAATCGGCAATCAAAACGCTCATTATTGTTGTATATTTTGTACTTGTGTTATTTACATAAAATAAATGTCATATTTTATTGTTTACTTAATAAAACAAACAATGCAGTTGACTGTATGGGATCAACAAATTGTCTTGTATGGTATTCAAGTTTATAGTAAGCGTAGGAGGGAATAAATTTGAGCCTTTCAACTGGTAATCAAAATATGATTTCATGAAACCCGCCATATTATCTGGATCAATTTGACGACCGCATCATGCTCTACAAATTCCTTAGTGTCAAACGCTGGAAAGACTCAGAATCTTATAAATCTCGACCCATACATTTCGCCCCAAAAACTTCCATTACTTTCAATGTAAAGGACGATCTTCGTATGGGGCGAACTGTTTACTTAAGCAAGGGAAAGACAACTCGTGCCGAACTTACTAATCACGATCAAAATTAAGGATTTTTCCCGGATTTGTTTGTTTTTTCGCGTTTTCACGGATGTTTCCCGACCTGGAACGCAAATTTCGAAATTCAAGGACTTTTCCCGTTTTCCCGGGTGCGTGGCAACCCTGTGCAGAGGACCTGACCTAATCTGAAAACAGGTGACCGACTTGCAAGTACCCATCATAAGCTACCAGTGGACCAAATTTGATGGACCCAGGGTTTATGCTTACAAAGATATAAAGTAAAATGTCAAAGTGTGGATGCTGTCCCCACTGGATTCCCATATTTGTCTCACCTCCAGTGACTCCAGTGACTATTGTCCCAGGAAAGACAGCAATCGAAGACCTTTGGAATGCATGCATTATGTTTACAAACAAGCTAGATAATATAAACACTGCAGGAAGATAGCTGAAAAATCATGTACCCTTATATGGCATGCAACCTACAAACTAGTCTAACCATCTCTAATTTTGTGAAAATTCAATGAAAATCAAAATCCCTTGGTCCTGCACTACTTCATTATGAATACAAACATTCCACAAAATATAAATGTTGCAGCCATAAAACTGTAGGAGAAGTTAGCTGGAGAATTCATGTGGGCATAAAATAAACAATCACATAACAGCAGGTGCACAACCATGCTAAAACGCAGGTTAGCATGACAAATCAAAGTGCACCGAAGGAAAGGTTGCTTTGCAAGTATGAAATGAGATTCCTGCCTCATGTTTGACAGGCAATAAAACAAACCAATGTAAAATAAATCAGGAAAATTAGAAACATATTAGATATAAATTAAAAAGACAGAAAAAAACTTTGCAATCCTCATAATTAATAGCCCCAGCTTTCCTATGTCTTGAATGGCATGCAATGTCCAGGGCTTTGCTGTTGGAAACTCCAAAAATCGTTTTGCTCAAACTGTAAATAACAGGTGCACAATTTCACCACATGACAAAGGATTCTGCAAAAGTTTTATCAAATCCCACTCAGTGGTGCAAGTAGTTGTGGATAAGAGAATGGCAAGTCAATGTTTGCTATGGGAAATCCTAAATATCATTCCAATCAAAATATAAAATATCAGGTGTACAATAGCACTATGTGACAAAGAGTCCATCAAAATTGCATCAAAATCCATTAAGTGCAATGATACAATTGAAGATGTTTCTATCATAACTTTTATAAATATATTAATTAATAAGACAAATTTGCTGCTGCCCATTTCAGACATAAAAATCGCACCTGTTATATGGTTTGAATATAACTTGCATCAAATACATATACATATTTGTAAATGTCTCCCTATAAATCTACTATTGATCGAATGCCTGTCAGCACTTGTTCATGTTGTTTGAATCTTACTGCTGCCAGGGTGTGCTCAACTTCAATCTTGATTGACAATTATTAAAAGACTCCTAGAATCTGGCTTCCTCCTACAATCTGGCTTTTTCCTCCAATAAAAACAGGACACCCAAATATAGCTGAAAAATTGCTGCAAGTTGCATTAAACAATTACAACACAAATGTTAAAAAATAATTGCTGATTTCAATTTGCACCTTTTTGGATCTACATAAGGAACATAAGATCGACCATATGCGCTAAGAGGTTTTATTTGTCACTCAAAAAAACTTCTGCTTAAACACACTGAATTGATCACATCTTCCTTTGTTTTAAGGAACACATAAAATGAAGAAAAATATATAGTTTTGACTTTTGTTTAATTAGATACTTAAAGCATAAAAATGCAACATCGTCTGAAACGACGGCAATTTCGTGAGGTAACATTGGTACGTTTTTTGGCTTATTACGATGGGTGGTGACAAATTTCGACTCGTTTAATGAGAAATATTAATGGTTCAGCATGAATTACCAATTATAAAAATTAATCAAAAGGACCGGAAACAAATTGTGTCAGCTTTTACTATGGAAATAATGTAGCGACATGGTGAATGCAAGTGATCACCGATGTCAAATAATCCATTTACTATTCTTGTGTCACAAACACAAAAATATCTTTTTCAATATATTTTTATTAGTTAGAAATTGTGTTATATTTAATTTAACTACTTGTATTTTATTTACGAAACTTCTACATGCCATTTTCCCCACCCTCAAAAATTGTTATAGATGGCGCCGCTCTTCAAATCTGTACATCGACAAAGCACACACTTTTGTGTTGATTTTCATTTAATTAAACACGTAAAAAATAGAAAGCAAAAACCGTATGAAACGACGACCACACGATCACACTAAATAATCATTAAATCACTTCAATCATAATAACGTCGTCAAATATTATTAGACTGATGCCACTTTGTCAGTACTACATTTGTCGGTTCAGTGAACAGCTATCGCTAGGATTGCCAAATATCACGTTGATTTGCAAAACCACAAAGTGTAACGGAGTCTGTCTCTCGCGGATGAACATGGAATATTTGTTTAAATCGTAATATTAGTTATCAGTTATAAAGTAAATGAGACATAATACGAAAGGACATGTATAGTAAAGTTGTTCAAGATACATGTGGTGCACCGATTCGTGTAATTGATAGATTCCTCCAATGTGACCTATATTTTACGAGCGTAAGGTTTTATTACACGCCAGTCTCAGTAGTTTCTATATATCTGAGTGTTAGCAAGGGGAAAGTTTGCTATGCAACCTTCCCAAAAATATCCACTAACCACCTTTCAATATGCTATAATTGTGGAGCTTTTGGAGGGGCTTCATTCCCTGGTGCCTACCAGAGCTTTGTTCTGGAACCACTGGGAGCCACAAGTGACCTCCAGACCACTCACCCTACTTGTATGCATCCACTTTATTTCAGGTAAACCTAAACCCTTGCAAAATATCCAAAATATATATATAACTTAAATTTTAACATATTTCGTTTCATCAATACATCAGAGGTAGGTTACATACATGTTCTTTCAAACCTTTCATCTTCTTCTGTGTTTCTGTTACTAGGTTCAGCACAATGTTTTATTTTGAATCCTGCAATGAAAAGCAACTTTTCTTTATCTTTTTTTATTGGAATAAACTAAAATAATCAGATAATCTAGCCATGCAAATACCTGTAACTGAAAAAAGACCATATCTTTTCCCACTGGTTCTATCTTTTTTTTACATAATATTGTGCTTGGTTCATTAGAGTTCTATTATGTACTACACATTTAGTCTGCTACAATAATGTAGCTCCATTTTACGTACAAAGAGGCCTTGTTACTTTTATTGAAGCAAAAACACCTTCTGTTCTATACATATTTTTACACATTTTCATAGCTCAAACATTGCATTGTATCACACATGGGGTTATAACTAATTTCGGGTAAGGTTTACTGAAGTATTGCGCAAATATATAGTTTGATGTTTACATTTACCGAAGTAAGTAATTTCTATCTGTAATATTGTTCTGATTATTTTTCAGGTGAAAAACAGTATGTTTTGTATTTCGAAATGTAATACTTTTGTTCTTTGCATTTGAATTAAAATATAATTCTGTTCATATATTCTTACGTGATCAAGCTGGCTAGGTGAACGATCATATTGGTGTATTCATTACATTATGTGCACGTGATTATGTGTCATATAACCATTTATTGTAAATGTGTTGAACAAATAAATATTTCGTACCATTTCGTACTATTATCATAAAGTACTATTATCATAAATGCACATTAAATCTGCTCTCATCTGAATTTAATTATATAATTAACGCATTGTAAATATGTCCAACAATAATACATTTCTTGCTACTGTTTTTAATGGTGTATTAAACAATTTTCGTGATATAAACCGTTAATATTCCATGGCTGCCTGTGCTGCTGCAGCTGATCATCATGATGAATAACAGTAAACAAGATTTTCACATGTACATCTTTGCAAAATAAAAATAACACATAAATCAATGTATTAAGAATTTCGAATATTTTAAAAACAAACGACAACCAGTCTTTTATCTCAATTGGGATTGCAGATTTAACAAATGGTACAAATGGCATGAATGTTAATAATTTGGGACAAAGATTGCACACCGACTTGATGAGGGAAGTATTACGAATCTGTGTAATTCCTGTCGAAAATTTAAATGATGAAAATGTTTCTACTTTAGCATTGTCTTATTATTGGTTTTATGCACTTTTTAATTTTCCAGTTATTTTGTTGTTGTCGCATCATATAGAATAAATTATTTAATTAAATTTTTTTAATACAGGACTAAATTGCATTTTCCTGTATCTTTCTTTTACTTTAAATAATTCAAATGTCCAAAAATGCTAACTGGTTTATTTACTATGCATGCCTACTATTTTTATACGACCGCAAAAAAATTGCAGACGTATAATGGTATGATGCTGTCGTCTGCGTCGTTGTCTGTTAACTTAAGTGTTCTCACAATAACTTTTGTTATAGTTATCCAATTGCTTTGAAACTTTTACAATGTTGTTTCTTACCATTAATAGATGGATGGGATTGATTTTTGTTGAAGAATGAATTTTTCCAGACCACCTCTTTTTTTTACCCCCGTAGAAATTAGGGGCCAAAGGGGGCATAAATGTAACTTTTGCATTTCTTGTCTGATTTTGAATTTTTTTTTCTAATTAATTCTTGTCAAATAATGGATAAATAATGAAGCGTATGTTTAGCCCCTTTTTCTGCCTATTCCGGTTAGAAATGAGGGGCCAAAGGGGGGATTTAAAAAAAAAATCAAACTAGACAAAGTCGATCTAGCGATCACTAATACCCCCGCATTTTGTAAAAATTTCTAACATTTTTCGTGGACTGTGACCTTGAAATTTGATAGATTTCCACCAAAATCAATAGGCTTCTTACCAACAAAATATATAACAATATTTTACAGTTTCATTAAAATCGGATGCAAACTTCTTGAGTTATTGTCCGGAAACAACTTTTTTGTAAAAATTTCGAATGTTTTTTGTAGACTGTGACCTTGAAATTTGACTGATTTCCCCCAAAATCAATAGGCTTCTTACCAACCTGATATATAACAATATCCCAAAGTTTCATTCAAATCACATGCAAACTTTTTGAGTTATCGTCCGGAAACAACTTTTTTGTAAAAATTTCTAACGTTTTTCGTGGACTGTGACCTTGAAATTTAACCGATTTCCCCCAAAATCAAAAGGCTTTTTACAAACCTGATATTTAACAATATCCCAAAGTTTCATTCAAATTGAATGCAAACTTTTGGAGTTATTGTCCGGAAACAACTTTTTTGTAAAAATTTCTAACGTTTTTCGTGGACTGTGACCTTGAAATTTGACGTATTTCCCCCAAAATCAATAGGCTTCTTACCAACCTGATATATGACAATATCCCAAAGTTTCATTCAAATCAGATGTAAATTTTTTGAATTATAGTCCGGAAACAACTTTTTTGTTAAAATTTCCAACGTTTTTCGTGGATTGTGACCTTGAAATTTGACGGATTTCCCCCAAAATCAATAGGCTTCTTACCAACCTGATATATAACAATATCCCAAAGTTTCATTCAAATCGATTGTAAACTTTTTGAATTATCATCCGGAAACCAAATGTGGACGGACGAACGGACGGACATGAGGACCACTAGAGTCGGAGCGGGGGTATAATAATAGATAAACGTGCATTTTATTTATTGTCGACTTTTGAACAAAAAATATAATGGATTCCTTATGAAAATATGGGTTGATAGTCCACTAAGGTATGCATGTGTCAAAAAACTTTTTAAGTCCACTATTGGCTGCATATATCCAAAGCAATTGACTTTCCATATTGGGCCTCAAACGTACAGGGTTCAACATGTTGCGGTCGTATCATGCTGCGCTAGGCGAAGCTTTTTATTCTTTACTGTTATTGTTGGTTATAGTATTAATTACACAATTTCTATTTTCATTATAGGACATTTATCAGATATAACAGTACAAAATGACTTCCTGTTTTAATCCTCCAATTACTTTAATTGAGTTTCCCCGATATGGTTACAACCATATCTTTTCTTGTATATTCAAACTGCTGGCTTGGTTTTATAAATTTTCCTTTATCTACCGTTCAACTGACATTTCTTCAATGCTTAATTAATTCTAACACTTGTTCGTAATCATGGTATTGTTGACAACGTTGAAATTGCAGAGTGTATAATTTCCTTATTGTATCGGTAGAAATGGTATTTCGGATAGTGCAACGAACATAACCTATGATCTGAAATGACACATATTTTTGTCCAAATCGATTTTGAAATTATGCACTTCCAAAATTCACATTTTGTCAACAATGCCATAATTATGAATAAAGTGTTAAAACCAATGAATTGGGTGTTTTTGATATATCAATTAAATGTCAGAGACTTAAAAAAGAATGTAGCAAACCAGGGAAACAGTTTAATTGAGGATAATATGCATAAAATCCAAATTTAGAATTTCTGATTGGCCCAAAAATCATAAACTTTTTATAGGGCTATCCAAACAATATTGCTAGCACGTTTTTGTTTCATTGGTTAACCAGTTTCAGAAAAGAAGCCTGTTAAAACTTTTTTCCATACAGCCCTATGTTAAACTAAGTCCTGCGGTGGCAGCCATTTTAAATGGCCGATTGGCATAAAAAACAAACTTTATGGAGAACCATCAAAGCAATACTGGTAGCAAATTTTGCTTTGATTGGTTAACTGGTTTCAGAGAAGAAGCTTTAAAAACTTTTTTCCATAGGGTCCTATGTTAAACTGAGTAAAGTAGTGGTGGCCATTTTGAATTTTCAATTGGCTCTTTATAATGGACCATCCAATATTGCTAGTTATTTTTGTTTTTAATTGCTTAAGAAGCCTTTTTAAACGTTTTTTGAGGTAGTGGCCATTTTGAATATCTGATTGGCATAAAAACATAAACTTTATAAAGGTTCACCCAAACAATATTCCTGGTAAGTTTTGTTTTGATTAGTTAACCTGTTGCAGAGAAGAAGCCCTTTGGAACTTTTTTCCCATAGGGCCCTATTTTAAAAAAAGTACTGCGGTGGTGACCATATTGGTTTTCCATTCAGAATAAAAAACACAAATTTTATAAAGGTCCATTCAAGGAACATTCTGACCAAGACTGGCCCAGTGGTTTCAGAGAAGAATACTGAAATGTAAAAAGTTTACAGGAAAAGACAGACAGCTAAAAAACGCTTAATTTTAATTAAAAAATGAGCCTATAGGTTAAATATATATAAATGTAAGATTCAAAAGTGGATTTAACATGTATTTATCTAAAATTAAGTATGTATTTCATCAAAATATGAAAAATTAGCGATTGATACAACGTTGTGATACAAAACCTTGTATCATCTATGCATGTGATACAAGATGTACTTTTGTCGAAACTACTTCTTGACGTAACAATAAATGATATAACCAATGATTCGTTGAATGACTCGTTAATGTCATAATACATGTGACATTAGGGACTATATTTTGTAAACAAATGCTTCTTTAAATGTTAAATTAAAAATTTTAAATATTCAGTTTTGTTCTGTCCTTCTTATACTTCTTAATTTTAGATAAACCTATTACATACATTTAAGTGTAGGTACAGCTATCTGTATCACAACTCAACAACTGCATACAGTCCGCATCACAACTCGATGCTGCACGTCTCTTAGTGATATGAATGTACACAATTGTCTCAATATGATACAGGTAGTTGTCCCTACACATAATGTATGTACTGTGTATACATACATCTATAAATTTATTACCATATCATACCTTAAGCAGTATTTGCTCAACTGGCAATGATCTTGTATTGATCACTATGGTTTCTAGCTTGACCAATAGATCCTTTTTGAACTTTTTTCACAATTTAGTTGTAACAATTTCAATATCCTTCATAGCTTTTTTATTCCTAACAAAATACACATTAGATTAAATCAGGGTAGTACAAAAGCACAAAGCAATTTCAGCTCTACAATACATACTACTTCTAAAAATTCCATTTATTTGACTATGGCATAGTGTACTCAATTTTATATGTGAGCCTTTGTAACATCCTAAGATGGTATTGGGCTTTAGAATAAATGTTTGTCACAAGATTGGTGAAGAAGAAAAAGTATTTGGATTCTTGTAATAGTTCTGTAAATATTAACAGCAGGACTGCTTCACTTACCTGTATGTGGCTGGATTGCTTGTTTGTTTGCCTGAATGGTGTTTAATGTCACTTTTAGCAATTTTTCAGCTACAATGACTATATATTGTGGCGTCTACTTATTACTGGGGGAGTAAGCTGGATTACCTGAGAAAACTGGCAAGATTGGAGTCTAGCATGCCCTACACACAGTGAGACTCAAACCCTCGAAACACGCAAGCCTCACCCCCCACCCATGAATAGTAGACTAACTCCCTTAACCACTCTACTGACCCGCATACTGTTGGAGAACTTGACAGATACCAATTATATATAGGTTTTTTATGTAATATGATTAAGTATCACAAACAAACTTTAGAATCAACACTGTGAGAAGTGAACTATTGTTTTAAGCATTATTATGATTAAAATTTCTTCATTTTCAAAACAAATCTAGCTGGTATCGATTTTTACAAGAGATCTTTTTATTATGAAGATGCAGGAAAATCTCAAAATAAATGCATAATAAAAAATAAACTAGAGGCTCCCAGGAGCCTGTATCGCTCACCTGAATCCAAATCAAACAACCCTTTTTTATATAGAATTTCGTTCCTATAAGGAATTGACCAACACTTCTGCAAGTCATTAATTTTGACCTTTAAAGGGAAATAACTCCTATAAGGAGGAGCTTTTGATGCTTAGAAGGGAGGTTCACTTGAAATTTGCTGTACCTGTTATACTTTTTTAACTATCAGCCAAAAACTCCCTTGACCCCCCCCCCCCTTTCTATTTTAAGCCAACATAGCTATGTAGGTAGTCAGCTGTAATGATTAGCAAAATTTTGGTAGAGGACATCCTAAAGATGATGTGTGCAATGTTTCAAAGCAGTCCTTTCATTGGTTAGAGGAGAAGATTTTTTAAAATCAATTAAAATTCATTAAAAAAAATGTTCTAAGAGAATAATTCCTAAACGGTTAATCAGACAATCTTGACCCTAAAGTCATTTTTGTAGCCCTCATAGAGCAGAACAATTAAGCAATGCTAACTTTCTCTCTAGTTCTGAAAATTTTCAAGATTTTGTGGCAAAAATAATCATTTCCACAATGAAAGGGCAATAACTCCTACAAGAAGTCATCATACAACTTCAACACAATGGAGTGTTTTGTAGAGCTTTCGATGCTGAAGAAGGAATGTCTTTTTGGTTTTTCTGTATCTGTAATACTTTTTGAACTATAAGCCAAAAAGTAAAAACTGTATTTTGACCCACTCCCTCCCCCCCCCCCCCACCCCCACCCCCCAACCCCCGTTCTATTTTTAGCCATGTCAGCCATGTTGGTTAATCTGCGGCAATGGTTTGTGCAAACTTGGATGAAGACATTTGACGGATAATGTGTACAAAGTTTCAAAGCAGTACTTTCAGTGGTTTCAGAGGAGAAGATTTTTAAAAATCAATTAAAACCGATTAAAAAAACAGTTCAAGTGGAATAACTCTTAAACGGTTTATCAGACAATCTTGACCCTATAGACCCAAGACTTTGACCCAATAGAGTGTTTTGTAGAGCTTTTGATGCTAAAGAAGGAAGGTCTCTTCGGTTTTCCTGTATCTGTAATACTTTTTGAACTATAAGCCAAAAACTGTATTTTGACCCCCGTTCTATTTTTAGCCATGGCGACCATGTTTTTTTACGAATCAAAAATCCAAATGATAGTTTGGTAAAGGACATGCTAAGCAACAACCATATCAAGTTTGGTTGCATTCTGTCAAGTGGTTTCAGCAGAGCTGTTTACCCCATCTAAGTGACATCAGTATTCCACTAGTGACTTATCCGTATTTTGAGGACTTTATCAGTAAAGGGTACACATGCATGTATTTCTTTTTGAAGCATGGTCCGCAATGCTGTTTTGTATAATATCATCTACGTCACCGGTGCACTTTTAACAACGATCATACTCATATACAAGCTTCTTTTTAACAATCATGCAACAATTTCGGGCACAACTACGATTTTTTCCGGATTTATGTAAAATCCGTAGATTTAAACACGAATCCGTAAAGCGTATTTTCGGCCCAAAATCCGTGGAAAATACGGACAATCCGTACAAGTAAACAGCTCTGTTTCAGAGAAGAAGATTTTTGAAAAGTTGAACGGACAACAAAAGACGGACGTTAAGTGATGGCAATAGCTCACATGACCCTTCAGGTCAGGTGAGCTAAAAACCATTTCTTGAAAATCATGAAAACTAAGTATAAAACACTATAATTTGCTTTTGTTCTTGAGATGTAATTTTTAAGTAAAATTAAGTTTATTAAAACTAAAACTTTTAGTTCTGGTTTTGTATTTAAATATGAAAATTATAAACAAGTGTGGACTGTGAGCACGCTCACAAAGAGATACCCCCTTCACTTAAGTCCAATTATCTCCCTAGAACAATATCCGACAGCAACGAAAATATGATGTACTTCTTTCATGTAAAGTTTCATCAAAATCTGTCAAACGGTTTAGGAGGAGTTGCGCTTACGAGGTATCACACATACTACTATATTTTAAAAGTCTATGTCCAATTAACTCCCCTGAATAATATCCGAAAGCGACGACAATTCTTAATGCACATCTACACATGATGTACTTCCTTCATGTAAAGTTTCATAAAAATCTGTCAAGCGGTTTAGGAGGAGAAGCGCTAACAAGGGATGTGGACAGACGGACAGACAGACAGGGTGATTCCTATATTTCCCCCCCCCCCCCGAAACAAGTTTGCGGGGGAAAAAATAAATGTGGATTCCTGTGAAAACAAGTAAATATAGGTTTTAGGGCACCTCCCCCTTATCCCCGGAGCACTGATTGCCTAGTGATTTCTTTAACGCTGGTTTAAGGATTGGGTGTCTTGTTTTCTATTCAATAGTTGTATCTGTTTTTTTAAGAGAGGAACAATTCTCCAGTAGTAAAAAAGGCTAGTTCGTACATCATATTAATGATTAGGAAATGTCTTCATATTTTGATCCCTAAAAATGCAAGAATAAGGACATCTGCTGATGTTGAATGGATTGGCATCCCCTAGGAATGCAATATTGGTAGCGGGAGGTTCTGAATACAATTGTTTCTGAGATGTCATTTAGGGTCCCTGCTGTGTTAGTAGCAGGAAATCTTAGTTGTTATGTAACAGAATTGGAGAAATTTGGGTCTCCGGATAATATGAGGAAATGGGTAAAGTAAGGTGTAAATATTTTCAATTTTAAGGGAAATTTTAAGAGGAAAGTTACGAGTCTGATATTCCACCCTTGCAATATTTCCTAATTTTTTCATCTTGTAAGAAATATGTGGAGTTTATCATGGAAACCTTGATGGGGAGGATAGGGAATGGGTCTATTTCTTTGCTTGGAAGGATTGGTCAGTGTGCAATTGAAGCCTAGATTATGCCAGAATGAAAGTCATTTAATGTGTGTATAAAACGATAATCCTTTTCAGTTGGACACTTTATAAGAGGTTCAGAGTATTTTGCATGAGAAATGCTTTATGACCTCTTTGGATGACAAATCAGGTTATGACCACATTCTTCTCCAACCAGATAGTAGGACATTTATTTGGGATTCAATTTGCCTGTTGGTACATGGTATATTATACAATTCTGTTTGGCTTTAAGGCAAATGCTTTCATTTATCACACTACAGGTCTGAAGATAATAAGCTATTGTCCTTTTTTGGGTGTCCCAGCCTTGCCACATACATGTATTGATGATAGGATGTTGTGTGAATGGACCTGGGTTAACAAGTTGGAGAGTGGGTATTATTTGGCACCAAGAGCTATGTATACCATTTGCCATGTATTGATTTGTTTAGGGTATTTTTTAATTCTAAAAAAATGTGTTCTGATTCCCATGCAGCGATTAAAGTTTCTAGGTATGTGGTGCAATTCTAACAGGTTAGGATTTGTTCTGCCAGACAACAAAAAACTCTCATTTGCAATACTACAACACCTAATTTTGCAGGACAATGAGGTTTTGATCAAGATGCTTCAGAGGTTTGCTGGGAAAGAGAGGAGGTTAATTTTGGATGTTTTAAGATACCTGTCAGTGTGAAACAACTTATGGAAATTTTGTTCACTGATTAAGATTAGAAATTCTTTTTTTTCCCTGATGTCATTTGCAAAAAAGTGTCATGACATGTCATTTCGGGACACGGTATCATTAATTGGTCATACTAGCGCTGGCAGACTACTTGGTTCACCTAGTAAAACCGATCTATTTTTAGTAACAAAGTTATCTGCCAAAACAATATAAACCTTTGCTAGCAGATAAACTCAGAAACCGTAACAGATTCTTAAAATCTTGAGTGAAAAAAGTTGGTTGACCTATGGAAATGATTTAATACCCAGACATTTTTTTTCAATCCACTTTCTGTTTACACATTTTTGACCACAAGTCCTAGAGACTTGGGACCACCACCATTGATCCTAAGTAACTATTATTACATTAAATAATCTTAAGGCATTAGGTCACAAGTCAAGGTCAAAGGTCACCTTTGGTTTTGTTAGCACTGTATTTCAAAAACTATAAAAGATAGAGGCAGATAATAAATGGGAAAAAATACTCCTCTCATCAAAACCTTCATTTGGTACATTTGATCTAAAATTGTTCTATGAACCGTTTTCAAGTTTTAGCCCTTGATACCTTTTGCTGAATTGGGTTTTCAGCTTATGACCTGAAAACAGAGATAATATAGTAAACATTTAACTTAAAGCGATCAGTATGACAAGGGCTTCAATTTGTCGATGCTTACAGGCCAAGGTTATACCATAGCAACAGGGTAGCCTTAATAACTAGACAAAGTCGATCTAGCGATCGCTGATACCCCCGCTTTTGTGAAAAACGTTTTTCGTGGATTGTGACCTTGAAATTGGATGGATTTCCACCAAAATCAATAGGCTTCTTACCAACAAAATATATAAGAATATTTTACAGTTTCATTAAAATCGGATGAAAACTTTGAGTTATTTTCCGGAAACAACTTTTTGTAAAAATTTCTAACATTTTTTGTGGACTGTGACCTTGAAATTTGACAGATTTCCCCCAAAATCGATAGGCTTCTTACCAACCTGATATATAACAATATCCCAAAGTTTCATTCAAATCACATGCAAACTTTTTGAGTTATCATCCGGAAACAACTTTTTTGTAAAAATTTCTAACGTTTTTCATGGACTGCAACCTTGAAATTTGATGGATTTCCCCCAAAATCAAAAGGCTTTTTACCAACCTGATATATAACAATATCCCAAAGTTTCATTCAAATCGGATGCAAACTTTTTTGAGTTATTGTCCGGAAACAACTTTTATGTTAAAATTTCTAACGTTTTTCGTGGACTGTGACCTTGAAATTTGACGGATTTCCCCCAAAATCAATAGGCTTCTTACCAACTTGATATATGACAATATCCCAAAGTTTCATTCAAAGCGGATGTAAATTTTTTGAGTTATTGTCCGGAAACAACTTTTATGTTAAAATTTCTAACGTTTTTCGTGGACTGCGACCTTGAAATTTGACGATTTCCCCCAAAATCGATAGGCTTCTTACCAACCTGATATATAACAATATCCCAAAGTTTCATTCAAATCTGATGTAAACTTTTTGAATTATCATCCGGAAACCAAATGTAGACGGACAAACGGACGGACGGACGGACATGAGGACCACTATATACCCCGGACTCTGTCGAGCGGGGGTATAAAAAGTCCTCAACAACCATATACTTTGAAAAACAGGATGATATACTTTACTGAAATATGTCATAATACAACCCGAACTGGTATTTTGTCCCTAATAACTGGTGTAAAATCCTTAACAACCCTATATTGATTCCCTTGGACCACTTTCTTTACTCCAAAAACTAATTTTCATTAATGGAAGTGACATTCTGTGCTTAGCAACAGACAAAAAGTCCATAACATTCTTATATTTTCTGACTTAAGACCATAGTGGAAAAGACCTTCACATTTGTTCTCAGAACAAAGTCAGTTTAATTATGTCTCCCAAAGGAAGTTTTGGGAGACATATAGTTTTTGTCCAGTTTCTTAGTATTCTTCTTCTTCTTTCTTTCTTTTTTCTTTCTGTTCAATCTTGTCAACAGTTTCTCTGAGATGTAATGTCCAATAAATATCATGAAACTTTGGGAACCTGTTAAGAGTGACCTGAAGTTTTGTAATCCATTTTTGGAATTTTCAAAATGGCTGCAATTTCTATGGAAACAGAGGTCAAAGGGGTCATTATATAGGACATTGCATTATCTTGGTAAATATTGTTATTTGGTGGGGGGGGGGGGGGGGTTTAAACATGGTCAAGATTATAGTGGCAATAAGGGTTCGTTTGGGAGACATTTGTGTTTGCATCCCAACAGTTATAACAAGTTATTTTTAAAATAATTATGATGAACTTGTCCGCACGATTACGGGAAAACACTTTAACTGATTACTTTGAAACTTGGTAAGGTTATAGAGGGTCACTTAAAGGTATGCAATCAACTGAAAAAATTACAAGATGGCAGCCATTTTCAAAATGGCAACCATTTAAAATAAAACTACATTTCTCAGACCTTGGGGATGGAAGCAGTGATTTCAACGATAATTAGTACATTGATGCAATTGACTATCCTGACCGTTTTTTACTGAAAATAATTTGATGCAAACACTGCCATTGTGTATCGGTGGCCATTTTCCCACATCTCCCCCAAAAAATTAAACATTTTTGTCTGATTAAAAAGAAATTTGATTTCTATGCACATTTTAATGGACTGATTTCAATGAAATACTATCCACGAGGATTTTTACCCACCTGTGTGTTGGGATCCCAACACAAAAATCTTTAATATATTTTTTGTTAAAATAATTGTAATTAATTTTTTTTCTGTTTGTTTGTCTGCTCAATTGTGGGTGTCTTGACTGTAAATAAAGTAATGTGTTGTTAAACTAGAGGCTCTTAAGAGCCTGTATTGCTCACCTGACTTACTAAAAAACTGTTTAAGACAAGACTTTTCTTGCAAATTTTGATATTAAATGCTAAAGAGTTTATGTGAAGATGCTGTTTCTATGAATGTTGCCATGTTGAATTTACAATCAGCAGTAGGAGTGTTTCTGAGAAGAAGCAGTTTTTACGTTTTTTCATAGGTTAGTATGTTAAGTGATGTTCCATGGTGGCAGCAATCTTGTATTTTGGATTGAAACAAAAAACTCAAAATTAGTAAATGACCATACAATATCATATATCCTAAAATCTACCAAGCTGTTTGTGAGAAAACGAATTTTAAAATCTCAGCCAGTCAGAACGCATTTGCAGCTCTGGCAGCCAAGTTGAATTTCCTATCGGCTTGAAACATACTTAAAATAATAAGATTACTATCTAAGATTCACTAAATTCTGCATTATTTGGTTAAATTGTGAGGAACTGAGTTTCAGAGAAGAAGCTGTTTGTATGGTTTTCCCATAGGGTCCTATGTTAAGCTGTGTTCTACCATGGTGGCCATCTTGGAATTTGGATCGCCACAAAAAACTTAAATTTTGTAGAGGACCATCTAATTAAGGTACATTTGTGCAATATTTCAAATCAATCTGCTAAGCGGTTTGTAAAAAGAAGATTTTTGAAATTTCAGCCAATCAGAACCCATTAGTTGCCTTGGAAGCCATGTTCAATTTGCAATTAGCTCAAAAAACTCAAAATAATAAGATAAATATCCATTAATCATTTCTTCATAATTTGGCTTCATTGTGTGGAACAGTTTCAGAAAAGAAGTTGTTTGTATGTTTTTCCCATAGGGTCCTATGTTAAACTATGTCCTGTGATGGCGGCCATCTTGGATTTTGGATCGGAACAAAAAACTCAAACCTTGTAGAGGACCACATAAGCAGATAAGGTACATTTCTGCTATATTTTAAATCAATCTGCCAAGCAGTTTATGAGGAGAAGATTTTTGAATTTCAGCCAATCAGAATGCATTAATGGCCCTGGAAGCCATGTTGAATTTGCAATTGGCTGGAAAAACCCAAAATAATAAGATAATTATCCAACCTTTATTTCCTTATTAATTTGGCTTCATTGTGTGGAACAGTTTCAGAGAAGAAGTTGTTTATATGTTTTTCCCATATGGTCCTATGTTAAACTATGTCCTGCGATGGCAGCCATCTTGGATTTTGGATCGGCACAAAAAACTCAAACTTTGTAGAGGACGATCTAAGGTACATTTCTGCAATATTTCAAATCAATCTGCCAGGCAGTTCATGAGAAGAAGTTTTTTGAATTTCAGCCAATCAGAATGCATTAATGGCCCTGGCAGCCATGTTTCATATTTGATCAGCACCAAAAACTCAAACTTTGTTAAGAACCACCCAATAAACATTCCTGCCAAGTTTGGTTCCAATTGGCCAAGTGGTTGTGGAGAAGAAGATTAAAATGTAAAATGTTTCCGGCCAACGACGACGAAGACGACGACGACGACGGACGCAAAGTGATGAGAAAAGCTCACACTGACCCTTTGGGTCAGGTGAGCTAAAAATGCTTGAATGAACAGAGCCTGCTGTGTTGTAAAACTAATTCAACATCTAAACGTAAACATGTATGGTAGTACACTCAAATTTTGATGATGAACATGATGAAAATGTCTTGAGCTGGTTATTGCTTTAGTGGTTTGTAGTTTGGTGGAAACACCTGCATGTTTATTATTACTGAGAAATCATTTGTTAAGAGAAATAAATGCTATTTTTTAAGAGTACAGTTTACTTTGGATTAATTGTTACATTGATGAATAAACAATAATCAATGAAATTCAAGTGGGTGGCCAAATGAGTCAAAATGTTTGAACAAACCATGTTTTCATTGGAAAATTTTTAAGTCTAGAGAAGTACTGTTTCAACATACCAGCTTCTGGCATAGATTTCCAGTGGTCAAATTACATGAAGGGCCTTTATTGCACTTTCTTTTTATCAGCTATATATGCCTCATCTAACACTATCTATAAAACATTAATTTGATTAAGTTTAATCATAGAGAGAACAAAATATTCCAGCGTTTAGTAAAATAAAACATTAATTATAAGAAGTAAACAAATCCATATACCAGTAAAATGAATGCATGGTTTTTTAATCACAATGCCAGTAAAAATACTAAAATGTCTAGTATACAGGAAACAATTCATTTCTGCATGATATAGCTTTAACGTGTTGAACAGTTTCTGAGAAGAAGCCCTGTGTCTTTTTTTTCCATTAGCTTCCTATATTAAGCTATGTTCAAATTTGTCAGCCATTATGAATTTAGGATCTGCACAAAACAAGCTAACTTTGTACAGAGCCATCTAAGGTACATTTCTAAAATATAACAAATCAAGCAGTTTGTCAGGAAACAGAACACATTAATGGCAGCCATGTTAAATTCCAATCAGCTCAATAAACTACATCATATTAATATATAACTTCATTTCTGCAGGGTAATTTTAGTTTAAATGTGTGGAATAGTTTAGGTGAAGAAGTCCTTTGTATATTTTTCCCATAGGTTCGCTATGCTCTACATGGTGGCCATCTTTTATTTTGGATTGACACAAAAAACCTGAACATTGTAGAGGACTATCTAAGTTACATTTCTGCAGTTTTTCAAATCAATCTTCCAAGCAATTTGTGAGAAGATCTTTGCACTTCACGATTGGCCCTGGCAACCATGTTGAATACTATGTCAGCTTCAAAAACTCAAACTTTGCTAAAAACCACCCAAGATTACATTCCTGCAAAGTGTGGTTGCAACTGGCCAAGGGATTTTGGAGAAGAAGACTGTAATGTGAAAAGTTTAGGACCGACAATGATACATGCCCTGTAATGAGAATTAATTATAGCCAAAATTATAAAACACATTTTGTAGTTAATAAAAAAACTTTCAATTATTAAGGTAGTCCTAAAACATGTAGAGAAATTTTTTTTTCAATAATTTCATGTACAAAGTAGGTATTGTTGAATACACATTAATAAATATTTCAGAAACAAATGTGTAAATGTAAATTATTTATGTACATGTGTACTGGTACATGTACATTAGATGTCTCATTTTTGTTGCAGAATGGTTAAAATTAGATGTTCATAAAAGTCTTTTATTGCACAACTATCTACATTTAATCTGCAATAAAAAATTAATTAAACAAGTACAGGGTGTCTAATACAACCCACCATTATGGTACCTACATGTACATTTTCTTGCTGCATTTTTTAACCATGCCCACAATATGAATTGCCCTTTATTCAAAAATTGAGAACTGGAATCCATAAAAGTTTACAAGTTCACACTTATATTCATTTGCTGTGCTTGAGTGTGTGCAGTTTTCTCTTTTCTGTACATTACAAGATTTTTAAAAATCAATTAAAACTGATAAAAAACAGTTCAATGGGAACAACTCCTTCTCAGCTCATCAGACAATCTTGACCCTGAATACATTTTTGTAGCTCTCATAGAGCTGAACAATTTAGCAATGCTAACGTTTTCTCTAGTTCTACTAATTTTCGAGATTTTAAGGACAATGTGGCAAAAATCATAAATTTTGACAATTAAAGCGCGGGGTCATCATTAATATTCCCAGGCTCTACTCGGTACAAATACTAGAATTTCCATATAAAGAGAACATTAACGAAAAACATCTGAAAAATGGTAATAACTTGTACACAGCCAGTACCCCTGTTATAAAAAATCAGTGACTCACAAGCGGGCCTCTCAGATGCTGTTTTGATAACAGACCTGTTAACCCATACCAAGTCTAATCAAATAGTGAAAGTGGTTTGGGGAAAATTTTAACAACTAAAAAAAATCTAATTTGCATATTTTTGGAAATTCACATACATGTATCAATTTTTTAGAACAAGTGTGGACACAGAAAAACGTCTTGCCTGAATTCCGCATCAGTAACGAAAAAAAATTTCGTCATAAGCATTACGTAAATAGCATTAATTATGAGCAGCGGCCTGTATACCAAATATTGTCACCATATTATGCATAGTTACAGAGGAACTGTCCTAATACAAAAACTTTAACGTAGTCGCTGAACCGTGAAATTGAGGTCAAGGTCAGGTGACACCTACCAGACAATCATGTACTATTCATCAGCAACCTATATACCAAATATTGTCATCCTACCATGCTTGGTTACAGGGGAACAGCAGTAACCTAAAAACTTTAACTTAGTCACTGGACCGTGAAATTGAGGTCAAGGTCATGTGGCACTTACCACACAGTCATGTACTATTTATCAGCAACCTATATACCAAATATTGTCATCCTACCATGCATAGTTACAGAGAAACTGCAGTAACACAAAAACTTTAACATAGGGCCAAAATTAAAATATTGTTTGTTTGCCCAAACGCGACCGACCCGAAAAATACCCGCCGACTCAAATTCTTTTATTACCGTTTTTTACAAATGTTTTTTTCGGATTTTCTGCGTGCCCACACCGTTATGTTATATAGTTTATAATTTGTTTGTTTCTGCGCTTGAAGCAACGAGACAAAACTGTTCTGTCAAGCGTAAAAAAGACGCAGTTTTAAAAATCAATAAATTCTCGGTGTTTGACGTTGTGTTAATGAAGATACTTGTATATGAACTGTCCAAATAATTCACCCAGAATACCAATTGATCAGTTAATGTGTAATTCCAATAAAAAACGGCAAACAATATGCGTATTTAACATTTTGTTCAAAGGATTTACGTCTTTCAACTGGATTACGCGCCATTTGTTTATTTACCGGATGTGACTAATTACCGGAAGTGAACAACGAAGGAAAGTAAAGTACAACGGCCCATAATACAAAAATCATATTTTTTTTTTATAAACGAACACTTCCCATTGGTTTCAAACTTCAGTTCTTTCAAATTGTTTTGTATTTTAACAATTTTCTTTGATAAATATATGTGTTGCACTTAAAAGAATAAAGATCTGTAATAATTATTGACATCATGACAAGTTCTGTAGATGGGTGTCCCATGAAGCAATTTTGATCAGCATAACTTTGTGAAAGTGGAAGTGTGCTGAACATTTATTATTTCTAAGAATTATTTCTGGGTGTAATGTTATGTTATTTTATCTATCTTCTTTAAAAATTTTGCTCAGATAAACATGACATGTTCATAACAAACTAAGAAAAATTATGATGTATACAAGAACTTCATGAATGATGTTTATGTCTACACCTATACAAATATTTTTAGTTGATATATTTTTATTTGTGAAAACCTTGTATGGCTACAAGTACTGTACTGTGCTATTTGATATTGCATACCATGAATAATAATGAAAAAGACAGAAAAAAACTTGACTCTAAGTGTTTTATGGTTAGAAAACACAAGAGAAATAATCCTGCAAATCCACAATTATAAAAAAAAAATGATGTGAATAATGAAAAATGTATGTAACTACTGCGAAAATAATTATTTGTACTGTCCCCCTGATTTCTCTCTAATGTCCCCCTGAAGTCTCCCTATCAGGGCCTCACTTCTCCCTGTTTAACTGCAAGGAAGAAGTCATTTCTCCCTACTTTTTTAGAGTGTGGTGACCCCTGTAATAACAGGAAGGTTAAGCCTATAGCTTCAAATCGACTCTATAGTTTTAACAACAAAAAACATGGCAGGAAGTTTTTGATGATGTTCTTGATCCTGAAGAACTAGACACAAAAAAAACGGACCAGGTTTCTGTACAAGTGTAGGAGTTGAATCTTTTGAGCCTGATATTACTGAGCCAATCCAAGTTGGTCAGGAATTTGACAAAATATTGAAATATGTAACGTTCACTATAAACATGTATTCCACAGATGACAGTGACGACGATGAAAATAATATTTACGACGGACGCCAAGTGAGCATGATGTCCATATTTTGCATGTTTAAATACAGTAATAACCCAAATTTGGTATTCCAAAAAAAAGAATTTGCCTACCTACCTACCCACTCCTAAGCCTCATGGGTAGGGTTTGGGCAAACTGAAATATTTTTAATGGTGGCCTAGTCACTGGACCGTGAAATTGAGGTCAAGGTCAGGTGACACCTACCAGACAGTCATGTACTAGTCATCAGCAACTTATATACCAAATATTGTCATCCTACCATCCGTGGTTACAGAGGAACTGTCGTAACCCAAAAACTTTAACGTAGTCACTGGACCGTGAAATTGAGGTCAAGGTCAGGTGACACCTACCAGACAGTCATGTACAAGTCATCGGCAACCTATACACCAAATATTGTCATCGTACTATGCGTAGTTACAGAGAAACTGCCGTAACCCAAAAACTTTAACGTAGTCGCTGGACCGTGAAATTGAGGTCAAGGTCAGGTGACAGGTGTCTGACTGGCAAGTACTCATCATAAGCTACCTCTGTACCAAATTTGATGGACCTAGGGCTTGGGCTTACAAATATATGAAGCAAGATGTCAAGTGTTTATGCCGCCGCCGGATCCCCATACATATGTCTCGCCTCCAGCGACTTTTGTCGCAGGCGAGACAAAAAATGATAATTTAAATTATGTAGGATTTCTTTAGAATTCAGATCTGCATGCATTTTTAGAAATTCCAACAAAATTGAATACATTACAAACAGACGAAAACACAAATAATAAACTCTCAATGGTAGCAAAAGAGATGTCACAAATATTGCTAAAATTAATAAAATAGCTAAACCTGTACATGTAACTATGAAAAGTAAAATTTTGCAAAAAAGTATAAATTATGAAAATTGTTAATCGTGTTTAAATATTTCTTATATACATAATATATTTGTAAACTGACTGCAGTGCATGATTTTATATAAATCTATTTTTATGTGATTGATATCAATTTGTCTACCAAAAGTGTTTTAGAAAACTTATAAAGACATAATTGATACCCCAGCTTCCCAATTTTCAAAACATCTCTAATATTAATCTGATCATAATGTTAAATATCTGGTATACAATGGCACTATGTGACAAAGATTCTGTGGAAGTTTTATTAAATTCCATTCAGTGGTGTAGGCGGATAAGAGATGGGTACCCCCTTATGTAAATGACAAAGTCAATGTTTTGCTATGGGAAACCTCATATATCATTCCAATCAAAATGTTAAATATCAGTTGCACAATGGGACTACTAGTATGTGACAAAGATTTTGTGTAAGTTTCATCAAATTTTATTCAGTAGTGTAGGAGGAGTTGCAGATGGACTGAGAGATGGAAGGACAGACAAACAGAGAGACACCCTAGCGTGGGGCATAAAAATAGAAACTGTGTACCAGTAACTTTGGCCTGATATCACTAGGACAAATGGAGCTTTACTACCAAAATGAAATTGTGCTGCACCAATGAAAGTGTAGTCCTAGATTCAGCCTACTGTTGCAAAAATCTATTGAATTGCTATGTTGAATTTAAGTTCAAAGATTAATGAAACACAAACAATTCTCAATCATTATTCTTCCAAATCTAGAAAAATTGCAGAAGTCTGAAATGGCAGTGTTGCAAAGCATGTAGCTTAATAAGTGGTGAAAATGGTTTATTTGTTGGTAGAAGGTTTTGGATCTCTCATGTCTGTGTCGAAAAAGTAGAAACCATAATGTATAAAGTGTGCTAAAAATTACTAAAAGGTTGTCTATAAAATAGGGCATTTAATGGGACATTAAATGATACCCTGCCATGTTTTGTATTTATTATTCATGAACACATTTTTCTGAATTATAAATCAGCTATAGCAACACAGTCCAACTCAGGACACAATTTTTACCTTGACCTTGGAACTATAAAAGTAATTTCAAATTGGCACAACTCAAAAGCTACAAAAGGGGTTGTGCTAAAAATTCAACTTGATTTTCATGTTATAGCACTTAACATACATGTATGTGCAAAGTTTTAACAAAAGCTGTTTTTCAATTGTAATCTTTGAAAAAAGCCAATTTAGAAACTGTCAACTGTTGACCAAAAACATTAGCCTAAGTTGAAAACTACTAGTACTTGATCTTTATTTTACAGTACTAAACAGCTGTGCAAAGTTTGAACAACATCTGTTGATGCGCTAGTTATTATAGATCTGGAAACCACCAACTGATGACAAAAAAAAAATGTATTGGACTAAGTTGAAAACTACAAATTGGATTGTGCTGAAATTAGAAATTGAACTTCATTTATAGTACTTAACAGTTGTACCAGGTTTAAATAAAATCTATTGACATGTTTTCAAGTTATCATCTGGAAACCACAGAGGCATGGAGAGACAGATGCAGGGGCAGACAGACAGATGGATGGACATAAGGACAGACACTCATATCCATATGGAGGGTATAACATAAACTGCCGCTTTGTGTGGCAAGATATAAAATTTGGGAACAAATTCCTCAAACAATTCCATAAAACCAGGTGCACCACCTTTATACATGTGCAATCTTTCTGTAAAATGTTTCAGAGATACGGGTTGAAAACTGTAGGAAAAGTTTATGACATAAAATAGATACCATATTTTTCCCTCCCACCCCACGGCCCACCCACCCCGATTCACCATATAATCCATGTTTGTACTTCGTGGGACCAAGCCAATAAAAGGAAGATAGACATATAATCTTTTGAACACGATTAATTAAGATGCCTATGCACACATTTTGTACAATTCATTGAAAATGGTGCAGATTTAGTCACAAAAATAACAAACTTGAACCTGTGTTATGTTGACAACCCAATTCTGACAATAATAATTTTTGCAACTGCTACTAGTATATGCATTACAATGAATGAACAAGTATTTAACAATTAACTGTCTGAAATATAAAGTACTTAGTCACATAAGTGCGAATCAGACAGAAGAATTAAAATCTGTAATTCACACACCTAATTAAATGTACAAACCACATACCTGAATGCAGCAGATACATTTACAAAATGTGTTACAGCTGCAACATTCACAGTATAAATCAATATAAAACTTAGCAAATTCATTGTGATTTACAGGCAAAAGGACTGTACACAAACCTGCACTCAACAACTTGAATGAACTTCTATTTCTTTTTTTTTTCATGCTGGGCAGGGGACATTTTAATTTGATTAAAAGAAAGTTCCCCCATCCAATTGTTAACAAATTCATTTTGACTTCAACACAAATGGGAAAATAATATATACCCAAAATTGTAATTGTAGGGGGGAAATGTAGGAATAATTACTTACTCATATTTGCTTAAATAGGTGATATTTAATTTCCTGTACCTTTGAGACAAACTGAAAAGAGGCTTTGGTATTTGCTACAATGTTTTCACATAATTGGCTACTAAAAATTCCAAGACAGGGATTTCAGTTGTTATTTCATGACAAAAATCAATGTTACGTATGTAAAATAAACAGCTACACCCCAAGAGCCCATGGCAGGCCCAGCTAAAGATAAGAACAAATTAAGAGACATGCATTTCATGGACCCATTATTGTATTGCACTAGTAAGACATACATGTAATCACATATTATCAATATCAACTGACCTAATCCAAAAACTTAAACGTCTTTACTTGAACGTGAAATCAAGGTCATGATCAGGTGACACCTACCAGACAGTCATGAACTATTCATGGTCATCAGCAACAACAAATGTTGTCATCTTTCCATGCATAGTTACAGAGGAACTGCCTTAATCCAAAAACTTTAACATAGTGGCTAGACCATGAAACTGAGGTCAATGTCAGGTGAAACCTACCAGACCGTCATACACTTTTCATCAACAACCTATACACCAAATGTTGTCATCCTATCATGCATGGTTACAGAGGAACTGCCCCAATCCAAAAACCTTAACATAGTCGCTGGACCATGAAATTGAGGTCAATGTCAGGTTACATCTACTAGACCGTCATATACTTTTCATCAGCAACCTACCCGGTATATACCAAATATAGTCATCCTAACATGCATGGTTACAGAGGAACTGCCCTAATACACAAACTTTAATGTAGTCGCTAGACCAGGTTACAGTTAACTGCTTAGCAAGTACTTGTCATCCAGTGGACCAAATTTGATGGAGCTAGGGCTTAATCTTACAAAGATATGAAGCAAAATGTGTTTACGCTGCCGCCGCTGCCGGATTGAAATATATTTGTTGCATCCAGCACCTATCGTCGAGGCTTTCTGAGACAGAGCCAGACATACAATATACTATAGATCATAAATATTAACTATTCTTTTCTCATGAGTATATTCAGTAACATATTACACAATACCACAATTGCAAGTACATATACATGTACTATAAGTCTGTTATAGAGGTGTTATTTTGCTGTTTAGGAAGTTCTTATTTCTAAGCTGTCTTTGATAAAAGAACCCAAGGATTTTAGTAGTGGCAAATACTCTTGAGAAAAAAGCCATTCAAATTTTATATTATTATCTAAACATATAGTAGAATTCACTACTGTGAACATTCATCTATTCAACAAAATACTAATTATTTCAATTTTTGCTGCATCAGATTAAATGTTTCAAAAATCAACTTTAAAATTGTATAAACGTTGTCAGATTAAACTCTTCAACCTGTCAACATCAATTTAAATAAAACTTAAATAAATTTACACAACCTACAATGATACCATACTAGACAATGAAGTTTTAACCTTTCTTGTTTTTGTCTGAGAAAAGCAGGTTTTATTTTAACTATATAACAAGGATTACAGAAGCTTATTTTGGCCACTTTATTGGATACAAAATATTTTTATTGCGTTTAAAAGCATTACTTATTGCAAATAAATGTAGTGCTTTGCATTTCAACGCAAAAGTTATTGCAATTAAATTTAATTCAAATAAGTTTGCGAATAAATGCAATACTTTATGAGATTAAATGCAAAAAAAATATTGTGTTTAAAGACAATAATTATTGCGATTGAATGCAATAATTATTAAATGCAAATAATTATAGCGATTAAATGCAATAATTACTGCAATTAAACTCAAAAATATTGTGATTAAACGCAATAATACATTTGCGTCTTATCACAATATTACTGTATTTCATTGCAATATTATTGTGTTTAATTGGAGTAATATTGTGTTTAATGCAAAGGATAACACCATATTTATAAAGTTTTAAATTTATTGACCACTTAAATAAAATAGGTCATTCAGAATGGCTTAACCAAGAAATTAGTTTTTTAATAAAATATTCCTGTTTCACATACAGATTTTATTTTAAAAAATATTACCTTTTAAGAAATGTGTTCTGTCTCCAGTGATTTTGTTGCTTTGTGAAACATTCTTTCTTCATAGCAGGTGGTCACAAGTTTGTATATATTTTAATAAAATATTTTATTAATATTGCAGTGGTATATTGCATATCATTTTCGTTTCTCAATTCTCTTATCGATTGGCACCCTACTGTACCTGCGCCTCGGTTTCGAATATGTTTAGTGTAGGTTTAAGTATCAACCAATGAAGAGAAAGTATTTCAAATTCACCGCCAGGTTATTGTCCAATCATAGCCTGTGTTTTCATCCGTGCCCGGAGGATTAATTATCTCCAGTGTCACTTCAAATTTGAATGCTGGCATGTCCATACATGTTATGTTTGGAAAAGAAAATTTTTCGGTTTTTGTTTTTCTTTAATTGTTTTAACTGAATGATGGAATTCGTCAGGAACTTTTTACAATTGCCGTCATGGTACATTTTAACAGTGGAGAAACTTTCACGATTTCGGGAATATATTATTGACTGTAATTATGAATTTTATCGTGTAATAACATCCATCAAACTAGACTGTTCCTGTTATTGCGGTGGATGCTACTTTTGTGAGGAAATAAAGCCCGTATGCCAAAGCGGAGCTTGCTCGCTTCCCCGAGGGATGTAAACATTTGCACAAAATGAAGATGACATTAGCTCTTTGTAAATATATAAAAAAAAAAAAAGTTAACATTTAGAAGAATGAAAGACCACATGAATACTCATTTGTTATTAAATTTTATGGTTTTAAGTTTTATTAACATAGAAATACAGTAATTGTTTTTAATTTTATAATGTTATTTTTATTTATTCCTTCAAGTTCCATTTTAGGATTTTTTGGGCTTGTTTTGTAACTATAAAGTGAAAATATACCGTAGTCTTGAAATGTTATACACATGTAGATCTTGTTCAATGGCGGTGTACCCAGAACTTTTCCAAAAAGTTTTGCTGCAATAAGTTGACTAATATAGCATATGTATTCCATATGAAACATTGTAGGATTACCCCCCTCCCCCAGTTTGTACTACAATCATAGTCCATGATTTTAATTTTAGAACCCCTAAATATGGTTAAATCTGTAAGATTTCAAACACTATCAATGTGTAAATTTATTGAAATAAGAACACTAATGCTGGACTATAAAATACGAGATTGTGGTCTTCTTACTTGTGGACACACACATGACCAAATGGACAAATAGACAAACAACAACTAAAATACATGTATATTACTATATATACTCCCAACTGCATAAACATATCAAAAACATTTGAACATATTTCGTTTTACTTGAATTTCAACAGTAGCACTAAGTACATATACATGTATACTGTAAAGATACACACACAGTATTTCAAAACATGCATAAATATCTGTCTCTTGTGATTACTACAATGTAGTATGTCAAGGGTAACCATAGCAACCAAATCTGAAATATTTTTGAAACAAAATATATAGGTTTAAACTAACTGTGCTTAACCTCTGTTTTTATGCTGACACCAGGTCATAATTAATAATACAACAACATTTAAAGACAAGGAGCAGCAGGTATCCATTATGTCAGAAATATATCAATATATATACATGTAGGTCACATGTTACCAGGTAACCTCCAAAAAAAGACATGTCAATAAGATTTCAGGAAATGTACATGTGTTCCTTTTAAACATTGACACCTAGATATTACTGCAGTAAAGCAAAACCTAGTAGAAATGTTCTGGTCTTCAACATAACTGCATTTGTATGAAATATGTTAAAATTTATATTTTTTAATGTCTATGACTTTACCACATCTCCATTGCCATGGTAATCAAAAATTTCAAACATTTATTAAAGTTTACAACTTTATCTTTATTATGGTATATAACATGTATATACTAGTAAACCCAACAAATTTTTTAAATGAAGATTTTAAGTGTTTTCAGTAACATAAATATATTAGAAAAATCTTGAAAGGGAAAGAGTTAAATAGGGAATAACACCATTTTATCAATTTTTAGGCTAAATTATGGTTTGTTTTTTTTTTAATTGGAGAGTAGTGTATTCAATGACAAACCTACCTGTGATTACAAGTGAAGCATGTGGACTGCATATTCTGTAATCATAGTATGAAATAATATGAATCCCTTATGCCTAAAGAAATCATGCAATGTGTACAATGTACATGATCTTGTATGTTTGCTACAATTGTAGCAAGCATACAAGATCATGTACATTGTACATTGTAAAAAAAAGGGGGGGGGATCCCCCTTTTTTTTAAAAAGAGCTCTATTTTCCCAGCTCTTATTAATGTTCCCCCAAATTTAGAAGATTTTCAATCAATTATGTTTCTATTTTTAAATTTTTTCTATTTTCAGAACCCCAACATCCAATCAGATGCATCCGTGAGTTTTTTCTGATGACTATCTTGGGGTCAAAAATTTCCTGGTGTAATGTAAACAAATAGTTGGTTTATTGTAACCTATAAAAAGCACTTAAAGAGTCTGAATCACTCCAAAACCTTGAGGTAGCATCCTGATACAATATCCATGTGTTTACCAAATTAAATTAAGTTATCTTCAACAGTTGTTCGTTTATTTGAATTTTCAGGAGGCCACCACTCTAAAAATTGCACGCTTTTTTCAAGGCGTTTTTCTGCAATAATGTGTTGCTGTTTAGTAATATGCCAGTTATTGTTTGTGTTTTCAGTGGTTATTTGTCTACTTGATACATGGAACACGCCTGGGATAGTATTCTGCTTTAACGTCTTTCCTTGGAAAAATATTTAGAGGCCGAAAACGAAAATTCGTGGAATTTGTGAAAAACTACATTTTTGAAACAGACTATAACAAACTTTGATACCATTTGATCGGTCTAATCATATGTTTGTTTGTCATGAGTAGTCCTGCTGAATATAACTACATTACAATTTTAGAAAGTTGATGTCAATCGTAAACACAGCATAAAATGTACCACAATGTTTGAAACCCAGAAAATTACATTGGCCAAAAAATGGTTAAGGCCCAAAAGTTGGTTAGCAAACTTAATCATAGTATAAAATAATTCCTTTAGGTGTCAAACGCTGCATTTGAATGTATAGTACAATTTTCTTGCTAAAAAGCAGTAGCAGACGTTACTTAACAGGCCTTACAAACTCCTCTTTGTAGCCCACCCTAGATTTCCTATTGAAAAATGCGTATTTTCAGAAATAGACTATTTTTTTAACACATCGTTTTAAATGAACAATCTATACATATAACTTGTCATTCTGTGACGAAAACCCATGTGAAAATTAACAATGGATTAATGAATCAAGTATAATGAAAAAAATCCAGTCTCCCTATAGGTTACAATAAACCAAATATTTAACATTGTGTCTTCCAATTAAGAATTTAAGTGTGAAAATCCTCTCAAATTTAACCCCCAAAAGCAGTTGCTTGTGGAAGGTGAAATGTTACGACTACATTATTAACAAATAAAAAAATATAGGTCCTGCGGCAAAAATGACCGAAAATTTTGGGTGAAAAATCAGCACTGGATGAAACTAACAAACTGTGTAACCTCCCCCCTTTTTTTAAAAAAGAGCTCTATTTTCCCGGCTCTTATTAATGTTCCCCCAAATGTAGAAGATTTTCAATCAATTATGTTTCTATTTTTTATTTTTCTATTTTCAGAACCCCAACAACCAGTCAGATGCATCTGTGTACTAGTATATTCTTCTGATTACTATATATCTTGGGTTCAAAAATTTCCTGGTGTAATGTAAACAAATAATTGGTTTATTGTATAAACCTACAGTAGTTAGTGATTGTAATCAGATGGAGCCCCCTGCTGACTTCCCAATGAATGAATCCAGTCAAAATACTTCACAAACTATGACTGATATAAATCAAGCAGAATCTATCAAATTTTTGCCATCTACCTCTGTACAAAAATCTGCAACTAATAGTTTTTAGACCGCAACATTTTTATATCCCTAATTTCATGTTTTTTGTAATTGGATTTTGGATATATTTTAGCTACATGTATCTCTTCTTTGTCATTTCCCTATTATAACTACTTTTCACAGAACTTTCCCTAATGTGTCCATTATTACCACAACTATAACATTGTACTTTTTTACCATGTTTGCAAGTTCTTATGTTGTGGTCAGGTTCCCCACAATACATAGCAAACTCAAGGCTCCCAGGAGCCTGTAATCGCTCACCTGGAACCCAAATGACTTCAACTAGATTTAAATTTTTTAAATTTACAGTTACAGTCTAGTTTAGTTGAGTACAATAACTCCTATAAGTTGCCACCAGACAATTTCTGAAAATTAAATGGTTTGTAGGCCTTGTTCTTTAGGGTAATTTAAAAATTTACAGTTTTACTCTTGTTGTGTTATAGACTACATGTAGTTTATAATACAACTAGAGGCTCCCAGGAGCCTGTATCGCTCACCTGAACCTGAAACCAAACAACCCCTTTTTATATAGAATTTCATTCCTATAAGGAATTGACCAACACTTCTGCAAAAGTCATTAACTTTGACCTTTTAAGGGAAATAACTCCTATAAGGAGGAGCTTTTGATGCTTAGGAGGGAGGTTCACTTGAAATTTGCTGTACCTGTTATACTTTTTTTAACTATCAGCCAAAAACTCCCTTGACCCACCCCCTTTTCTATTTTAAGCCAACGTAGCTATGTAGGTAGTCAGCTGTAATGATTTGCACAATTTTGGTAGAGGACATCCTAAAGATGATATGTGCAATGTTTCAAAGCAGTCCTTTCATTGGTTAGAGGAGAAGATTTTTTCAAATAAATTAAAATTCATTAAAAAAAATGTTCTAAGAGAATAATTCCTAAACGGTTAATCAGACAATCTTGACCCTAAAGTCATTTTTGTAGCCCTTACAGAGCAGAACAATTAAGCAATGCTAAATTTTTCTCTAGTTCTAAAAATTTTCAAGATTTTGTGGCAAAAATAGCAAAAATCATCAATTTCGACAATTAAAAGGCAATAACTCCTACAAGGAGTAATCATACGTCACTTTGACCCAATAGAGTGTTTTGTAGAGCTTTTGATGCTAAAGAAGGAAGGTCTCTTCGGTTTTCCTGTATCTGTAATACTTTTTGAACTATAAGCCAAAAACTGTATTTTGACGCCCCTGTTCTATTTTTAGCCATTGTGACCATGTTTTTTACGAATCAAAATCCAAACGATAGTTTGGTAAAGGACATGCTAAGCAACAACCATACCAAGTTTGGTTGCATTCTGTCAAGTGGTTTCAGAGAAGAAGATTTTTGAAAAGTTGAACGGAAAGACAACGGACGACAAACGACGGACGTACGATGGACGCCAAGTGACGGCAATAGCTCACCTGACCCTTCAGGTGAGCTAAAAACTGTTCATTTGTCCAAAAACATAATTAAAGGGCAATAACTCCTATAAAGAGTCATCTTGCAATTTTGGACTAGCAATCATTTGTAGGACTTCTATTGCTGATCATTTGTGAAATTTACAGTTTCAATCTAGCTACTATAGTTTTCAAGTTACAGGACAAAAATGTACAATTACATAAAAAATTGCCATTTAAGGACAATAACTCCTATAAGGAGTCATCTTACAATTTCACACCAATGCAGTGAATTGTAGGGCTTGTATTGGTGATCATTTTTGCTATTTACAGTTTTACTCTATAGCTAGCTGTTATAGTTTTTAAGTTAAGGGGCAAATAGGGGAAAATTTCATTAAACCAGAGGCTCTTAAGAGCCTGTATCGCTCACCTGATTTTTATAGGCAATGAAGATGGCATTTCCCTGATGTTAAAGTAAGTCCTGTAATTTTCAATAAAGTTTATATATAATAGGACCATCCAAACAATATTACTAGAATGCTTTGTTTCATTGGTTAACCGGTTGTATAGAGAAGATTTTTTTTATTTGCCCATATGGTCCTATGTTAAACTAAGTCATGCGGCAGTGGCGGCCATTTTGAATTTCCAATTGCCATAAAAAACATTAACTTTATAGCGTACCATCCAAACAATATTGCTAGTAAGTTTTTGTTTCCATTGATTAACCGGTTTCAGAGAAGAAGCCTTTTAAAACTTTTTCCCATAGGGTCCTATGTTAAACTAGGTCCTGCGGTAGCTGCCATTTTGAATTTCCAATTGCCATAAAAAACATAAACTTTATAGAGGACAATCCAAACAATATTGCTAGTAAGTTTTTGTTTCCATTGATTAACCGGTTTCAGAGAAGAAGCCTTTAAAAACTTTTTCCCATAGGGTCCTATGTAAAACTAAGTCCTGTGGTAGCGGCCATTTTGAATTTCCAATTGCCATAAAAAACATAAACTTTATAGAGGACCATCCAAACAATATTGCTAGTAAGTTTTGTTTTGATTGGTTAAACGGTTTCAGAGAAGAAGCCCTTTTAAACCTTTTTCTCATAGGGTCGAATGTTAAACCAAGTCCTGCGGTGGCGGCCATTTTGAATTTCCGATTGGGATAAAAAACATTAACTTTATAGAGGACCATCCAAACAATATTGCTAGTAAGTTTTGTTTCCATTGGTTGACCGGTTTCAGAAAAGAAGCCTTTCAAACTTTTTCCCATAGGGTCCAATGTTAAATTAAGTCCTGCAGTGGCAGCCATTTTGAATTTCCAATTGCCATAAAAAACACAAACTTTATAGAGGACCATCCAAACAATATTGCTAGTAAGTTTTTGTTTCCATTGGTTAACCGGTTTCAGAGAAGAAGCCTTTTAAAACTTTTTCCCATAGGGTTCTATGTTAAACTAAGTCCTTCGGTGGCAGCCATTTTGAATTTCCAATTCCCATCAAAAACACAAACTTTATAGAGGACCATCCAAACAATATTGCTAGTAAGTTTTGTTTTGATTGGTTAAACGGTTTCAGAGAAGAAGCCCTTTTTAACTTTTTTCCCATAGGGTCCTATGTTAAACTAAGTCTTGAGGTGGCGGCCATATTGGTTTACCAATCAAAATAAAAAACACATACTTTGTAAAGGTCCATCCAATGAACATTATGGCCAAGTTTGGTTTCAATTGGCCAAGTGGTTTCAGAGAAGAAGATTAAAGTGTAAAAAGTTTACAGACGCCGCCGACGACGACGACGCCGACGCCGACGGACGCAAAGTGATAACAATAGCTCACATGACCCTTTGGGTCAGGTGAGCTAAAAATCGACGAATGTGTCCATGGGACACATATGCCCCCGCTAAATGAAGTCCTAAACAGGAAGTAGTTGTCCAACAGGTCGGAAAGTCACTTAGGACGTACAACTTGTGATACTGAACCACCCTGCCAAATTTCAAATTGTTCTCATGTACGGTTTCTCAGAAAAGCTTGACGGACATTTTCATACTCATGTTTACACATTTTCATATCAGCCCAGTTGCAAACAGGAAGTAGTTGTCCAACAGGTCTGAAAGTTGCTTAGGACGTACAACTTGTGATACTGAACCACCCTGCCAAATTCCAAATTGTTCTCATGTATGGTTTCTGAGAAAAGCTTGACGAAAATTCTTACATACGGACGGACGTATTTACGTACAAATGAAGTCCCAAACAGGAAGAAGTTGTCTGACAGGTCTGAAATTCGCTTAGGGCGTACAACTTCTGATACTGAACCACCCTGCCAAATTTCAAATTGTTCTCATGTACGGTTTCTGAGAAAAGCTAGACGGAACTTTTCATACGCGTGTTAACACATTTTCATATCGGCCCAGTCGCAAACAGGAAGTAGTCGTCCGACAGGTCTGAAAGTCGCTTAGGACATACAACTTGTGATACTGAACCACCCTGCCAAATTTCAAATTGTTCTAATGAACGGTTTCTGAGAAAAGCTTGACGGAAATGTTCATACGCGTGTTAACACATTTTCATATCGGCCCAGTCCCAAACAGGAAGTAGTTGTCCGTCAGGTCTGAAAGTAGCTGAGGACGTACAACTTGTGATACTGAACCACCCTGCCAAATTTCAAATTGTTCTCATGTACGGTTTCTGAGAAAAGCTTGACGGAAATATGTTGGGAGGGACAGACGGACGGACAGACAGACATTAGTAAAACTTTATGCCCCCCCCCCCCCCCGACATGTCATCGCGGGGCATAAAAATTGTCATTTAAGGGCAATAACTCATATAAGGAGTCATCTGACAATTTCAGACCAATCAAGTGAATTGTAGGGCTATTTATTGCTGATAATTTTTGCCATTACAGTTTCACTCTACTAGTACCTCTTATAGTTTACAAGTTATATTGTAAACACCAAAAATTTTGTCAAAAATCGTCAATAAAGGACAATAATTCATACAAGAAGCCAATACACAACTTCATACTACATGAAATAGCAACAATTGTAGACCTTAATGTGCTGATCATTTTGAAGTAACCGTTTTCTCTATAGCTATTATTATTTTTGAGATAATGATCAAAAACCTGTGTTGACACCCATGTTGTATTTTTAGTAACAGTGGCCATCTTTGTCTGTTGATCAACACCCTGGGTACAAAATTGAAACAAGGAACCCTAAGGATGATTGCTGCCAAGTTTGAAAACAAGTGTGGACACAGAAAAATGTCTCGCCTGCATTCAGCATCAGTAACGAAAATAAATTTCATCATAAGCATTACGTAAATATCATTTAATATCAGCAGCTGCCTGTATACCAAATATTGTCACCATACCATGCATAGTTAAAGAGGAACTGTCCTAATGAAACATTGAATTAATACTTAACATGTACTACATGCATAATTACTGATCAACAGAAAAACTTTTAGAATTACATTAACCAGGTGTTAAAAAAATTTAGGATATTGTTGTACCACACGTTTTGGTTTGTTTATTTGAGGGATTATGCCACCTTTAGCAGTGTTCCAGCTAGGGGGAAATAGAGGGGCGCTGAGTTCTGCCCTAAAATTACAGCGCCCCTGTACCCCTCTCAATCTCCTCTGTGTCCCGATTGTCGCCCCTTAACACTCTATTGCTCCAATTAATTTTCTGTTCTAAAATTAATAGTAATTATAGTGTTTTTATAGCTAATTAACTAATAAGACTATTTTCGTTTCCTTATGATTTTGATTATATAACTAGTGGTAGACAGTGGGGACTGGTACCACCTTTCACACAGTTACAGGTAACATTTCAAGTTTCGACACTTAAAAAATGTTATTACTAGTACCTAATTTGTGTGGTCATTGTTTCTTGGTCATATGGCTTAATTATGATCCAGATCAGTAAAACCCTTTGCGAGAGATATCTTCGAATATTTGTCACAGCGCCATGATTATCTTTGAACATGCCATTTTTTAAAAACAAAAATAGAAGATGGTACCCGACTGTCTCTTTCTGTGTTCAAATAGCGTTAAGTAAAAATACTTGTGGCAACCAGTACAAACCAACAGAAAATACATAAATCTCCAGAGCCCCGGATATGAACTTAATTCAGGAACTTGCAAATACAATGCTGGTTGTGTTGAAGTTACAACCACAAAATACTGAAACACAGTAACAAATAGTATATTGGCAGTCACTTTTCAATAAATATATTTAAAACTTTACTTTAAAATAAAACTAGAGTAAAAAATTGAAGAATGTGTCCATGGGACACGGATGCCCCCGCTAAAGTAAGTCCCAAACAGGAAGTAGTTGTCCAACAGGTCTGAAAGTCGCTTAGGACGTACAACTTGTGATACTTAACCACCCTGCCAAATTTCAAATTGTTCTAATGTACGGTTTCTGAGTAAAGCTTGATGGAAATTTTCATACTCATGTTAACACATTTTCATATCGGCCCAGTCGCAAACAGGAAGTAGTTGTCCGACAGGTCTGAAAGTCGCTTAGGACGTACAAGTTGTGATACTGAACTACCCTGCCAAATTTCAAATTGTTCTTGTGTACGGTTTCTGAGTAAAGCTTGACGGAAATTTTCATACTCATGTTAACACATTTTCATATTGGCCCAGTCGCAAACAGGAAGTAGTTGTCCGACAGGTGTGAAAGTTGCTTAGGACGTACAACGTGATACTGAACTACCCTGCCAAATTTCAAATTGTTCTCATGTACGGTTTCTCAGAAAAGCTTGACGGAAATTTTCATTCTCATGTAAACACATTTTCATATCGGCCAAGTCCCAAACAGGAAGTAGTTGTCCGACAGGTCTGAAAGTCGCTTAGGACGTACAACTTGTGATACTGAACCACCCTGCCAAATTTCAAATTGTTCTCATGTACGGTTACTGAGAAAAGCTTGACGGAAATTTTCATACTTGTGTTAACACATTTTCATATCGGCCCAGTCCCAAACAGGAAGTAGTTGTCCAACAGGTCTGAAAGTCGCTTAGGACATACAACTTGTGATACTGAACAACCCTGCCAAATTTCAAATTGTTCTCATGTACGGTTTCTGAGAAAAGCTTGACGGAAATTTGTACATACAGACGGACATATTTACGTACAAATGAAGTCCCAAACAGGAAGTAGTTGTCCGACAGGTCTGAAATTCGCTTAGGACATACAACTTGTGATACTAAACCACTCTGCCAAATTTTAAATTGTTCACATGTACGGTTTCTGAGAAAAGCTTGACGGAAATTTGTTCGGACGTACGGACAGACGGACGGACGGACATGAGTAAAACTTAATGCCCCCGACATGTCGTCGCGGGGGCATAAAAAACCTGTGAGCAATGCTCACCATTGATACCCCCCACTTCACAATTACTTTGAAAATTCAGGTGTTCTTAATTATGAAATTGAAACTTTATCTAGTTAAACGTGAAGGCGAAGTTGCAGATAAAACATGTAACCCTCCCCAATCCCCCAAAGAATGGCATCCCCTATGTCAATGACAAAGTCCATGTTTTTCTATGGAAAACCTCCAATAATATTCTGATCAAAATGTTTCATATCCAGCGCACAATGGCAATATGTGACCAAGATTCTGTGTAAGTTTCAACAAATTCCATTCAGTGGTGTAGGAGGAGTTGCTAATAAAAGATGGGTATCCCCTTATGTCCATGACAAAGTCCATGCTTTTCTATGGGAAACCCCAAATATCATTCCAATCAAAATGTTAAATATCTCCTGCACAATGGCACCATGTGACATGGATTCTGTGCAAGTTTCGTCAAATTCCATTCAGTGGTGTAGGAATGAGTTGCACATAAGAGATGGGTATCCATTATGTCCATTAAAAAGTCAGTTTTTCTATGGTAAACCCCAAATATCATTCCGATCGAAAAGTTTAATATCTAGTGCACAATGGCAATATGTGACAACATTCTGTATCAGTTTCATCAAATTCCATTTAGTGGTGTTGTAGGAGTGGCACATAAGAAATGGGTATCCCCTTATGTCAATGACAGTCCGTGTTTTTCTATGGGAAACCCCAAATATCATTCCAATTGAAATGTTTAATATCTAGTGCACAATGGAAATATGTGACAACATTCTGTATAAGTTTCATCAAATTCCATCTAGTGGTGTTGGAGTAGTTGCACATAAGAAATGGGTATCCCCTTATGTCAATGACAGTCCGTGTTTTTCTATGGGAAACCCCAAATATCATTCCGATCAAAATAATAAATATCTCCTGCCCAATGGCACTATGGGACAAGGATTCTGTGTAAGTTTCAACAAATTCCATTCAGTGATGTAGGAGGAGTTGCACATAAGAGATGAGGACCCCCTTAGGTCAATGACAAAGCCATGTTTTTCTATGGGAAACCCCAAATATCATTCCAATCAAAATGTTTAATATCTCCTGCACAATGGCACTATGTGACAAGGATTCTGTGTAAGTTTCATTAAATTCCATTCAGTGGTGTAGGAGGAGTTGCACATAAGAGATAGGGACCCCCTTAGGTCAATGACAAAGTCCATGTTTTTCTATGGGAAACCCCAAATATCATTCCAATCAAAATGTTAAATATCTCCTGCACAATGGCAATATGTGACAAAGATTCTGTGTAAGTTTCATCAAATTTCATTCAATGGTGTAGGAGGAGTTGCAAATAAGAGAAAGTGTAACGGACGGACAGATGGAAGGATGGACGGACGCCATGAACACTATATACCCATAAAAACATATAAAAACAAAAGGCTCAAAACAGCAATTAACAGAACACTTATTCAAATAACAATAACAACAAAAGTACAACAACCGCAATCACACTAAAAAATATGCAAAATATGGTGCACTTCTCATGCACCCCTCTATTTTCAAATCCTTGCTATAACACTGTTTAGCAATTGTTAACATATATCATGGCATCTGGATTTTTTTTGTTTGTTTCTTTTTTTTTGGGGGGGTGGGATGGGGGGGAAGAACCCAGAGTACCCAGTAAAAGCTCGAGCTTGGACAGTATGAGTATGAGTAAACCAAATAATTATTCTGTTATTGAGAATCAGCATTAATATATATATATTACAATAAAATCATCACTTAATTTTTTTTTTAGACTAACAGTCAGTTCTAACATCCAAACTCCCGGATTAAATAATATTGACCCCAAAACAACAGACAAATAGAGACTGTATGACACCAAACTTAACAGGAAAAAGATATAGAAGATGATATCTAAACACATTCGATTCAATCTTCCATAGGAACTAATTTAGATTATTTTTTATTTTTTTACTTGTTTCAAAGAATATTTTTTGTTTGTAAACAGAACTTTCAGCAATTTCAGCTATATGCACCTGTTGGGGAAAGAAATTAAATTGGAGTACTTGGTGAAAACACCTGAACATTGGTAGGTAAACTGCATCCTTGTCAATTAAGATTAGAATTGAGCACACCCTTCCCATTGATGAATATTAATTACTTTCACTCAACACCAGTCCATTTCTACCACAATTAATTTAATCTTCCACATCTTCCAGTCTATTACATTGTTTCAATGAAAAGATCTATAAATGGGTAAAAACAATAATGGTAATTCAATTCTCTAAAATTTTCTACTAATTTTGTTGACTTTAGTGACAAGAAAAAAACACAGCTTAAATGTGAGCACTGCAAAATAACCAAATTGATTGTTTTTGTGTATTTGAATGGGGTTTCATGAAAACAGTAAACTGGCAATCTTGTCAAGTAAGGTTGAAGTCGATTTGTTTTGTTTGTTTGATTGGTGTTTTAACGCCACTTTCAACAATTTTTCAGCTATTTCATGGCGTCCAGTTTTTATTGGGGGAGGAAGCCGGAGTACCTGGAGAGAACTCCTGACCTGCGGTAGGAAAACTGGCAATCCTTGTCAATTAAGATTGAAGTCGAGTACACCCTGCCTGCAGTGAGAATCGAACCCACAATCTCAGTGTTGACAGACCACGTGATCAATAGTAGACGAACTACCTTGACCACTTGGCCACCGAGGCCCCATGTTGAAGTCAAGTCTGCCCTGCCAACAATAATACTCAAACCAGCACTCTAAGTGACAACATTCATGTGATCAAAATAAGATAACTAAATGTGTAATTACCTTAGCCATTGGCCGCCTAGGCCTTCATAATAAGAAGAAATTTACAGATGTATAGACAACCAACCAAAGTATATGGGGACTACAGTAATAAGTGCTCAGATCGTTAGGCATGCTAAAAGATAGGGAAATGTACATACTAGTAGAATCACAAAATTAATTGAAAGTAAAACAAAATAAATTATAAATACAACAATGTACATGTACCAGTCTGATGAGAAAAGTAAACATTTTTATCATATGGAAGTTCATAATAGTTTGGGAACAATATGTTAATAACACAATAAAGTCTTGAAATTTTGTTTAAATTAATGATGACAGTTTGAATAGTTTAACAGAAAATGTCAACTAACGCACAATACAACTTAAATTTCTTGTCTGCAATTCTACCTGCACACTGTACAAATCTGCATTAGTATAAATGTAATATTATGGTTGCTTATCTGAATTTGTTAACATTAAATTGTTAAACTCGATGAGGGAGGTTGCACATTGCAAAATAAATTTTTCCTCATACTGAAATAACAAATTTTCTGACCTATTTTAATTTGGGTTTTTAATTTCCTTCATTTTGTTTTCAGGTTTTTCTTTTTTCTTTTTTTTTTTTTTGGGGGGGGGGGGGGGGGGGGAGTGGGGGGAGGGAGGGTAGAATTAAAATAACAAACAGGATGAAATCCTACTACACTTTTGTATGAAATGACAAAAATGCAGATTTAATGTCTCCTAAAAAAATTTAAAGAGTTCATTCACAGTTCTTAAATTGATAAGAGATAAATTGCTTTAAGTACATGTACATGTAGCTATATATATAGTCGTCAACCCAGTATATAGTTTTAAGTTCAAGAGTACTTGGAGTTGGTGCACATGCTAGTAGGAGGATCCATGAAAGATAAGTTTGATCTCCTGCAATTTACAGTTCCAAAATAGTTGGGGATAAAAAGACTGACCCAAAGGCCATTTTCTGTGAATTGTGAAATAAAAACAAGGATTTTTGATCGAAATAAAAACTTTTTTTTTTGTAATACAAATTTTAAGCATGGAGTACATACAGGCAAGTTGCGGTAAAGAGAAACCTGATGCTTTTTAATGTCTATTCTTATATTATGTCCTTTTGATTATCGTTAACTAATACACGTTCTTTTCTTTTAATTTTATTCCATTTAATTTTCTTATAAAAGTAACCAGCATACTCATCAGCAGTTTACAATGAATTAGTACAAGTGTATATTATTTCCTCCCATCAGGTATGGAGGAGTAAATTGCAGAAAATCCACACTTTATAAAAAAAAAATGGAACATTAAATGATACATTGCCACACTGCATTGTTTGAATACTGTATGTACATGTACATGAACACATTTTATTGCATTACAGACCACCAACCTATAAGAACAGCTGAGCATGATACCAGTCCACCTCACCCAATCTTATACCTTGACCTTGGACCTATAAAATTGATTTTTTGCTTTGCTTATTTGTTTGTTTGAATGTTTTAACACCCCTTTTCAGCAATTTTTCAGCTATATCATGACATCAAGTTTTTATTGGGGAAGGAAGCTGGTTTATAACTAGCAACACACCAATCCAGGGGTAAGTCAAGTCTGCTTAAAAAGAATCTTGGGAAAAAAATGAAAATTTAAAATTGTATTCTTCAAATAAAAAGAAATATATTTGAATTTTGATGTTTTATTATATCCTCAACCATTACATTTCTAGCGTGGATTATAGATGGTAAAATTTTAATTATGGGGGCCACAATATTGACAGTATTTACCACGAGTTTGTATGTTTTGACGTAAAAGTATACTTTATCCAGTAAATATGATAAATAAGTTTAAAAATATTTTTTTACTTTTTGAAGAATCTAAAAACTTGGGAGATGTCTTGTCACCGACATGAACATGTTTGTAATTTGATACCCCAAGACACCCTGGTCAGGTGGTGATGTAACCCGACTATAAAAAAAAAAATTAAAAAAAATAAATGAATAAATGAATATTTCTGGGACGCGAAATTGCAGAGCTTAAAATGTGACAGTGCGTTACCCTTACTTTTCTGAAATGCCGCACTAGATGACTGCCTTCCGTGGCTAGCGTCATCAGAATGTCAAAATCACATAGGAACTTTAACATTTTATTTGAGCTGGTTCTTTCAGTACATGCACTCCATTAAGGTTGATCGCAACAGTGTTGTCATTTTTGGATGCCATTATAATTAGAATCTAAATTTAGGAGCATAATTTAACTAATGTAATTAAAATATTTACTAAAATAATTAAGTTTTAATTTTAGTATGTCCTGCAACACACTTCCAGTACCAAGTAAACATACCACCCAAAAACAAGGAATCTCAACAGAAAATTACCTTCTTCCTTCCAAACAATAACCAAGAAGTTTCAACAACCACAAATAATAAAGAAATGTCTAGTATCCAAGCAACCAACAAAAAAATTTCAACAATCATGGTTTGCAAAATGGCCTTGGCTAGATTATGACTCTGAGAAAACCTCCTGTTTTGTAAAGTCTGTATCAAGGACAAAAGAACCAATCAATTGACAAGGACAAAAGAACCAATCAATTGACAAGGACAAAAGAACCAATCAATTGACAAAGGGCTGTATAATAATTTTAAAACTAGTATGCTTACCAGATATTTGAAAGAAGATGATCATTTTAAGAGCTCTGAAAGCACCAAAAGAAAATCTCAACTTTCAAAAAGCTGTTAAGGCATTTTTAACCGATAAGAAAATGCCATCATGGTGGCAATGCAAACCGTTTATTGGATGGCCCAAGAATGCCTGTTGTTGTCAAAATACGCAAGTCTTATAAAATATCTTAAACATTAAAACACTCCATATATCGACAAACTGAAGGTCAATGAGCAAACAGATTATACATGTTACAAAACAGCAACTGACTTATGCTCAGCTCTTGCTTCAGTTATTGATGATAACATCAACACCACTTTAGAAAAGTCACCTATGGTAACAATTTTATGGGATGAAAGTATGGACACTGTGACTTGTCACAAGTGGGTCATTAATGCACAAATTGTTCATCCACTGACACTCAATCCTAAAACATTATTTCGGAAAGACTTCCATTATAACCCCCCACTAACAAGTGTGGACACAGAAAAACGTCTCGCCTGAATTCCGCATCAATAACGAAAATAAATTTCGTCATAAGCATTACGTAAGTAGCATTAATTATGAGCAGCGGCCTGTATACCAAATATTGTCACCATAATATGCATAGTTACAGAGGAACTGTACTAATACAAAAACTTTATCGTAGTCGCTGAACCCTGAAATTGAGGTCAAGGTCAGGTGACACATACCAGACAGTCATGTACTAGTCATCAGCAACCTATATACCAAATATTGTCATCCTACCATGCGTGGTTACAGAGGAACTGTCGTAACCCAACAACTTTAAGGTAGTCGATGGACCGTGAAGTTGAGGTCAAGGTCAGGTGACACCTACCAGACAGTCATGTACTAGTCATCAGCAACCTATACACCAAATATTGTCATCCTACTATGCGTAGTTACAGAGGAACTGCCGTAACCCAAAAACTTTAACGTAGTCACTGGACCGTGAAATTAAGGTCAAGGTCAGGTGACAGGTGTCTGACTGGCAAGTACTCATTATAAGCTACCTCTGTACCAAATTTGATGGACCTAGGGCTTGGGCTTACAAATATATGAAGCAAGATGTCAAGTGTATACGCCGCCGCCGCCACCGGATTCCCATACATATGTCTCGCCCAGGCGAGACAAAAATGCATTATTTCTAACATAAATAAAAGAATTTGGGACTGGGTGGCAGCCACTGGTGAATCACACAGTGGACACAGTCATGCATTGCCAATAAGGCATGTGCGAGTCGTGTGAACTTCATGTATCTTGTGATAGTCTAATGCATTGCGTATTTTTAATTGGGGGGTTCATGTGGTAGTCTTACCATTGTTTCTGTCAGATGTTAGAATAAATGGAGCGACAGGTCTTAACATCTTTAATGAAATTTAAAATCATTTGGACAGCAGAAAGGTTCGGTTGACAAAAGTCATGGGACTCTCAGGAGAAGGCTCCAAAAGAGTTTTGAAATAATGAATTTCATTTTTCATAACTCTGAAGTGGCTGAAGCAATTTAGCTGGTTGTCAATGTCAGTTGAGATATTATGCTTAAAAAAATTTTCCCCATGTTTCATGAATACATCAGACAACAACTGTTTGACTTAGATGGTGGACATGACTGTGGACGTTACCAGCCCTTTGATTGCTTGCCTGTTTTCCTGTATTGTACGACACATCTTCGATAGGCTTATAAAAAAATGATGTCACCTAAATGAAGATCACCATACCATTAAACTATCCTCCTATCAACATTTATGATATTCAATAACCTTGCATACCAAAATTGTGCCCTTGTGTAATTAAGTACATGAAGAAGTCTTTAATTGGGAACTACTTGTTACTCAAGTTGAGGTATTTGCTTGGATCAGGGATATGAAATGTAACCTTGCCAGAACCTCGTCTAATAGTCAGTGTTTTTGAAATTTTTATATTCCAGGGGTCATGATGACCCCCTGCAGCTGAGTTGAGCGAGTCGAATACAATTTTCAGGGGTCAAATTTATTATTCAGTTTTGTAATATAATAGCCCGAAGCTGGAGATTCCGACCTGTGCTCTGAATTCCGCACTGTTTTGCTCGGAATTCCACATTTTTGCACGGAAAAGGCTTGGAATTTTGGACTTTGATATTTTAAAGTGCAAAATTAGCTCAGAAATTTGGAATTTGTCATTTCTTTAGCTTGAAAAATGCATGGAAAGTTGGACTTTAATATTTTTCAGCACGGAAGTAGCTCCGAAATTTGGGCTTTGTCATCTTTTAGCTTGGAAAATGTGCGGAATATTGGACTTTAATAATTTTCAGCATGGAATTAGCTAGGAAATTTGGACTCTTGTCATTTTTTTTAGCTTGGAAAAGTTGGACTTTAATATTTATGCTCAATGATAAGGGGATTTACAATTGCATTAAATATGTTAGAATTTCAGTAGAATATCTTTTTGGTTAATAAAATTATGCTGAAAATATAAACATTGGTCACCAAACAGCAATGATTGTTTATTAAAAACTTTGACAGTGACATGTTAAAATATTCACATTCAATTTATTAATTAAACTAGTTTATAAGTATTAGCTCTGAAAACCTAAAGATATTCAGAGTTTTACAAATGCATAAATTGAAATAATTATTTGCTATCAATACAAAAAACTAAATTAAATTTGTAATAAATCATAAAATTAACATTTAAGTTTTAAAAATGTAAATTTTTCATGTTCTATTAGTGAGGTACAATGTATCCTTTAAGTAAAATCTATATCATATATAGAAGTAAATATTTTTAAAGCAGTAGCTTGTTGTATTTCTAAAATATTACTCAAAAGAATTTAAAATGATTTTTTTCCTGAAATGCTTCATATTTTTTAATACAACTCAAATTTGTTTTTTGATTAATCAGTTTTCAAATATTGACCAATGAAAATGGAAAATCATTACCCAATCAAAAAATTTGGCACATTTTTTAAATGGATGTTGAGGAGGAAAACTTAATGGAGTTTGTTTACATTACATGCACTTGGGGTGAAGATAATTTTTTTTTATGGAATAAAAAGCCAATAAATGAGTTTACAGTGTGTGTTCACTCGTTTGGTATCTAGTCTGACATGTCTCATTGTGAAATATTGACCTCAGAAAAATAATAAATTTTTCCTTATTATATAACAACAAGGCATGATTCTTATCCAAGTTCTATAAATAGCTCAAGCTTTATTTTGGAATCCACCCATTTTATTTAAAAAGCATACCGTTCCGAGTGTCCAAACCAGAGGCTCTTAAGAGCCTGTATCGCTCATCTGATTTTATAGGCAATGAAGATAGCATTTCCCTGATGTTAAAGTAAGGTCCTGTAATTTTCAATAAACTTTAAATAGGACCATCCAAACAATATTACTAGAAAGCTTTGTTTCATTGGTTAACCAGTTGTGTAGAGAAGATTTTTTTTATTTGCCCATAGGGTCCTATGTTAAACTAAGTCCTGCGGCGGAGGTGGCCATTTTGAATTTCCAATTGCCATAAAAAACATAAACTTTATAAAGGACCATCCAAACAATATTGCTAGTAAGTTTTTGTTTCCATTGATTAACCGGTTTCAGAGAAGAAGCCTTTAAAAACTTTTTCCCATAGGGTCCTATGTTAAACTTAGTCCTGCGGTAGCGGCCATTTTGAATTACCAATTGCCATTAAAAACATAAACTTTATAGAGGACCATCCAAACAATATTGCTAGTAAGTTTTGTTTTGATTGGTTAAACGGTTTCAGAGAAGAAGCCCTTTTAAACTTTTTTCTCATAGGGTTGAATGTTAAACTAAGTCCTGCGGTGGCGGCCATTCTGAATTTCCGATTGGGATAAAAAACATTAACTTTATAGAGGACCATCCAAACAATATTGCTAGTAAGTTTTGTTTCCATTGGTTGGCCGGTTTCAGAAAAGAAGCCTTTCAAACTTTTTCCCATAGGGTCCTATGTTAAATTAAGTCCTGCAGTGGCAGCCATTTTGAATTTCCAATTGCCATAAAAAACAAAAACTTTATAGAGGACCATCCAAACAATATTGCTAGTAAGATTTTGTTTCCATTGATTAACCGGTTTCAGAGAAGAAGCCTTTTAAAACTGTTTCCCATAGGTTCTATGTTATACTAAGTCCTGCGGTGGCGGCCATTTTGAATTTCCAATTCCCATCTAAAACACAAACTTTATAGAGGACCATCCAAACAATATTGCTAGTAAGTTTTGTTTTGATTGGTTAAACGGTTTCAGAGAAGAAGCCATTTTTAACTTTTTTCCCATAGGGTCCTATGTTAAACTAAGTCTTGAGGTGGCGGCCATATTGGTTTACCAATCAAAATAAAAAACACAAACTTTGTAAAGGTCCATCCAATGAACATTATGGCTAAGTTTGGTTTCAATTGGCCAAGTGGTTTCAGAGAAGAAGATTAAAATGTAAAAAGTTTACAGACGCCGCCGCCGCCGCCGATGACGACGGACGCAAAGTGATAACAATAGCTCAAAAAAGGTGAAAAATACAATGCTGACAACTACGTCAATCTCATTTACCTGTACTAGTATATGCTGAAAAATAATGGAACATATAATAGCTAGTAACATCATGCAACACCTAGCATGCCTAGAGAAAAATAACATTCTATACGATCTTCAACACAGCTTCAGAAAATCTAGATCATGTGAAACCCAATTACTCCATTTTGTACAGGAACTCACAAGCAATTATAACAAAAATATTCAAACTGATTTAATAATAATGGACTTCGATAAAGACCAACACCTCCTATATAAACTTAACTTCTATGGTATACAAAACCAAACTTTAAACTGGATAAAAGCATTCCTTTCTGACCATACACAAACAGTAGTTATAAATGGAACATCTTCAAATACTGCACCAGTAACATCTGGGGTTCCCCAGAGCACAGTACTAGGACCTATCCTATTTCTTTTATGCATAAACAACTTCCCAAAATATTTATCACACAGTAAACTCAGATTATTTGCTGATGATAGCATCATTTACAGGGAAATTAGAACTGAAGAAGATTGCACAAAACTGCATAACGACCTAGACTCAGCAACAAAGTGAGAGGCAAATTGGCTAATGACCTTCCATCCAGATAATTGCAATAAACTTACAGTATCACAAAAAAAACAACCTACATGTATCAGTCACAATTACATACTACATAACCACATTCTTGAATCTGTCACATCAGCAAAATATCTTGGAGTCACTTTACAGTCTAATCTGAAATGGAACTTACATTATGACAACATAATATCAAATGCAAATAAATCTCTTGGATTCCTTAAAAGAAACCTCAAACTATCTAACACTGAAATAAACTCGGAAGCTCACCAAGCACTTGCAAGACCAAAACTTGAGTACAGCTGTAGTGTATGGGATCCACATAACATCGAACGTAAGAAAAAAATTGAAATGGTACAGAGACGAGCCGCCAGATACACAACCAACAACTACCATAACTCCAACGAACATGATATATACACTGGGCTGGCCAACACTAGCACAGTGCTGTCTCAAAACACGCCTGATAATATTCTACAAAATTGTACACTGCCTTATTGCAATACCAACAACTATCCTAGTGCCTACTGACAACAGACTCATTAGAAAACGCCATACACAAACATACAACACATTCAAACTTCCAAAGATACATACAAATGGTCATTCTTTCTATCACACAATGGAATATGCTACCATCTCATTAATGCAGACTCCGTCAATTCATTTTGGGCACTGTTAATAAAACCAGCTGTGCTCTAATCTAAAGTCCCATGTACATGGTTTTATATAACTGCACTCTGTATATACATGTATCAACATTTGGTTTTTGTTACATTTTAAAAATTACATACTAGTAGCACGGAGTATTTGGAAAATTCTAAGCAATTTCCCGACCTAGTGCGGAATATTCGGACAAATTCCAAGCTATTTTTCGATAAAGCGCGTATTCGGACTTTTCAGAGCTATTTTCTGAGCTTAGCTTGTAATTTTGTAACAACTTCCGTGCTAATTTATGGAAAATGTCTGAAATGTGTACATTTTCCGACCAAATTTTTCAACATAGCTCAGAAAAGTGTGGTTTTTTGGGGGGTTTTTTGACGAATATATTGGTTTTTGTTTTAATGTGGAGTCCGAATACTCCAATACTCAAATTTTCCGTGCTAAAATGCAGAATCTCCAGTTACTAGTATATTGTATCAAACAAAATTACAAACGAGAGTAAACAATACCACAGCCTTAAATTACATTAAGGGAGATTGTAATATAATATTTGCATGAATTTATACTTCTGAAATAATACATTTATATCTGATGTATGAAAAAGGGTGGTTTGTTTCATGTTTAATATCATAATACAAATGATTTCAATAATTGTTTATGAAAAAAGAATGTTATAGTATCATGCATGCATTAGTATGTATCTAACCATAATTAAAAAGGATGCATGTCTCAGTGTTCTCCCCAGGCCTTTAAGCACAGCTGTGCTTTATTTTGTTGCCACGGTGCTATCTGATCTACCGCTGTGGTTTAATTTCATGCCGCGGTGCTATCCACTTGTCACTATTTATTGTTGTATTGTTTATTCAACTGATTAAAGCTGTGGAAAATACATTCTGTTAATTAATACCTCGGGTCATGTTTACCTGGACAGGTGTAAACATCGGCACTCGTTAGATCAGATTCAGAATTCAGGGCTCACCACACTGGGCGAAGTGGGCGACAAAGTCGCCTTACTAGGACATGGCGCCTCAAAAGCGAAGTCGAAGTCGCCCTGTCATTTCCCTCAAGTCGCCCGATGGTTCACATAAGATACTTGTAAATCTGGTCCAAATACTTCACCCAGACTACCAATTTATCAGTAAATGTGTAATTCCAATAAAAAACGGCAAACAATATGCGTATTTAACATATTTTCAAATGATTTACGTCTTTCAAAAGTATTACGCGCCATTTGTTTATTTACCACATATGACTAATTACCGGAAGTGAACAACGAAGAAAAGTAATGTACAACGGCCCATAATGAAAAATCGATTTTTGATGAACAAACACTTTTAATTAGTGTCAAACTTCAGTTCTTTCAAAGAGTATTGGACTCATGAATGAAGTTTATGTCTACACATATACAAATATTTTTGTTGATCTATTTTTATTTGTGAATACCTTGTATGGCCACAAGTACTAATAGTGCCTATATTTTTTCATTGATTAATGATAAAGGTTATGTGCTGTTTGATATTGCATACTGTGAATACCATGAATAATAATGAAAAAGAAAGAAAAAAACACTGAATCTAAGTGTGTTATGGTTTTAAAAAGAGAAATAATCCTGGAAATTGGTGTAAATAATAAAAATGTATGTAACTAAGATAAGATAAATTTTATTTAAAATCGGGTTTATAACAATGAACATAAGCTCTGTAGAGCTTTTATACCGACACACATGTAATAAATACATCACAAAGACATGTAGCAACAGTAAAATATAGCACATAGTCATAAGTAAGACAGATACACAAATGCAGCATTTGGCATAAAACAATATGCAGTCTAACTACTACACTACACATACAAGACACATATATATATCATGCAGACATCACATAACATTTATAACATAAAAAGCAGATTGAAGCATATATCATGCAAAGCTACACTTGACTAAAACAAAAATATATGAGAAGCACTGGACAAGCTATGAAGTTAAAAATTGAAACAATAAAAAAACTGCTACACATGCTAAAAGAAAAATATACAGTACAGTCAACGGAATGCTGTGATTTTCCATAGCCCACGCGTGGTCATCACGCAAAATCCTCTCAAATTATGCCCACGAATCAATAATTTTTTACCCACGCAAATTTGCGTGGAAAAATATTGAGTTTTTCAACTTTCCACGGGATTCGTGGATGCCGCGCAAAAACGCGCAAAATTTTGAGTGGGCGTGATTATACATGTTATCGGTATACATGAACGCTATTCAGTAAGAATTTGAATCTAAGACATTGTTTATACAAGTAAATGTATGTTACATTTTCTTCTTTTGTACAAATAATATATTAAGGATGGTTTTCGTTGACGTAAATATTCATGTCATGATTATGCCGGCAGATAAATTTATTCAATTAAAACACATACTGAAAAGCATCGCCTGCAGTGCCGTTTTTGCCGAAAGAACTAACTGAAATGGAAGTTATATACATCTATTAACGTGTTTTCAGAACAAAATCAGTTAATTTTTTTAATTTTCAATACCCGTATCATAAAAGAAACACATATTTTTCAATAAGTGTTTAAGTGTGTAGAGAAAAAGAACGTTTGGGATTTATTAACCCTTAAACGGAAGAAAATCCTGCGTTTATTTATACTTATGTATGTTGCTCAATCATATGAGCCGCTTTGAATAGCTATCACGTTGTTGTCAGTTAGAAAAAATGAACCTTGTCTTATGATACGCATTTTATACTGATGAAGCATACACGGTTTTATTGTTTCTAGTTTTGGAACATTCATAAACTTTCACGATATCAATTAAACTGTTATGTTTGTTTGGTTCATCGTATTATGTGTGACAATATCTCCAAGAAAAGTAATGTCATTTTGCAAATAAATCGACATTTATTACCGAAAAAATCATTCACTTATAAAAAAATCAACGTGCATATAGATTCGTATATCACTTCACGATTAAAGGAAATATTTCGAATTTAAGTCTCGAATTTTGAAAAACAAAAATAATTATGGATATAATAAAAAAATATACAACCCACGAATGGGACAGTAAATAATCAAATACAACTGTCGTACGGTTTTAATACGGTTTTCTACCGATCGTTGCTACCTCGGAATGAAGTTTTGCAATTCTGTCATTATGGATATGAAAATCTTATTTATATCTTTATTATTATTAATAGTAATTATAGTAAAAATAATTTTTAATACAAATGAGGATTCGTACATTTATTTTAAACGTGTGTATTCATTTCTTGACTGACACACCTTTTGTAACAACATAAACTGCACGTGCCAATTCTCAAGGCGGGAAACACATAATGCGGTAAGCAGAAGTTGTCTTCGAACATCGTACTTAAATTTTCTCTATGAATTTTCACGAAATATACAGAAACTGTGGATGATTACAATATATTTAATTGAATGATTCCTTATATTATTTCGGGATGGAGTATTGTTTATTTAGCAAATTCTTTGTACAGGTAAATTCACTGCATTCGGAATTGATCAAGTCAACACGTGGTTAGGTGTACGGTCCCAATTATTATGAAAGATCATTGAAGTTGAAAATTTCGCATTGACAGTACATTGTAAAAATATTCTGTGAATGCTCCTCCTTTTTAATACCGCAGTTTCTTGTATATTTCAGCCAAATTCTATTGAGCATTTGTGGAATGGAAGGCAACGTCTGCTTTCGCAGCAGGTGTATTTCCTCCTAATAAAGGAAAATACAATTATGTACATTCTAAAATTATTATAACGATACATGTAGCTGGGTGGAACATATTTGATGATCAACATAGACCGAATTCTTTTACATCTTTGGTGGAAATATGTCACAATTCCCGTTTTCAAATACTATTTTGACGGGTTTTTTGTTTTGCGTTCCTCCGCACCCCCCCCGGCCAAATAAAATAAAATTAAAAAAATAAATAAAAATAAACAAAAAACGCACATTCAAATAGTTAATGAAAACGGAAATTGTTAAATATTTGCACCAAAGAGGCAGAAGAAGTCTATGGTGAACAAATATGATCCGAAAATTATAAATAGTGTTGAATACGTAGGTTTAACTGTATCTCATAGCTACATATGTAGCATATCAACACAAATATCAAGTACATTTAACACAGGTGCACGTAAGTAAATAAATGCAAAACATTTATGTACGATGACTCGGGCAGTGTTGGAAGTAGATTTTTTAATTGAAACCTGCGTATTATGCAATATGGCCATTAAACAAAGTTGTCGTAAGGTGTTGAATGCTGGAGAGTAGTACATAAGAGTGGGATTGCAAACCTTGAAAGATTATAAATCTTTTAAATCACGCTAAGCGTACTTAGTTATAGTTATAAGGTGCAACTCAATTGGAAGGATTTCCGTTAATATTTAAATGTAATTTTACGAACTTGTCTAAAATGATGAAGACAAGCACACAAGATATAACATTTGGTTGGGATATTTGAAATATTTCTTACAATTGAGCTATATTATCGATATATATTTTTTTTAAATTGCGATCGTTCGGAAATGCAATATTTGAAACTTAACAATCGCCGTTTGTATGTATACAAGTTTTTGGTAGTTTGTTTCATACAAAGTATCTAAAATTTTTCGTTTTTAATTATTACTTAAAGTAAATTTACTTTAAAGTAAGTAGCATTTATGGAGCCTTGAAAATTAACATACCGTATATTTAAAAAAGTAAAATTTACGGACACGATGTTTATTTTACCAACATACTTGAATAGCTAAAGGAAGAAAGATAGATTTAAGAAAGAAAGAATATATAGATATTTTTATTATAATATATGGCAAGTAACAATTATGTTGTACCTGGAAAAGAAATATACACATTGTATATAACGTAAATACGATTGAACAACTACGTTTGCAGGTCAAGTAAAAACATCGTCCATGTTACACAGCGAATTTTTATATAGATTAATTTGCGTCATTGCATCATCCACGAATTTTGCGTGGACATATTATTCGTGGTATTATCGTGGGCAGAATCCAGTTTGCGTGATTCCACGCAAATGCATCAAACCTACAAATGACCACGCATTTTCCACTCATTTGCAAATGCAGGGAAAATCACAGCATCACGTTGACTGTACTGTATGAGAAGCACTGGACAAGCTAAGAAGTTAAAATTTAATAAAACAAAAGCTGCTACACATGCTAAAAGAAAAATATATAAGAAGCACTGGACAAGCTAAGAAGCTAATTTGAAATAAAACAAGAACTGCTAAAATGAGGAAGGATAGTACCAAGGGTCTGGAAACGGTCATATTTGCCGGACATGTCCGACATTTACATTAAAATGTCCGACTAAGGTTTAGTCAAATCGGACATCCAAAAAAGTGATATTTAACTTGGACAATAATATAAATATCTTTTAGTTGGTTTCAGTACCTTTAATTTCCGCTATATAAATATTTTATTAAAAAATCAACCCTAAGGCTATTTCCCGTCACTGACACACATGTTTATTGAGTAACCATTCACTCCAGTTAGTGTTAATAACGTAATGGTAAAACACAACAGGTGATAACCTAATTATGAGTACAGATCTGTTTCATCCATTTCGTAGAATATGTTATGGCAACAGTATTTTGAAACAATAGGAACGAAGTGGTTGTACGTTATATTGCTTAGAAAATATGACTTGATGGAAAAACACGTGTAGTCAAAATTGTACATCACGCATGCACCAATGTACCTGATGTACAATCTTGGGAAAATCAATTCAAATTAAATTCAATTGAAATGATGAAAACAAAAATAAATATTTAATTCAATAAATAATAACTTGTAAAAAACGTGGTCCATCGAGTATCGTATAAAATTCAATTCTGTTCCGAACTTGATGTAATTTTGAGACAACTTCCTCACGAATGTTCATAAAAAATGTTGTTTGCTATTACTTTGTTGAATAGACAACATATCATCTGATAATAAAGAAATTTTAGGAAACAGAATGTTTTCCTACGTATATTTCCTTTCTTGCACGGTGCATATATCATAGGAACCCATACAAAACAACAACTAATATCTACCATGAGATTGCCAGTTACCGTTAGATTCATTCATAAATAAATAACCATACTGATTTTTTATCTGTACACGTTTAATACAAAAGTTTTAATAAAATAAGACAAATTAAGCTTAATTTTGAATGATTTCATTCATTTCTATGGTGGTCACAGCAATTTGTGACTTTCACCTTCAGTAGAAGTTCAAGTTCAAAGCTTTATTTAAAGTCGGTACAGTACAACATAAAACACAAGCTCTAATGAGCTTTTAAAACCGCCATATATATAACAAAACAATACAAATTATACACATGAGACACACAGTTACATAAAATTTAAACATAGATTCATAACGACACACATTCACGATGTGTGCGCTAATAATTGATCCTGCTTCAAAAACAGTTGTTCTGGTACAACAATTTAAGGGGCCTCTGTGACCAATTGGATGAGGTAGTTCGTCTGCTATTGATAACGTGGTCTGTCAATACTGACAGGGATGAAACTTAACAGTCGCCCAGTCGCCAATGCGAGTAGAATTTTTGTTGGGCGACCAAATGCCTGTGTCTAGATCGCCCAGTTGGCGAACGTAACAAGTGTAGTACGATGCACCGACCAACGAACGCTTAGTCACATTTTGCGTTTACATTTCAAGTTTTGTCCCTTAAAAATGCTATTGGCAATATTTCGCGCGTGTAGGATATTTGGTGAAGTGGCGTAATTATAATCCAGATTGGGAATAGACTGACATTTGCGTCAGGAATCATCTTGAAATATTGTACGTGACATTTTTTTGTCAAAGGGGAATAATCAAAACCGCCTAAGCTGGTTCCCATCTGACTTATCTTTGTCAATACCACCATGGAGTTAATACTGGCGGAAACCAGTACAAAGCAAATAAATTACGAAAATCACAGGGAGTAAATATGATTTCGATTCCAGAGGTTTTAAATACGATGTTTCCTATTAACTGTCAAGATTAAAACACAATAATAATACATGTAATTAGTATTTTGGAAGTAACGTTTAGCATATTAATTAAATTACAATTACATATCACTTACAATTTTTTAAAGAATTTATAATAGCATATTTTCCATGGAATAGACCTATTTTTGCAATGATGTCATTTTCTACTTCTTGTTCAACACAAAGATAGATTAAATTTATTGTACATTTTAAATATAGAAAACATTGCCGAGTGCTGAGTTCAAATCAAAACATGCCACTTCAAACGGCATTTTAACCTGGTAAATTAAAACTATACAGTACAAAATTTCTATAAATGACAGGTAATTATCTTAGGACTTTGCTGTATTTTATTTTATTGATGTATGTTACGGCACTGCTACGTACGATAACAAAAACTACAAAAAACGACAAAAAGTTGACCTTTAGTCATGTGACTGAAGTCGTTAAAAATCAGTCATTTGCTTTCCTACTGATTGTCGATCAAACTGACGGCCGTGAAGCAACGCCACAAAAACAGTAAAAAAGAATTCAGTCATGCACAAACAATATTGACATACTAACATCGGAAGTTATCTGCTCTTTGTATTTACGTCTCTAATTGACCCATTTCCAGTTTTACATGATTTATCTCCCCTTTTACTTCCTGTTAAAAAAAACTGCGGCTGTCATTACTAAAAGACTATGATATTGAAATAAAGATTTTGGATTGTTTTTATATTGTTTGTCTATGCCAATTAAATTTTTATCTAATTCACGTCTTTCAATATGCGTGCCTCCTACCGGTAACATGTTGGGTAACTCTAGTTTACATGTAAGACTGTAGTTGGTATATACAGTGAGTGGCCAAAATTAATGCAACAAACATGGCTGACATAATTGTCATAGACAATGACGTTGTCATTTCTATCTCAACTGTGTCATAATAAAAGGGATGCTTGTGAAATTAAATTCCACCCAGACAATTTTTAAGGAATGTTTTTGTTGAGACACCTCAAAAAAGAAAACTAGCAGACGACTTCCTGTTTTTTCACCACTTGTAAACAATGAAGGGCAAAAAGAAAAATTTGACTCCAGACCAAATTCAAAATGTAATTACCATGAATAGAAATGGAATGAGCAACAGTAAAATTGCAGACATATTCAGTGTACACAGGTCTACAATTGGTAGAGTTTTAAGGAGAATTACAACAGGGAATGATAAAGAAAATCATAAAAAAAGAGGAAGACCCAGGTTAACAGATGAAAGGGGTGACAGGAAACTTTTTAGAATTGTGAAAAAGAACCGTCGACAAACTTTGGATGACATAACAACACAATTCAACAGAACAGAACCAGTTAATATTTCTAAACGCACTGTTAGAAGAAGATTAGCTTTTGAAGGATACAAGAAAGGGAAAATTCCTAAAACTATTTCGATTTCAAAGGTTAACAGGACCCGCCGTGTTTTATGGTGTAGGAACAAAAGATTCTGGACAGTAAGTCAGTGGCAGAAAGTTATTTTCTCTGATGAAACTTAAGTGGTTATTGGTCAGAATAATTCAGTGAGTGTTTGGAGGAAATCACATGAAAAATGGAAACATTATTGCTTAAATCAGCGCAAGACCACGGCAAAATTCAGTTGTATGTTTTGGGGCTGTATAACTAAAGACGGAGTTGGTACGCTAGTACCTATTAATGGAAATTTAAACTCAACGAAATACATTGATCTGCTAGATACCAATTTATGGCCTGTAGTTGCAAAAGTTTTTGGTGCAAGGCCATTTATTTTCCAAGATGACAATGCCCCACCCCACGTCTCTCACGTTTAAAAATCCAGCTTTCGAGAAAGGTTGATGAAATTGATAGTCGTCAAGATTTAATAGACACTTTTACACATCTCTGGACAGGACTTTCAAGAACATATATTTCTAGTTTATTTTCTTCAATTCCAAAAAGAATTAGGAATGTTATCATCCAAAAAGGATTTATAACTAAATACTAGCTTTTGAAGTGAGTCTCTTTTTTTATTTATCTGCTTTAACACACTTTTTATTCATCTTAAAAAAAAATATGATAAATGATCGGCCATCTTTGTTGCATTAATTTTGGCCACTCACTGTACGCCATAACATACTAAGTAAATGTGTCACACTACACCTTCAATAAACAATTAATTGGCACCTATACATAGGTGAAACCCCGGTTAAATTAACGGGGTATTAAAATATGTATCATATATACAAACTTTGCAAACTTTTGTCGAATAAAAGTGTGCAGTTATAAACTTTAAAATTTATACACAATAAGTGTTAACAATGACCTGTGGTTAATACGTTTTTAATAAATTGTAAGAAATTTTTTTTCCCACTTTGTGCCCCAAGGAAATTAATTAACTGTTTAGCAGATGAAAGATACTAAATACACCTGACTGCCAGTTAGATAAAGGTGGCTTTTATTGTGGTGTCAACAAATATACATGCAATATAAATGACATAAATCTATATAATTACTTGTACATGTACATGTAATTATTATATGTCTCTGATTTGTGTGAGCATGGCTTTCAATACATATACCTATAATTAAAAAATGCAGGGAATTTTTTAGCGCTCGCCACTTTCGTCATTGACGAAATCGTTTGAAAATTGACGATAGATTTCTAAATCAATTTCGTCACCTGAATTCCAACAAGTACTAAATTTTTCGTTACAAATTCATTCTACCAAGTGTAAAACGACATATTTATTACCCCAAAGCCAATTAAAAGGAAATTTAATTATTTCACCTCGATAGTTTTAAACAGCAGGTGTCAATCGAATCGCCGAATCGATGTTTTTACAGGTAATCCGATTAGCATGATTTTATGGTTCTCCTGGTCAATATACGAAAACAAAAGTGTCATAGATCGTACTGATGCCCACAGACTTCTGCCTTTTGATTAAATATGTAATGCAAATAAAAATTGCAAAGATTTAGCGTATTTAACACATTTTTCGTACGTTTTGCTGGTTTATGCGCCATTTGTGTACATCCCAGATACGTCTAATTACCGATGGCTACCACATAAAAAACGAAGAGTACAACGGCCCTTAATGAAAAATTGTAACCAATTGATATACAAACGCTTTTTAAATAAGTTTTAAAATTAAAATTCTTTGAAAATTTATAAACATTTTGTCTAATCATTTTTTAAAACACATTTATACACTGTAATTGAAAGAATATAGTTTTATTATACTATGATATTTCAACAGAACAATGAATGCATGCTTCTGAGCAGATGCTTATACGACTCGTTCGATAAAGTGACTAAAGCCCTCAAAATCCAAAAAAATTCCCTGAAAATGTCACACTGAGAAGCCTCCTTTACAGGTAACTGGTGTTAATTGGGAAAGGTACACGTGCAATTTGTAATAATTACCATGGGAAAATGTGTTGCTTGTTTCCGATACGACTTTCCAAGCTATATTTTACCCACCTGTTTTAGGATAAGCATTTTCCAAATTGCAGTCATAGGTTTAGGGAAAAATATCGAAAATAAAATAGCTTATAAGATTATTTCGTTTTTTATTTTGTTGAAGGAAATTATTGCAACCCAGAAAGGTGCAGTGATGTAGAGAGATGTCCTGTTTACTTCTTTTTTTTTTAAATTAGTGTTGGCATTTGCATTTTTATTATGTTTTTTTAGCAGTTTAATTTATTGAGGATAAACTATCAAAGATTTGATTAACTATTCAGTATACTTATTTCACACATTTTCAAAAATACATGTATTAAACATAACAATAAAAAAAGAATCGACTGTCACAAAACTGTTCATTAAAATAAATGTTTCTTTGTCATTGATACACAATTTGATTGATTTATAATGAAGTTCTATTAGAACTAGAAGAAGAAAATTACATCATTGTGACACATAATATATTATTTAAAATTTTAAAATTCACTATTAAAATGTATTTAAACATATTTAACTTAAATTTGTTTTAAGTAACTGCCAAAATACTATTTTTACTACGTGTCTATCATTGCAAAACTCATTTCACCACTATCAGCGTAGTATATTTGCAATCTCCGGCACCAAATTCATATCCGCTCCGGAAATTTTCACAAATTCTTGTATGTTTTGGGGCTGTATAACTAAAGACGGAGTTGGTACGCTAGTACCTATTAATGGAAATTTAAACTCAACGAAATACATTGATCTGCTAGATACCAATTTATGGCCTGTAGTTGCAAAAGTTTTTGGTGCAAGGCCATTTATTTTCCAAGATGACAATGCCCCACCCCACGTCTCTCACGTTTAAAAATCCAGCTTTCGAGAAAGGTTGATGAAATTGATAGTCGTCAAGATTTAATAGACACTTTTACACATCTCTGGACAGGACTTTCAAGAACATATATTTCTAGTTTATTTTCTTCAATTCCAAAAAGAATTAGGAATGTTATCATCCAAAAAGGATTTATAACTAAATACTAGCTTTTGAAGTGAGTCTCTTTTTTTATTTATCTGCTTTAACACACTTTTTATTCATCTTAAAAAAAAATATGATAAATGATCGGCCATCTTTGTTGCATTAATTTTGGCCACTCACTGTACGCCATAACATACTAAGTAAATGTGTCACACTACACCTTCAATAAACAATTAATTGGCACCTATACATAGGTGAAACCCCGGTTAAATTAACGGGGTATTAAAATATGTATCATATATACAAACTTTGCAAACTTTTGTCGAATAAAAGTGTGCAGTTATAAACTTTAAAATTTATACACAATAAGTGTTAACAATGACCTGTGGTTAATACGTTTTTAATAAATTGTAAGAAATTTTTTTTCCCACTTTGTGCCCCAAGGAAATTAATTAACTGTTTAGCAGATGAAAGATACTAAATACACCTGACTGCCAGTTAGATAAAGGTGGCTTTTATTGTGGTGTCAACAAATATACATGCAATATAAATGACATAAATCTATATAATTACTTGTACATGTACATGTAATTATTATATGTCTCTGATTTGTGTGAGCATGGCTTTCAATACATATACCTATAATTAAAAAATGCAGGGAATTTTTTAGCGCTCGCCACTTTCGTCATTGACAAAATCGTTTGAAAATTGACGATAGATTTCTAAATCAATTTCGTCACCTGAATTCCAACAAGTACTAAATTTTTCGTTACAAATTCATTCTACCAAGTGTAAAACGACATATTTATTACCCCAAAGCCAATTAAAAGGAAATTTAATTATTTCACCTCGATAATTTTAAACAGCAGGTGTCAATCGAATCGCCGAATCGATGTTTTTACAGGTAATCCGATTAGCATGATTTTATGGTTCTCCTGGTCAATATACGAAAACAAAAGTGTCATAGATCGTACTGATGCCCACAGACTTCTGCCTTTTGATTAAATATGTAATGCAAATAAAAATTGCAAAGATTTAGCGTATTTAACACATTTTTCGTACGTTTTGCTGGTTTATGCGCCATTTGTGTACATCCCAGATACGTCTAATTACCGATGGCTACCACATAAAAAACGAAGAGTACAACGGCCCTTAATGAAAAATTGTAACCAATTGATATACAAACGCTTTTTAAATAAGTTTTAAAATTAAAATTCTTTGAAAATTTATAAACATTTTGTCTAATCATTTTTTAAAACACATTTATACACTGCAATTGAAAGAATATAGTTTTATTATACTATGATATTTCAACAGAACAATGAATGCATGCTTCTGAGCAGATGCTTATACGACTCGTTCGATAAAGTGACTAAAGCCCTCAAAATCCAAAAAAATTCCCTGAAAATGTCACACTGAGAAGCCTCCTTTACAGGTAACTGGTGTTAATTGGGAAAGGTACACGTGCAATTTGTAATAATTACCATGGGAAAATGTGTTGCTTGTTTCCGATACGACTTTCCAAGCTATATTTTACCCACCTGTTTTAGGATAAGCATTTTCCAAATTGCAGTCATAGGTTTAGGGAAAAATATCGAAAATAAAATAGCTTATAAGATTATTTCGTTTTTTATTTTGTTGAAGGAAATTATTGCAACCCAGAAAGGTGCAGTGATGTAGAGAGATGTATTAACACGTGATATTTCAAGTCTATGAAGGAATGCTCCTCCCATCGTGAAGTTTTTCCCCCCACACCTATTGATTGGATTGTAAAATATGTGTTGCATTTGATACACAGGGCCACCCACCTGTCAATTAAGTCAATCACATCAGGCGTTCAAAAGAATGACAATTGACACTGAATACTTGCATTATGCAAGTTTGATTGTTGTTGAATTTCCAGAAAATAAAATTATTTGTCAAATGAACAATTGTGTGAACCCAAAAATAAAACTGGAACGTCACAATAGCGACGACAAATATATGTTGCAAAACATTGTTTTATGGTTTCAAATGCATTGGAAATAAGTATTTTCTCAATGAAAGTTAGTGGTAAGCATATACTGCATGTGCGAGTCATACAAGGGAGGTAACACCACTTAATTCGCAATCGGCAAATTAACCTTATTAGAAGAAGTTACTATATAGCCATAGGCAACAGGTGAGTTTGAAAACAACATGGATGTCACTGGTAGGCTTGTTTAATCAAGCTATAAAACAGCTGGGGATATACCTCTAATTAGCATCACGTAAATAGAGTAATGCACATTGGTTAATTAATTAACAATCATGTTTACTCAGCAGGTAGTTCTATAACATAAAACCTCCCATTTCACGTTTATATTTATCATTTTTATCTGACTTTTACATTTTTTTTTATTATTTGCAGGGCTCACGCTGGGTCAAAATTATAGGGAGAAGTCACTTCTCTTTTGGGTGGCTGACAGGGAGAAGTGAGGATAGAACAGGGAGAAGTGGGTGGAAAACAGGGAGAAGTTGCAGTATATGTCTCGAAAGCGTCCTGTTTACTTCTTTTTTTTTTAAATTAGTGTTGGCATTTGCATTTTTATTATGTTTTTTTAGCAGTTTAATTTATTGAGGATAAACTATCAAAGATTTGATTAACTATTCAGTATACTTATTTCACACATTTTCAAAAATACATGTATTAAACATAACAATAAAAAAAGAATCGACTGTCACAAAACTGTTCATTAAAATAAATGTTTCTTTGTCATTGATACACAATTTGATTGATTTATAATGAAGTTCTATTAGAACTAGAAGAAGAAAATTACATCATTGTGACACATAATATATTATTTAAAATTTTAAAATTCACTATTAAAATGTATTTAAACATATTTAACTTAAATTTGTTTTAAGTAACTGCCAAAATACTATTTTTACTACGTGTCTATCATTGCAAAACTCATTTCACCACTATCAGCGTAGTATATTTGCAATCTCCGGCACCAAATTCATATCCGCTCCGGAAATTTTCACAAATTCTTGTGCTCTGAACTGGTTTTCGGTTATATTGTAAACCTACGCTTTATATACCAAATAAAAGTTAAAAGGGTACCAGTTCAACTTTGGCGCGTAAACATAATAAACATGACGCGGTATCAAAAATATGAAGATTTCTTACCAAAATGGGAATAAAATTTGAAAGGCGACATTAGGCGATTCTACAAAATGAAAGGGCGACTTCACTTCGCTTTTGAAGATGATCGACGGCGAAGTGGGACCACGATAAGGCGACTTCTTCGCCCGAGTCGCCCTCCAACGCGAGCCCTGTTTTGAAATGTGAGGTTTTATCTGTCAGTTGATTTTTCTCGGAGCAAAATAAAGCTTCAAACAGGACTTAAAAAATCCATGATATACTAAGGTAAGACAATTTTTAGAAAATTTAGATATTTTTCTTTAAGTTTAGCGCAGTTTGCATGGTTGTACAAACTTTTTTCATATCAAACTTAACTGAAACATTCCGCACCATTTTCTTGCGGAATTTGCGCACGGGAAAATGCGTTTAAAGATGAAACCTCACATTTGACTAAAAACATAAAATATCAATATCCGATAAAAATGTTGAAAATAAACATGAAATGAGAGGTTTTATTAATGGAACTACTCAACAGGCGGTTTTAATAGCGAGCATCGCAGATGCGAGCTATAGGGTTACATGCGTGTGTGTAAAAAAAGTCACGTGATCCATATGAACAAATCCATTTCAGATGGTAGCTGAGCAATCCGAAGAAAATATAGTAGACAAACGAAAAAAATTATAATATAAAAGTAGGCAAAAATAATTTTGATATCGATAAAATTGAAGTACTTATTTTTTAAATTACTACAAAAATGCCAGACAATTTTTTTTCAATCTGAAACGCTGTATTTGAAATTGAGTTTTGTGACGTCACCAACACATTAAAGACGTCACGTCATCAATGGAATGTAGAGGCACTGTTAGGGGGCTCTGAAGAAACGACATGAACAATGTGCGATGCTCGCATTTAGGCTGCGCCTCCATTCATATTAACCTTCCTCACTCTGATATTGGCACCTGTCATTTAACTGAAGCGTGAAAATTTATCAAAGATAATTGCCCATTTCAAAAGGTTTCAACAGGACAAACTGAGGCTACAGCCGCAGTTTTTAGTACCGGAAGTGGACACTAGGTGGCGTTTTTAAAATTGGAAAGTCGTCAATTTTATTTTTAATTTTGGAGTGGGGTATCGCCCAGCCGCGTACGATGGGACCGTGGTCGTGGATGGGACACGGTAACAAAAATGTGGTTTTAAGACAAATTGTTTACAATTAGGCATATCATAATATTATTCTTTTAGAGTTCTGTGGTATTTTGTGGTAAAAAGTCGCAACCCCCCCCCCCCCCCCCAAAACACACACACAAAACCCCTTTATATGCTTCGTTTTTAATAAGGCTGCGCTTTGGCCATATCTATAGAATGCGGACTATCGTCGTACTTTATGAATTGTCAGTAGCGCGATTATCTCTTGCCTAAAAAGCTATAAAATTAGAACTTACGCAGGGAAGCATCTTTCTCATCCGTCCAAGACCTCGTGTAAAATTTAACAGCAAGCCGTGTTCGGAAAATCCTGTCAAAAATTCGGAAATTTCAGGCACACTATGTTATTGTCAAAATTTGTAAATTAATCTGTTAAGAATATTCTAGATTTTAAATAATTCAATATGATTGCATGGTACATTCAATGAAAATATTTTAGTATTAATTTTTCGATCTTTTTTCATAACAAAATATAAAATATCTTTTATTTCCAAATCAGGAGCCCACCGAAAGCAATGAGAGTTGTACAAAAAGAGGAAAAGAATAATTGATAGATACACATAATTATACATAAGACAACATGATGAGACAATTTACTGGATTATTAATGTTCATATTAATATCATATTGAAAATCTAAACATAATTGTAAATTTTTAGTTTACAATATCTTTATCTAATATAAATCGGGCAGTTGCCAGATTAATTAATTTATTTATTTATTTATTTATTTATTTATTGGTTCAAACACAATTACAATAATTGGTTAAGGCCTGTAGTACAATAACTATAATACATACGAATTATGTTTACAAAATTACAAGACTAGTATAGAAATGTATAGAGTAAAATACTTTGTATTTTGGAAACTACATGGTAGAACTATTGTGTTTATACATAATCAAAAGGCAAATAGTTTATACACTGAAAACATTCTTTGATAAATAAGTGTCTAATAACTCATACCCCAGACACACTTGAATTTCTTATTTCAAATAGTTTTTGAAGAAATGAAGACAGTAAATTTAACACATTTTGGTTTTTTGTGTTCATTATTGATTTAAAGAAATTCTCTTCACGAAGTTTATCACAGTTTATATTCCAGAAATATGACAATTTGTTGAGAAATATTTTTCTTTCATTTGAGTATTTTGAACATTGCCAAAATAAATGTTTTTCGTCTTCAATTGTGGCATCATTGCACATTTTACAAAGTCTGACTTCTCTGGTAATATTGCAATGTCTGCCTCTTTCTATTTCAAGGTTATGTGCACTTAGCCTAAATTTACTAAAAACAGATCTGTTTATGTAATTTTCTAAATGATCAACATAATATGCACGTTCTGGTGATAAGCAAAATGATTTGAAAAAGAGAAGTTTTTCAGAAGAATGAATACTAGCATTTTGTTCCTGCAGAAAGATATCATTGATGCGTTGCTTCAGTTGGGGAAATAAAGGTTTGAAATCAGTATTGAAGGACATTAAATAAGAAAATCCTAACTTTTGGAAACATTTCTTCATATTTTTAGTCCAAGCATTGGACTCCAGTGTATTGAAAAATAATTCATTCACCAATGAATTTCTAGATGAGATAATGTGGTTAAGAAATTTGATAGAGTACATGATTATTTTTGAGCCAATAGGTAGCCTATTAAGTTCAGAGAGGCAAGTGCTGTTAGTAGTTTTACAGTTAACACCTAAAATTTCTTTTATAAACTTAATATGAAATTTTTCATACATAAATGAGCTTGCCTTAGGGAAATTGGTAGCAGATTCAATGCCCCAAAGTTCACTTCCGTATAATAAAATCGGCAAGACCATAGAGTCAAACACTTTTTCCAAGGTTTTGCAGGAATTATTCAATCCTAAAGTTTTTTTAATCTTAAATAGAGCTTTTCTTGCTTTATCCTGTAGTACATTGGAAGCTAAATTGAAATTACCATTATATTTTAGAACTATCCCAAGATAACAATATTTATCAATAGTTTCGATATATGAGCCATTTATCTTGAAAGAGTCCAAAAAAGTCTTTCCATTTGAATTAAAGATCATGGCTTTTGATTTAGATAAGTTTATTTCTAACTTCCAGTCCGAACAGAACTTTGCAAGTAGGTCAAGACTATTTTGTAACCCGATGGGGCTACTGGATAGAAGCACCAAGTCATCAGCATATAATAAACAATGCAACTTAGAATTACCAATAGAAATGGGATCTGTGCTATGGTTGTCAAGTATGTCTATTATTTGATTTATAAAAATATTAAACAATAGGGGACTTAACACATCTCCCTGCTTTACTCCTCTTTCAGATATAAACGGGTCACTGAGACCTTCAGTGAATTTAATTCTGTTAGAGGTTCTGCAGTACATAGAATAGATAATGTTGTAAATTTTCATTAATTAAATATTTAATTTTAAATATAAAAGCAAGTATAAAGCAAGGCCAAGAGCTTGACGTATCTGACATAGGTGGCGTTTCATTCTAAGAAACAAAAGCAACAATGAAGTACCCTTATTACTATATTTGTATAGTGTGTGTGGTTTTAAGCCAAAAACTCCGACATCCAATTATCTGGCGCATCGGCCAAAAATAGTGTAAAATATACACGTTTACTATTAAATGGAAATTTTCTATTCTGAATAAGGTTTCTTCTTTTTTCGCAACCAATTCTGCATTACGTTTTGTTGACAGGGTCGTAACTAGGGTCAGAAAATAGAGGAGGCAGGGGCTTGGAGGGTCCAGGAAGGCTGCCCCCCCCCCCCCGGGAAGAAAATTAAGCAAAAATCAACGTAGAATTACACATCCCCCCTTATTTTAACAACGTTGAATTAAAACAATAAGTTTTGGAGTATTTCCTTATTTTGTAGCAGATTCTTTGTGTAATTTATTGGTTTTTAAAAGTAAATACACACTTTATTTCTTTGTTGTTGTAAACCTAGAGGAGGCAGTTGCCTCCGTTGCCTCAATGGTAGTTACGGCCCTGGTTGGTTTAAACTGGCACAAAATACGATATAAAGTTTATTATATATGAATAGAATTTTGCGTGTTTTTGATTTGTCTAAAAACAACAAAAACCAAAATACCCACGGGACACATGCATTTTTTATTACCTTCTTCATATGGTGCTACGTTGTAATTTAAAATTTTCGGTGACAGGTGCGGATTCGTGGGGGTGGGGCGCACCCGGCCCGCACCCCTCCTGACTGGAAATCCCGTATCCGCGACTGCGCTATTGACCTGGTTTTGACCAGTTCAAGCCTGTTTTTCATGACTGTTCAAACATAACTATAAATTGCAACTTTAATAGTGGTCATTGCAGTTTGCCGATGCCAGTGCAATGTGGCACAGAGGCCATAACCTTAAAATACTTAGAAATAAAATGCAACGAACTTTGGACAATGTAAGTAAATGGGCCATTAAATGGGGCTTCAAGATTTCCAAAACTAAAACAATAGGTGTTATTTTTGGAAATAGGAAAGTAACATCAACCAACCTCACATTAGGCAACCAACCCATAAAATTTGAAAATCATGTTAAATTTCTAGGATTGATATTTGACCGTAAATTAACATGGAAAAACATTTTGACTACATAGAGGAGAGATCTAAACCTATACTCAACCTTATGAGATACGTTCAGGCTAATAATTTTGGAATGGGCACTGAAACGCTGATAATGTTGTATAAATCTCTAATCAGGTCCATACTACACTACGGATGCCAGGTTTTTAACTCCGCCTCTAATAGTCTTAAACTTAAACTAGATAAAATACAGTATAAGGGTCTCCGAATAGCTTTAGGCGCTTTAACGTCCACGCCAGTGGAAAATCTATTAGTTGAAGCGGGGCCTCGGTGGCCGAGTGGTCAAGGTAGTTCGTCTACTTTGATCACGTGGTCTGTCAACACTGAGATTGCGGGTTCGATTCTCACTGCAGGCAGGGTGTACTCGACTCCAATCTTAATTGACAAGGATTGCCAGTTTCCTACCGAAGGTGGGGGTTTTCTCCGGGTACTCCGGCTTCCTCCCCCAATAAAAACTGGACGCCATGATATAGCTGAAAAATTGCTGAAAGTGGCGTTAAACACCATCAAACAAACAAACATTAGTTGAAGCAGGAGAAAAACCGCTGCAACTTAGGCGCGATGAATTTTCGTTAAAATATTACGCTAGGTGCTCGCAAAATCCCAAAAATCCAGCAAAAGAAACCCTCGAGGATTGTGTCGAATATAGAGCAAAATCACAAAAATGGAAAAATGACACAATCCCTTTTGGCTACAGAGTAAGGAAAGAATTAAAACTAAATAAATTAGATAAAATTCAAATAGTAAAACACAGTCCTCCGACTTTTCCACCATGGATTATAAAACCGGCAAATACATCGTGTGAATTAAAAAATAAAATAGATAAAAGAGATGACCCTAATATAATAAAAACAATAACCCTCGAACCTATAGATAGCAAATATAAAAACTTATATTTAAAACTTATATATAAAACTTTATACCGATGGTTCAAAGGACCCACTCACCGGTAAAACCGCTTGCGCGTTTACCATACCAAAAGCAAAATATGTATTCCATTAACGTTGCACCGAAAATATCTCGGTATACACCACCGAAATGATAGCAATTTTTAAAGCATTAAAATGGATAGTGACTATCCGTATCAAAAGGTAGTTATACTTACAGATTCACTGATTGCCATCCAATCTATTGATAATAACCAATCGAGTAGACCGGCTATTTTAGAGGCTATTCAAATGCTAGCATTTAAAATAAGAAATAAACAAATCGAATTAATAATAGAGTGGATACCAGCTCACGTAGGTATCCTAGGTAATGAACTATCGGATAAACTTGCAAAAGCAGCTTTAAAACAAGAAAACGTAAATATAAACGATATGCCAAGAGCATCGTCTCGGGGAGGTGCCTACTTCCGATTAAAAAATAGTCAAATCCTCGGTAGAGTAAGCCAAGAGCTTCGTCTCGGGCTGTTACTGAGGGACATAGGAAATTCGTAAAAACCCAATCCCTAAAACATGTAACAACCCTACTCCTCAGTAAGGCTAGCCAAGAGCCTCGTCTCGGGCACCCTATGAGGAACACGCGTAACAACGGAAATAATAATCATGAAAAAGTCAAAATTGACCATAAGCAGATATGCCAAGAGCATCGTCTCGGGCAGGTGCCTACTTCCGATTACAAACTAAAGTCAAATCCTCGGTAGAGTAAGCCAAGAGCTTCGTCTCGGGCTGTTACTGGGGGACATAGGAAATTCATAAAAACCCAATCCCTAAAACATGTAACAACCCTACTCCTCAGTAAGGTAAGCCAAGAGCTCGTCTCGGGCACCCTATGAGGAACATGCGCAATAACGGCAAAAATAAATATTAAAAAAAAAAATTATTAAACCGAAGGAGGGTATGCCAAGAACATCGTCTCGGGCGGTTCCCTACTTCGGAATGCAAATAAAAGTCATCGGTAGAGTAAGCCAAGAGCCTCGTCTCGGGCACCTACTGATGTTTACGTTTACGCGTAATAACGACAACAATAATAATAATAATAATAATAATAATAATAATAATACAAAGTAGGGCATGCCAAGAGCTACGTCTCGGGCAGGTCCCTACGTCTGAGCAATAATCCCTGTAAATAATGTTTATAGCAAATTGTATATATTTAAACAAAAAGACAAAAAAAGACAAAAAAAGACAAAAACCAAAAAAAAAAAAAAAAAAAAAAAAAAAATTAAAAATAAAATAGAATAGGATACTCTAAAAAAAAATAGAAAAAAACATGTATATCATTCTTACATGTATCTTATAATTTACAAAAATATTGTAATATTGTACATATAAAAATACATAGTTAGTGAAAAACTAACAACAAATGTAATACAATTCCACATTGAAATGTATATAACTGAGTTACTTTTTCATCTTTAAATTCAAACTAATCATGTTAGGCCATAGTAATGTATATATACATGTAAATATAATTTTTTTTTCGTCAGTCAGACGAGACGTAAAACTGGTGTCTCGTGTACAGTATTCCATCAACTGGCACGTTAAAGACCCCATTGGCAGTATTCGATAAGAGTAGGCGCACGCGCCGCTGCCATGGCACGCCCGGTACTTGCTGCTAGCGTCTTGGTTCTCTAGCTGGATGCATTTCTGACTTCTTTTATCATTTCAGTTATAGTAATTATGGTCTATAAAACCCCAAAAATACAAATAAATAGGCAACACAATTTTTTTTTAATAAAAGCCATTAGGCAATAAGTCCGTGCGAGACCGTTTTACGGTAGTCAAGGACGTTAAAAAACCCCATAAGTAAGTAAGTGGTCATTGAATGATCTGTAGTTATAAAATATACTGTTAAACATGTAAGAATAAAATTAATTATTTATTTATACTCTTTTCAATATTTGAAATGTGACGAAACTGGAATGTCAGGATTGTCAGCAAATCAATATCAAAATGCAGTATTAACAGGAAACATAAAGGGTAACCAGCATGACCAGCGTTACAACAATTACAAACATCCTTTGTTTCTGATGAAGGAACATGGTGATTTAATTCATGTAATAAAACAATTACTGACTTTAATGTACAGTCTCTATCAGGATTTCTCATTCCTTAAAAATGTATAGCCACTCGGTGAATATTACATTTTTTTCTGGCTGCCGCAACCTATATCAAAGTCATTAATTGTATAATAGTACTATTAGTATAGACTGTCCCTGGTTTAGATCACTTTTAGCATTTTTTTCAGCTAAATAATAATAATAATAATTTTATTTACACAAGCACATTTATAATAATGGCACAGGCCCAATAAACATTATATAATAACAACAGTTGTGAAAAAATCTCATTATATTATTCATAATGACAACAGTTATGAAAATCTTAAGTTAAATTGCATGTTTTAGTACATCTAGTTTTCATTTGGGGTGGACATAGGACTATTCGGTGATAACTTACTACCATTCGTCTGGAAAACTGGCATTTCCAGATTTGTAAGGCATTTCTACAGTTATGTTTCGAATCCATTTGTGTACGTAACTGTGACGCGAATGGCGTCATAAAAAGCTGTCTCGTCTGTCGAAGCTAATTGGTTCTTATATAGTTTCTGGAATGTAAAAGACAGGTTGATCTTCCACGAGTGATAGAAGTTTAATGCCTTTTCTCGAGACGAGCGAAACTTGCGAAAAGACATGCAAAAATGTATTTGACTTGCATTAGACACACCTTTAATGCGTATAAAATAACAGACTGATATGTTCTGCCTTACAACGCAATGAAATGCATGCAGCATACAAAATCATACTGACAAGTGGTGAGTTTTACACAACATCATTCTGACCTGGTGTGCTGTATAAAGCAATGAATCGATTGTACTTGAATTACATATTCTTGTAGTGCGTAAAACACAAGGATTGCATTATCCAAACACCATAGTGACATGTGGTGCGTTCAACACAATGTACGTTTTGTGTTTACATCAGACAACCCTGTACAACGCAATGTATGGATTATACTTGCATTAGATATAAATGTGGTGCGAATGAAACGATGTTTGCTTTACACAATCATCTTACTGTCATATGGTGCGTTTTACTCAGTGCACATTTTGTACTTACATCGGACTGACCTGTTGTGTTTTTTAACGCAAGATGTCTTCGACTTGCATTAAACATGCCAGTGATGGGTATGCCTGATTTTTTAAAAACATCATACTGCCATGTGGTGCGTTTTTCACAGTGTACGTTTTGTACTAACATCTGAATGACCTGTTGTGCTATGCTACTCAATGTATGGATTGTACTTGCCTTGGATATACTTGTGGTTCGTATAAAGCAATGTCTGCTTTATAAAAACATTATACTGACACGTGGGGCGATTCCACAATGTACGTATGTACTTATATCAGACTGACCTGTTGTGCTGTACTACTCAATGTATGAATTGCACTTGCAGTAGATATAATTGTGCTGCGTATAACACAATGTCTGCCTTATACAAACATCATACTGACATGTGGTGCTTTTCGCACAATATACGTTTTATAATAAAATCAGACTAACCTGTGCGTACTATTCAACGCAATGTATGAATTCTACTTGCATAAGATGTACTTGTGGTGCTTAAAACGCAATATCTGCTTTATACGAACATTATACTGACATGATGTGCGTTTGCACAATGTACGTTTTGTTTGTTTGAATGATGTTTAACGCCATTGTCAGAAATTTGTCAACTATGTCGTGGCGTTCAGATTTTATTGGGAGGAAACCGGAGTACTCGGAGAAAACAGCCGACCTTCGGTAGGAAAACTGGCAATCCTTGTCAATTAAGATTGGAGTCAAGTACACCCAGCCCGCAGTGAGACACGAACCCGCAACCTTAGTGCATGTACATTTAACGCATTTTTCAGCAATGTTTCAGCCATATCATGGCGTCTAGTTTTTATTGGGGATGAAACCGAAGTACCTGGAGAAAATGCCTGACCTTCGGTAGGAAAACTGGCAATCCTGTCAATTAAGATTGGAGTCGAGTACACACTGACCGCAATGAGACTCGAACCCGCAACCTCAGGGCATGTATGCTTTGTTCTTGCATCATACTGACCTATTGTGCTCTACAACGCAATGTATAGATTTTACTTGCCTCAAAGATAAAAAGAGTACGTATAACACAAATTGTGCTATGTACAAACATTATAACGATATATGGTGCGTTTAGCAACAATGTACGTTTTGGACTAATATCAAACTGACCTGTTGTGCTGTAAACCGCAATGTATGAATTGTACTTGTATAAAACATAATTGTGGTGCCTATGACACACTGTTTTCTTTATACAAACATCATACTTACATGTGGTGCGTTTTACCAAATTAACGTTTTGTATTTACATTAGACTGACTTTTCGTGCTGTTTAACGGAATGTCTGTCTTCGACTTACAAGTATGAAATATACCTGTGCTGCGTATAACACAATGTCTGCTTTATACAAATATCATATTGACATGTTGTGCTGACATGTGATGTTTTTTACACATTGTACGTTTTGTACTTACATCAGACTGACGTGGTGTGCTGTAAAACTCAATATATGGATTGTACTTGCATTAGATATACTTGTCGTTCATAAGATGTACATCTGGTTCATATAACGCAAAATCTGCTCTAAAAAAACACCACACTGACATGTGGTGCGTTTTGTACAATGCATGGATTGTGCTTGCAGTAGATACACTTGTGTTGCGTAAAACTCAATATCTGCTATATACAAGCATTATCCCGCAGTGAGACACGAACCCGCAACCTCAGTGCATGTACGTTTTGTACTTCAATCATACTGACATGTTGTGCTATAGAACGCAATGTATAGATTTTACTTGTATCAAATATAATCGCTGGGACCATACTGGGAGTGTTCTCAGTGTTCGACCCACAGAGCAGCCCAGCGCGTCCCCGGTTGGCAAATTGGGGAGACCCTTTCGTTGTGGGGTGGGGTTTTTAGGTCATAATACGGAAAGCCTGACCGCGGACCGTAGTGGGTAACGTGTTTGGAGAGTGCCACGCTCCTTGCACGACAAAGACTTTTTTGTAGACTTCGAAAAAGAGTATGCTCATTGTAGCCGCTACAAAGGCTAAGTTCTTCATCTCTACCCAAAACTCCATACTTTTCCAGTGGCAGTCAAAATTGTATTTCCCGTGACCCATCCCACCCCACTTTCAGTTGGTTTATTGTTTGCTAACTTGTTCCCGTCCTGAATAGCCGAAATAGTGCTCGATAAACGTAAAGTATACATCCAATCAATCAATCAATCAATCAATCAATCAATCAATCAATCAAATATAACCGTGGTGGGTATAACAAAATGTGTGCTTTCTACAGACATCATAACGACATCTGGTGCGTTTAACAGCAATGTATGTTTTGAATAATATCGAGATGACCTATTGTCCTGTACAACGCAACTTATTGATTGTACTTGCATAAGATATACTTCTGGTTCATATAACGCAATGTTTGCTCTATACAGACATCATATAAACATGCGGTGCGTTTTACCAAATGTACGTTTTGTATTTACATTAGACTGACTTGTTCTGCTGTTTAATCCAATGTCTGTCTACGACTTGCATTAAATATACATGTGGTGCTATAACACAACAGCTGCTTTATACAAATATCATACTGACATGTGATGCAGTTTACACATTGTACGTTTTGTACTTACTTCAGACTGATCTGTGGTGCTGTAAAACTATATATATATAGGTTGTACTTGCATTAGATATACTTGTCGTTCACGTAACGCAATGTATGCTCTGTACAAACATTATAGTGACATGTGGTGAGTTTTATACAATTCATGGATTGTACTTGCAGTAGATATACTTGTGTTGCGTAAAACTCAATATCTGCTTTATACAAGCATTATACTGACGTTGCACAATATATGTTTTGTTTAATTTGTTTGAATGGTGTTTAACGCCATTGTAAGGAATTTGTCAACTATGTCATGGCGTTTAGATTTTATTGGGGAGGAAGCCGGAGTACATGGAGAAAACAGCCGACCTTCGGTAGGAAAACTGGCAATCCTTGTCAATTAAGATTAGAGTCGAGTACACCCTGCCCGCAGTGAGACACGAACCCGCAACCTCAGTGCGGGTACGTTTTGTACTTACATCAAACTGACATGTTGTGCTATACAACGCAATGAATAGATTTTACTTGCATCAAATATAATCGCTGGGACCATACTGGGAGGGTTCTCAGTGCTCGACCCACAGAGCAGCTCAGCGCGTCCCCGGTTGGCGAATTGGGCAGACCCTCTCGTTGTGGGGTGAGGTTGTTAGGTCATAATACGGAAAGCCTGACCGCGGACCGTAGTGGGTAAAGTGTTTGGAGACTGCAACGCTCCTTGGACGACAAAGACCTTTTTTGTAGAATTCGAAAAAGTGTAGGCTCATTGTAGCCGCTACAAAAGGCTACGTTCTACGTCTCTACCCAAAACTCCATACTTTTCCAGTGGCAGTCGAAATTGTATTTCCCGTGACCCATCCCACATTTTCAGTTGATTTATTGTTTTTTTAACTTGTTCCCGTCCTGAATAGCCTAAATACTGCTCGCTAGACCTAAAGCATACATCCAATCAATCAATCAATCAATCAATCAAATATAATCGTGGTGGGTATAACAAAATGTGTGTTTTATACAGACATCATACTGACATCTGGTACGTTTAACAATAATGTACGTTTTGAATAATATCGGGATGACCTGTTGTGCTGTAAAACGCAACGTATTGATTGTACTTGCATTAGATATACTTGTGGTTTATATAACGCAATGTTTGCTCTATACAGACATCATATTAACATGCGGTGCGTTGAACACAATGTATGGATTGTACTTGCATAACATATAATCGTCGGACCTATAACACAATGTCTGCTTTATACAAATATCGTATTAACATGCGATGCGTTTTACCAAATGCATGTTTTGTATTTACATTAGACTGGCTTGTTCTGCTCTTTAACGCAATGTCTGTCTACGACTTGCATTAAATATACATGTGGTGCTATATCACAATAGCTGCTTCATACAAATATCATACTGAAATGTGATGCGTTTTACACATTGTACGTTTTGTACTTACTTCAGACTGATCTGTGGTGCTGTAAAACTAAATATATAGATTGTACTTGCATAAGATATACTTGTCGTTCATATAACGCAATTTCTGCTCTATACAAACATCATACTGATATGTGGTGCGTTTTATACTATGCATGGATTGTGCTTGCAGTAGAAATACTTGTGTTGCGTAAAACTCAATATCTGTTTTAAACAAGCACTATACTGACATGTTGTGCTTTTGCACAATATACGTTTTGTTTATTTGTTTGAATGATGTTTAACGCCATTGTCAGGATTTTGTCAACTATGTCATGCCGTTCAGATTTTATTGGGGAGGAAGCCGGACTACCCGGAGAAAACAGTCGACCTTCGGTAGGAAAACAATCCTTGTCAATTAAGATTGGAGTCGAGTACACCCTGCCCGCGGTGAGACACGGACCCGCAACCTTAGTGCATGTACGTTTTGTACTTACATCATTCTGACCTGCTGTTCTATACAACGCAATGTATAGATTTTACTTGCATCAAATATAATCGTTAGGACCATACTGGGAGGGTTCTCAGTGCTCGACCCACAGAGCAGCCCAGCGCGTCCCCGGTTGGCGAATTGGGGAGACCCTGTCGTTGTGGGATGGGGTTGTTAGGTCATAATACGGAAAGCCTGACCGCGGACCGTAGTGGGTAACGTGTTTGTTGATTGCCACGCTCCTTGCACGACAAAGACTTTTTTTGTAGATTTCGAAAAAGAGTAGGCTCATTGTAGCCGCTACAAAAGTCTAAGTTCTCCGTCTCTACCCAAAACTCCATATTTTTACAGTGGCAGTCAAAATGTATATCCCGTGACACATCCCAACCCATTTTCAGTTGATTTATTGTTTGTTAACTTGTTCCCGTCCTGAATTGCCGAAATACTGCTCGCTGGACGAAAAGTATACATCCAATCAATCAATCAAATATAATCGTGGTGTGTATAACAAAATGTGTGCTTTCTACAAACACCATAACGATATCTGGTCCGTTTAACAACAATGTACGTTTTGAATAATATCGGGATGACCTGTTGTGCTGTACAACGCAATGTATTGATTTTACTTGCATTAGATATTCTTGTGGTTCATATTACGCAATGTTTGCTCTATACAGACATCATATTAACATGCTGTGCGGTTTTCACAATGTATGGATTGTACTTGCATAAAATATAATCGGCGGGCCTATAACACAATGTCTGCTTTATACAAACATCGTACTAACATGCGGTCCGTTTTACCTAATGCACGTTTGTATTTAAATTAGACTGGCTTGTTCTGCTGTTTAACGTAATGTCTGTCTACGACTTGCATTAAATATGCCTGTAGCGCTATAACACAATAGCTGCTTTATACAAATATCATACTGACATGTGATGCATTTTACACATTGTACGTTTTGTACTTACTTTAGACTGATCTGTGGTGCTGTAAAACTAAATACATAGATTGTACTTGCATTAGATTTACATGTGCTTCATATAACGCAATGCCTTCCCTATACACACATCATACTGACATGTGGTGAGGTTACACAATGCATGGGTTGTACTTGCATTAGATTTAGTCTTGTGGTTCATATAACACAATGTCTGCTCTATACAAACATCACAGTGACATTTGGTGCGTTTTATACAATGCATGGATTGTGCTTGCAGTAGATATACTTGTGTTGCGTAAAACTATATATCTGCTTTATACATGCATTTTACTGAAATGATGTGCGTTTGCACAATATACGTTTTGTTTATTTGTTTGAATGATGTTTAACGCCATTGTCAGGAATTTGTCAACATGTCATGGCGTTCAGATTTTATTTGGGAGGAAGCCGAGTACCCGGAGAAAACAGCCGACCTTTGGTAGAAAATCTGGCAATCCTTGTCAATTAAGATTGAAGTCGAGTACAACCTGTCCGCAGTGAGACACGAACCCGTAACCTCATTGCATGCACGTTTCGTACTTACATCATACTGGCTGTTGTGCTATAGAACGCAACGTGTAGATTTTACTTACATCAAATATAATCGCTGGGACCATACTGGAAGGGTTGTTAGTGCTCGACCCACAGAGCAGCCCAGCGCGTCCCCGGTTGGCGAATTGTAATTCAAATATCATACTGAAATCAACATACCCAAACCATAATGAGTTAACTCATCTGATTACCCTCTCGTTGTGGGATGGGGGGTTTGTTAGGTCTTAATACGGAAAGCCTGACCGCGGACCGTAGTGGGTAACGTGTATGGAGAGTGCCACGCTCCTTGCACGTCAAAGACCTTTTTTGTAGATTTCGAAAAAGTGTAGGCTCATTGTAGCCGCTACAAAAGGCCATGTTCTCCGTCTCTACCCTTTACTCTATACTTTTCTAGTGGCAGTCAAAAATGTATTTCCCGTGACCCATCCCACCCCATTTTCAGTTGATTAATTGTTTGTCTTCTTGTTCCCGTCCTGAATAACTGAAATACTGCTCTCTGGACGTAAAGTATACATCCAATCAATCAATAAATCAATCAATCAATCAATCAAATATAATCTTGGTGGGTATAACAAAATGTGTGCTTTATACAGACATCATACCGATATCTGGTGCGTTTAACAACAATGTACGTTTTAAATAATATTGGGATGACTTGTTGTGCTGTACAACGCAATGTTTTGATTGTACTTGTAATAAATATACTTCATTGCGTATAACACAAAGTCGTCTTTATAACACTATCATACTGACATGTGGCACGTTTTACACAATTGACGTTTTGTACTAATTTTAGATTGACCTGTTGTGCTGTACATCGCAATGTATGGATTGTACTAGCATTAGATAATCTTTTGCTGCGTTATCGCAATGTAGGCATTATACAAACATCATACTGGTATTTGGTTGGTTTTCACAATATACGTTTCGCATTTACATCAGACTGAGCTGTTGTTATGCTCAACGTAAAGTCTGTCTCCGACTTGCATTTAACATACCCGTGGTGCCGATAACACAAAGGCTGCTGTATTCAAATATCATACTGAAATGTTGTGCGTTTTACACAATGTACGACTTGAACTAACATCAGACTGAGCTGTACTACTCAATGTATAGATTCTGCTTGCATTACATATACTTGGTTTGCGTGTAACGCAATATCTGCTTGATACAAACATCATTCTGGCGTGTTTTGTGGTCTACACAATGTACGTTTTGGACTAACATCAGACTGAAATGTTGTACTGTACAACACAATGGCTGAATTGAACTTGCATTAGATATAATTGTGCTGCGTATAACACAATGTCTGCTTCATACAAACATCATACTGACATGTGGTGCGTTTCGCACAATGTACGTTTTATAATAAAATCAGACTGACCACTGCGTATTATTCAACGCAATGTATGGATTCTACTTGCATAAGATGTACTTGTGGTGCTTAAAACGCAATATCTGCTTTATACAAACATTATACTGACATGATGTGCGTTTGCACAATGTACGTTTTGTTTGTTTGAATGATGTTTAACGCCACTTTCAGCAATTTTTCAGTCATGTCATGGCGTCTAGTTTTTATTGGGGATGAAACCGAATTACCTGGAGAAAATACCTGATCTTCGGGAGGAAAACTGGCAATCCGTGTCACTTAAGATTGGAGTCGAGTACACCCTGACCGCAATGTGACTCGAACCCGCAACCTCAGGGCATGTATGCTTTGTTCTTACATCATACTGACCTATTGTGCTCTACAACGCAATGTATAGATTTTACTTGCATCAAACACAATTGTGGTACGTATAACACAATGTGTGCTTTGTACAAACATCGTACCGAAATCAGGTGCGTTTAACAACAATGTACATTTTGGACTAATATCAAACTGACCTGGTGTGCTGTAAAACGCAATGAATGAATTTTACTTGCATAAAACATAATTGTGGTGCCTATGACACACTGTTTTCTTTATACAAACATCATTATTACATGTGGTGCGTTTTACCAAATGTACGTTTTGTATTTACAATAGACTGACTTTTTGTGCTGTTTAACGGAATGTCTGTCTTCGACTTGCATGAAATATATCTGTGGTGCGTATAACACAATGTCTGCTTTATACAAATATCATATTGACATGTGATGTTTTTTACACATTGTACGTTTTGCACTCACTTTAGACTGACCTGTTGTAAAACTCAATAATGGATTGTAACTGCTCTATACAAACATCACACTGACATGTGGTGCGTTTTATACAATGCATGGATTTTGCTTGCAGTAGATACACTTTTGTTGCGTAAAACTCAATATCTTTATATAAGCATTATACTGACATGTTGTGCGTTTGCACAATATACGTTTTGTTTTTTTTGTTTAAATGATGTTTAACGCCATTGTCAGGAATTTATCAACTATGTCATGGCGTTCAGATTTTATTGGAAAGGAACCCAGAGTACCCGGAGGAAACAGTCGACCTTCGGTAGGAAAACTGGCAATCCTTGTCAATTAAGATTGGAGTCGAGTACACCCTGCACACAGTGAGACGCGAACCCGCAACCTCAGTGCATGTACGTTTTTTACTTACATCACGCTGACCTGTTGTTCTATACAACGCAATGTATAGATTTTATTTGCATCAAATATAATCGCTGGGACAATACTGGGAAGGGTCTCAGTGCTCGACCCACAGAGCAGCCCAGCGCGTTCCCGGGTTGCGAATTGTGGAAACACTCTCGTTGGGTGGGGGTTGTCAGGTCATAATGCGAAAGCCTGACCTCGGACCGTAGAGGGTAACGTGTTTGGAGAGTGCCACGCTCCTTGCACGACAAGACCCTTTTGTAGATTTTGCTTTTGTTCGCAGAAGAGTATGCTCATTTTAACCGCTACTAAAGGCCATGTTCTCCGTCTCTACCCAAAATTCCATACTTTTCCAGTGGCATTCAAAATTGTATTTCCGGTGACCCATCTTACCCCATTTTCAGTTGATTTATTGTTAGTTAACTTGTTACCGTCCTGAATAGCCGAAATACTGCTAGCTGGACGTAAAGTAAACATCCTATCAATCAATCAAATATAATCGTGGTGGGTATAACAAAATGTGTTTGATACAAACATCATACCGACATCTGGTGCGTTTTACAACAATGTACGTTTTGAATAATATCGGGATGACCTGTTGTGCTGTACAACGCAACATATTGATTGTACTTGCATTAGATATTCTTGTGGTTCATATAACGCAATTTTTGCTCTATACATACATCATACTAACATGCGCTGCGTTTTACACAATGTATGGATTGTACTTGCATAAAATATAATCGTCGGGCCTATAACACAATGTCTGCTTTATACAAACATCGTACTAACATGCGGTGCGTTTTACCAAAATGAACGTTTTGTATTTACATTAGACTAACTGTTCTGCTGTTTAACGCAATGTCTGTCTACAACTTGCATTAAATATACATGTGGTGCTATAACACAATAGCTGCTTTATACAAATTTCATACTGATATGTGATGCGTTTAACATTGTAAGTTTTGTACTTCCTTCAGACTGATCTGTGGTGCTGTAAAACTAAATATATAGATTGTACTTGCATTAGATATACATGTGCTTCATATAACGCAATGTCTTCCCTATACAAACATCATACTGACATGTGGTCCGTTTTACACAATGCATGGATTGTACTTGCATTTGATATACTTGTGGTTCATATAATACAATGTCTGCTCTATACAAAAATCACACTGATATGTGGTGCGTTTTATACAATGCATGGATTGTGCTTGCATTAGATATACTTGTGTTGCGTAAAACTCAATATCTGCTTTATACAAGCATTATACTGACATGTTGTGCGTTTGCACAATATACGTTTTGTTTATTTGTTTGAATCGTGTTTAACGACTTTGTCAATGATTCGTCATGGTGTTCAGATTTGTATGGGTGGAAACCGGAGTACCCGGCGAAAACAGTCGACCTTCGGTAGGAAAAATGGCAATCCTTGGCAATTAAGATTGGAGTCGAGTAAACGCTGCCCACAGTGAGACACGAACCCGCAACCTCAGTGCATGTACGTTTTGTACTTACATCATACTGACCTGTTGTGCTTTACAACGTAAGGCATAGATTTTACTTGCATTAAATATAATCTCGCTGGGACCATACTGGGAGGGTTCTTAGTGCTCGACCCAAAGAGCAGCCCAGCGCGTCCCCGGGTGGCAAGTAAGGGAGACCCTCTCCCTGGGGGATTGTTAGGTCATAATACGGAAAGCCTGACCACGGACCGAAGTGGGTAACGTGTTTGAAGAGTGCCACGCTACTTACACGAAAAAGACTTTTTTGTAGATTTTGAAAAAGAGTAGGCTCATTGTAGCCGCTACAAAAGGCTACGTTCTCCGTCTCTACCCAAAACTCCATACCTTTTCCAGTGGCAGTCAAAATTGTATTTCCTGTGACCCATCCCACCCCATTTTCAGTTGATTTATTGTTTGTTAACTTGTTCCCGTCCTGAATAGCCGAAATACTGCTCGCTGGACGTAAAGTATACATCCAATCAATCAATCAAATATAATCGTGGTGAGTATAACAAAATGTGTGATTCATACAGACATCATATCGACATCTGGTTCGTTTAACAACAATGTACGTTTTGAATAATATCGGGATGACCTGTCGTGCTGTACAACGCAATGTATTAATTGTACTTGCATTAGATATACTTGTAGTTCATATAACGCAATGTTTGCTTTATATAGACATTATATTAACATGCGGTGCGTTTTACACAATGTATGGATTGTACTTGCATAAAATATAATCGGCGGGCCTATAACACAATGTCTGCTTTATGCAAACATCGTAGTAACATGCGGTGCGTTTTACCAATTATACGTTTTGTATTTACATTAGACTGACTTGTTCTGCTTTTTAACACAATGTCTGTCTACGAATTACATTAAATATACCTGTGGTGCGTATAACACAATGTCTGCTTTAAACAAATATCATACTGACTTGTGATGCGTTTTACACATTGTACGTTTTGTACTTACCTCAGACTGACCTGTTGTGCTGTACTACTCATGTATGGGTTGTACTTGCATTAGATATATATGTGGTTCATATAGCGCAATGTCTGCTCTATACAAACATCATACTGACGTGTGGTGCGTTTTTCACAATGCACGACTTGTACTTGCATTATATATATACTTCGTATAACTCAGTGTATACCTTATACAAACATCATACTGACTATAGTACACCTTATATACCACAGATATGATGACAGAGTAACATAGGAGGCTATAGTAAACCTTTTATTCCAAAAGTAACGTTAGGGTTACATAAGAGGCTATAGTACACCTTATATACCAACGATATCATGGCAGGGTAGCATAGGATGCTATAGCTACAATAATGTAGCTCCTTATTTTTTTAATTTTTAAATTTTTTTTGGACGGAGCTACAAAGAGGTCCCATTACTCGTAATGGAGCAAAAACACTCTTGAGATTTATACATATTTTCCGCTTTTAAACTGCTATTTTTGTTCAATTTATATTTTTTCCTTTCTCCGCCGTTCAGTTAACATTTCTACAATGTCTAATTAAATTATTTTAACACTTTTTCGTAATCATGGCATTTTTGACAAAATTGAAATTGTGGAGTGTATAATTGTAGAATCATATCGGTAAAAATTTGATCCCAGCTAATGGAATAAAGCCGGAAAAAACTTGATCCGGATGAATTTTTACTAAATCGATTCAGAAATTACGCACTTCCGGAATTCAAATTTTGACAACAATGCCATGATTACGAATAAAGTGTAAAACTAACGAATTAGGTGTTGTAGAAATATCAGTTAAACTTCAAAGACATTAAAAAGTATGTAGCAATTTAGGGAAACAGTTAAATAGCGTATTATATGCATAAAACCCCCGGGTGTGAATCACTCCCGGCTTGCTCCATTACGAGTAATGGGACCTCTTTGTAGCTCCGTCCAAAAAAAATTAAAAAATTAAAAAAATAAGGAGCTACATTATTGTAGCTAAGGATGCTATTGTGCACCTTATATACCAAAAATTACATGGTGGGGGATATAGTACACCTTTGATGCAAAAGCTTTCATGGTGGTGTAACATAGGATGCTACAGAATGCCTTACTAGTATATACCAAAAGTGCCTGTTTACACCTTATATACAAAAGCCTTATTGCAAAACGGTACATGTACAAAATGGCATTAGTGACATCCACGCTGATGAAATGGTTCTGTTCTCTCTCGTATGTTCATCATTGAAGACTTCTTTGTTTTGATCACGTGCACGACAATGGAAGAAGAACTATGCAGAAACATTAATTTTCAAATCTGACAAAATTCTTATTCCAGTGAGTGTGCATTTAGTTTTCATATATTGATCTTCATATACTGACGATTAAACACATCTGTAAAATAAAAATCATATTTATTGTTTGGTTTTGTTTGAATGATGTTTGGTGCTTCTTTCGGCAATTTTCAATATTTTGGCGTCCATTTCAGGAAGCCAGAGTATCCAGTTAAAACCCTGACCTAACTTGTCAATTAAAAATTGGAGTCGAGTGCACCCTACCCGCAGTGAGACTGGAACCCATTACCTAGTATTGACAGACCAAGTGATAAATAAGTAGACTAACTACCTTAACCACTCGGCCACCAACTCATATTTTAATGTACATATATTCATTATATGTTAATATGATTTTTTAAAACATTAAAAATAAAGGGCAATACCAGACACAATGTATTAAAATAACTTTGACCTAGATTACTTCATGCATTAAGAATGCACGGTATTGATGTTTCAATATTTGTACATTGTGCATCATAAATATTCTGTCAATTTCTACAATAAACAATTCTTCCAACCTTTAATGAAAACTCATGAAAGTGTTTTTGAGATTAAATACCCCTTGTTTCTAAAACATAGTCCCGAACTCTATAACAATAAATCAGAAATTTACTAAAAAGTATATAGATCACGAGGCTAACATAATTCACAAACTATATGCAGTGTAATGATCATTTGTGATCGCATTCTCAAACTACAGTGTGACTTGTGGATAACGAATGGACGGACATTTGTATACCATATTGATAATACGCCCGCAATAAACGAGCATATAAAAACACAACGAAAATCTATGAACCATGCTATGACTTAATTCCAAATGAACAATGATTAAGTTATCCATATATCATTGAATTAAATTTTCATTTATCGTTCAATGAACGGAAATCATTCTAAAAATATCTTATTACAAGGAAGTAAAACCAAACACCAGTTCTATTTATAAATTATTCTTCCCAAAAATAAAGATAAGAAATAACTAGCTAAGATAAGAGAAAACAAAAGAAATGAAAAGCAGTTAAAATGAGATACAAATTAGGAAATGTCAATGTTAAACTACTACAGGAAGCAAGAAGTAACATGTAAAAGAGAAAACCTCTTTTTTACCAAGCAGCAGAAACTCTTTTAACACTAACTAACGATAATATAGCTCTTTTTTATCTGAACGATAAAAAGGAAATCTACTTTTATACCTGCAACGACCCCCCTTTTTTAATTTGCACATTTGGTCACAAACCTTTTTTGTTCCCGATGGTTTTTAAGTTGGGTATACAGCGTAATATAATGTTGTTACTGATTTATTAATTTATAGTTTTCGGTTGGTCCTATTTCTATATCATCTATAATTTGCAGATTTCTGTACACTGAATCATGGAGTCTAATATAATGTCCGTGTTCGCGAATACCGGGTAACAGGCTACACAGTCCAGTGACCCAGTCTCAACATACGTTTTAACAAATAATATATGTAAACTATACTCCATCAAAATTTTATACATGGAAGGTAATTATCTTAACATGCAACTCTACTTACGAAAAATGAATTCAATTTATTGTTTGACCTTTACTGGCTTAGTCACGTGATTCAAGATAATGAAAACGAATACTTATTGATACTGTTTATCGCCTCGGTGTAATTCTTGTGCAGACGCAACAATAAATGTCTGTGAAAATCAAGTTCACAAACGATACGTCTATAAGAGATCAAGATCAAAAGCAAGTCATCATCAAGCCTTCCTCCATCTTGTCCGTTGTTCTCGGATGTTTACGCTTACTTTCTTACAAACAAACAACGTAAACTGTCAATTATCATGATACAGCCAATCAGATTTAATTGTAATTTGATAGGTACCCTAAAGAGTTTATATTTTGTGTGAAAAATAAATATCTCAGATATCATTTTTCCTTAAAAATATTTTTGACCAAAAATTTACTGCAAAATTAGAAAAACTCATTCTACATTAAAAAAATTATTTCCCTTTAAAATATAAACCTAAAATAAGAAACATTTGTGCAAATGCCACAATTTCCACATATTGAATAAATTTTGAGTATTTCGAATATAAAGGGGAAATATTTTGAGCTCTCATATCTCGAAAACGACTGAACCAAAAGGGCTGAACCAAACACAGTTACGAAGATTACACCTGACCCTACTTTCAATTAACTTGGGTAAGGTCAGCGTTACTTCTAACCTGTTGAAATAGGCTTCCAAAAACACTTGGGAGAAACGATTTTTTCCCCCAAATTAATTTTTCTCCCAAGTACACAAAAATTATGTATGTGAATTCACCCAACTGAATAATCCGCGGATATATATATATATATATATATATATATATATATATATATATATATATATATATATATATATATATATATATATATATATATATATATAGTTCATCCCATATATAATTATATATATATAATTAACGTCAATACATTGATGGCTAAATCACAAAAATATTATAAGTAAAACATTCTTGCCAGTGTTTAATTGAAATACTATTTACGCATATCACGATTATTTTTAAAATGTACTAGTTAGTTTTTGTGAATGGATTTGCAGGGTTGCGCCATCTAACATTGAATTTAGCCTGTTTGAAGTGTTTGTTTTAGTAAAGGAAAAAAACAAACCAGAAGAAAATAATATATTTAGGCCATAATTAAAAATATGTTTGTTTGCACTAACGCGAGCGACCGGGAAAAAACCCGCCGACCCGGAAGTTTTTTATTAGCCCAAAAAACGAAAGTTTTTTTCCGGAATTTTCCCGTTGTCGTTTCCGTCATTGTTCCATCTTTACAATTATCGACATATTTCCGGTTTGTAAATTCTGCAAAATCATGGACAGATTCACTCTGTCTTCGTCTGTCAGGTTGAAATACAGCGAATCGAACAAAACGAAACCATTGATTCAAAATCGGCTGTACAGTTTTCCCGTCGAGGCAACCTGGTATGATGCAAAAAAAAAAAAAAAAAAGTTTACCTACCTACCTACCCAACCTGAAAACAATGGGTAGGGTAAGTCCAAACTGAAATATTTTTAAGTGTGGCCTTATTTATGAAATTAAACAATAACACGTATTTGCGCGATTGCAACATTCCAATTTGAACATTATTGCGATACACAAAAGTAGTTCCAAAAGTGGGCGTGGCTTAAACTCTTTTCATAGCCAGTGCCAGTGAAACACATACAAATTATAAGACCACGCATTTAAGCTGCTCTAATCGGACAATTGCAGGAAAAAGAGGCATTCTACTACCAAAGCAAGTGAAAATTATGAACATTTTATAATACAAAAGATAGGTTGCCAGATTAACCGTTTTCTTTCAATTTTATGGTTGGTTGTTGAAACTGTCGAAATAAGGAATCTGTTGTATATGATATATCTATATTGTTTCCATGCCTTTGAAATGTTGACATACAAGCTGTCCTGAAGGTAATACAAATATATTGCTATGTACGATAAAGAAAACTGAGACACTATCACATAAAAAAACAACAAAAGATGACCTTTAATCACATTAGTGTCGTCGTTATTAATACGCCATTTGCTTTCCTACTGTTATTTTTCTCTGGTGCAAAATTAAGCCATGGAAGCGATATATTCCATGTATTAAATGAATTAACAATTTGTAGATTATCACTAACCAGACCATGTATAACTATTTAATCTTAAAATATTAAGTATAAATATACAAAATCATTAAATTTACACTTACAAACATAGACTCGTAAATTTTACAAAAGTAACTAACTATTTACAAACATTTTTCACTAGTTGATCTAATTAAAAATTCAACAGAACTCGGGCCTTAAAACTCTCCAAAATGATTTTCTCCTTTTCTGAATGTTTGTGTCATTCTAACAAGGAGACATCACCCCAAATAGACGAGAGTTCTATTGGAACTTCTGTCATGGTAAGTTGCAAGGCCACTACAATTATCTTTGAAGAGAGTTAACGGATTTAGCTGTCTTTGCCTGGTCAACTACATAAACGGCAAAAGGTTTAGACAGGCTGATGTCGCAACAAAAATCATATGGCGACTCTGAACAATTGATTTGTTCATTTCATCTTGCAACAATTTGCACCTGCGTTTTAGTAGTTACACACTAGGGCAACTGTCCGAGTTCAGAAACATCATCCTAGTCAGACGCCAAGCCTTACCAATCCCTTTTTACATCCTTACTTCAAAAATTTTAATTTGTAATTAGCTCACTATGGTAACAAAACCAAGATCAAACATCGTCCAGACGACGAGGCTTCAAATTACGCTATGATAGCGTTATGACAGAATTATTTTACATGTTTTAGATTTTAACTAATCCAACAATGTATACTATTTAATTTTTAGCTCACCTGACCCGAAGGGTCATGTGAGCTATTGCCGTCACTTGGCGTCCGTCGTCCGTCGTCTGTCCGTTCAACTTTTCAATCTTCTTCTCTGAAACCACTTGACAGAATGCAACCAAACTTGGTATGGTTGTTGCTTAGCATGTCCTTTACCAAACTATCGTTTGGATTTTTGATTCGTAAAAAAACATGGTCGCCATGGCTAAAAATATAACAGGGGGTCAAAATACAGTTTTTGGCTTATAGTTCAAAAAGTATTACAGATACAGGAAAACCGAAGAGACCTTCCTTCTTCAGCATCAAAAGCTCTACAAAACATTCCAGTGTGTCAAAGTCGTATGACGACTCCTTGTAGGAGTTATTGCCCTTTAATTGTCGAAATTGATGATTTTTGCCATTTTTGCCTCAAAATCTTGACAATTATTAGAAGTAGAGAAAAAGTTAGCATTGCTTAATTGTTCTGCTCTATGAGAGCTACAAAAATGTCTTAGGGTCAAGATTGTCTGATAAACCGTTTAAGAGTTATTCCACTTGAACTGTTTTTTTTAATCGGTTTTAATTGATTTTTAAAAATCTTCTCCTCTGAAACCACTGAGAGTACTGCTTTGAAACTTTGTACACATTATCCGTCAAATGTCTTCAATCAAGTTTGCACAAACCATGGCCGCAGATTAACCAACATGACTGACATGGCTAAAAATAGAACGGGGGGGTCAAATACAGTTTTTGGCTTATAGTTCAAAAAGTATTACAAATACAGGAAAACCGAAGAGACTTTCCTTCTTCAGCATCAAAAGCTCTACAAAACACTCCATAGGGTCAAAGTCGTATGATGACTCCTTGTAGGAGTTATTGCCCTTTAATTGTCGAAATTGATGATTTTTGCTATTTTTGCCTCAAAATCTTGACAATTATTAGAACTAGAGAAAAAGTTAGCATTGTTTAATTGTTCTGCTCTATGAGAGCTACAAAAATGTCTTTAGGGTCAAGATTGTCTGATAAACCGTTTAAGAGTTATTCCACTTGAACTGTTTTTTTTTATCGGTTTTAATTGATTTTTAAAAATCTTCTCCTCTGAAACCACTGAAAGTACTGCTTTGACACTTTGTACACATTATCCGTCAAATGTCTTCAACCAAGTTTGCACAAACCATGGCCACAGATTAACCAACATGGCTGCCATGGCTAAAAATAGAACGGGGGGGTCAAAATACAGTTTTTGGCTTATAGTTCGAAAAGTATGACAGATACAGGAAAACTGAAGAGACCAGCCTTCATCAGCATCGAAAGCTCTACAAAACACTCCATTGTGTCGAAGTTGTATGATGACTCCTTGTAGGAGTTATTGCCCTTTAATTGTCGAAATTGATTATTTTTGGTATTTTTGCCACAAAATCTTGAAAATTTTTAGAACAGGAGAAAAAGTTAGCATTGCTTAATTGTTCTGCTCTATGAGGGCTACAAAAATGACTTAAGGTCAAGATTGTCTGATTAACCGTTTAGGAATTATTCTCTTAGAACATTTTTTTAATGAATTTTAATTGATTTTAAAAAATCTTCTCCTCTGACCAATGAAAGGACTGCTTTGAAACATTGCACACATCATCTTTAGGATGTCCTCTACCAAAATTGTGCAAATCATTACAGCTGACTACCTACATAGCTACGTTGGCTTAAAATATAAAGGGGGGGGGGTCAAGGGAGTTTTTGGCTGATAGTTAAAAAAATATAACAGGTACAGCAAATTTCAAGTGAACCTCCCTCCTAAGCATCAAAAGCTCCTCCTTATAGGAGTTATTTCCCTTAAAAGGTCAAAATTAATGACTTTTTCAGAAGTGTTGGTCAATTCCTAATAGGAACGAAATTCTATATAAAAAAGGATTGTTTGGTTTCAGGTTCAGGTGAGCGATACAGGCTCCTGGGAGCCTCTAGTTAAAAATAAAGCATGAATATACTAAACTATTAACAAATACAAACACAGACAAGTAAATGTTTATAAAGTGTCGTACATTATACAGAAATATTTCACTATTTGCTCTCCTTAAAAATTTAACAGAATTCTGGTCTTCAAATTCTCTAAACAGATTTCTTCTGAATTATTTTGCCATTCTAACAAGGAGACATCACTCCAAATAGATCGCAATTCCATTGGAACTTCTGTCATGGTAAGTTGCAAGGCCACTACAATTATCTTTTGAAGAGAGTTAGCGGATTTAGCTGTCTTTGCTTGGTCAATTTCATAAACGGCAAAAGGTTTTGACATGAAGTCTGATGTCACAACAAAAATCATTTGGCGACTCTGAACGATTGATTTGTTCATTTCATCTTGTACCAATTTTCCACCATCAAAATCTCGATCTTCCAAGCATACTTCAAGACCCCATCTAGATTCCAGAAGTGGGACTAGAAATTCTACTACCCACGGGTAACCATTGTAAGCGTACGCCACATAAACGTCATACTTGTAGGATAAGTTAACACTTCGTTCAACAAGTCTACGAAATTTTCGGTAACAGAAAAACGCGATCCGCCACCGAAAGTTAAACAAAATGGCAGCTGGAAGAAAAACGGAAAAGAACGTTGCTATTATTACGATCCCCACGCGCAACCACATGTTGGCATCACAATCTGCAAAAATGTCATGAAACTGTCTGTTGACTGTATAAATGTATGCGTTCGAACCATTTTGCAGTCGACAAATGTAATTCCTTACTTTATCATGTGTGATGTTTGTATTGCTTAACCATCTAACAAAATCTGTATTTTCACAAGAACAATAGAAATCGTTATATTGAACATACAATTTAAATTTTCCAATCCTGTTTAGCTGAGAGTCAAACCAATTCATAAAGTGGTATGGAATCGTATATAAACGATTGTCCGTCAAGACTAAGACTTTAAGATTTGGCAATTGACTAACGTCGTCTGGAATATGTCGGAAATTATTATTTGATAGAATGAGGTTCGAGAGATTTGTGAGATGTGTCAAATGATTTTTAGGAATCATCCATAAACCGTTCCACGATAAATCTAGGTATTGCAAGTTTGGCGCGTTTTCCAGAACATTAGTATTTTTATTTATTACTTGGACATACTGGGCCTTGCTCATAATCAATGTAGTCAGCTTGCTGAAAAAGGGTATTGATTGTTTTTTGTAATAACTACGACTTTCGATTCCAGATATGTCAAGAAATTCTAGATTGTTTTCGGTGGAGTCGTTGTAAACAATATCCGGAAAACATCTCAACTGATAGTAAGACATATCAACGTGAGTAAGCCTGGACGCATTATGCAGAACCAGTTTGTTCTTAGCTTCAGGTACTCCCAACACGTTGGTTATGCGAACATATTTTAAGTTACCTGGTAAATAAACATATACTGTTCGATTTGCTGCTTTGCAGTATTCTGTATCATCAGTAAGTTGATTATAATCGACGGGTGGCCTTATAATTGTTGGCGGTGGAAATGGCATCCATTGTGCATTCAAATATTGAAGAGCCAAATATGAAAAGTCGAAAACTTTCAAATTATAAAATGTTGCACTTAATGCCAGCAGATCTCCTTCTGTAAATGATGAGAACCCAAACTTATTTCCAGAAAGATCGAAAAATTCGATACAGTATGGATGTTGAAAATCAAAAAGAGAATGTGGAAGTATATCCACTATGTTATTGTCAGCAAGAATAAGATTTTTCACGCATATTGTGTTGATATGTTGCATCAGTTCAGATGTCAAGATAATGGCAAATGGTAACTGTGTCTTATTCGTTTTTCTGTTTTGCATATGACCGAAGTTGATCAATTCCATTTTACAATTCCGGAGTGGGCGCAATAATTCTAAGCCTTTTGTTAGAGTAATAGGAGTCCATGAAATATCTAACGAAGTCAAATTTGGAAACGGGAGAAATAATCCTATTTCAGTTGTCTCAGCATGAACGTAACTACATTTTGCCAAATCAATGGTCTTAATAGAATCAGGTAGATACTGAAATGTTTTGTTTTGCAAATACCTTATTAGGCAGCTTCTGAAGTACAATGACTGGAGTTGACGTAAATGTTTAAATCCGGGTCCAAATACCGGATATCCATACAGATCAAGTGAAAGGGTTTCAAGTTTTGTAAGGTTTTTAAAGATAGTATCAGGATATCGTACGAATCTATGCATATCAGAAGCTGTTTTTTGATTGCCAAAATCTAGATGTGCGATATTTGGAATATTTTCCAGTATATTGATCCCATCATCATTGGACACATTAAGATAATTTTCAATTAACGTTAATTGCTTTAAATTCTTCATCCCACGGAATCCATATTTTTCAATGACCTGTACGTTGCTGTTGTTTAAATATAAGCTTCCTAAGAGTGTGTATCGCCCAAAGGAATCATTTCCAATGCACCGCAAATTATTACCACTTAAATCCAGAACTTGGACTGTTTCCGGTAGATCTGGTACCTTGGTTAAATTTCGGTTTTTACAGTCGGCGATCGTTAGACCTCCGCTTGAATAAACATCACAATTATGAGCGTCTCCACTTGAATGAAGGAATAAAAAGGCGACGAAAATAAATAGGAAACAACATTGATTCTTCATTTCCTGAAAAAATTTTAGTCATATTTTTGTTCAAACTAATATCGCTAAGAATAAATAAATATTTCAATAATTACATTGTCTAACATAAAACGATTTATGTGAAAGTGTAGCAAACAATATATGTTTTTGATTAACAGTTAATAGTACCAGGGCTGCTTTTTATTTTAATGTGTGATGATGTCATATGTGCGTAAAGGTTCCAACTCCAAGCCTACTTTATCCAATCTCCGGACTGTAAAGTTCTTTTGTATGATTGTTACGACAGTACGACACTATGCAGTTGTATTAATGGAGTAAAACTCCTTAGCAGACATTTGTAAATTAAGGATTTTTTTCTTTTCTGCATTTAAATTCATGTGATAAGTCTTCCTCGCCCGCACTAAATAAATTAACAGTGCACTTTCAAAAAATATTTTCTTTTTTGTTTTTTTAGTCGCACATTTATGTCATTAATTGTTGAGTTTGTATGTCTAACTGGGGGCTTACGTCACGTCAGTCCGTACTTAACTCGCTTAAACGTATCAGTTTGAACTGCAACACTTTTTTAATACTCTCGCAGTAAGCCGGGTTGTTAACTCACACATGACCGGAAATAAGCTACAGTGCTTTGGATGAGTCCAAAAGGCATAAATAGGTACAAGCGTTGTTTTATTCCAATTTCTTCGTTATTATTAATAAAAAAGCTAAGTGTATTATTACGGTTAAAACACCTGTTCGCATGTCGGGCCCACGTTGACATACCAGTGGAGAGCAGTATAGATAAAATACACGACCATTCCGCCACCGAAGCCACCGAGCAATATATATGATACATGTACATGTAATCTAATGATAAAATAATATATGTTAAACAAACAATAGTAGTTTTAGTAGTTTTCTTTTCTAGTTTCAATTTAATTTATTTTGAGAAATTGTAGAAATTATTAATCTTTTATTTATAAAAAATATATTATTTTCTTACCTGTAAAAGCTTGCATACACGAAATAAGGAAGTTTTATACAAATCTATATATATTTAGCTGTTTTTGTGTTTTTTTGCCTTTGATATGCATGTGGACCACACAGAAAGAAGTTTGAGATTGAGTAGAATGAGAAACCGTGAATTGTTTCCTTGTATTCCCGATAGTATAGTTCTTCTACGACGTTGTTATAAATTTATTATTAAAATAATAAAATTATTATTATAATAATAAATCCATTTAAATCAGTAATATCTTTTTCTCTAGACATTGTAGATTCCGCTTTTTTCATTTAATGCTTGAGACGCTATATTGTTCAGCATTAAATAGTATCTGACAGCTGGATTGGCAAATTTAACAAAGTGTGTTTTAAAAATTTGACAAGATGTATTAAACAAATTAAAAAAAAAAACGTAAATCTGAAGTCAGCACATTTTTATACTAATTGTCCATTTAAAGTGTAATCTGAATAGTTTGTGGACTTGTATCAGCTTAAAAAATCTTAACACAGATAAACCACAAAGTTTTACATTTTTGAAATATATTTACACTAAAACAATATGAAAACAATTTTGAATAAATATGTACTATTACTACATAACTGCGTTTTTCATGAAAACTGTCGATGTTCGCAACAGTGTCGTTTAATGTTTTAAAAACCCCAAAATAATTCTCAACACGTTTTAATATATCTGTCGATGTCGTGTGAACTGATTCTACCTATATTATTTCCCACATTCAAACTAAGCAATTACTAGTTTATTTAGTACAATCCGAGGAACACAGAGGAAGACTTCCTTGTACCTATAAAACCAACTTACCGTGAAGTCTAGTTGCTTTGTGTTAAATTTCTATCACATTATTATAAATATATAGTTCAAACAACATACAAGTATTTTATGAGATACAGGAAAGACTTTCGACATTCTTATATTACATTTTGTTCAGAGAATCCGATTACTAGAACCGTACTTAACATTTATCACTAAACGAATATTACTTTTAGAACTTAATTGTAATAACAATAATTTATTTCGAATTTAGAGTGAGCGTACCTACAAACGATGACAACTGTATATTTTTTTAATATTTTATATGCATGCTATAGTTGGAAGTAAATTACATTTCAATTCGACATTTTTGTATTCTCGATATGTTGGGATAATCTAAGCTTACCGGTCTGGAAATCATTTTGCAGCTGCAGACAACTTCCAGAATTAACCAAATATGTATTGTTTTACTGTATTTAAAATGGAGATAATCGCATTGTATTTAGTTTGATGTTGTGGTCTATTTTTTAATTATGTAAACTTTGACATAAAGATCCTTTGCTTGTTTTTATTTTTTTTCCCCATTTATAGACTAAACGTACCCAAGTACTCGCTGAGGCGAAGCCAAAGGGCTACAAGGGTGTATTAACATCTCCATATCTACGGATTTGAACCTATATAACGAATTTATTCCGACTTCTTTCTGAAATGAGGCTGATTGAAGAACATTAAGGTAGATTGAAGGCGAAATGGTTGACATTAAAAAACGTATTCTTCATTATCAAAGAAAGTGTAATTGGAATTTAAGAAGTATACTCGACTCCAATCTTAATTGACAAGGATTGCCAGTTTTCCTACCGAAGGTCGGGGGTTCTCTACGGGTACTCCGGCTTCCTCCCCCAATAAAAACTGGACGCCATGAAATAGCTGAAAAATTGCTGAAACATCATTCAAACAAACAAAACAAAACGAATTTCTTAGCGAACGAACTCCTCGTGCCTCGTGCCAGAAACAACCGTTCTTAACAGCCTGTTACTGAACAACTTTGGTTGTAAGATTCACAAGATCTCATCAAGTGACAAGAAGAATGACGACAAGCTTGTTAATGTCTTGGCGTGACCGGCCTCCTGTCTAGGTGAAGTCAGGACCAAAGTGTTGTGTTGAAAATCGAAAATCGAGACCCAGTCCGCACTAATGGATACAGCAGAGAGTGATATCTCAACCACCAGGATACCTTCCTTCACCATCACGGGTTGCAACACACGACAAACATGTTGCCTCTATAAACCTGAAGAAGATACCGTCTTCTTTGCAAATCCTTTAAGGAAGCTGTCTATCAAATGGTAAGTACATTTCATGAAATATTTTGAAAGAAATTAATGTAATAGAATGGCTTAAATAAGAAGGATTCACAAAGGGCAAGACGTGACATGCCGATTCATGGAAGTCAGGGCTAACTCGATTTCTCGTCTAGAAAATGTAAGGGTTCAGTAGATTATCGGGACCGTTTTCCCTGCCTACTGAAATCCCGTCCTGTAATCGACACGGGTCGCAACACACGGCCTCTGTTAGCAGACTCTTACTGCAAGCTGAGGAAGCCGTGGGCCTATTCTCCTCTGCCCCGAGTTCCACACGGGGTACCATTCTAATATGAACACATCTTACGTACTATGGCCAGCTAACAAATAACACTCGGTTATATGACTTGGCAAAACCGGGCTAATGGGGTTTGAAAAGAAGTCACTGACCATTCAAATTTCAGGAATAATACTGATACCGGGATAGATTATAATATGCCGCCGCAAGAGATTATATTTACGTCGCTTCAAGTATAACTGGTCGACAAAACGATGAACAGCTCTACTCTTTAGATTTTGATGTATGTAAAAGAAGAAAATACCAACACAGGATGAAACATTTGTGTTTGTTTGTTTCAATATTGCTTAATGCCACTTTCAGCAATTGTTTCGCTATATCATGTCGTCAAGTTGTTATATGGGAGGGGGATAGCCGAATAACCGGGCATTCGGTACAAAACTGGCAATACTTGTCAATTAAGATAAGAGTCGAGAGCACTTGAACCCGGAATCTCATGGTTGACAGACCACGTGATCAATAGAAGACGAACTACCCTAACTACTCGGGCATTGAGGACCTCAACAAGTTTTTGAGACCCTTTCATGTTTAAGTAGACATGGACATAGAAGTCGGATTATATGATATACAAACATAAGCTCTAGAGCTTTTAACCGACAAACAAGTAACAACATACTTGATACACCAATATTGATTAAGCACACTGAGACACATACAATGTAGCTACAAACTTTACAAAATATAAATACTCGATAAATAAAGCATATTAACCTTCTATTGTTTTCGATTATAGCTGTTAATATAACCAAAAAGATATTTTATCAAAGGTCAACGCTTTAACGTCATTGTACATCGTTTCTATTCCAAAAACTAGCTGAATGATATGTCCCACCACTCTTGCAGCCTGTGTTGTCTTTAAAATATAGATCAGTTTGTATCGTGCTGAACAAATGTAATCCAAAGTTGTTTAATTGTGATAGACGTTAGTAATAAGCGACTAATCATCCTTTTTTACTTTGATTACACATAATTAAAATTGTATTACGTATCTCTGAAGAACTCAAACTCTTGCACTTTCTGATTGATTGATAGATTAAAATAAAAACACAATTGTTTTATAAGTCCGTGAAAGTTGCACATTAACTGAATATTCTGCAATGGATACTTTTAAATTCAAACACAGTAGACAAGCAATCATGTGAGTTGCAATTACCGTTGTTAAAAAAAATATTTAAGAAGCTACTACACAATTACAGCATGCTAAATGAAGTAAATCTTCACCTTGTCACACATAGAGTTCATTGGTCACCATCAAGGTCATCAGTCCATGTTTTTGGAAATTAAAAAGAAAAATCTTCATTCGTTTTTTATCTGATTCAATTCAATAAGTTCTTACTATTTTACTTTGTATTGATAATTGTCTCACTTTGGTCATTAAACGTTTGATATCATATCGTTTAATACGTCCCATTACGCCAGTCTTAGAACTTATAGAGAAAGTACAGTCTGCACTAATAGCAAGTAGTAAATCAGGAAATTATCGCAAATGATGTTTTATATATTCCTTTACCGTGCACAAAATGTTAAATTCCATTATGCTATATTCATCATACATTTATTAAGATATCAATATTATTATGGCCATGGTTTACACTTTACACTGCATTGTAATTTCTACATATAGAAGCAATTTAAAGGACACATGCAGTAACAAAAATATTTGTTTCAAAATTGATTTATAGAAAACATTGCTAAAAATTACTTACGACAGAAATAATATATTGCCTTCCGTACCAAATTTAGATCAAGATCTGGCGACACCGAACAGCCTATCATGTATACTTATTAGCAACCTATTTACCAATGATTGTTATCCTACCACACGTCATTATTAACGTAATGACCTACTCTTATAATCTTTAACGAAACCACTATTTAGACCTTGAATGTGAGGTCGAGGTTAGTTGACAGGTTATTTACTGACAATTACTTTTCAAAAGCTACCCAAAGTTGATGGACCAATGGCTTTACTTACAAAGATATAAAGTTTCGACGAGTTTTTCCATCCACAGTTTAAAATTCTTGTCAGTGAAAACTTAAATAAAACGTGGTGATGAATATCATAAATTAGTACACTTCAGACTGGTATGATTCCATACATTGTTTTGATGATATGACAATTGAAAAATGTATACCGGTCAGTGAACAAGTTCAATGACACTTTTTTACCATGTTTTGAACGTATGTTTATTGATTTATATCATGCAGTTTTTTGTTTGTTTGTGGGTTTTTATTTTCTAATTTGAAGTAAATATGATTGGCTCTATATGTATCATTGTTTTAAATTTAAACATATTTATTGCCATAAAGTTATAACACTGGATCGGATACAAGTTATCACAACTTATATTATCCTCTCCATATAACACAATGAATGCTACATATACATGCATACGTCAGCACATAATTAAATACATACATACAATACATTTTAACATGTAAAATAAATATCATGCACTATTCAGAACAAATATAATAGCAAAAATACAATTAAAATAAAAGAGAAAAACAGTAAAGGGGGGGGGGGGTCATGTTTAACACTAACATTGAACCAGGTATTTAAGGAGAGACGATACAAATAAAGCGGAAAGAGAAAAGAGCAGAAAGGAATCTTCAATAAAGTTAAAGTAAAAATTATGATCAATTAAGTAAATCGTTTGGTTTGTTTGATATCATTGTTGTCTGTTACCAGTTTTGCAGTTTATAAACGATTTAAAAATAATTACATTTTAGTCAAGGATTAAGTCACACTAAACTTTACGACAAACGTGATGACTTAAACATTCCAGTCGTTTCCTTCTTGTGCAGCAACATTCAAACCACTCGAACATATGGAGTTTAAATTTCTCATCTGATACGTTACTCCAGAGCTTGTGGGCATAATCACTATTATCGAGCTATTTTATTAACGCGGAAACAGCAAACAGACTTTTGTTGCTCACATGGAAACATTTTTTATGGAAGACATCATGTACTTGTAGATGAATACGCTATGTGTGTCTCTCTTGAGTACAAATGTAGATTTGTTGAAGAGCGTGTGTGCAATTTTTCTTTTTCTGGACAAGTCTTACCAGGATTAAATGTCAACAGCACGACAGGTGTGTAACAATAGGCATGACTCTTCCAGAATAACTTTACTCTCATTTTCTATAGTTCGTTTCTCTGACATTTGTTTGTGTGTTGCTTTGTTCTGTGTATGTTGTTGTGTGTCCCATGGCTGTGTGTTTTTTAACTGACAGATTGGATTGCCATATTGATATTTCGTCGCTTATTTCAATATATTTGAATAAAAAATTTAAAAATAATAGAACAGTTCGTTCAGACATTTTACATATAGAAATGAAATATATACACGGCACACTAGTAAATACTTGCATTTATAAATAACTGTGTCCCCTAACGTAAAATGCAGATAGATTCAGTATATTCGGGTCCCCTGTTCATTTATTTAGTTAAGGTTAGTCAGCGTTATGCGCGGAATCCAAAAAGCAACAACATGCTCGTAAATCACAATATACAGAAATAACAGGCACATGCGTCGAAGTATTTTGTACAATGATTCCTCCCCATAAAATGTGTCCAAAGAGTACACTCTTCAATAAAGGTTTAATACAAGTTAGTTATTGACTTATCTACATAGAAATTGTTTATATCCAATTCACAAAATATATATTACAGTGTATATACAATTGTTCTAGTAATTTAATATAAAAAGTACATGGTGTACAAGAGTACAAAGCTTATACTTTTAAGATAGCAATTGAATTCCGGTGTGAATTGACTAAAACCGGATTGTACTATTGCATCAGGACATTTGAAGATTAACTTTAACATTTTATAATAAATTATCTATTTATATTTTGTGCATTTTGTTCATGTTTTAAAACCCGCAATAAGTCTCAACGTTTTAGTCAATTTAGTGTTTATTGCTTTCTACTAATATTATTTCCCACATCAAAAATATACAATTTCTAATTCATTTAATACAATCACGGGAACACAGAGGAAGACTTCCTTTTGCCTATAAAACCACATGCTGCGAAGTCTTCATATTGTATCTTTATGTTAAATTACTATCCACGTTATTATTATATGGTTCAAATACAAGTATTTTATAAGATACAAGCAAGACTTTTGACATTCTTATAATATTACGAAAGTGATAACTAGAACCCGTATAAATATTAAATATATATTATATAACGATAATTAATTAGTTAAGCTAAAATCTGTACAAAATTTTAATACTCGGTAACATAGAATCATATCAACCTTTTATTGTTTTCGATTATAGCTGTAAATATAACCAAGGAAATAATTGATCCAAATTAAATGTTTTTTCATCGTTTCTTTTCCATAAATTAACTGAATGATATACTGCTGCAGCCCGTGGTGGCTTTAAAAAATAGAACAGGTATTATTTATAAATATTCATGCTGTGCAAATTTTAGTAACAAAATGTTGGTTCTTAGCTGACTTTTGATGGGACGTTAGTAATAATCGAGTAATCACCACTTTTTTTACTTTGATTTGTATTTAAAACACATTATTAAAATTGTCTATATAGAATCATAACATTATTGTTGAAAAGTCCGTGAAAGTTGTACTTTAATTGAATAATTTGAAACATATACTTTTAAATCACAATGTATGAAATACTGTATGCACAATTTGTTCTACAAGAAAAAAGATGAGTTGCTATGGCAGTTGTTAAAAAATATATAAGAAGATTTTAAACAATTAGTGCAGGCTGAATAAAGAATATTTTCACCTTCTTCATCAATGCGTTCATCAATCACAATCAAAAGTCATCAATTTGTTAAAATTACAAAAACCTTTTTTTACCTGACGTGTCATTAAATGATTTCTTATTATGATGCATTGTACTGATATTGTAGTGATCGTGAAATATTTTAACATTTTAGTACTATGCAATCAGAGTGCAGTCTGCACAAATGGCAAGAAGTAAATCCGGAATTATTATAACACTAATGATGTTTTATATATTCCTTTACCTTGCAGATTTTTTTAAATTCCATTAAGCTATGTTCATCATAACATTTATCAAGATACGAATGTTAATATGGGAATGTTTTACACTTTGCATGCATCATAATTTGTACATATAGAATCAATTTAAAGTACACATGCAGTTGAAGAAATATATATATTTTAAAATTAATTTCTAGAAAAGATTGTTAAAACTTACTTTCGAAAGGAATGATATATTACCTTTCCTAACCCAAAAACTGTAACCACTGGATCAAACTGAGCTCATGGTCAGATGACAGACTATTATGTATATTAATTAGCAACCTATTTATAAATGATTGTCATTGTACCACACATGATTACTACGGAACTGACCTACTGTACTAACCATAACATTTCTACTAAACTATGAAAATGAGGTCAAAGTCAGTTGACAGGTGATTGACAGTTACTTATTAAAAGTTACCACTAGGCCATAGTTACCAATGGCTTAAACGTACAGATATATAAAGTTTCTAATATGCACCATAAACTTCAAAATAATACAAAACCATTAAGGAGTCATTTCTGCATGATATTGTATATGTGTGAGACATTTTTTTCAATAGCCAAATGAACATTGGATCTAAAATGACAATTGGTTTGGAGAAAACATTGAAATGTGAACAGTTTTCGGCTAAGAAAGACGGGGACAGGTAATAAAAATTGCACAAATGTCCTTTTTGAAAGGTGAGCAAAAACAGAAAGCTTATATAAGCCAAATTATCTGTACAATTAAGGGTATATAAATGTAGTGTAACCCTTCAAAATTCTTAACATTGTTAACGTTTTCCTTTGCGTAGTTTAAAATTCGTGTCATTTTAGAATTAAAACATGGCAATGAATACCACAAATCAGTACACTGCAGACTGGTATGATGCCATACATTTTTTGATGATATGATAATTAAAAAGTTCAATTATACGTTTTTACCATGTTTTGAAGGTATGTTTTATTAATTTTGTATATCAGTCATTTTTGTTTGATGAACTCGAAAAACAGGTAACTCAGAATTTTGTTGCTCACATTGAAGAAAATCACGTACGTGTAGTTGATATTGCCACTCTTATGAATACAAATGTAGGTTTGTCGAAGAGCTTGTGTGCAATTTTTCTTTTGGGGACTGCCTTACCCTGGATTGACTGCCACCGACAAGAGGGATGTGTAACAAAAGGCAAGACCAAGTACTATTCCAAAATACCTGTTCAATCTCATTTTCTTGTTTGTGTGTTGTTTTGTTTCGTGTTTGTTATTGTGTGTCCAACGGCTGTGTTAGTTTTTTTCCTGAAAAGATTGGATTGTCACTTTGTTATTTCGTCACTTACTTCAATATATTTGAATAATGTTTTTTAAATAACCAAAACAATTCCTTCAAGCAATTTACATATAGAAATGAAATTTATACATTGTACACTTATAAATATTGTGCATTAAAAAATAACATTGTCACTCAAAATTAACTACAGATAAATTTCATATATCGGGCAGCGTTCTACTGGTTACTTCTTTTTTTTATTGTGAAGGTTGGCCAGCGTATGGCGCGAAATTGAAAAATACAAAAATGCGCGTAAATCACAATACATTACAGGTATACAGATATAAGTATGTTCATGCGCATAGATCGAAGTATTTTGTACCATTAATTGCACGCATACAGTGCGTCCTGAAAGTAAAGGTTTAATATCGACATATCCACATAGAAATTGCTTATATTCAATTGACAGAATTTAATATGTACAAGTCTAATAATTAAATATAAAAAGTACATGGTTTACAAGAGTACAAAGCTAATAGAAATATTAAATTCCGGTGTAAGTGGTAAAAATCTGCTTGTACTATTGCTCCTGGACATGCAGTCTATCATTTGAAGTTTAACTTTTATATTTTATAATAAATCATCTATATGGGTTTTTGTGCATTGTATGCGACATTTCACATTTAAGAATGACAATCATATATTTCCCATATATATTCACTAGCTACAGTCGAATTCACTCGGAAGAAATGGATGCACATTCAACTGTAAACTGGTAGTTGGCGATTGTGACAAAATTGATAGGTCGACAAAAGAAACAATGTACTGATTGACTACATAACCCGTACTCTTCTCAACAAGTTGATTTGACGCTTGAACGTTGCAGTGTTACACATATATTGTGTTTGCTTGTTTGAATGACGTATAACGGCAATTCCAGCAATTTTTCAGCTATATCATGGCGTTTAATTTTTTTTTTTTGGGGGGGTGGGGGGAACCCGGAGAAAACCCCCGACCATCAGTAGGAAAACTGGCAATCCTTGGCAATTAAGATTGGACTCGAGTACAACCTGCAGACAGTGAGACTCGAACCCGCCTTACACATATAGTTGGCAGCGAATTAACCATTCTAAACACAGCTGCTGCATCGTTAACCATCAACTCTGTCTTGAAATAAATTGTACGATGTTTAATTTTATGAGTACCCGAATAAAGTCCAGTAAATGTATGATTTCTAGTAGTTTATATTGCAGTCATGTGGATTTGAATACGCTTTATATCTATTTAATGTTACAATGCAAAATAATGTGATATATTTATAACAACATAATAACTTTTGCACACAAAAAAATATTTTGATAGACAATATGCCATTTATTTCTGTTCAAATACAGTTCAAATCTATCAAAATTTCAATAGATTTTATTAGTTTCTATAAGGTCCTCCCAACAACACACCAACCAATGTGACGGACATGGTAATAATGAAAGCAGACAATTGTTTTTAGTATGTTTAAGATCCTAGTAAATCAACTGCCACAAAATTCACCCTATCCCGTATATGTTTTTTGATATTTGTAGGCCAAACTTTACGAGTCGTTTAAAGAACGAAACAAAAGTCTGTAAACAAATCCCGTCTCCTCACACATCATATTAAAACACAGTTGGTTCCTCAACTACCTCGTAGTACATAGAGTTTAAAGAACACATTTTTAACATTAATTAAACAAAATAAAACAACAGTTTTGGAAATTATCAAGAGAAACATCATTTAACATAAAATATAGAACACAACCATATTTTGTTAAACTAATACTAAATGACATTACTAGCTCGAATACGATATAGATATTTCGATCATCAAGATATTATAAATGAGTGCTTTGTTCATCCGTCTGGTGTTTCAACGTCTTTAACCTGCAATGTCTGAAAACATGCCAGATCCGTTCGTGCTGTACCAAAGAAAATAAAGTAAGACAATTTCCACATAAAACGATTACTCCTAATAACCAGAACCATCGACTAGGGTCAGTTTCCACAAGTTCGGTCCAAACAGTGGTCCAAATCATGGCTCCAGCATTCCCACCAGCACCAACAAGACCAGCCACAACTCCAACGCGTTCTGGTATAATATACGGTACAATAGCAAACGTAGTTCCTTCAGACATCTGAACAAATATGCTAAATATTATCATGATTCCAATAGCTGCCGGAATATTTGTCATTTGACTGAATATGATAAGCATAGCACCTTCCCCTGCTAAGCTGGTAAAATGTGCGAGTAGACGCCCAGAAAGCTTAAAATGGTTACGTAATATATCAGAATAAATTCCGCCCATTGCTCTTGCAAACAAATTCATCAGCCCAAACAATGACGTAATAAGACTAGCAGTGTCTTGATCTAAAATACTACAATCATGGGTTACCACAACGGAAGGGAATGTACTGCCGTTTACCGCATTAAATAACGAAGAATTCCGAACATCACCTTCTGTACACCCCTCAACTTTAAAGCGGTAAAGTAAATATAGGTTCATAATAGTATTTACAGCGATTTCAATACCAAAACACATACCATACTGTATGATTAGAATTATTACTGTCAGGTATGCCCACATTTTTTCAGTTGTACATGAGTCTTTTTTGCAATCCGTCTGTACATATTTATCAACATATAATGCTGAAATTAAAAACTACAAATGTTAATTATTTAAACATCCGTTTTAATGATGTGCGATGACTTAGTATGCTTTGATATATCGCTTATTTTTTGGATATTCGGTAAAATTATATTGACTACGTTTTGCAGTTCTTTCTTTATGAAAGAAAGCGCCAAAACAATTTTTTTTCTCTACTCTCCACATCATCTCACACTTAATTAAATTTAATTTAATACTTGCAATAACGAAATATATAAACATAGTTAATTTTATAACCTTAGTATCTTGTACATGTATTACATTGTATTTAACATCTGTCAATTACTTAACTACTTTCATTACTCTGGGCCTCGGTGGCCGAGTGGTTAAGGTAGTTCGTCTACTATTGATCACGTGGTCTTTCAACGCTGAGATTGCGGGTTAAATTCTCACTGCAGGCAGGGTGTACTCGATTCCAATCTTAATTGACAAGGATTGCCAGTTTTGCTACCGCAGGTCTCGGGTTTTCTCCGGCTTCCCCCCCCCCCCCCCGCAATAAAAAATGGACGCCATGATATAGCTGAAAAAATGCTGAAATTGGCGTTAAACACCAATCGAACTAACAAACAAACCTTCATTACTTACACTGCTGCACTATAACTGTGTTTGTGTTTTATATTTCATTCAGGGTATTTACAATAACATGTGTCTTACATAATACAGTAAACTAACTAACATCTGTAATATAACAGTTCCTGCATTCGTCAGTTTTATGTTTATATTTTGGACTTGGCTATGTTCTTAGCTGTCCATTTTATGTCAGCGGATGCCTTTCACTTTATAATAATCAATATTATATTGCATCTCTTAAATCATTATTTAATCTTAGTGTACAATCGAAGTTGTGTGTCAGTTAATTCAAGGAGACATAAAAAATATATTAATGTTTACCTTTTGTATTAAAACCGTTTTTAAACTCTGTATGTATATCGTTTTCAAATCCTAATTTCCAAACACGATTCTCTACACACCCTTGTTCAGCATTCTTTTTTATATTATTTGTGTTTTCTGGTATAGCTGGAAGTTTTCGTTTCTGCCAGTTACCCTGTGGACAATCGTCCGAGGTAAATAATATTAATAATCCTAAATTAAAAAGCATAATAACTGGGATTATTATACAAATACGAAGTTACTGCCACAAAAGGTTTCTAGTAATTTTACACAGAAAAGTATTTACAAAGTGCGTAAAAACAATCGAGTGCGAAGTTATAACGCAATTTAACAAAAAGCTTGAAGCAAAATACTAAACAAAATCTCAAAAACAGAAAACAAAAACAAATAAGCAAGACGCTTACACCTTTCAACAAAAAGAGCTATATCGGGTGTTCCGGAATAGTGTCTTTAACAAAGACATCCGTTTGTTGTATGGTCTAAAATGTGAGGTCACGAACCAAAGAAATGACAAAAATATAAACAAAAAGAGGAAGGACAGAAAATATCCGTCGCCATCTGAATAAATACCCGGTAAAAATCAGCCAAAATTTATGTTAGTGGTCATTCAATTTACGTTGAAATGACTTCAACTGAACGGTCAAAAACCCTGATGAATCAATCTTTATGTCCGTTTAATTGGCTTGTTTTGTAGATTTTAATGATTTAAATACGATGCAGACGTTAAACTCTCTGTGATATCATCAATCTCACCTCCTCGGGATAAAAGCGTTTATAGATGTCAAATAACAAACAGTACCATCATACAAGACAAATATCGTCAAAGAATTATTCCAGCATTTTTCAATAACTTCGAGACTGAATTATGTTGCGTATCTGGAAACGTTGACGATAAATTGTATCGTAAAATATAGGACCAAATTCACCAGCACAAGTAGGTGTGTGATTTTTGTATTATGTAAGTAGAATGCATTTTTTTTATTTGAACATTTTTACAGCGTAGAACATTAAATATATGTATTTATCGTAAAGTCTATTTACTTTTTTTGTTGTTGTGATGTTTAATTGAAACCAAAATGATATCTAATTGAATCTTCTAACATGGTGTGATGCATTATAAAATACTAATAGGACAAATACCAATTATTTACCAAAGATAACACATATGGCTGAAGGTATTACTACTGCTATTTTCCAGGCAAGGAACTCATCAGCACCACAAACTTTTACCAACTGAAACAATCCAGGCATCAATATAAATGTAAATCCTCCACCAAGGTTTCCCCAGCCACCTACTATAGCATTGGCTGTACCAACAATATTTGGACTAAACATCGCACTAGTCCACAATTGACAAGGCACGAATGTACCACCGAGAATGCCAATGAAGAGACGTACAATTAATAAACCAAGTCCATTTCTAATAAGTCCTGTCAATGCCATGGGAACAGAACCGGTAAGAAGAAGTATCGACATCACACGACGAGGTCCAAACCTATCGCATAATGGGCCAATAATAACTCTAACAGCTATTGTAGCGGAAATACTAGCTGTTCCAGAATTAGCTAGATCAATTTTGGATAAATGTAGTTCTTTTTGAATAGTTGGCAGTAATGGTTGAAGTCCGAACCATGCTGTAAATGCAATGAAGAAGCAAAACCACGATGTATGAAAACTCCGCATGTGTGGCCGTGCAATACTAAACAAACGGAACTGCTTTGCTTTTCCGAGGTCATCTTCTTCTATTGCTATGGCATGTACCTTCCTTAAAATTTTGGCACACGAAGACATCGTTATATTTTGTATCTTTAAAATTATGAATTTAATACTTATCGTTAATGGCTTCTGTTATCGACTGGAATGAAATTGCTTTACAGTTAAAGCAAAACTTATAACCTGAAATGAAATTGAAGTTTTTCATCGCGATTGTCATATCAGAAACTAATTTATTCTCATATTTTGTGTAGCAACATCCAGATTTGTTTATTTATACCTCTGAACGCTGTAGGCGGAGTAAAATGTCCTACAAAACGAAAAAAATATTGTCAATTAAAAAGATATTAGTAATAATATTGACTGCTAAAGATATGATTTAAATTACGGATTCCTTTTATTAGATGTGTCGATAATATAGGCAATATAATATAGTAGTCTTTGAAAGTTATCATTCACTAATTTCTAATTAAAGTCGTTGTTGAATTGGAAAGAGAAAAAATGTACATAGAATACGATAATACATGGACCTAATTACTCTACCGTTCTCCATTCTGCATGAGTTTTGTCAGCTTCAACATTTATTGCTAAAAAAACTGCAGAATGCAGATACATATATACATGGATTAGAATGTGCATTATATTTATGCATTGCCATCACAATTCAGTATGGGCATATAGCATGTACAAGTAATACATTTAGGATGTTAACATATTTAGTTTATGTAACACAATGTTGAATACGCTTTGGTTTAAGTTAAACTGCTTAGTGAAAAAGTAGTTTAACTAGTCTAACTAAATCAAGTTTAAACATGAATCAATTTTGGGTTTTTAGATAATCAAAAAATATCCAAATATTAAATTTGAATGAGAAAATTAAACAGATGTATAAAGTGGTAATGAATTGTTCCTAGTGCTACATGTAAAGGGATGTATATGGTTTAATAAACAATGGAATAGTACGAAACATAAGAAGTTTCATTTCAGAATGTTTCGATTTAATATGTAGCGAATTACAGCTACATTTTTTTTAAACTTAATAATACTATTTTCATAAAACCTATCAACCATAATTTATCCAGTTCGAAAGTAACTTCTTTATCTCACTTGGTTAAATGGCTCGCTTGCAATACTGATATTCCGGGTTCAATCCCAGGAGGCAAAATGACGTTACTTCATGCTCTACCGTTACAATTGAACCAATCGTCACGTGATTCTAACCCACAATATTATTAAAAAAGGATCTTTTCTTAACGTACAACCCGATCAACTTGTCGCTCTTTTTTCTTGCTGCAGTTTTGCATTTATGATTGGTTGTTTAGCTCTTTCAAATTTTCATTTTGTCACCTTTTGACCCTTATCAATATACAAGACAAAATTTGAAAAAATGCACCAAATTTCGGTTATTGTTGTCAAGCATGTATTGTATGCTATTGGTCGCAAAAAGTAGAACGTATAGTGTCTTGCGCCTTTCTCATACTGTGTCATTCAAATGATCTCAACCGTATATCAACTTCTTTAGTTTTATCTGTCAGTGTTTCAAAATTAAATCCAGAATATACCATAAATTGAGGCCCGTTTGTCCCTAACATTGAATTCAATAATATGATATTTGTATTTTAAGAACATATCAAGAGTTACAAAACTAATTCATCACACATTAACAATTTCATAGTGATTACTTTTAACTCGTTGATGAATTTAGTATTCCTTTTTCACATTTAGCTTTAAGCTCTTCAAATAGATTGACTTGTCCGAAGTCTTCAATTATCTATAAATCTGTAAAGAATGTGTTATTAGTATTTAGTTTTTGGTGTACGTTAATAATTTTAAACATGTTCAAGACTCAAAGCCTATACAAAGGGAATATTGGATAATATTTCTGAAAAGTATAATTACCCTTATTCTAATATAAGAAATGTATAAATATTCAGAAAATTTTATAAAATTTATGATCATTTGTAGGAAACAAGAAAATGAGTTTTCGGCGACACAATTATTATAATATTATTATACAGCCCACATTTTTTAAGTTCACTCAAGCGTTAAATATTTAGCACAGCCTTATGGAATTCAGCAGGTAAAGAGACCATGTCATATTGTAACAGTGTACCACCAAGTTTCATGAGGATGTGACGTCTTTAAAAAAAATATTGAGCACAATAATAACCTTAGGTGGGACGGACGAACAAAGACAAATCATATTATTAAACTATACACTACCCGATCAAGATCAGTTTTCGACATTTAGAAAAAACGATTAAGAGTCTAAATGCGATAGTATATATCATACTTAAATTTTTCCAAAACGTTTGGTGTGATTAGGTTTTTTATCAGCTCCAACAGGATGTCATTGCCTTATTTGATTATTTAACAGATTATAATGTTCGCGTTTATTTATTATCCGTGGGAGTTTAATTCGAAGTACAGAACATAAAAGTACATTTACATAAGGATTTGTTTTTATCGTGCACTGTTGTGACTTTACCTGTGGGGAATGTTACGTGATTATAACAACGTCCAGATTGAGTCATATTTTATATGATATTTATTTTGACAGATACTTCCCGAGTGAGCGTCCACCACTATAACACTAATGGTCTCATCAGAGAACAAAATAAAAATCATTTCAAATCAGCTTATCAAAATTTAGAATACACATCAAGTCTTAAGTACGTCTTCACGAGATGTTAAATATTTTGCTTACGTCACGCCATTTATATTTCTAGCTTTCGACAATGCTTGAAAACTCCAATACGATTGGGCTGAGAGGTAATGATAACTAACCCGTCGGTAGGCAATAGGCAATAATTGGGGAAAAACATTAAATAAATTCACAATATGCGACCGTAGCTTTGAAAACTGCTTGTCTATATAACTACAAATTGCAGCTATATATGTAACATGGATTTGTTTTTAAAAGAATAAAAATAAATAAATAAATAAATAAATAATCATACATACCTCGTGCCTATAATATCTAGCATGCGATTTGACTTAAACTAGTATATCTCGAATAAGTAACCGATGAATATACTTGTAATGATATATGCCGAACTGTACACCTTAAACCAATGATATCCGTAAATGCGGTAAAATTGTGAAATTGTGTCATTAAGTTGGAAAGTGGTGAAGGATGTGTGCATTGCACTTTTCTCCATTAAACAGAAATATCAAACAATTAGAGACTTTTGTATGCCAGAACTTTTATATCTTAACAATTTATTCGACTGCTAACGACGATTGACGAAAATTAATTTAAAAACACTAAGTAAAAAAATTCTTGTGTGTCATTTCTAATCGAGTATTGTAATAAAACTTAACTCATTGGTCGTGCCTTTTATATCCATTTAAAGAATGAAATCAGTCAATATGCTTTTTCGAGAACTTTTTCCCGACTCCTTAAGTGTCCTTGAAGCATGTTAGCTATATTATTAGCTATTTAAATAGAAATTTTAGACATTCTAACGTATTTTTATGGTCTATGTGAGGTATTTACAAGAGGTTTTATACATAGAAAAATAGAGGAGGGTCTATATAATTAACTACCTTAAAAAACTTGCTTTTGAGATAATAATTTTCATGACGTGCAATATCATATATGTACAATAGTTGTAGTTTTTAAAGACTTTTCAGATGTATTCTTCATATCTCAGTACATAATAGTCGTACGTCACAAATATGCTTCTTATCAGAAGATTGAAGTAATATGTAATTGTTTTGTACTACCAAAGGCATAATTTTTGCGGTTGAATGTATATTGTAGTGCCAGATTTTACATGTTTGTATTTTATTTCATAAGGTTGTTTGCTAAAATAATACGATTTTTAAGAATTCATAGTTTGCGCTTACATTCATCAGAAGTACTTCTGATCAATCAATAACTAATACTATCGTTACGCATTTTGCCCCTAGAACCCTTTCAATGTATGCAAGTTATATTTGAATATACGAGAAACAACTTTCATTGCGACATTTTTTATAGATTTAAGTTTATTTGCACACATGTTTTTTTTGCGCCAGGGAGATAACCCTGAAATGAAAAATAAGGTTCGGTGTGCCAGGGTAAACTACGAAAGCGTAATGTTAACCAGTCCATGGTTTATTACGATTTTGCGAAAAAAAATTATAATGCGACAAAAACTTCAAAATTATTATGACCAATGACAAAAGGGCTTGGAAAGTGGAAAGCCTTAAATATTTGGAAATCATTTAGTTTTCTAGAGATATATCCTGGTTTGTCTGGTTAAGATTATATGAAATAAAACATGTTTTATCCAATAGATGTAAATTATTTATTTACACGTTTGTTTCTTTGATATTCTTTTTCATGTTTACAGAATACTGTTTTTTAAACTACCTCGTTTTTGACACAATGTATACTATGTTAATAGTTCTCGATATGAATGTGTAATTAGCAAAAGCACAAATATAATTAAAAATATTATTCATATAAATATTCATAAATATTCTTAATATTAGAGCATTAGTTTAAAATATATAACCTGTCTAAGAAATTGAAGAAATTGAAGGATTACAAAGGTGTTTTTGCGTGCATTAAGTTATGCAGTTACATGTTGAAGATGTTTTAGACATATCTAAAGTACTCACCAAACATAAAAGACAAGTAAAACATAATTAGACATGGTGTTGAAACTCAGCTGTAACACATCCTTGTGACATTATGACAACAAAGGGGCCTCATGAACCTGTTCATATTGCTGTATGTTATTATTTCCCCTGACTTTTATAGCTTGTTGTCCTGTCTTTGATTATAATAAATGTTGAGGGTTATGTTATTTCATATGCCTTTTTAAACGTATATAAATTTTAAATTATGCAACTTTCAAAAAAGTACTTTCTTCTCATTACATGCCGTTGCTAAAATAAGGTAATACTTGCTTAGAATCCAATTTTCTTCCGGTTTCCCACGCTCATAATACTAATAGCCACTTTCCAGAGGTAAGCAAATCTATCTCTCATGTTGAAGATTTTTTTACATTTTCACATCTATAAAATGTTCTGTGTACACAAAGATTATATAACTATTATATATCAAACTCGAGCTTATCACTCCAAAATATATACGTTAAATGGGTGACAAAGTACATTACATTACAATTGTGCGATCTAAAATCACTAAGAAGTAATGTTTCGTGTGGATTAAACAAGGTCTTATAATCCAAAGGACAGAAAAGTAAAAATTAAGATGATACAAACTTCTATAAAAACGAGGAGTAAAACAACATGCGTCGGAGTGCCAGAAGCAGTTTATTGCATCATAGACGGCACCAATCATGTTTTTATTCAAATATATTCAAATATAAGGAAATTGACATATAAGGATATAAGGAACCGAGAGGTTTAGGTTGTTAGATATCTACAATTTATTACCGGCGTCTCGACGCTAAGGTTTTCAATTCGAGCATTACTGCAACCAAGGAGTGCCTGACCCCAACCTTTATTGACACCGATACTTACTTACTTGGTACACTTGGTATACCTGGTTGATAAAAGGGATCTAATAGTGATCCCCTCTCATCTTCAACTTCCTCTTAAATGAGGAGAGACTGGCAGCTTGGACTGTCTTATGTTTAGACTGTTCCATTGGTCCACCACTCGATTACAAAAGAAAAATTTCCTAACATCTGTCCTACTGTACTCTTTTGATAGTTTCAAAGAATGGCCCCTGAGCTCCCGCGTAGGATGGGAGAATAGAATGTGTGACGGTGTTTTGACCAATCCGTGCAAGTATTTGTAGGTCTCTACCATATCAAAGTAATTTCGTCTAGACTGGAGAGTAGGTAGTTGTATTTTATTCCTAGACAGATCCAAGAATTTTTTCTGAACTAATTCAAGTTTGTTAATATCGGTTTTAAGCAACGGGTTCCACACTGGGGAGGCATATTCAAGACCCGGTCTGATTATAGAAGTATACAAAGTCGTAATTTTCTTTTGAGTTAAAGAAGTAAAGCATCGCTTAATGAGTCCAATTTTCTGGTAATCCTTTCTTGAAATGTTTTGAATATCTTCTGATGGTTTAAGACTAGAGTTTATAAAAATACCCAGATACTTTTGAGTGGATACACTTGACAAGTAAACTCCATTTAACGAGTAGAAATAGCGGATAGACTCGCGGAATCTAAGGACAACACATTTCTGAGCATTAAAATTTAAAAGCCACAATTTAGACCAAGTGGAAAAGTTATTTAAATCTCGCTCAATTTCTTGGCAGTCATCAAGAGAAGCAGCAGGTTCGTACAGTTTAGTATCATCAGCAAAAGTTTGGCTGTCAGATTTGCAACGGAAGGCAGGTCGTTAACGTAAATAATGAAGAGAAGAGGTCCCAAAATGGATCCTTGATGGACCCGCTGGTAACATACTTCCAATCGGAACATCCGTTTCGAAGTAAAACACGGTGCTTTCTGTTTGTAAGAAAATTACCGATCCAATTTAACATACAGTCTCTAATACCATAATGTTCTAGTTTAAAAAGTAGACGTTGGTGTGGTACTGTATCGAAATCCTTTGCGAAATCAAGATAAATAATATCTTCTGGTGTATATTCGTCATAAGAATGAGTCCAGTCATTGAGGCTTTCTAATAGCTGACTGACACAAGAGCACTTTTGAAACCCATGTTGATCGCACGAAATAATGTTATGACAGTTTACAAATCCTAATAATTGGTCTTATATTAATCTTTCGAGTAATTTGGCTACTTGGCTAGTCAGTGAGACAGGTCTGTAGTTTTTACAAAGGCGCCTAGATCCCGATTTGAATATGGATGTAATATTACTTAGTTGCCAAACCTTAGGGATGATAACAGTATAAACAAAGTGGTTAAATAATATACATAAAGGCAGTGCAAAATTCGGAGCATTTCTTAAGACGTTCACATGTATGTTGTCCGGACCACTAGACTTGTACAATGTTAAATAGGAAATCTTCTTCATTATTTGCTCTACTGTAAACTGGGTAAAAATAAATGAACTGTCAATTATATCAGTGCTAATAGGTATAGTGTGATTCAATGGCGGTTCTTCTGTTAAAACAGAGCTAAAAAAGTTAATTAAAGCTTGAGATTTATCTAGATCATGACTTAGGGTACTTCCGTCCACTTCTAAAGTTCCGACTATAGAAGAAGTCTTTGTGAAGTTTCTTGTTTAATTAAAAAAACGCTTAGGGTTTTCCTTTAGAGAATATACATGTTTGTCTTTGGCCGTATTAGGAGTATCTTGATAATTTAATTTAGTTTTGGTGTAATCCAACAAATCACAGATTAGTTTTCTTTGTTTATATTTCTGAAATGATTTTTGTCTTTTGTATCTTGCACGACAAATGGATTTAGCAGGGTGGATCAAGTTTCGAACCTTCTTTGATAATTTTATGGGGAACATACTTTGCGACAAGCGATTCATAAACATTCTTAAAGGAGCTCCACTGTTCCTCAACTGATCTACCACGGAGAAGCATATCCCAATTAATTTTCCCAAGCTCGGTGTTGAGACAATTGTAATCGCCACGACTATATAAGTAAATTTTACGCTGTTGGTAGGAAACCCTAATCTTAGGGAGGGAAACAGTAAATGATAAACACCTATGATCACTGGAATAAAGTTTTCATCCACCTTTACACTATCAATTATATCAAGGTTAGTAGTCAACAAAAATCAAGTATATTTTGGCCACGATTTGGTTCTTCCACAAGTTGATACATAGAGTTTTCTTCAAGAGTGTTTATAAAAAATATTATCAAGGTCATGAGGAGAGGAGTACGAACTCCAGTTTATGTCTCTAAAGTAAAAATCAGCAACTAGGATAACATCTTCGTTAGTACATGCTTTGTTAATAGAGTCACAAATTGCAATAACATACGATTGCTTGCCTCTGTCAGGCCTATAAGCGACACCAACGATTAACTGTTTTACTGGAGAAGGAGAGAGTTTGCACCACAAAATTTCAGCTCTCACATCTGCATCGTGGTATTCAACAGGGTTTAAGTCACTTTTCACAAGTATTAAGATGCCTCCGCGGCCCTCGACTCAATAAGTCCCTGGGTCATAAAAGTTAATGTTTCGATCAAGTCTAAATATCTTGTACTTATCTATGTAATATTTAGAGTCAAGCACATTATTGTCAAACCAAGTCTCACATACAGCTATTATATCTAGCTTCTCACTGAGTATAATGTCCTTAAAATCATTGAACTTGTTGTGCAAACACTGTGCAATAAAGAACTTAACTTTTAACGAACTATCAATTAAATGTTTTGAACATGAACGAACATTTGAACTAGGAACATCATTAACGCAACAACTTAATGTATTTACATCTGTTTTTATTTAGTATTTATAAGAATGCATGGGTCCCTAAAGGGAAACCAGGTGCTGAAAGTGGCTCCTGAATCCCATGGTGACGGCTGTCAGAATTTGGATGTGTATGTTCAAACGACCCTTTGTTTGAACTGACATAAGCATGGTCATGTAATCTATTATTAGTTATATCATGGTGTGAGTCACGAGTTGCGGGGTTTCGTCGATTCCCAAAGTTACGGTTTTGGTCCCTTTTGGCCTGGTTTAACCTGCGTTGTTTATGGATATTTGCTTCTCGCTCAAGTTGTAGTATTGTTAAATCAGGATTAATGTAAATTTCGGAAGTGTTAAGATGTTCACTACATGCATCTTTCAAATTTTGGCTAAAGAAAGAAATTTAATTTTTCGGTATTGTTGTTAAATTTTACTCTAAGAAGACGCGGACGGCCGTCTTCCTCATTCCTTTTACCAATACGGTGGGCTACAACTGGCTTTTTACTTGATACCCTTAAAAGCATAAGAAGTTGCTTTGCGTCATCTAAGTTTGACTGGTTGGATTCAGGCATGCCCAATGATATTGTTTTCACGTTTACTTATTTCAAATGGCTCATTTATAAAATTGTCTAATTTGTTCGCTAGTTTTTTAACATCGTCGGCAATACCCTCAATCACAAGGCGATTTGCTTCAACAGAGGCCTCCATAAAATCTATTATAGCCTTATCGGCTATATAGCCAGTTTTTCTCCCGAATGTTAGGTTTTGTGCCGGGTACTCAGGATTTCTCGCCCAAAACTTCTAGACGCCATGCAATACAATTGCTGAAAGTGGCGTTAAACCAGAATCAAACAAACATTCACCATGGGTTAGTTTTTTCTGCCTTTTTGTAAATAGGCCTTAAAGAAATTCACATACATACAATTAAAACATTAATCTGAGAGAAAGAGTGCACAAAAAGCACACATAGGATGCCTGTATTTTTAAATATGCATCCACCATTTACTACATGTACACATATATTGCCGATATTTAAAAATCCAGCATATTAAAAATGTGTTTTTTGTCAATTTCAACTTGGAATCGGTAGTAATTTTAAAATATGCCTATTCCATACCGGGAACTAAGTATTTGTACTAACGAATAAACCTTCAAGAATATCGAGTTGCTTCTTACAAAGTTGAATTTTAAATAAGGGATTATTGTATTCGATGTGAAAAAACTCAGTTGATTAATTGGATGTTTGCATTATGTCCAGTGAGCAGAATTTCAGCTTTATTCAGGACGAGAACAAGTTAATTCAACGCCTTCTTTTTATCTAGTGTAGAAAGAGTATAATTTTCTTGTGTATTATCTAAAGATCGATCTTTTATTAAGCTGTTGTAATAACTGTCATAATGTGATTTGCAAATGGAAACATTTGTAGGCTGTAGCAATGTAAAATTAAGCACAATGCTTTTCAATACTTTATTTTATTTTATTATATATATCCTGCTATCTTGAAACGAGCCAGCATTGGTAGGAGTTGATAGATTTTTAAAGGTTTAAATTATTTTTATTTATTTATCCGTGCTTACTGCGTTTTGAATATTGTCATTTGCATGTTCATAAGCCCAAACAAATTCAGTTCACAATGAATTACTTCGTCTACAAATAGTTGTGTATGCGGAAAACAGATTTAAACACTAACCATTATCGGTTGGGAGTGTTGATATTATACTCTTTTATGTATTTGTGAGGTTAGAAAAAAACATTACGCGTCTTCTAACGTATGAAAGAAAAACAAAACTTGAACAAAAATCTATGCCCCATCCTCCCCCACCTTTGAATAAGAAAATGGTTCGTCCTTTACCGAAATTATATTTTATTTTATTGAATTATATTTTATATCTTATATTTTATATTATATTTTAGCTAAACTGTCTTTCAAAATGACATTGACTTTAAAATAATTTAATGTACATACAGGATACAATTTACATAGAAGGCTAAGAAACAGCATCAAAATCAGATCTCTTCTCTTTTTATATAACTATAGTATAGATAATACTATTATATCCTTCTAGCGTTAACAAATTTCCATAATTTTACAAAAAATAGGGAATTAGTAATAGTATTAAAAGAACACAGCAAACTTATATATTAAAGTACGTAGCCCTGGAGAACTTAAACACGAAAATAGATTGTTATGTGTACATCATGTGCACTGTTAAGTCATGCAAAAATGTTTCAACTAAATCGTTTCTAATATACATAGGTTATATTTATGATATGAAGTTATGAACAAATATGTCAGATAAAGCATACACTTTGTTGATTCTTTTACTCTAAAAGTTCACCTACAAGTTTAGTTGGCATTTTCGTCAGACTTCTGTATGGCAAGGCAATAATCGAGCTGAGTAATCTGATTTCAGCTTTCACGATTCGTTCTCCATAATACATTTTAAACTCAGGACATATCATGTAAGGCGATCTTACGTTCTTAATTGTAAATATTTTTTCTTGGATCTTTAGATCAATAAGTGATAATGTGTTTTTCACTCTGTTAATTAATATACCCAAGGTTCCATTTTTAAACGTTCCCTTAGTGACATTGCTGATCACCACTTTATCTTCTGTGGTAGATTTATTTCTCGCATACAAGCACATATGATCATTGCACTTATTGATAACGAATGACCAATTTGATTCTCTTATGTTCTCTTTTATAAGTAAACTTGTCTGCGTGAAATTATTTTCTGCAAATCCAAAGTCAAGAACAGGGAATGTATCTTCGAAGTATCCTAGTAATTCATACTCATACGCAATTTCGAAATAAACTTTTGATCCAGGTTCAAAGCATTTGTTAGTCATTGCACCTGTGTTTGGTTGTAACGGGGATTTTTTGACATTTCCATCAGATTCTGGGTATGACTTCCAATTACTAAGTGTGTGGTTATCAAAAGAAATATAGCATCCTTCGTGCTCACTTGTTGAATCAAAAGCAAGATCAAGGTCAAACAACATCAGATCTGAATAAAAACAATTGAATATGTACATTCATGGAAATTTAATGCAACTAACTTTGTGTTAATACAAGCATATATCAATGCAAGTCACCTCAAGTAAGGCTTGCCAGTTTATGAAATATTAGTGCAAAACGACAAATAATCTGTCACTCAATAATCGACTAAGTGCAATACGTCATTTTCAAGATATAATCGCTCTCGTGAGGAAGTGGAAATTGTAGTGCTGATCACGTGATTTTATAAAAAATATAGGACACTTTCATTTGAAAGTGGCAACATTTAACCGAAAGAAGACGGATTATGAAGACGATGCAAAACAAATCATGTGGTGTATTGTGGCGGGATGCAAAGACCACACTTAACATAAATTTATAAAAGGGGGTCGAGTTTTATGCCTTCCCCACGTTTGTTCAGGAAAGTGCTCTAAGTATCTAACTACCTATCTTGCAAACGGCATAATTGACATAAATATGTGTACACGAATGTATTATTATTGTTTCTATGTGCATACTATTCTGAATTTGTCATTATGTTCTTAATCGTTGCTGCTTTACACTCCTTAAAATCTCGAATATGAGCTCATACTTAGCAACTGTATCAGGATGATGAATCCATCCTTTTTGATTATTTGTTTTATTGTTTTGAAAAATAACTACTAAAAAAATTTGAATATGTATACGTCTGTAAATAAGTAATTATATTTTTATGTTTTCCTTTTCTCAGTAGCACTTCGATCTTATTTATTCTCGACTGTGCATCTCGGAGAAGCGGGATGATAAATATTTATTTTGGAAAAGAAACAAAAAATACTTAAATTGAATACTATATCGATTCCAATAAATCTTAAATTGAATAGATTTCTGTGTATTCAGTTTTGCCACTGTGACAGGTACCTGGGACATTGTGTATACCCATTATGCCAGTGAAGTACAGAATGCAGTCACTAGACTTTATTATGTTTTTGGAACCACGATTTCTTGAAGTGACTATTGCAAAGATATTAGCAATTCAATACAACAGTGGATCTTCAAGGTTTTGGTAAACATAAGTTTGACTAAAAACTCAGACAGTGATAGCAACAAACCAGCATAAACTATCCCAGGTCTTCGATGAATATAAGCACAAGTATAAAACGATTTAACTGAAACGGCGTACGGGCCAGACGTCCTTACTTTTGGAGACGCCAGCACGGACTTGCAAGGGTCAGATGATTAAACAGAGTAAATCCCTGGGACATGCAACAATGCAGGATCATATGGTTCATGGTGCAGAGAAGAGATGATCGTACACGTGTTTACTGACGTTCACAAGGAACTGTGTCCTTGAGATCGATAATTTTAACACAGGAAGTTTGATGATGTGGGTTGCCATATCAACACTCAAAAACCACAGGAAACTAACGAAGATGGGTACAGATATGAGGTTTTCACACCACACATAGTGCCTCTAATGATGAACCCCCAATTAGATTGTTTTTTTTGTTTGAATGGTGTTTTAACGCCACTTTCAGCAATTTTTCAGCTATATCATGGCGTCCAGTTTTTATTGGGGGAGGAAGCCGGAGTACCATCCTTGTCAATTAAGATTGGAGTCGAGTACACTCTGCCCGCAGTGAGAATCGAACCCGCAATCTCAGTGTTGACAGACCACGTGATCAATATTAGACGAACTACCTTAACCACTCTGCCACCGAGCCTCCCCCCTCCAATTAGAAGTTTACAGTATGATAACAATATGGCGTATGATCGTGCTTTAGTTCACGTTCTAGACAATCAGAACGCAACTGCTCCAAAACCGTCCAAATCACCAACATTGAACCAAATAGATCAATTGTTTGATAATTTATATTGATGCGTGCGTAGTCGTCAACCAACGCCGCAAACTCTACAAAACCTACAAAAGGCTCTTGTACATGAATGAAAAACTATTCCGCAAGACATTAATTCTCAATTGATCAAATATATGATGATCCGGACTGTGCTCTGTTACAGGTTAATGTTTAATGCAAGTATTTTACAAATAAACCACAGAATTGTTCCATATAATTACTATATACCTTTGCAGCTTGATTTGTTTAAGTTCTGAACTAAATCCGTGATCTTTCTCTCGGACATTTGAATGTTCTGGAAGTCTGAAAATGTGTTTTTATAAAAAAACTGCAATATATCTAATGCAAACTCCATTCAAATGATAAGAAACGCGTTCTGTTCTTATGTGAAATATACATTCAGTGCACTTAAGATGTATCGAAATAATTCCACACACAGCTAATATTTAACAGAAATTATCGAGATTCCCCCCCCCCCCCCCACCGCGAAAAAGAATAAAATGTTATTTACGAGAAATACAATTCAAATGTTATTATCGCAAAACTGGTTGTATATTTGTTAAATTATATTCTTAGTATCGTATCAACCAGCGATTCTTGCATTCACGCATTAACAGCGTATATCAAATTTATAACCCCATGTCACTTTTGTCAGTTTTGTCAGATTTTTGATGTGTCGTTATTCATTTTCTTTGGTATTAAACTTAGGGAACGTTTCAAAACTTACCTTCCCAACTTCGATTTTTCAAATCCTGTAGAAATCTTATTAGGACTTGATTCTCTTTCTTTGCCAGAAATATGCTTGCCTTGTCTAAAAAAGAATACAGGATGAATGCGTTTGTTGGAATATTTTTTGTGCACAGTAAGGCACATTTTGTTTATGCGAATTAAGAAGACCACATTTTTGGTTTTGTCATCTTTGCTCAAGTACTCTGCAAAGTGCAATTCTTCCTTTATTTGTCATTATTCGTTTAGCGGGAGCGGTTTCCAATGCAAGGTTAGAGCTATTCACATAGCTGCTAAGGGCTTTTCTGGATGGTGGATAGTGGATTGGATGCCCTATCGTTGGGTAGAATGGTGGTGTAATGTTATAGATGTTATGAAATCCTGACTGTAAACAATAGTGTGTGAACTGTCCGAAGTGTGTCCTATTTCTTGCACGTTAAAGACCCGTTTTAGGTTTCGAAACTTGTATACTAATATTGTAGCCTCTAAATAAGTTCTAACTTTTCACTTTATCCCATTGTCAATCATTTTCAGTGGCAAGTAAAAATCAGGGTTCAAAGATTTATCCCACTTTTCATATTGATTTTTTATTGTCTTGTAACGTGTTCGCTTCCTTATCATGCAAGGAACAAAAAAAAATATAAGGTGGTCACCTGCTATAGTAACATTGTATAAAGAGATAATATTTGTAAAGAAAGTGATAAACGACAATTTGCAGACGTTTCCGTTCAAACAATGGCGCAAACATATCGTACCAGATTCGTTTAACATATCTTCATCATGTTCTGTAATGTTTATCATTACTGGAGGAGCATCTACAAAATATAAATTATGTTAATGTTAATTTAATTTCCCTTTTAAATTGATTGAGAAATAATACACGACCTCTGTAGTTTATCAGTTTTACTACAGGATGACCATTTATGTCGCATTATTGCATTATTTAAATAAAGACATAAATAGTCATCCCGTTGTTAAACAATGATAAAACACAACCTCTTTCTAATAAGATAATTATGGTACTTTTAGGATATTTACGTACCTATAGCCAACACCATTTCTGCCATTAACATTCGCCATCTTTGTAATATATTCATGATATTGGAGCTTTCCGGTGGGAGTTACGGTTTAGTACTTGGAACAGCCCTTCAAAACAAGCACTACTCATACAATAAAAGACATGAATATTTTTCCTATTGAAATCTGCCAAGAATAGTTATAAATTTACGTAAAATACATATTCTTTAGTAGGCCTTTTTTGCAATATACGCTATGTGTTCGTGCCATAAACCATTGCTAGAACATTGAACAACAACATGTTTATGACTGCAACTGTTTTTCGTTCTTGGTTTCTCAACTATAATGGAGGATAAAAAGGTCTATGAGTTTTCCTAGATATTCTCATAGTTTCTAGGTTTTGAGAATTGAAATTTATAATAAACCAAGTTTGTGACCAGCTGTTGATTTTGACCAAAGTTAGTCATTTATACACTAGTCTTCGCTTTTCCAAATCTATGTTTGTAGTTGAAACGTAGCAAGACTAAGTATCCCGGTTTAAGAGTTCAAAAAGATTTCAACAGTCTGTATATGATATTATATCTAAAGGTAAAACAATAATAACGGTATAATAATTATTTTAAAACCCACAAAAACAAAAACGACAAAAAGTCTAGGCTTCTTTTCAATACATGGTTATAAGCGGCTTTACATGTATGAAAATATCAGTACATTTTACAGCCTTGTGTTTTTTTCGTATAAACCAATTTTTTTCGTGTCATTGCTCTGTGGGAAATAGACATATTAAACAGTGGCTATATTCAACGTTCATGTAATTCTGTATTGCACGTGCAAACAATGTTTACAAAAGAGGAGTGACCAACATTTGGGGAGTTGTTTTCCTGTTGAGTGCTAATGTTCTTCCATATGAGAACAGACATGGGATACTACAAAAGTCAAGCCGAGTACAAATCCTATAGCAGTATATTAAAATGTATGTTTCTTTGTGCAAACAGACAATCGGTCTCGTCTGTTGGTTCTTCATACCATCTAAATATAAAACAGATTTTAGTTTTGCGACATCGTACCTGTTAAGTGCAAATTTCCTTTACTTGACGCCATTCCAAGACTAAAGGAAACATAGCATAATACAAAAGTCAGGACGCTTCCGAGTATAAATCCTACAGAACTATATAACAATTTCTGTTTCTTTGAGAAAACAGACAATGGTTTTTCCTCTAAAAGTCTCACCTCCTGGATCTCCATAACATCTCTAATATAAAACGCATTTTATTTTTACGACAACACAGTACTTGTAGAACGGATATATCCTCTCTTGAAATAAATAAATATTCAGTGTTTCATCGTTTGCCCGACAAAATACTTGAAAATATACACTCTCACAAGGAAAGTTTTTAAGTTGTTGTTTATATATTTTAAAACATCTTTTGTTTATAATTTACATGAAACTATGTCTCTGAAGCAGTTTCTAAATGTATTCGTTTCTCTTAAATCGACTTCTATTTACTTTCTGTAAGAAGAATAGAGATGTTCATCTGAAAACAAACAATAAATCTTCATTAATGACACAGTTCATTACACCGAGCATTGTACAGTTGACAAACATAATAGCGGAATGTTGACCAAGTAATTTTTACAAAACCCTTAGTATGCATAAATTAACATAATTTAGTCGAAGTTATTCACCATAGTCATCAACTTTTCACCTCTTTCTGATTATTACCTTTGGAACTTCTCTGCGACTTTGTTTTATATATTGCTTGCATATTGCTGGAAGTGGTATACTATAAACTGTGATTTAATTCAACAAAAATAGAACACATCATTGGAGAAAAATATATTTTAGCACTGTAAAAACCCGTTTTGCAATAAAATTTTCAAAGATGTATTTCCAACTTTAAACAGCTCTGCATTCTCATTGACCGGGGATGATGAATCTCCAGATTTCCACGCTGTTTGCAAACTTTAACGATAATCGAAATATATTGATAGAAATTTTTTATGTAAATAAAGGCGAAAACATTCGCCTGAATTCCAGGAAACGTACTATTATTGTGGCTTCACTTCAATATGATATGTTTTAGCCAATAACTAGCCCTCTACCCCCCCCCCCCTTTTTTACACAAACACACGTAAGCCAAATTTTACAAATACTAAATACAATATATAATGAAAAGTCATTTGTTCAAAGAACAAATGTGAGGTCTTTCCCGGCATTTTCTTAGTGTTATGTCTAGGTATATGGTTGCTAATTTTGAAAATTGCTGCCTGTAACCATTGGACTTTGGTCTTAAATCAAAGGGCTTGTTGAGACGGTCACAAAAAACCTATGTTCACTATGTTATCTCTTACGGTTTAAAAGTTATAAGCCATAAACTGATTAGCCGAAAGCTGTCAAGGGCCATAACCTTGAAAACTGTTTGTCGAATAGTTTTCGAACCTATATATCAAATGTAGATCTCAATGAGAGGAACATTCTTCTGATATATTGTCTGCTTCAATTTTTTATGGTTTTCGAGTTATTTCGAAAACAAAATTTAGCCGAAACCTGTCAAGGGCCATAACCTCTAAAACGGTTTGTCGCACAGTTTTCGAACCGTTATATCAAATGTAGATAGCAATGAGAGGAACATTTTTCTGATATATTATCTGCTTCAATTTTTTATGGTTTTTGAGTTATTTCGAAAACAAAATTTAGCCGAAACCTGTCAAGGGCCATAACCTCTAAAACGGTTTGTCGCACAGTTTTCGAACCTGTATATCAAATGTAGATCTCAATGAGAGGAACATTTTTCTGATATATTATCTGCTTCAATTTTGTATGGTTTTTGAGTTATTTCGAAAACAAAATTTAGCCTAAACCTGTCAAGGGCCATAACCTCTAAAACGGTTTGTCGCACAGTTTTTGAACCTGTATATCAAATGTAGATCTCAATGAGAGGAATATTTTTCTGATATATTGTCTGCTTCAATTTTTTATGGTTTTTGAGTTATATTAAAAACAAAATTTCAATGGCGGCCATTTTGAAAATGGTGGACCGAAAAAATTTTTTGATCCGATACATGTAATTAGGACCCTCATATCTACTTGGAAACCAAGTTTTGTGTAAATCCGACAACTTTGACGTTTTCGACAAACTTCGCGTCAAAATCGCGTAAACAGGAAGTGGATAGAAGAATGTTTTTTTGCATAACAAATCATGGCCATAAGTCAGACAACATTTCCCCCACTTTAGATTTTTGATATTTGTCATGGTTTCTGAGTTTATCTGAACACATGGGTTTTGGGTTTGGGGCAGATAACTCTGTTACTAAAAATAGATCAGTTTCGCAGGGTGACTCAGGTCGAGCCCAGGTAGTGTCGGTTAAGTGTGCCAAGTTTCAAAGCGATACGTCAAGACACTTTTTTGACATCTGCGGCGGAAAAGAAGAAGAATAATAAAAAAAATAATAATAATGAAAAGTCATTTGTTCTGAGAACAAATGTGAGGTCTTTCCCTGCATTTGATTAGTCTTATGTCTAGGTATATAGTTGCTAATGACTTTACGGTCAGTTACCTTGATTGTAGTGTACAAAGCAAGTGGTTCTAAGTCAGAAAATGTATGGTTGCTAAGGACATTTAGTGGTTGCTATGGACAAAATGTCGCTTCCGGTCATACAATATGATATTTAAATTCAGTTAGTGATCCCGATTCCGTTTCCCATGTATTGTCCGCTTCAATTTTGTACGGTTAAAGTGTTATTTTACAAAAACTGTTTACAGTGTCAGCCATTTTGAAAATGGCTGCCTATAACCATTCCACTTCGGTCTTAATACGAAGGGCTTGTTATGATGGTTACAAAAAACCATATGTTTACTATATTATCCCTGACGGTTTTAAAGTTATAAGCCAAAAACTGATTAGCCGAAACTTGTCAATGGCCATAACCTCGAAAACAGTTTGTCGCACAGCTTTCGACAATTATATTAAATGTAGATCTCAATGAGAGGAACATTTTTCTGATATATTGTCGGCTTCAATTTTTTATGGTTTTTCTGATATATTGTCTGCTTCAATATTTTATGGTTTATGAGTTATATTGAAAACAAAATTTCAATGGCGGCCATTTTGAAAATGGTGAACCGAAAACAAATGTTGATCCGACATATGTAATTAAGACCCTCATATCGACTTGGAAACCAATGTTTGTGTAAATCGAACAACTTTGACGTTTTCGACAAACTTCGCGCCGAAATCACGTTAACAGGAAGTGGATCGAAGAAAAATTTTTTTGCATGACAAATCATGGCCATGAATCAGACAACATTTTCCCCACTTTAGATTTTTGATATTTGTCATGGTTTCTGAATTTATCTGAACACAAGGGTTTTGGGTTTGGGTCAGATAACTCTGTTACTAAAAATAGATCGGTTTCGCAAGGTGACTCAGGTCGAGCCCAGGTAATGTTGGTTAAGTGTGCCAAGTTTCAAAGCGATACGTCAAGACACTTTTTCGACATTGACCGTCTTTCCCGTGTTGTCCCTAATTCCATAGAAAAAAACTGACGTTAAACGTCAAACAATAAACCCCAGAGGGTAAAAATCTACTATTTTATATTGTAAAATATCCGTAGGCCTCCTCCTCCCCCGGTTTCTTTTCTATTGTTTCTATAACATTCTAATTATTTAAAAATGGGCCCGGTCCCCCAACCAGGGCAGCATGTAAACTTATTTTGTTATTCATCTTGGTATTTTTAATTGATTGTCTCACACTGATTCAAATAGCTTTGTACTAATTTTGAGAAAAAACGGGAAAATGGGACTCTGCAGATTTAAAAATTGTGACAAAAATTTGTTAAACTAGTTTTAAAAATTCATATACATTATTTTGGTGTAAAATAAATACTTCTTTGTCATTTCGCTCTATTTATAGTATACATTAAATGAACACTTTACATTTCAATGAGGTGTCTTCGTCGAAGCTCGCGTTCATAGCATTTTGTCAGCGTCTTCTGTCTTTCTTACTGCGTTCTGTGTGGACGAATACTATAGCTACATGAAGCACGATCTTAAGTTTAATATCAGTGATTATTTATATATTTCAGGACGACACGGGTTATTACAAAAGGAGCTACTGACGAATATTTAAAGACGTTTTCATTCATAGGAATTTTACGCTGGAATGTGGAAAAATAAGGACACGAGTCACGTAGCAGACGACCGAATACACAAAAATTCACGTCGGAAATTGTTTCAATTTGATTAAAATGTGAGGTAAAATGCAGTTCGGATAGTTAGAACAACTTGTTGAGAAACGATTTACACTATGATTCACTGACGATAACTGAAATGGACATCACAGCAGACGAAATTTACAAATAAGGGGGAGGTGTGGTCACGTGCTTCAGTCTGGGATTTTAAGGATTTATTGACTCGTATACTTTGAGGAAATACGTTTTTAGACTGAAATCCACATTCTAAACGGAAAGTATCTTCTATTTAGCTAACAAAGTAAGTTGATTAAATTTAGTGTTTTGGTCATGTATATTGAAAAAAATGTACACTATGAAAGTAGACCAAACTTCATAACATTTTATGCAAACTTATTTTGTCATACATCTTGGTATTTTTAATTGATTGTCTCCATACAATATTATTATTATGATTCAGAAATAGCTTTGTACTCATTTGTAATGGAAAAACACACTAAAATAGGAGACAGCAGCTTTAAATATTTTAAAATTAATAATTAAACAATAAGGAAAAGAGGGAAACTTGTAGAAATCACAAGGTTTTGTTTATACATTGGTTTAAAATGTGTCGATTTAGGCTATTGTCACAGTGTTGAATATTTTTTCACGAAAATCTAGGAATATAGTGTACCATTTTTAAAGTAATTGCTCTTAAATTTCTAATTTCTGTATAAATGTGCAAGTTAACATCATTTCAATCATTTTAATAATTATCACATTTGGTTTAATACAGCAATTTTGTAACAAAGTGCATGTTTTTTCACTCGACACATAATTACGCATTGTAGGAACTCACTCAATGTTCATTATTTTATAAATTTTTGTTTAATACAGCAATTTTGTAACAAAGTGCATGTTTTCTTCACTCGACACATAATTACGCATTGTAGGAACTCACTCAATGTTCATTATTTTATCAATTTTTGCCAAAAGTTAGTTTTTAATGTTACAAAAAGTACATTTAGTATGTACTTAAAATTTGAAATTAGTGTTTAAGCCATTTTAAAATGTCCATCATTGAAAAATTTTAAGTCTCATATGATTATCCCTTTCTAAGCCAAAAATTACTAATATCTTGATACATATTAATTCTTAGTTGTTTTTTTTTTTCGCTCGACAAGGCTTATCAGGTCCATATCAAATGAGCTCGAAGATATAAGATACTCTCTAGATACTGGTTATGTGTTACGTTTTATATATTGTAACACTTCTTAGTGTCTGGACAGGTCTGATTAATTGCAGCAAAGATGTGTATTTTTTTTATCGTGATGTATGTTTTCCTTAATATTCATGAACTTTGGTCAGTGATGTACGATTGGTCAAAAAGCTAGGCAGATTCTTCACGCACGAAATATGACCATGTTAACTATATTATCTGTAACCGTTTTCACTTAAAGTCAAAAACCGAATAACAGAAATGCGTCAAGGCTGATAACTCGAATACGGTTCATATAACAGTTTCAGACACAATATACTAATTAAATAAATGAGGATCACTTTAAATATACATGTTTACTATATTATCTCTAACCGTTTTCAAGTTTTAACCAAAAAACCGATTAACCCAAACACGTCAAGTGCTGTAACTTGAAAACGATTCATCGCACAGCTTCGGGTCAAATGTACCAAATGAAGGTCTCAACAAAATTTAGCTGATACGTGTCAAGGGCCAACCTCAAAAACGGTTTGTTGCACAGCTTTCAACTATTTATATCAAATGTAGATCTCAATGAGAGGAACATTTTTCTGATATATTGTCTGCTTCAATTTTTTATGGTTTTTGAGTTATATTGAAAACAAAATTTAGCCGAAACCTGTCAAGGGCCATAACCTCGAAAACGGTTTGTCGCACAGTTTTCAACTATTTATATCAAATGTAGATCTCAATGAGAGGAACATTTTTCTGATATATTGTCTGCTTCAATTTTTTATGGTTTTTGAGTTATATTGAAAACAAAATTTAGCCGAAACCTGTCAAGGGCCATAACCTCGAAAACGGTTTGTTGCACACTTTTCAACTATTTATATCAAATGTAGATCTCAATGAGAGGAACATTTTTCTGATATATTGTCTGCTTCAATTTTGTATGATTTTTGAGTTATATTGAAAACTAAATTTAGCCGAAACCTGTCAAGGGCCATAACCTCGATAACGGTTTGTCGCACAGTTTTCAACTATTTATATCAAATGTAGATCTAAATGAGAGGAACATTTTTCTGATATATTGTCTGCTTCAATTTTGTATGATTTTTGAGTTATATTGAAAACTAAATTTAGCCGAAACCTGTCAAGGGCCATAACCTCGAAAACGGTTTGTCGCACAGTTTTCAACTATTTATATCAAATGTAGATCTCAATGAGAGGAACATTTTTCTGATATATTGTCTGCTTCAATTTTTTATGGTTTTTTTGAGTTATATTGAAAAACAAAATTTCAATGGCAGCCATTTTGAAAATGGTGGACCGAAATTTTTTTTTGATCCGATATATGTAATAAGGACCCTCATATCTACTTGGAAACCAAGTTTTGTGTAAATCCGACAACTTTGAGGTTTTCGACAAATTTCGTGTCAAAATCGCGTAACCAGGAAGTTGATCGAAACAAAATTTTTTGTGTGACGAATCATGACCAGGAGTCTAGCAACATTTTCCTCGCTTCAGATTTTTGATAGTGGTTAAGGTTTCTTAGTTTATCTGCTAACAAGGTTTTTAGGTTACGGGCAGATAACTCCGTTACTAAAAATGGATCGGTTTCGCAGGGTGACTCAGGTCGAGTCCAGGTAGTGTCGGTTAAGTGTGCCAAGTTTCAAAGCGATACGTCTAGAGACTTTTTCGACATCTGCGGCGGAAAAGAAGAAGAATAAAAATAATAATAATAATTAAAACGCATTTGTTCCGAGAACAAATGTGAGGTCTTTCCCTGCATTTTGTTAGTGTTATGTCTAGGTATATGGTTGCTAATGACTTTACAGTCAGTTGCTATGGTTTTTTTGTACAAAGCGAGTGGTCCCAAGTGAGAAAATGTATGGTTGCTAAGGGCTTTTAGTCTGTTGCTATGGACAAAATGTCACTTCCGGTTCGTACCTGAAACATTTTTTGTACATTTCGATGTGACGAACATTTTTCATTTGTATTGTCTGCTTCAATTTTGTACGGTTTACCTGTTATTTTATAAAAACTGTTTACAGTATCGGCCATTTTGAAAATGGCTGCCCATAACAATTCGAGTTTGGTCTTAAATCGAAGGGCTTGTTATGACGGTCACAAAAAACCCATATGTTTACTATATTATCTTTGACCGTTTTAAAGTTGTAAGCCAAAAACTGATTTGCCGAAACATGTCAAGGGCCATAACCTCGAAAACGGTTAGCCGCACAGTTTTCGACAATTTATATCAAATGTTGATCTTAATGAGAGGAACATTTTTCTGATATATTGTCTGCTTCAATTTTTTATGGTTTTTGAGTTACATTGAAAACCAAATTTAGCCCAAACTAGTCAAGGGCCATAACCTCAAAAACGGTTTGTTGCACAGTTTTCAACTAATAATATGAAACGTAGATCTCAATGAGAGAAACATTTTTTCTGATATATTGTCTGCTTCAATTTTTTATGGTTTTTGAGTTATATTGAAAACAAAATTTAGCCGAAACTTGTCAAGGGCCATAACCTCAAAAACGGTTTGTCGCACAGTTTTCAACCTATTATATGAAATGTAGATCTCAATGAGAGAAACATTTTTCTGATATATTGTCTGCTTCAATTTTTTATGGTTTTTGAGTTATATTGAAAACAAAATTTAGCCGAAACTTGTCAAGGGCCATAACCTCAAAAACGGTTTGTCGCACAGTTTTCAACCAATTATATGAAATGTAGATCTCAATGAGAGAAACATTTTTCTGATATATTGTCTGCTTCAATTTTTTATGTTTTTTGAGTTATATTGAAAACAAAATTTAGACGAAACCTGTCAAGGGCCATAACCACGAAAACGGTTTGTCGCACATTTTTCGACCATTATTTCAAATGTAGATCTTCATGAGAGGAACATTTTTCTGATATATTGTCTGCTTCAATTTTTTATGGTTTAAGAGTTATATTGAAAATAAAATTTAGCCGAAACCTGTCAAGGGCCATAACTTCGAAAACGGTTTGTCGCACAGTTTTCGACTCTGTATTTCAAATGTAGAACTCAATGAGAGGAACATTTTTCTGATATATTGTCTGCTTCAATTTTGTATAGTTTTTGAGTTATATTGAAAACAAAATTTCAATTGCGGCCATTTTGAAAAAAATGGTGGACCGAAAAAAATCAGAAGCTTGTTATATCTTTAAAATATTTATTGAAAAAATTTTCAAATAACTAAGTAATTCATTAAAGTCGAATTCTGTCTCGGGGATTTTGTCTCGGGTTCGGGTTCACTACAAACACCAAAACCTTAATTCCCGCAGAAAACCTTAATCTCCGGGGGAAAACCTTAATTTTTTAAGAAATCCCTATAAAATTAAGTGTTGGTTTTTTAAATTAAGGTTGTCCCAGGGAAATTAAGGTTTTCCCTCGGAGATTAAGGTTTTCCCGCGGAGATTAAGGTTTTTTGTTGATTGGACCCCTGGGTCGGTTTTAAGCCCTCTGGCATTGTTGTTGATAACGATCATCAGTTACTCTGCAGATTTATGACAATAGTTATAAAGCTATATATTTATGTATAAAATTTATTCTTGTCCAAAATAAATATGTATACGAATATCCCAAAATAAAAATGCATGAACACGGATGAACGTGAATGCATTTTCTATCAACTTTATTTCAGAAAAGACGTATATTTAAAAATTATTATTATACAAATTATTAAAATATAATTTTTAAGTAACCGTTAAGTTATTATTTTTCCATTTGAAGATCGGTAGGTAAGAAATATAGAACAATCAATACACGGACCGAACTTGTAATACACATCCGCCATGCTGTTTGTTTACCTGTACAAAATGAAAGGAATAAAGGACGGATCAAATTATTTTTAATTATTTGTATTTTTATTCGCAGGTTTCTGGTAAGTTTTTGGTATTCATATTATATTGTTGTTGAACAAAATCTAACATGTTGTTTGTTTTGCATTTTTAACCTTTCTTCGTTTTAGCTTTATATTTTTATTTTGACTTTTTATTATTACGTTGGGTTTCTAATGATTTGATTTTTTTATTGTCGATTTTATTTAATTCAAATTATGTTAATTGTTAATAAAATTAAACGTGTTATTTGTTTTGCATTCATAACAAATTCTTAGTTTTTACTTTATAAATATTTATTTGTTGTTATATTGAAATTTGCTCAGAAATTTATTTTCAATACAAAGCACGTTTTCGCCGTTTTCTGTTATTTTCTATTCAGCTTCAAATTGTTTCAATTTACAATTTATAAGCAGTAATACACAAAATTTTAATCATCTTAAAAAACACATTTATGCTGTTTTATTTTACATCGTTAGTTAAGAAGCTCCGGTTTGATATAATTAGATAGCTAATGCTGTAAGTATCGATCGTAATATAATATTGTTATACAATGTATCTGTATAAAGTATAAAGAGATGTATATATATATTTATATTTTCTATTGTATTATTTGTTAGTGATTTAGACATTTTTATGGCTGCAGGTATTAAGAAATAACAAGGCAAAGTAATTTATATGTCCTCATAGAAAAGTAACTAATTTGGGCCTTATTCTCGATAAATCCTGTAGGCGAGAATGGGAATTATGAATTCATATTCTGTATCATTTGTACCCCTGCCCGCCAGTATGAAATTATACAAATTATTATCATTGTTTTTTTTTCAGAAAAATGCAAGCCTAGGACTCCAACAGAGCACATCATTTTTTTTGTGCAGTATTGTTCTGCTGAAGAAATATTGTGTACTTGGTCAATAATACAATATTGGACTATATGTCTTGTTAGATTGTGTATAAATTATTTATTTTGTAGTTATTTTTCCATTACATATATTATGTATTGTAGCACATCATTGGTGGATGGGGGCTGGAAAGGGGGGAGGGGTGCGATTATGAATCGGCGTCCACAAGGCCCCGTGATAAAAAAAGGGGTCTAGAATGCATCACCTCACCTTATAAGGTTATTAGATTTTTGTACCGATCGATCTATCATCAATTCGGATTAGTCTCTGTTAACCGCGTATATATATATATACAAAAGGGTTTCAACAAAATCAGCTATATCGCTTACAAACAACGCAGCTAGCTTTACAATATGCAGTTTGAACAGCTTTACCGTAAATTTGATCCATGGTGCCATTTCTTCAAATTTGGAGTAGCTATATGTTGAAAGATAATTTATATTGTACGTTTTACTACTAAGACATTATGTATTACGCCATCAGTTTCCGTGCATATATCTCTGGTTTTACGTATTCAAGAGCGATTCTAAATGTTGTTCTTTAAATCGTAAAATTAAGATGTATAAGATTTCTTTTTAAATGTTCGAATTCTTGCAACTGAAAAAACAAATTAACACATGTCGATCATATTACAATCTATCTATGGGTTGACAACCATTACAAACGATTTAGAGAGTGAACTCGATGTATACGTAAAATTATTTACGATCTTATTTGCAGAAATGTACTTTTGGCAGAGTCTGCCAACGATTTACAATTGGGTCTAAATTTCTTTCAAGAATACTGCGAAAAGTGGAAGCTAAAATTAAACATAGATAAGACTAAAGTTATGATATTCAGTAAAGGTGCAATCTCACGAAATTTTAAATTCACGTTCCAGGAAAGAGAATTAGAAATTGTAAGTGAATTTATATAACTCGGGGTTCTTTTCCAAAGAACGGGCTCTTTTAATAAAAATAAAAAATACCTCGTAGAGAAAGCCTTTATAGCAATGTATGAAATTCTAAATAAAGGCCGTCTGCATAATGTATCTATTAGTTGTCAATTAGATCTTTTCGACAAGATATGGAGCAGAAGTTTGGGGATTCCAAAACTGTGATATCTTAGAAATGTTGCACTTGAAATATTGTAAGCTGCTATTGAATCTCGAGTCTAGCACTCCTAGTGTAAGGATATATGGAGAGTAAGGTAGATACCCACTTCACATACAAATTAAACTACGAGTTATTTCTTATTGGTGTAAACTAATATGTGGTAAACAGTCAAAATATATAAGCTCTTAATATGTAAATCAAATGAAGTAAACGTATTTTCTTGGATTCAATTTGTAAAATAATATTCTCTGTAGATTTAGATTAGGTAATCATAAACTGCCAATAGAGCTCTGTCGTTGGAAAAATATAGAAAGAGAAAATAGACTTTGTCCGTTGTGTAATAAAAACGAAATCGGTGATGAATATCATTATATCTTACAATGCCCGGTATTTTCTGAAATTTATTTCTAGGATGTATATTTATACACCGAACACAATTAAATTTCGTCAATTATTTAACAGTAAAAACCCGACCACATTACGAAAACTCAGCAGATTTGTAGATATTAACAACAAAAAGGTAAACTTTACTTGACAAATCTGATACCGATAAGGTATTCAATTTTGTCTATTCTGTTTTTTTTTTCTTTTTATCGCTATCATTTGTAACAATAATTATTCGCGAGATATATATGGTATTGATTGTATAAGAAAGTAGATGGTGTTGCATTACCTATTAGTTTATTGTATAATGTACTTGTTTATTGTATATTGTATTTGTTTATTGTATTTGTATGACATTCAATCTCTCGCTCTGTAACCATTGTATTCATTGAATTTGGAGAATAAAGATAGAACTATCCATCTACATTGGACATATAATAAGCTTCTTTCTGACTGGTTGATTATTTTCTTTGCTCTATTGTATATGTAGTTATGTTCTCTAGTTATAGGAAATGCTGACCACTAATTTGAGCAGAGGACTAAAAATTAAATATCATAACTAATTATGACTATAAATATCTGTAGTGCGATTTTTACAATTAAGCCCTAGTACCAATTTTCAAATAAACATTTTTTATGCCCCCGCGACGACATGTCGGGGGGAATTAAGTTTTACTCATGTCCGTCCGTCCGCACGAATTTCCGTCAAGCTTTTCTCAGAAACTGTACATGAGAACAATTTGAAATTTGGCAGGGTGGTTCAGTATTACAAGTTGTACGTCCTAAGCGACTTTCAGACCTGTCGGACAACTACTTCCTGTTTGGGACTTCATTTGTACGTAAATACGTCCGTCCGTATGTACGAATTTCCGTCAAGCTTTTCTCAGAAACTGTACATAAGAACAGTTTGAAATTTGGCAGGGTGGTAGTTGTACGTCCTAATCAACTTTCAGATCTGTCGGAAAACTACTTCCTGTTTGGGACTTCATTTAGCGGGGGCATCTGTGTCCCATGGACACATTCTTCGATTTTTATAGAGTTAACTTGTAAAAAAGAACAATATTGAGAAAATACTACCGACCGTATATAAAACAGCTTTGTCAGAACTATGGATCGGTACATGTGTTATTGTTCCTCCTGTATTCGTTATAATGGATTGATTGATTTATTGTTGTTTAACGTCCAGCAAGCAATATTTCAGCTATATTCAGGACGTGAACAATGGAAAATCTGTTACTAAGCGCACTTTGATGCAACATGCGTAACAGATGATTAAAGATGGCTGTAAGGCAGAAACTAACCCGTCGTTGTAGCTTTGTATAGAAGTAAAGAAGAGACCATCTCAGTAAGTTTATTGCATAATCTTAGAATTTTTTTTGTTTGTTTGAATGGTGTTTTAACGCCACTTTCAGCAATTTTTCAGCTATTTCATGGCGTCCAGTTTTTATTGGGGGAGGAAGCCGGAGTACCCGGAGAGAACCCCCGCATAATCTTAGAGTAAACATTTCAAATTATGAACATATAAAAATATAAAAATATAGATTTAGCAAAATAACAACAAAATTTAACAATAGTAAATGTTTCGTGAACTTAACTAACATAACAAAGATTACATTTTAAGCTAAAAAGACAAATCGTCCTCTCCTAGCTGTGATAGGATGGTGGATCTAACTTTGCACAATTTCTTCTGGATACACTGTACTAACGTCTTCAACTAAAGGCCATAATAAAGCAATTAAAATACTTAAAAGCACGAACATAATTATATATAAGAAATAAAAAATAAAATTGAAAAAATTGAAAAAAAAATGTAAAAGCAAAAAACGAAGAAATGTTAAATTAACAATTTGGAAATTTTTGTCAAATTAATGTAAAGAATATTCTAATTAGTCGATTATTCTTTGATTTTCCGATGATATTCGACGGAAGGGCATAAGAGCTGCACCCGACTATAGGATTTCATTTAAGTTAATGGACGCATGTATTCATTTTTGTCTCAAGCGTTGAAATAATTATAAATAAACTAGTATCGATTAAAAAACACTGCTAATTTCAGTTCAAGAAAAACAAAAAAAATTCATAAATTTACACAGTTGTAATACCAATTAAAATTATAAATTGAAACAATTTAAAGCTGAATAGAAAATAACAGAAAACGGCGAAAACGTGCTTTGTATTGAAAATAAATTTCTGTGCAAATTAAAATATAACAAAAAATAAATGTTTATAAAGTAAAAACTAAGAATTTGTTATGAATGCAAAACAAATAACACGTTTAATTTTATTAACAATTAACATAATTTGAATTAAATAAAATCGACAACAAAAAAATCAAATCATTAGAAACCCAACGTAATAATAAAAAGTCAAAATAAAAATATAAAGCTAAAACGAAGAAAGGTTAAAAATGCAAAACAAACAACATGTTAGATTTTGTTCAACAACAATATAATATGAATACCAAAAACTTACCAGAAACCTGCGAATAAAAATACAAATAATTAAAAATAATTTGATCCGTCCTTTATTCCTTTCATTTTGTACAGGTAAACAAACAGCATGGCGGATGTGTATTACAAGTTCGGTCCGTGTATTGATTGTTCTATATTTCTTACCTACCGATCTTCAAATGGAAAAATAATAACTTAACGGTTACTTAAAAATTATATTTTAATAATTTGTATAATAATAATTTTTAAATATACGTCTTTTCTGAAATAAAGTTGATAGAAAATGCATTCACGTTCATGCATTTTTATTTTGGGATATTCGTATACATATTTATTTTGGACAAGAATAAATTTTATACATAAATATATAGCTTTATAACTATTGTCATAAATCTGCAGAGTAACTGATGATCGTTATCAACAACAATGCCAGAGGGCTTAAAACCGACCCAGGGGTCCAATCAACAAAAAACCTTAATCTCCGCGGGAAAACCTTAATCTCCGAGGGAAAACCTTAATTTCCCTGGGACAACCTTAATTTAAAAAACCAACACTTAATTTTATAGGGATTTCTTAAAAAATTAAGGTTTTCCCCCGGAGATTAAGGTTTTCTGCGGGAATTAAGGTTTTGGTGTTTGTAGTGGTTCGGGCTACCCGAAATAGCGACCTCCGTTTTAGGTGGTATACCAACCCTCGTGCGCATGTGTGTTATTGCATCAGATCTGTATATCCTGTTTGATTCCTTGTGGTCGTAGCGAACTTGCTTTGTTAAAATTTTCATCAGCGAACTTTTTTACGGGGTTGAGGATTGCATACCAGTTCTTCTTTCAGGTTCATAGACCCCAGCGCTGTTTTGTATTTAGTTGATTAGTTGTCAGACTTTCAGATTTGACGTTGTTACATGTAAGCTCGATTTTCGATATTGCCTGACGTGTGTTAGAAGTCATTGACATTGTTTACCATTGGTAGGTATTAATTCATAGATATACCATTGACATTCAGTGCCTTTTGAAGTGACAGCTTAAAATGTTCAATGCAATGCACATACAGTCTCGTGCCAAAAGTATTCGCGGAAAAATGGCCGACGTCATCTTGGAGTTATCTCGCCTTGAATAGTGAAACAAGCAAACATAACGGTAACTCATCAGTTTCCTGCTTGTTAAATATTTTAAACTGTATGTTTTGTATTTTAATGACTTTTCTTTACTTGTAGGAGAAGAGAAACAGATTTATGGTAAAAGGCAAAGAAATGCACTAGCTGGAGTCACGTGACATTGTTATATAATATCACAGTGATAGTTTGAATTTCTCATACTAGGGAGTTACCATGGTCCTGAACAGACCTATATATGACATGATGCACGATCTTTAATCTCAGTGATTGTTTACTTCAGGACGACACGGATTATTATTAACGGAGCATGCCGACGATTATTGGAAGGGTATTTCGCTTTATTTCAAAGGAACTTCACACTGTAAAATAAGGACACGAGGCACGTAGCAGACGACCGAATACACAAAAATTCACGTCGGAAATTGTTTCAATTTGATTAAAATGTGAGGTAAAATGCAGTTCGGATAGTTAAAACAACTTGTTGAGAAACGATTTACACTATGATTCACTGACGATAACTGAAATGGACATCACAGCAGACGAAATTTACAAATAAAGGGGAAAGGTTGTCATGTGCTTCAATCTGGGATTTTAAGGATTTATTGACTCGTATACTTTGAGGAAATACGTTTTTAGACTGAAATCCACATTCTAAACAGAAAGTATCTTCTATTTAGCTAACAAAGTAAGTTGATTAAATTTAGTGTTTTGGTCATGTATATTGAAAAAATGTACACTATTAAAGTAGACCAAACTTCATAACATTTTATGCAAACTTATTTTGTCATACATCTTGATTACCCCTTTCTAAGCCAAAAAGTACTAATACATGTATCTTGATACATATTAATTCTTAGTTGTTTTTTTTTTTCACTCGACAAGGCTTATCAGGTCCATATCAGATGAGCTCGAAGATATAAGATACTCTCTAGATACTGGTTATGTGTTACGTTTTATATATTTTAACACTTCTTAGTGTCTGGACAGGTCTGATTAATTGCAGCAAAGATGTGTATTTTTTTTTATCGTGATGTATGTTTTCCTTAATATTCATGAGCTTTGGTCAGTGATGTACGATTGGTCAAAAAGCTAGGCAGATTCTTCGTGCACGACATATGACCATGTTGACTATATTATCTCTAACCGTTTTCAAGTTATAAGTCAAAAACCGAATAACAGAAATGCGTCAAGGCCGATAACTGAATACGGTTCATATAACAGTTTCGGATACAATATACTAAATGAAGGTCTTGATGAGAGGATCACTTTAAATATACATGTTTACTATATTATCTCTAACCGTTTTCAAGTTACAAGTCAAAAACTGATTAGTCGAAACGTATCAAGGGCCATAATCTCGAAAACGGTTTGTCTCACAGTTTTCGACAATTTATATCAAATGTAGATCTCAATGACAGGAAAATTTTTCTGATATATTGTCTGCTTCAATATTTTATGGTTTTTGAGTTATATTGAAAACAAAATTTAGCCGAAACTTGTCAAGGGCCATAACCTCGAAAACGGTTTGTTGCACAGTTTTCGACAATTTATATCAAATGTAGATCTCAATGACAGGAAAATTTTTCTGATATATTGTCTGCTTCAATATTTTATGGTTTTTGAGTTATATTGAAAACAAAATTTAGCCGAAACTTGTCAAGGGCCATAACCTCGAAAATGGTTTGTCGCACAGTTTTCAACTATTTATATCAAATGTAGATCTCAATGAGAGGAACATTTTTCTAGTATATTGTCTGCTTCAATATTTTATGGTTTTTGAGTTATATTGAAAACAAAATTTAGCCGAAACCTGTCAAGGGCCATAACCTCGAAAACGGTTTGTCGCACAGTTTTCAACCAATTATATGAAATGTAGATCTCAATGAGAGAAACATTTTTCTGATATATTGTCTGCTTCAATTTTTTATGGTTTTTGAGTTATATTGAAAACAAAATTTAGCCGAAACCTGTCAAAGGCCATAACCTCGAAAACGGTTAGTCGCACAGTTTTTAACCAATTATATGAAATGTAGATCTCAATGAGAGAAACATTTTTCTGATATATTGTCTGCTTCAATTTTTTATGGTTTTTGAGTTATATTGAAAACAAAATTTAGCCGAAACCTGTCAAGGGCCATAACCTCGAAAACGGTTAGTCGCACAGTTTTCAACCAATTATATGAAATGTAGATCTCAATGAGAGAAACATTATTCTGATATATTGTCTGCTTCAATTTTTTATGGTTTTTGAGTTATATTGAAAACAAAATTTAGCCGAAACCTGTCAAGGGCCATAACCTCGAAAACGGTTTGTCGCAGTTTTCAACTATTTATATCAAATGTAGATCTCAGTGAGAGGAACATTTTTCTAATATATTGTCTGCTTCAATTTTTTATGGTTTTTGAGTTATATTGAAAACAAAATTTAGCCGAAACCTGTCAAGGGCCATAACCTCGAAAACGGTGAGTCGCACAGTTTTCGACAATTTATATGAAATGTAGATCTCAATGAGAGGAACATTTTTCTGATATATTGTCTGCTTCAATTTTGTTTAGTGTTTGAGTTATATTGAAAACAAAATTTCAATGGCGGCCATTTTGAAAATGGTGGTTCAAAAAAAAATTTTGATCTGATAGATGTAATTAGGACCCTCATATCTACTTGGAAACCAATTTTTGTGGAAATCGAACAACTTTGACATTTTCGACAAACTTCGCGTGAAAATCGCGTAAACAGGAAGTCGTACGATAAAAAATTTTTTGCGTGATTAATCATTGTCAGAAGTCAGGTGACAATTTCCACACCTTAAAATTTTGATACCAGCTACGGTTTAGAAGTTTAATTGAAAACAAGGGTAACAGTGTTTGGGGAGATAACTCCGTTACTAAAAATAGATCTGTTTTGCAGGGTGACTCAGGTCGAGCCCAGGTAGTGCTGATTAAGTGTGCCAAGTTTCAAAGTGATACGTCAAGACACTTTTTTGACAACTGCGGCGGAAAAGAAGAAGAATAATAATAATAAAAAAAATAATAATCAGAAGAATTACAGTAAGGTCTTTCCCTTGGAAAGGGGAAAGACCTTAATAATCAGAAGAAATACAGTAAGGTCTTTCCCTTGGAAAGGGGAAAGACCTTAATAATCAGAAGAAATACAGTAAGGTCTTTCCCTTGGAAAGGGGAAAGACCTTAACTAACATGTACCTGTGTATCAGTGAAGCATAACTTGAATGAAACAATGATTGAATTGCCAGTGACGGATTCAGGATTTCTCATAAAGGGGCGCTCTGAGTGTAAAAGCTGGAAACATTTTGGGGGATCTATTGCATAGTTCTTACGCCATATATGCTGCTTCATCAGGGGTCGGGGCCCCGTCCCCCTATGGATCATCTACCGATTACATATGACTGTTATTTAAATATTAAACTCATTTACGTTATGTACGGGTTGCGTCCATTTTTGGTTGGTATTTACATTCATTTATTTTTTGGTTTTAGTTTTCTCTCGGCATCTCATTCCTCTATATTTAGACCTTTGTACTATTTACTTCTTTAATTTTTAATAACGCTCGGTAATTTTGCTGTCCTTAAAAACTGCATCAAAGTTATTAGTAAGTATTTATTTGAATGACGATTCTTCAAAAAATATATATAAACAAAAGAAGAATTAATTGTGTTTATTACATTCTTTATTTTATACTGTCGTATTTTTTAATTTGAGCTAACTGCGAAAAAAATAGCTTCTTCTACTGGAAATTAGCGTTAGTCAGTTTTAATACCGCGGAACTATTAAAAATTGAGTACCCATGAAAACTAGCTACCGTATAACAAAAGTGTAAAATTTATATCCGTGTTAGAATAAGTTAGATTTAAGATTGTCTATGTTTTGTTTGAATGGGGTTTAACGCCCCTAAACACTTTTTCCTCTAAATCATTTTGCACAGTTTTCATTTGGGGCAGTCGGAGTACCGAAGAAAACCCCAGACCTTCGATCGAAAAATTGGTAATCCTTTTCAATTAACGATGGAATCGAGCACACGCCCTAGTAAGGCACGAACCCGAAACCTCATTGTTGACCTGATTAATTACTAGGCCACCTAGACCCCGATTTAAATATGTAAATAGTTGTGGACATATTAGGAAAGCTATTAAAATTTACATTTATTTTACAATACATTGTAAATATTTTATTTACTCTCCATTAAGACAAAGTCTCCTTGCATATTGTTTTCCCGTAACTAGTTCACAAACACGAAAAATATATTTAGTTATAATAATTTCTTTAATTTAAAACTACTAATTTCCTTAAATTAAAAATAAAACTGACAGTCCTATTCCTAAAGTATTACCAAAATTTATTAATGGTTGAAATACAGTTTTCGCATAAACGAGTTGGTAAAAAAAGTTATGAAAATGAATTTTTTAACAAGGGTGGTAATTTTGACCAAATGATACCAATTTTTCGTACTTTTTGACCAGTTATTTTCAATAAACAAACACCCCTATTTTTCTTTCCATCGCTAAAATGTATATACTAACTACTTGACATTATTAAACAAAAAAATTCAATGGACAGAATTTTTAAATTCGACTAATAGTGGGTTTTTTATTTTCTCCTCTGTATAATCTATTAGAAAATTTGAAATTTCAGTGTTCAACCCTCAATTGTTTTTTATTTCGAATTATGATAACTTGTATTAAAACTAACTATACGGCCAGTTTAAAGAAAATTCAATGACACATTATTTTCAGTGTAAGTGTACTGAACCACATTAATGCATTTTAATTGAAAATTATTAACGAAAATTTAAGTGTATGTAGGTATGTATATAAAAGATTGTGTGTACATATAAGCATACTTTCTATTACGTTTTGTAAAATAATAATGAATTAAGACACATTTTTTCCCTTTTGTGTGTATATTTTTATTCCTTACCTTATTAAATTTTTAATTAACTTATTAGTATTTTTATGAGTATTGAAGTCAACAACAATCAGGGGCCGTGTCAACGAGAGAATCCTAAGATATGTCCTAAGATGCGTCTTAGGATAATACTTAAGATGGTCTTAGGAAATATCCTAAATCTGACTTAATGCGTTCAACGACGCTATCTTAGGATAGTCCTAACGAAGATTATCTTAGGACCATCCTAAGAAATCTGTAATCAATATTTAAAAATGAAAGGAAAAATATATGTAAACATTTAAATGATTTTAAAATATTTGTGAGAATGATATAATTCATTTAATTCATTTCCATATATTGACCTAAGTAAAACTACGATATTGTCTTTGTATTTCAAATGAATTAAAACATCTCTTTTATAGAAAAAAAGCATGCCTACATACAAGATAAATTTCAACAAATATATTATTTCAAGCTAAAGAATACATAATTGTTTTGAAATGTTGATGTTCTATTTTTTTTAGTTGGGTTTAAAACGGCAATTTAATACGACGGTAAATGTTTCATAAATAAGTTAATTTCATCACTACCCTTAATTCTAATATGACGTCCTTCAAACGCTTTGGAAACAAACCTATATTTAAATATTCAACAAAATATGGCTGTTCAAGCCATTTCAAAAATCACACCCCCGTGTGCTGATGTTTTTGCTAGCCTTGTTTTATTATTCCATATTGTACATCTGTATTACGCAAATCTAATAGAAAAAAATTTCCACGATAACACGTCCATATTTTATACGATGCCTTTAAATATTGTTTACACGTCACAAAACGTCTTTTGCTACGTTGTGTTTTTAATGGACCTTGCGTTGTTTACAATGACGTTCAATGTTATTCCGACAACCGAGACTTTTCCCACCTCTATCGCAAACGAATTTACTGTATCAAAATGAAAATATATCAAAATTTCTCAAAATGCTGATTAACTGTGGAAAATAATTGTTGATTTAAATTTGCACCATTTTGGATCTACAACAGGAGCATAAGCTCGACCAAATGCAGTAAGCAGTTTTCATCACGCAAACACATCAACACAGTCAGTCACAGACACGGTGACGTAACGAAACATTCAATTTTGTCGTTCTGTGTTCTGATTGTTAAATTATATTAATGTTAATAAATATGTTAGTTTGTTTTTAATTTATTTTTCTTCCTTTTTTCTACCAATTAAGTTTTCCACAAGAAAAAATATTTTGTAACAAGGGAGGATCTCGGAATAAATTGGAACAGCCAAAATGAACCTTTACCTATGTAGTCGCGTTCAATATTTTCATTTCAGAATCGAAATAATTCATGGCTGCCCCAATTTTTTGGATTATTTAAATATGGGTAGCATTATATTCATGATATTTTATCACTCGCTAACGCTCGTGGCAAAGTATTCATGAATATAATGCTACCCATATTAAAATAATCCATAAAATTGGGGCAGCCATGAATTATTTCTTAAATAAAAAAACATACGTTATACTTAGTTGGACCAACTCAAGAGCAACAGAAGATGATTCTTTTATGTTTTCTCAAATTAAAAGGAATATTTAAGGCTTAATAAATGTAATAATAATATATTTAGGCGTTTGAGATAATTTCGTGAAGAAATCCATATAATTTGTATTAAAAAATATAACAAACAGTTAATTATTTCAAAATTTATCTCTTAGAGATTATGGAATACTATATACCTATGAAATATATATAGAACCGTTGTGCTATGTGGTCGACTCGATATATACACCTGTCCAAATTGTCATAAGTTAAACCATCAGTAAGAAAAGTCCAACTTTTTTGGGCCTGAACTTGAAGTTTTGGTCGCCGAAGTGAATGCCACAAAAAATATTCTATTTAGCAAAACTTTCTAATATAACAACAAATAGTGCTGAAATGAAGACGGGGAGAAAATTAATATGTACCGAGGTCAACTCCACAAATAAAGACTATTAGAGGACAATGGAGGAAATACGGAAAAAAATGGTCAACCTATTCAATATAAATAGGGGCCTCGGTGGCCGAGTGGTCAAGGTAGTTCGTCTACTATTGATCACGTGGTCTGTCAATACTGAGATTGCGGGTTCGAGTCTCACTGCGGCAGGGTGCGCTCGTCTCCAATCTTAATTGACAAGGATTGACAGTTTTCCTATCGAAGGTCGGGGGTTTTCTCCTGGTACTGCGGCTCCTTCTCCCAATAAAAACTGGACGCCATGATATAGATGAAAAAAATGATGAAAGTGGCGTTAATTACCATTTAAATAAACATCGAAATAAATAAATAAATAAATAAATAATATAAAAAAATAATCTGAACTGTTGTCTATATCTATAAACATTCTGTTTCGACCGAATACTATATGCCCGTCTTCTGATGTGTTCGTAAATAGCAGCAATATTTGTGTTTGTTTGGCACAGTTAGGACATCCTAATTGTTAGGAATATTTTAAGACCATCTTAGGACACCCTTCTAGCTATACTAACCTTAGGATGAAAATAAGGAGTTCTCCTAACTTAGGACTTAGGACTTAGGACTAAGATGCGTTCTAAGACCATCCCAAGTCATATCCTAGTCCTAAGATAGCTTTGTTGACATGGCCCCATCATATTATTTTCGCTCTTTAAAATGTCTCGCGAACGGTACGTTCTTTTTAGCTAAAGGTAAGGCCAATTTTTTTGGCCTCTTGATGTATACATGTATCAAGCCATTTTTATATTAATTATTTTCAAAGCTAATCTAATAAAGTTAATGTTACCTTATAAACTTTAATAAAATAGCTGTCATCGTATTTTGAATAAACTAAATAAAATCGTTATAATATATATTATATAAATTTTAATATACAAGATATCGTATAAAATTTTAAAATATTTTATATACCACATAAAGGACCCAAGAAAGTAGTGTTATTATTGTAACAACCGGAAATGGATTTTACTATTTTAATTTTTGTTTTAAAATAAAGTTCAATGAATATTTTTTATTATATGAAATAAAATAGGACCATTGAGCTTTACGTATTTTTTTGTAATATAAAGATTTTATGGGTGCATGATATTAAAAACTACATTTTATATTTGTTTTTGTAATTTGTTTGAAAAAGTTCAGAACTAACTAGCTGCGAACTGTATCTCTTTAGGTCCTTGGGCAATCTTTGTGATTTGGCGGACGAAACTTTGATCTTTTGGCTATTTTTATGATTTGGTGGGCTATAGATCTTTAGGTCCTTTGGCTACTTATGTGATGTGGCGGACTGTAGATCTTCAGTCCTTTGGCTATTTGTGTGATTTGTCAATAGAATAATGACTATCCCCCCCCCCAAAAAAAAAAAAATCAACTTATCAACTCCGATTTCAACGAAATTTTTTTCTTGTGCATATTTTCAATGAAATATTATCCATGGGGATTTTTTGCGACTTCTGTGTTGGGTTGGCATTCCAACACATTACAAGTTATTATTAAGTCCCCGACTTCGACATGTCGGATCTGGGGTTTATTGTTTTGTCTAGTTTCTAAACACGGAGTTTGTCCGCCATTTTTTGTGGAAAGAGTCGAGGGATCCCCATGAAACTTTGCACAAACTTATAATACCACATGGGGTTAGATTTTTTAAAGATGTCCGCCTTCGTAAAAAGTGGGGTCAACTTTTTTTCTTAGAAATCGGTTATATGGGTAAAAATGGGTATCCTTAACATAATGGCGCAAAAGGAATTTTTCTACGACTTGCCATTGTTTGGCATCGGGCCGCCGAATTTGCCAAAATTTCAACATTATTGGATTTACTTGAAAATGGGTTATCTGGGAATGATGGGTTTCCTGAACATGACGGCGAAAACTTAATTTCCCTACGACTTGGCAATGTTTGGCAATTAGTCGTCAATTTGCCCACTTTCTGCATAGTTATGCACATCGGTTTTATAATTTTCAAAATGGCCGCCGTTGAAAATTAAAATAGATTTCTCATATTTCGGGTAAGGCTAAAGCAATTTCAATGAAAATTGGTACACTGATACAGTTACCATCTTGCGCCTTTGTATCGAAAAGTATTTGACGCGAATGCCACCAAGATGTACAGGCGGCCGTTTAATAATACTTCCCTTCCGCAACTCCCCTTCCAAAAACAACTCAAGTTTTTTTTCCGATTTCAACGAAATTTGATATATTTGGTAGACTCAAATGCACAAACTAAGAATATCACGTGACCGACTATGTTTGTCGACCGAAAGTGACTTTTTAAGACTTGCATGCAATCACAATCAGCTCTAGTTATTTTTCTTCTTTCTTAGAAGAGAGTTTTTTTTTTTGAAGAACGAGTCGAGGGATCCTCATGAAACTTTGCACACACCTATAATGTCATGTCTAGTGCACATCAGGTTTAGATTTTTTAAAATAGCCGTCGTTTGCAAAAATTTCCCAGATCTCAGGGATGGCTAGATCAATTTCAATGAAATTGGTTATACACTGATACAGTTAACAACCCTGAGCATTAGTTCCAAAACAATTTGACGCGAAAATGGCGGCTATTTTTCGATAATCACCTAAAATATGTCAACCTTGTCTGATTTCAACGAAATTTTATTTCAAGGTATATTTTAATGTAGTGATTTCAATGAAATTTCGGGTGGCTTTTGTGTTGGCACCCCTACACTCTTTTACTAGTTTTACACATATCTTCACGCTTCTGATCCGCTGTTTATGTTATCCTTTGTTCGACTATATGAATCGTAAAATAGACGTGCTACATTCGACCAGCCAATGAAATTTCTTTTGTTATATAATATTTAAACTTCGCAGATCCACAATTGTTTACATAATCTCGTATTTTATTGTATTTAAATGGAAATCCGCCATGTTCTTGCCTCTTCTTCGTTTTCCTCCCCTTTCCTTGAGATCTTCCGTGTTTTTTCTTGACACTCTATAATAATATAATGTAATGGACTTGCATTTTCTTTTCCATGCCAAAATATACGCAAAGGATTTTCTTTGTCATTATAATTAATAATTAAACAAAAAAATGTGTACATAAAAACATTTCCGATTTGTTGTATATTTCTTATTATTGTAAGGGAGATCATTCGAATATTTTATGTGTGCGCTAATTTACACAGTTGGCCATTATAACATTTTCTTGAATACTGAATTTACCTCAAGTTCACTGATATGAATGTTGGCGCGAGCTGGGCAGTTTTAATGATTCATGACGTTACTTCCGATCACCCTTATTCAGTGGTCACATGACGTCTCTCTATAAAAATTGTGACGTCATACGTGAATGTCCTACCAGGGGTAGTCACTGGCTTTTATTTTTTAAATAAATCAAGACCTTGCAAGTAAATTTTTGTTAAAACAAGATGTTTTTCTTGCAATAATAACTTTAATGATACATAATGCTGTATAGTATATATCTCACCAGGTGATAACCTTATTTTCGTAGGTATATTTGCGTTATGTAAAAGTAAACAATACTATTTAACGTCACAAATAAAGCTAGTTGAAGTTGTTGGATGAACAGAAACAAATTCTAGTCTGTGAAGATTCGTATACAGATTAATACTTTGGGTTTATTTAATTTATTTTATTTTCACTGCCGGAGCAAGCGGTACGGTCCGACCGTACACTTTAAATTGCTGGTACGGAAAACCGCACCAGTTTATTTGTAAATTGAATTAAAAAATGATAGAACGTTTACTTTTATTTGCGAGAAACTCCCAGAATGCAGGATTTCCCACCATTTACCCCAGACCCCTTGCGGTAAAGGCCAGCCAACTTCGCGGGGTGTGAGGGACACTTTGTGACCCTACTGGTCATATATCCGACCGCCACTATTTCCTGGGTGCTACGCATATGATTTTATTCTAAAAATATTTTTTCATCATATATATTTAATCTCAGATTCATTTATGATTACAAATATTTCAAAGTAAAAGGATTTATAATTTCTTTCTTGTGATCATGCTCACTACTTTTAACAAAAGAATCTACTAATGGGTTATTTAGTTAAGATTGACCCGGTCACTAGTAGATTTTCACAACACGGTTTTGGGGACACGATGCAAAACGATGTTCATGGTAGATACAAATTACCCAACATCGGCAAACTTCAATAGAAATCTTAAGATCTGTATTTGCAAAACTGTGATAAGCGGACATGCAGTATTAAAACAACTTATTTAATGTTTAGGTCGCAATCTGTAGTTGTTAAATGTAACGCGGAATGTCGGGGTTTTACCGGGTACGCTGGCAATACAAGCTGGATGCAACAGTGTTGCTAAAAAATTGCTAGAAGAGGCGTTAAACCCCATTCAAGCAAACAAACAAGATGTCGAATGGCAGGTGTCACACATCCCGCCATTTGCTATTATTTAGTCTAACAAAATTTATCTGACATTTTTAAACTGTTTCGGATTTGTTTTTATTAGTTACCACATTTATTTGTACATGTTCTATAAAAGTACATCAAAAATGAAAAACAATAAATAACCACATAAACATTAAAAATAAAGTTTACAATTTTTCAGTTGTAAATTGTTGTCTTAGGCAGGGGATAAGGGGGAGAGGGTTGAGTATAAGATCTTATACCCCATTCTTCTGAAAAGTGTTATCAATGAAAAAGTACGAATATTTAAAGGAAAATAGCGAAAAATTTACTGTAACTGCCTTCAACTCCCTTCTTTCACTCTACTAAAAAACTTGCCAAACACGAATACGTCAAGCATATAGTTTCTCTTAAAAATCCTGAAATAGTCAATGGCTTTGAAGTAAGGTCAACCACACTATACCATTCCAGGGTGATCGGGAATTTCTCAATATTAACATTATGAAGAAATAAAATGCGTTGTTTACACAGCTTAGGAAATTATCTATGTGTATTATAACATATTTGTGTTGTGTAGTAGTCGGTTATCCTTAGTATAGATAGGTTGAAATTCAGAACGATTTCATTTTGTAAATGTATTGCGAAAGAGGAAAGATATAAATAATCCAAAAATGAAAATCGTGGAGTCATCTATTAAATAATCACAATAAGAATGAGGATTTTATTTGTTTCTGCATTGTTTCTTGTGACCTTTGTGAACTCTGCGCGCGTTGCTCGAGATGAAGTATATAATTATCCACAAATGTTGGAAAATGCACGCTCGGTTCTGAGAAATTCACGAAATGTCAGCAAGTCAGTTCTGCTTGAAGCTTCACAGGTCTTAAACGAATTAAGCAAAGTAATAGATATCTACAATGTGTTTAAAACGATTAATGCTGTTAGTTTTTATGTTAATGGTGACATACCTGCAGAACCAACGACGATTTCGAGTTCGAACCGAACGACTTCGATTTTGAACACAACACCGTGTGTTGTACATCACAACAATAACACAACACAACATGTTGTAAATAACATACACTGTGTTGTGAACTCAACAGGAACACCAAATGTAACACCGTCTAGCTGGCCAAAGCCTTCTGAGAAATGCTCCAATGACACACGTAATATTTTCCCGGCAGTAATTGAAAGAAAAGATTGGGCCCTTAAAAGTAAGTTTCTTTGACATAGTTCAGTGCGTCACCTTTTTTAAATGTTTAGTACACATGTATTTCTAAATTTTATTTAGCTGAAGGCATTTGGTTTTTTGTATTTGTTAACACAGAAAACAAATTAATTTTAAATAAAGTATCGAAATACACATATTACTAAATATATTTTGGCTATCATTGTACAAGACATTTTTGTTAAAAGTTGGTTAAATTTACCTTTGTTTTTTTATGTAAAACACAAATGAAATGTGAATTTCACTTAATAAATCAATGATATTATTGTTTAATATATATGTATATCTACTTATGGACTGCTAACTAAATAAGTTAACTAGCTGGTAAATGCATGTATACCATATATATACATTTACATAAATATAACATTTATCTATATGAGCGTTAGAAGCAGAAATAAAGCGAGGTAATGTCGAGAAAGAAGCTCGACATTGATGATTTTTTAACATGTTAATTACCAAAATGGTAGATTGTACAAGGGTAACCATGCATCAGCCAATCAGGGTTGATTAGCAATACAAACTGATAAATAAATAGATAACTTTATTTCAAATCCCATTAAAACGTCCAAGAAAATTAGAAATATATCATAATCTTTAACACAAAAGCACTCTTTGATAAGCAAATATTCTGATCAATATGTAATCATATCACAAACATATTGCAGTCAGTTTTATCATGAAACAAAGTATGTTCTTTACAGTGCTTGATGCGGCCGGAAAGCCTCCTCCTGGACTAATGAATTTCAGACTGAACTGGATGGGAAATTATGATGAATGTGTTGGGATCAAGACCGAATCCTACAATGGACAATTCTGTACCGTTACGTTGTTGATCATGTCAATAACGAACCCGGTATGTATTTTCAGAATGTTACAAACAATTTTTTGAAAGCTGACTTTTTAGAAAAAGAAAGCCGCCCGCCCATATATCTCGGTATTGGCGACTTCTCATTCCGATTTTCGGATCCCGAAAACAAAGCATTTAATAACAATAAACAAACTATATTAAGGTATCCGACCCATAACTGGAGTTACCGTTTAATTTTATTTTTCGACAAGGAAATACAGCTTTATTAAAATAATGCATTGCTAACTAATGATACAAATTAAATATATTGTTTTACTTTGTGTCAATGTTATCAGTTTTGAACAAAAAAAGTTAGTTATAATTACTCAAATAGTATTTCCAATGTTTGCCGAACATTACCGAGGACTGATTCATTGAAAAATAATGGACATATGGGACACCAAAATATGATCACGTGGGCAATTATGGTCTATATACCTTGTTGCGGTAGAGACAATTGATAGTTTATTATACACCCAACTTGCTTTAGACCAAATTTTACTCTGTGAAGCCTAGTTATGTTCATCCTATTTCTATTTAAAAGTCAGACGCCCTTTTCAATAAATTTGTTGTTTGTAAATGTTATCATCTAAGAGCTGATTTTAGTTTAATTAAGTAACGATCGCTACTGGTAGAAATAACCTTTAAATTCGCCAACAAAAGACAAATACAAATTATAATTTAACTAATTATTAATTACAGTTAATTATAATGAATTATTTATTATATATATCTGTTGAAGTTCCGACCTGGTGTCTTGAAGTGAAATGTCTAATAAATGAACGAAATTCCAAATGTTTATATCCAAAATTAGTTGAAATATAAACAATCCGGAATAAATAAGTCCACTTGGAACGATATGTTGAATCCACTAGTAATGAAGTATCCAAAACAATTGTTATCCTATGGCATGATATTGGTTGCAAAAATTCAATTATTTCATTTATATTTAAGTTTGTTTAATTGGTGTAATTTTTCATAATAATTTTTTTTTAATAATTTTTATTTACATTGGTAAAATTTTCCATTTTTATTTGCTATTTACCATTCTATTGGCATATTTTTTCATTCATATGGAATATTTTATTATATGCAATAAATTTTATTCAATAGGTTTTTTCATTGATATGCTATAATTGCCTGATGGGGAAACAGTTTTGACGTCACTGGGTCAAAATTAGAAATGATGATGAGCTAGTATAGACTGCGCCGTTCTCAAGTAAACAATGTAAATAAACAAATAACTATCAACAATGTTAAAGATTGCAACGTAATTATTTCATCTAGCTTTGAACAAATATTAAAACGCATATAAGGCCAAACAAATATACATTACACATTTAAGGCCAAATAAATAAGTACTTCATAACACAATAACACAATTAATTACTTTAACGGATGTTTTCAGTATTTTGGGAAATTTCTATATTCGCAAGAAAAGAAAAAGGCCAAAGGCCCAAAAGTAATTGACACGTTGGAAACTGGTAAACATGTATTTTTTGTTAAAATCGGGTGTACCTTTCATATCCTTTCATTTTTTATTAATTGTACTACAGTGTGTTTCCACATACGTCACGATTAACTCATTAACCCGGATTATCCGAAATATTGGGGGTATCGGAGTGTAAACAAACAATAGACAAAAGTAGCGTCAGAATTAAAGTGTAAACAATGACGAGAAAATCGGATAATTCGGCGATAAAACTTAAATATTTGGCATTGAAATATACCAGATTAGATAAAGTAGAAAGAACTAGATATGATGGCTACACACCATTATTATATATAGAAGTTATAGGCTATCTTATATTGTTCAGTAACTTGCACTGTCGTCAGTTTGTTTGTTTCATCAGGTCTGACCATCTACAATATCCTTCATACAAATGGTCACGACTGGTTTCCGGTTCGTAATCTGGTTTCAATAGTTCCTCTATCGATTTGACCGCATTTATTATCTCTGAACTCTGTTCATTACTATACACCCATGCAAGCTCGACTCTCGACCGCGCTGACTATAGATGTCAAAAATAGATCTCGGCGCTTGCTTTCCAATATTTCTAGCTATTAACAAATAACAGTATCTTATGTTAAAAGTTTTCTATTGTATAGCTCACACAGCAGAAGGGAGTACCAGTAAAGATTGGACTATGTATGCCCGACACCTGCTCGGAACAAGACCAAATGCTTCTTTTGAACTCTGGTGAGTTGTAGTCTGTGTTTTGTGATTTCGCCAAGATTTAATTACATCAGAAAGAAATTATTAATGACTTAAAAGAAAAAAAAATTAATTAATTAAAAAAAGTATGAATGAATGGCATTATTTTATTGCACAACTAAACTAAAAGAATTTGAGAGAATGTTAGATAAACTCAGACAGTTTTTAGATGCTTACTGTACAATATTAAAAACTTTTATGAACGCGAAGAGGAACTATCGGAAAGGGAACATATGATAATCTTTGTACATGAAGTCAATTGTTTTTCACCAATGCTTTAAGTTTGAGTAATTGAAGATGATTATTAATTTGAATTAAACGGACCATTAAGTAAGTAAGAGTTTGAATACTAGTTTTTTAAACAAACACGTATAGAAAAAATGACGGGACTTTAAAAACAGTTCGAGAAATCGGTTGGTCTACTGTATTTAAGCTGGTTTCCGCAAATGTTCGGTTACGGAAATGTGTTTTCCGCCCTACTTTGAAAATACAAAGAAAACATTCCTATCACAAATGGCTGCTACAGAAAACGTGTAAGCAATTAAAGTTTGTTCTTGTTTTTCAGTCTGGCTGAGTAAAATAATCAACACAATGTCAAAACGTATTAAAATTAGTCATAATGTCCCGTCTATCGTTGTAATAGTAATAAGGACAGACCTTATGCGTCATAGTTGTCTTGCAAACAAGTTTACTGCTATGGTTTATATACATAAGGCAGTATCTACTTTTACAGTCATGTCCAATATAGCCAAAGACCAAGTATACATTACTGAAGTAAAATGCCAGAAACCAAATAGACCTTACGACACAAAGGCTAAAATTGTATTGTAAGTATGGCACAAACCAAATAGACAAGAAACAAACCCTGAAAGTGTATTGTAAGAATGGCACAAACCAAACAGACAAGGAACACAAAAACTGAAAGTGTATTGTAAGAATGGCACAAACGAAATAGACAAGAAACACAAACACTGAAAGTGTATTGTAAGAATGGCACAGACCAAATAGACAAGAAACACAAACACTGAAAGTGTATTGTAAGTATCCCAGGCACAAACCAAATAGACAAGAAACAAGCGCTGAAAGTATATTGTAAAAATGACAAACCAAATAGACAAGAAAACAAACGCTGAAATTGTATTGTAAGAATGGCACAAACGAAATAGACAAGAAACACAAACGCTGAAAGTGTATTGTAAGAATGACACAAACCAAATAGACAAGAAACACAAACATTGAAAGTGTATTATAAGAATGGCACAAACCAAATAGACAAGAAACTCTAACGCTGAAAGTGTATTGTAAGAATGGCACAAACCAAATAGACAAGAAACACAAACGAAAAAAGTGTATTGTAAGAATGGCACAAACCAAATAGACAAGAAACACAAGATATAAAAGGTTATTGTAAGAATGGCACAAACAAACCAAATAGACAAGAAACACAAAAGATAAAAGGTTATTGTAAGAATGGCACAAACCAAATAGACAAGAAAAACAAAGGATAAAAGTATATTTGAAGAATAGCACAAACTACATAGACAAGAAACACAAACGCTGAAAGTGTATTGTAATAATAGCACATACCAAATAGACAAGAAACACAGACGCTGAAAGTGTATTGTAAGTATGGCACAAACCAATAGACATGAAACAAAAAGGATAAAAGTGTATTGTAATAATAGCACATACCAAATAGACAAGAAACACAAACGCTGAAAGTGTATTGTAAGTATGGCCCAAACTAAATATATTGTTTGTTTGAATGTTTAACGCCACTTTCAGCAATTTTTCAGCTATATCATGGCGTCCAGTTTTTATTGGGGGAGGAAGCCGGAGTACCCGGAGAAAACCCCGACCTGCGGTAGGAAAACTGGAAAACCAAATAGACAAGAAACACAAACGATAAAAGTGTATTGTAAGAATGGCACAATCCAAATAGACAAGAAATACAAACAATAAAAGTGTATTGTAAGTATGGCACGAGCCAAAACGACTACGATAAAACACTGATATTGCATTGTTAGTATGGTAGGAACCAAAAAGACCGTACGACACTCGCTAAAAATGTATTGTAAGTATGTCAGGAAACCATTGGACCGTACGACACAAACGCAAACACTGTATTGTAAGTGTGTTATGAATCAAAGAGATCGTACAACAAAAACGCTTAAAGTGTATTGTAAGTATGTCAGGAACCAAACAGACCGTACAACACAAACGCTAACATTGTATTGCAAGTATGCCACGAATCAACGAAATCATACGACACAAGCGCTGAAAGTGTATTGTAAGTATGTCAGGAACCAAACATATCGTACAACATCAACGCTAACATTTTGCAATTTATCGCCACTGTCATCAATTTTTCAGCTATATCAAAACGTCCACTTTTTATTGAGGAGGAAGCTGGAGTACCAATTAAAAACCCCCAAACTTGAGACGCAACCTCATTGTTTAAAGGCACTTGATCAATAGCAACCACCGAAAACCTAATATAATTTTGCTTTATAGTGTATAACATAAATCAGCCGGCTATAACATAATCATCTCAGTCAGTTTTTTGAAAACTAGACCTGTATATCGACCCTGTTGTTGTTTAAAAGGGCTTAGTGTACTGTGTGACCGCGTTAACAAACTCAAACCCTCCTCAACAATGTGTAATTGGTTGTTACAAGCCTTGTATGATGCTATTGTTTGTATTTTAGCTCTTCGTCTAATCCAGACACAACCAGTGGGGATAAACAATTATTATAAAATTGAGAAATTCATTGTTAACAATGGTTTATTAAAGATACACATACACACAGAGACACCGTCAACACTGAACTTCTATTTAAATTTATATTGCACACTAACAACAATTTTTCTGAAGAAAAACATTAATGCAAAAAATGGTCGGATTTATGAATGCCGGAAACATTTCTATATTATCTTCTGCGCTGTTTATTTACGTATATCTATTTTAGAGGTGTGCTTGGTTGTTTGATTGGTTTAATGGGAATAGCAACAACGTACGACTTGGTCATAAGACATATTTCAAAGCAAAGAAAACATACAGAGGATAAATATGAATCACAAATCGATGTTGAAGGCGGACACACAAATATTAAGTACGAACCTGACCTAAAAGATGAATCAACCATTAAACAAGACAGAATTGCTACGGTGCATAATGGGGAATCTGGTTTAAACAACGGTACTATGGACTCGCAAAAATCCATCCAAAATCCGCCCAGCAACCAAAACGCTACCAGCAACCAAACGCAGTACAAACCAGGTAATACTGCTACTAACATTTTTATAATAATTCTATATTCATAAACACGAAATATAAAAGGAATACAAATTGATGCAAATGTAACTGTGCATGCTTGTAAAATATATGCTAGAAACATGAAATAATTACAATTGTAGCGTCCCGGTCGGTTGCTTTTTTAAAAGTTCATTATGTGGTTACCCAGGATCTGCGGGAAACTGCTTTATGTTCCTTTGCAACATATTGTATATTTGGAGAAGACCTAATAAGGTTCTCTAACTTATGTCTTATCCTATTTGCATATTTGAGCAAATAAAATATGTTTAAACTAAACTGCTTTATGGCAGACAACTGCATATGAAACGCCACTCACAAAATCACAATGGTGGATTTGAGGCATACCACCTTACTCGTGGTAATACAACCTTCTAACAAAATAACACTCAAGTGGTGTACAACTCTGTGTACTACAATATTATCACTGCTATTGAACACCCTCTCACCCTTTAATATCACGGTGATCCAATGGTGGATTTGAGGCATACCACCTTACTCGTGGTAATACAACCTTCTAACAAAATAACACTCAAGTGGTGTACAACTCTGTGTACTACAATATTATCACTGCTATTGAACACCCTCTCACCCTTTAATATCACGGTGATCCAATGGTGGATTTGAGGCATACCACCTTACTCGTGGTAATACAACCTTCTAACAAAATAACACTCAAGTGGTGTACAACTCTGTGTACTACAATATTATCACTGCTATTGAACACCCTCTCACCCTTTAATATCACGGTGATCCAGATAATTGTTGGCTATGCAACAATTGCTATCAAATATATACAGTGTATACCTTACGCAGGAATAACTACACAATGTATATATAACTGTGTCACTGGGTATTATTATAAGCCTTATTAAGGTGTTACAATACCAATCCCAAGCAATATTCACTTACCAATCTTCCCTTGTCTTTATCAGACAATTGCACCTGCTTATATTCATGTGGGATAGTCCATTTTGGTGGATGTTATGTTGTTCCATTATGAGGTGTGTTTGATCTATAACTGGGTATACATAAATCTATCTAAAGGACTATTTAAGTGCCTGCTACCTTATTATTATACTGGTTCATCAGAGAATATATGTTTGTTTTATTAATATATGATTGACACTATATGAACTTAAATGGAATAAAGGATATGAACGTAAAAGGAATAAAGGATGTTTCTGGTGATCGAAAGAATATTTACTGGTCCTTGAAATAATTATTCTTTATAATATATCGTCTGGCTCAAATCAATTCAGTGTTGACACGCCGGTGATTAATAATCAATGACTAAGTACCCAGACCACTTTGGAAGCCTGTATCTATTATGTACCTATTATAGATTTATGTTTAAGCAATAATAAAACATTGTAATTAATAAGACTAAGTGCAAAGAGCATATCTTATTTCCTGGTGTACATTTAAAAACAACAACATTCACTCACAATTTGATGCACTTTTCTGACACTTTTTCACCAGTTAATGCAAGACACTTCGCAAGAAGTACGATAAACTTACGACATAACTACATGTAGTAAATTCAATTCTATGTATACAGTCCTTTGATTCAATCTGTATTACTATATTTATAATAATTTTTTTGCAACTAGGCGTTGGTGGACAACTATTGCAATCATTCTCTGTGTATTCTAATGCAATAAAGATATTGAGTACCCGCCAAGGTGAGGGAGCGTTGACTGCAATTAATGGTGTTCGATTTATTAGCATGACCTGGGTGATACTCGGACATACTTACGCATTCGGATTTCTGATTGGAGGAATAGGTAAGTACGTTTTAAATTTTATGGCCGCAATGAATTCTATATATACATGTATATTGCTAAAAATATTTTCATAATAGCACAACAGAAGTTACAAGAAACGCGAAGAATCCGTTACTGTTTGTTTACCTGAAACAAGAGATTTTGCAAACAAAACCTTGTGATTGCATTAAGCTGACTCCAGCTGCAGAAAATAGAAATCGCTATTGTAAGACACTGAAATTCTTTTATGTTAGCCAAGAACACAGATAAAAGGTGGGGATGGGGTTGCAGCCTTTTGCTAGGGAAGATGGGTTATATATAAAATTATTAATAAGACAAACATAGAACGTGTTTCCTATATGTAACTGACAACATTATTTTACAATTTGTTAAATACATTCGATATTTTTACTAAGTTATAACAATATATTCAAATATTAACTTTAATTTTGGAAACTATTGTCTTATATGGTCAAATTACTTTCTAGGTAACATAGGCGAAATCTATACCAAGTTTATCAGTAGAAAATCCTTTATGGCCGTAATAAATGCTGAAGTATCGGTTGATACGTTCTTTGCTTTAAGGTAGGTTAAACAAATATGCTGGGGGTAAGTGGAATTGTATAAAATTGTCCTTGCATTTTACCCGAAAGTGTTTATATCCTATTCATTTAGGGACATCACTGAGTGGTTGAGGTTAGTCATCTACTATTAATCACTTGCATGTCAACACTGACGTTACGTGTTCGATATAGCTGATGCCTTGCTGAATGCAGCGTTAAACCTGATTCAAACCAAACAAACTAATCCTAAAGGGCGATTTGTGTCTGAGTGGTTAAGGTTTGTAATCTGCTGTTGATCAACCGCGTTTTAACTGAAGAATTGAGCTCGAGCCTGACTTCGGGCAGGGTGTAATCGATTCCAACCTTAATTGACAAAGATTGCCAGTTTTCAAGGTGTTAACGTAAAGAAGCACGTTGAGGTACAGAATGGACAGAATTCAAAATACAGCAAAGAATGATTAGAAAGAAGATGGCAATAGTCAAAGAAGTAATATAATATAACAAGAGTAGAATAGTTGCCTGGATTAGCAAGATACGCTTTAACTAATGTTACAAACGCAACAATGAAGCCACGTGCTACTCTAGGGTACGAAAATCTCAATTATCTGTTGTAAGTGTATAAGAGTAGTAATTTGCTAATTTAACACTTACTGTAGTGCAAATGTCTTAATTTTGCATCAGGACAAATTTTATACATTTACACGACGCCGTTAAACATTTAAAAAGCTAAGACAAAGAATATAACCTCTTTATTAGTTACAATAAATAGTAATTAATACAATTTTTTATTAAGTGGAACTCTGCTAACATACCTGGTACTAAAGCAGCTGAAGAAAGGAAAGGGAAATCTGAATTGGTTTATGTTTTACTTCCATCGATTTTGGAGGTATGTATCAAAGTAGAAATGACGATGGCGTAAAAATTATACATATGAAGTGTGTTTTGATAAATGTTTGGCTTTGTTAGTGATTTATATCAAAAGCAACAGTAGTAGATTTTAGCAAATCACGTGTTTTATTAATTTATTAAAATAAATCCCATGCAAATTCAATTGACAAACAAGAAAAAATATTAAAATCCCATAATATTATAATTTTTAAGCATCGAACACAAGTTTTGAAACTAAAAATATAAAGTGATCTCGACATAGCGTTGAAAGTTTTTTTTACTCAAGAGTGTTATTTTCCAAGACGACCAGAATTTAAAACGTGTAAGCCTTGTATAAACAGTCCTGTAATTATCAGTGTTAATCTTCACAAGCTTATTTTTAAATCAAAGAAAATATGTTGCAAAAAAGACAGCACTGTAATATTAGCACAGACGAATGGAATAAGATGTAAATATGTCATGCCATACCGTTTAAAAATAATTCCTCACCACACATAGTATCGGTTTGGCAACACACAAGACTGTCTTGGATATTTTTAAATTATTTAAAAAATGGAATTAACTCATATCATACAAATATTAGGCATTTTATGACATAGACGTACACTGTAAAATAAAAGCGAGATTGACTTTGCACATATGTTTTGAACTTTTCTGTCTCTTTTGGTAGATTAACGCCTCCCTATATGCTAATTATCATGGTAAATATTACATTGTTTCCATATCTGGGGAGTGGTCCACTGTGGCCTAAAGATGGCACAGAGAAAAACTACTGCAAGGACTCGTGGTGGTACAATCTGCTTTATATAAATAACTTTCAAGCTGGAACTGATGAGGTATGTGCAGAGTCCTAGTAATGTGACTTTTTGATACTAAATTTACAAAAGCTATATGTAACCATCCCAATCAATTACATTTATAACATCTACGGAGACATAGTTCGCACTAACTTGATTTGTATATGATTAACACTTTTCTAAAGACAAATAAACATTGAAGTGATTTCGACTATAACTTGTCCGCTTTTAAGCATTTTGTGATATTTACAACGTATCCCTTTAAAGGCGTAGTTTAGATTTAGATTAATAATTAAATCAGTCCCATATATATAGCAGTTAGTACAGTATAGTAATAAATAAGAAAACTAAACTAATTTATGAGCTAGCTTTTTTCTGTTTTTCTAATTATATATTGTGGCATACGTATAAAATATGAAAATGACAAAGTTTATACTTCTAAACGTAAGGTATACAATAACATGTTTATACGACACGATATCCGCCTGACTTTGACGATGTCACGAAAAACGAACAATACAAAAAATGAAAATATAATTTTCAGTTAAAAAGGGATTATTTAATTATTTTTAAAGAAGGCCTCTCGTTTGAAATGTATAAATATTTAAACCTAATTAGAAATATACATTTTCTTTGCAGTGTTTTGCCCACTCCTGGTATCTAGCCAATGATATGCAGTTTTTTATAATCAGTCCTCTTATTATCCTTCCGCTGTTTTTGTAAGTAGTAATTAGAAGATCTTCAAACTTCATTTAGTTTTGACAAACAACAAATATCTCATATATATTTATTTACATCATACAATACATGTGAAGACAAATAACAAACTACCAAGATGTTGTTGAGCTTTTAAATTACAAAACGCTATGACAAATCCGATTGAGGCTATCTACATCTGGAGAATAGAAAACATAAGAATTTGAATAATTTTCGAAATTTCAGGGCAGTAAATTAAGACAATAATTATATCTCCGAAAGAATCAATGATATTCAAGTCATTACCGAAGTGTGACTACTGGGCTAGTGATGTGTACCCTTGAGAACTTACAGTCCACCAGCAAAGGCATCGACGCAATGGTTGCAAATACAATGTCATAAGAAATGTCAAGGTTATCATCTAACCAAGACTCAGTGGCGCGCAAACCCAAAAATATATAAAATACAAATAATTATGATGCTGTAGAGCTTATATCATTAAAATTCCGAATCGTTATGCCGAATCCGACTAATGCTATCTAAGAATGCGAATCATTTTTGAAATTTCAAGGCAGTAAATTTAGACAATTACTATACCACCAAAGGAATCAGGGATATTCGTGTCAGCATCAAAGTCTGACTATGGGGCTTGTGATACTTTTGGGGACTAACAGTCCACCAGAAGATCCATCGACCAAGTGGTTGCAAATAAAAAGTCATCAAAGTTACAAAAGATAAAATTTACTACGCCAAACGCGCGTTGTATCCAACAAAGACTTATCTTTGGATCTCAAACCCAAACGATATTTAAAATCCAAATAATTAGGATGTTGTTGAGCTTTTATCATAAAAATTATGAAACGTTATGCCAAATCTGACTAAGGTTATCTACACCTTGCGAATAGAAAAACCCTAGAGTTTGAATAATTTCCGAAATTTCGGGGCAGTAAATTTAGACGATGACTATAGCACTGAAAGAATCAATTCTGGTCAGCACTGAAGTGTGACTACTGGGCTGGTGAAACCCTCGAGGACAAACAGTCCACCAGCATGAACGAAATATAAATTGTAAAAGATCACAGCAATGAGCAGTATATTTCTTTTTTACTGGTGGTAACGTCATCCGCAAAACAGGGGTCTTCGGTGGTCGAGTAGTATAATAAGTAGCAGAGCCATCAACAATCAATCACCGTTTTGTCAATTTTGGGACTATTTATGGACAGGACAATGTTTGCTTGACCTGATTGGCATTCATGTGTTAATAGGATTCTCACCGGGTACTGCGGCGTCCTCCTCTAATATAAACTGGAAGCTTTGATAAAGCTCAAATTATGTATAATGTAAAGTTAATTAACCCATTTATACGAACAAACAAATATCTGCAAGTATTTATAGGGGTATAAACCAATAGAACAACTAAGCACAATTTTTAATGCTGAATTATGTTCTGGTTAGAAAGTAACTTTGATATCCGACCAATTTAAACCGACGGAAAAATGCTTCTTTTAATCGAATTGCATGTCATCTGATGGAACTTAGACATTTTTTAGAAACTTTCTCTATATTACATATTATCTTAGTAATAGGAGATCTTACCGGGTTGACACCCATTGCTTGGCATACAAAAGCTGCCCAACGCGTACCCAGGTACTAGATAAGAACACTCGCGTTAGGAGGGGAAGAGATGGGTGTAGTTCAGTTATGAGACGTAAGGCCTGACCACAGGCTGATGTAACAGCTATATTTTTGCGTCCCTTATCCATGTTTTTCAGAGCTAGTTATTATCCAATACCTAGAATTGATTTTATTGTCTGTTAACTATTTTTTGTCGTAAACATAGCTGAAATACTGCTCGGTAGACGCTAAATAACCATTTTATCTTTCGATTAATCAACCAAAACATAATCGGACATTTTACATTCTTATCACATCCATTGCAAAAAATGTGTACATAAGTCATTGTTTGTGTGTCCCCAAACTATAAAATAGCCAAACCTTTTCAAGCAGAGAATTACCACATGAAGATATTCATGTTATCATTTATTAATCTTAAAATTCACCGTTCATTAACTATTATTGACCTTTAGTTCTAAAGTAGGAGGGACCATTGTAACAGCATTGTTTTTGCTGGGTACTACAATCGCAGCTGGTGTTGTGTCTTCACAGTTGGACCTGGATATCTCAACCTCTGGGTAAGTTCGCCTCTTGTAAGTATGTTCTTCTAGATTTCTCCAAATTTCGGGTGAGTTTAAATGAATATCTCTTCCTTAGGATATGTCCACCTGGATATCTTCACCTCTAGGTGAGTAAACTTGGGTATCGTCACTGTTATGTATGTATGTCTTCTAGATCTCTTCTTATAAATTCAGCTGAAACTAACTCTCTACCTTAAGGAAAGTCCACCTGGATATCGCCTTTTCGAGAACATTGCACCTGTATATCGACACTTCCAGTTAAGCTGGCCTGGATTTCGCTACTTCTAGGTAAGATTACACTAGATATCACTACTTCTAGGTAAGATAACACTGGATATCGCCACTTTTACGTAAGTTCTTTTTTATATGTCCACCTCCGGGTAAGTTCACTTTTAAGGCTCCACTTCTGGTTAAGTTTGCCTAGATATCTCCATCTCATGATAGGATCGTCGGCTATATCCATCTAACCTAAATGTAAGTTATGCTGGATATCGTCAAATTCGGGAAAGGTCATCTAGAATTCTTAATCTCTTGATACATGCTACTGGATATCCAGCGCTAGGTTGGGAAATCAATTATAAAAGAAGAGCTATCAACTATACTAATAATGACAATTTTGTTTATAAATCATGCAATATAAACAAACATATCATAAACTGGTGATGTTTACCGTGACCATCGGGAAGATGCGTTCGAGTTCTGACACCTGGATGTGTTTTGTATTGGAATATACCAGTATTCATCAGTTGTTTTTTAGGAATATTAAATTGCATTGCCGTAGAAAATTTAGTATTCTCACCGAATAATCCAACTTCCTCTGGTACTCAGGTCAAACAAACAAACCGGCAAACAAACATTTCAAGCATAAACGAATATTATACAAATAGCCCAAATCAAACCATACTAGCTTAACTAGGTCTGCCTGGAAATATTTTATAAATGTACTCACGTACAGCCTTTTTGGCCTTTAATTAGCTCTAAATGCACTTAGGTAGTTTGTACTGTGCTCCTTTTTGCAGCCGGAATGGAGGTTTATATTTTGATTACTTCTACGTACGTCCCTACTGTCGGATGGGACCGTATTTAGTCGGGATGTATACAGGATATATGTTGTACAAGACCAAATGCAAGTACTCGATCGATTTGGTAAGTAAATATTAAACATAATTGTTCTCTCTTTTTGCCCGATCGTCTTTTCCTATATTGAGGACATATGTTAATAATACGTAGCCTATGATCACAATTACATATCATATTTATACATGCATTTCTCACTGCATGGCAAATTGGAAAAAATTATTTGTGCAGATTAAAATATGCGTTGGTATATACTCGTTTTACCATCCTGTATGATTAAGTTTTTTCATGTAATTGTATTTCTAGAGAGCTTCTTTTACGTTTTACTTACAGCGCATTTATCACTTGTCAATTAATATCAATAAATAGCTTAAATAAAACATGATTAATAATGTTTCGTATAATTTGTAATTGCTATCACAACATTATAGTAATTTGGGCTAAAATCATTTGACATTGTGCATCCAGTAATATATCCTAAATATTTGGACTTTTGCATTTTTGTTTAAAATGCTAGTAATGGGTCCCAATTAGAGCACACGCTCGTCTTGTGTAATATAAAATTACACCCTTATCTTCAATGACTTATTTACAAAATTATTATAAATAAAAACAAATTGTTTCTTCACAGTGCAAGAAGATAGTACTGTGAGTAATATTTACAGCTCTGGCGTGTACAGTTTTATACGGAGTATACGATGACTTCAATGGAAAACCGATGTCAACGGATGTAGCCGCTTTGTATAATGCACTTCATAAAACTGCATGGGGTGCATCTATCTGCTGGGTAATTTTTGCCTGTGCTACTGGTAATGGAGGTATGAAAGAATTATTTGTGGACATTTTGAATACAGATTTAAATATTAAATATAGCATACAATTCGCTGAATAATACTATAAGAACATGAATTTGTCAATAAAACTATTAAAACAAATATCCTCAAGCTAAGGATTTATCAATCTGACAGAAAGAATGTGTTTAACATATATTGTTGTTCCCAGTTGGCGGATGGTGGAGGCCCTGCATGATATTTTGGGGGTAGTCAAATCATTATACTAAAAGTTTGGCAGTAGACCATAGTGGGTAACGTGATTAGATAATGCCATCCTCCTTGCGCGATAAAAACACCTTTTTGCAGAATTCGAATAAGTAGGCTTATTGTAACCGCTATAGAATGCTGAATTCACTGTCCTTACACTACACTTTATACTTTTCCTTTGTCAGTCAAAATTGGACCATCCATCTTCCTCTGATTTATTGAATGTTAACTTATTTTCGCCTGAATATAGCTAAATCATATTGCTCGCTAGACGTTAATATTCAATCAGTCAATCAATCGTATAGGGTTGCCTCCCTGAGGTCACAATGTTATATTACTACTCTGAGTTCTATTGATGTTTCCAGGTTTTATCAATACTTTCTTGTCCTGGAAAGTCTTCGTTCCTCTTAGCAGACTAACATATTGCGCCTACCTTGTACATCCTATTGTTCAGTACTATTACTATTTGTCAAGAAAAGAGCTTCAATACTGGGACGATCATGAAATTGTAAGTAGTGTGTTTTAAAGTTATCGATTAATAATTTCTTTTCATGCTATAATGTTTTTATAACGTGTTTTGATAGGATAAAAACACTTAAATTCCGCCTTCTCATATAAATTATAAATCGATATTTCCTCTGAGCGGACTACTTTCAGTATCTAAGTCGTCTTCATAGCTTATCATAAAGGGAGAGGGACCAGTGTTTTGTTTGTCGCAATAATTTTTAATCGATTAAGATTTCATATAAAACATAATGTGAATAAAAATTTGATTTTATTTTGTTCATATTCCTATTAATATCTACAGAATAGCGATTCATTTGGCACTGATTTGTATATTACTACGCTGTCCCTCATAGGTACATTTTGAGGTCTAGATAGGCATCTTCATTCGTTTTTCTGGCGTCAATGAAAACATTTTTGTCAAGAGAAGACTACTTGGATGTATCACTTGTTTATTATATTATTAAGGATTTGAAATAAAACGAATGTGATTTTCGTATATCGTTGTTCCCGTTGGCGGATATGGGACGCCCTTAATTGCTGTTATTCGGGGGGAGGGGGTGGTCAGGTCATAATAATAATAGCTTGCCATGTTTTTTGTTGAAACAATATTATTTGTTTTTCTCATTTACAAGTATTAAAATATATTCAAACAAGAACGTATTAAACATTTCCTGTTTGTGGCAAATAAGATTTACCAGCTTTTTTGTTTTGATCTATATACATACTTAGAATTCTATAGAAAACAGTAATCTTTTTTGTCATTGTTTATTTCTAACAAAAGAAAATAAACATTGGAAAAAGTCACATTGCTTTTTTCCTATTGGTTACAACATTTTGGAAAATAAATGTTATGCATATCATTTCTGTTTTGTAGATATACGAATACCTAGCTCATGTTGGAATGGCGTATGCGGCGGCATTTATCGCTTCGTTAGCCTTTGAATCGCCTATGATGGGGCTAGAAAAAGTTGTATTTAAACGGGGTGGAAAGTAAAACTTTAGAAAGCATTATTGTTGTCGTGCTATATATTCATACACAAATAAAGTTAGCGTTTTTAAATTAATATTTAAAGTCACTGATTTATGAGCACAAGAAAGCATTCTCTCTTGTAAATGTTAAATGAGTTGAATTGTAAATAGTCCAAATTAAAGTTTGCGTTCTTTAATATCTTCAACCAGGCAACTTGGACTTAATCGGCCTATCGGGTGGATGTATTGCCTGTTTTTTCTACATTTGGCAAAACATTGGTCCCTTTAGCAAGCAGAGTACGAACTTTTTTATTTTTTAATTCCAATAAATTTGTACAACACACACTATAAGATGAATAATAAGAAAATCACGATTCAATTAAACTACCAATATAACTGAACTTTACAAATCTAAAAAAAAATGAAAATATGAGTTAAATATACGTTTTAACGAGAATTCAAATGATGTCACTAAACAATTTAATGAATCGTACTCAACACATTTTTTAAGAAGCAAAATGTGTGCCCATATTTCAGATATCTCTCTTAAAACTATTACAAACCGTGCCAAAATGTTCTCAGGCGGAATTCAAAATAAAGGTACCGTCACGCCTTTAACATAATGTATAGGAAGCGCACTTACGAGTATAGAAATATTAGGTTGATATTAAAACAAATGACCTGATCTGGTGTTGTGAATCTATGATCTAAAGAGGATTTTGTCACTCGATGGGGTCACATGTGGTGAGGGGAGTGAAGTATCAATTGTCAGTAATATAGGATTCAGTAGTTTGTTTGAAAGTGGCTTTTGACACCTTTAGCTTTAGCATTGCATCTAGTTTAAATTGTAAGGGGAAGCCAGAGTATCTTGTGAAAACAACGAGTTTAACCAAAAAACTAAAAATTCCTTGTTAATTTATGTGAGAGTCGTGCACTCTTGCAAGATATCAGGCTACAACTCGCAATTGACCAACTGCCTAGACCTCTTCACCACCGAGGCCCTTCATAATAGAAGAAATATTAGTTAAAGTTTAATAATAATTTTGCTAATATAATTAAAACAAACAAACAAATCGCTACGTGAATAAATAGTTTTTCAGTGAAGAGTTTCTGTTCATTTTTGTCTAAACTAAATCCGATGTACATGCAATTTGCATCTTTAGATCTCCTTTATTTCAGATAAGTAGCTACAATCTATTTGGTTTGTACTTTATAAAATAAAAACGTATCAGAAACCTGGATACTCAATAGTGATTCTCATTGTGAATGACAAGATGCACATGGGGAATACATCACACATGATACCTTAATACGAGAAACCCTTGGGAAATAAATCATATTATTATATCTTTATATGATTAGTACAATAAGGGAATCAGGAATGCAAGAAGAATTAATCATCTTGTATAAATGTAAAATATATGATTTACTGCCCAAGATCATCGAGTATTAAGGTATCATATATGAAGTATTCCCCCCTTAGGGCATTTTGTAACAATCCGCAATTAACAATGCATAGTCCTTAACGGAATCATGAATGTACGACTTCCTCAAGGAATTAGTCAGCGTAACAAACTGTTTCCGGCTTTTTTCTTGAATTACCAAGAATAATACAAATTATGACGCAGAACATCAATTCGACGCATAGTATGCATTCTGCATGTGTGGTGCATGAGGGTGTGTCTAATGTTAAGATATTATTAATACTGGACGCATTTTAAAGCATGCTTATTTCTATGTTAAAGAGGATATTGAAAGTTCTTTAGCAGAAAAATAGTTTGTAGGTTTATGAAGCTTATGTGTCCTCGTTTTTGGAATAAAATTGGTTTATTGCGTATAAACGCAAAGTATTGCGATTAAACGCATAACGTATTGAGATTAAACGAAAAAAACTTCTGTGTTTAAATGCAAAACATTGCGTGTATAAAGAAACCTTTTTTGAGATTTAACGCAATACTTTGCGTTTAAATGCAAAACGTATAGCTTGTTAGAGCAATCGTGGCGAATTAAAGCATTTATTGCGAATAATCGCAATCTTTTTTGCGTTTTAACCCAAAAGTTTGCGAATAATCAGAGCACGGCATAATGAACATAACAGACTCTATATCACAACCAGTATCAACCCTAGAAGTCAATCACCCCTCGGACCAACATTGGGGTAATTTAGAATTCTCGGGTTGATGCAGCGTGTAATATAAATTCCGACGTGTAATATTTATTTAGTACTAAATACAATACACATGGGTTCAATCCATACCGCGCATCTTTGACGCGCATTCTTTATCACACCGCCTTTATCGCACTTTTTTACTATATAACATCCCCATTATCGCATGCTTTTGCGTTTATTCGCAATATTATCGCGTTTAATCGCATTATTATTGCGTTCATTTGCAATAATTAGTTCGTTTAAATGAAACGATTGTGTGTATTCGCAATTATGTACTGTGTTTCTTCGCAAACTTTTGCGTTAAACGCGTAAATAGCAATTATGTTTGCGTTTAACGCAAAGCGTTGCGTGTAATCGCAATAATTATTTTGTTGAATAGCAATAATTATTTTGTTGAATAGCAATATTTTGCTGCTGAATTATAACGATACAAATATAACAAAGCCGAATCCCATTAGCCGTAACTTACCACCCTGACCTGATACAAACTGACCAACGAATGGCCTTAGTCATTGAGTGTCAATATAAATAAATAACGTAAACAAGTCATAAAATATTGATCTTGAATTTTCTCACTCCAACTGAACTTAAAACTTCTATATATATTGCCTTCACCATGCGCCACCCGCGGACGAGCTGTGCTGTCACTTGGCTTTGCTCAAATATTCCAACAAAATGTTATCAAAATTACAAAGGTGACAAATTCATTACGCCAGACGCGCGTTTCGTCTATTCAAGACTCATCAGTGGCGTTTAACTCTAAATGCTTAAGATATTCTTCATTGGGAGATGGAATAATAGTATTCTTCATTGAGAGATGGAATAATACAAGTCCACTAGGATCGTGTAAATACACAATAAAGGTAGTTCAAAATATTATATAAAGGGTCTAAAGAAAGCTACCAACCAGTACACTTATTTAGTATCGGATCGACAAACATGACGATACAGCATAAACAAAAAATAATATACAAGTCTAGAAGATTATGCAAAGATACAAATGACGGTGTTTTTGTCAAAATTATGACACATACTGACCAACAAATGGCCTTAGTCATTGAGTGTCAAAATAAATAAATAACGTAAACAAGTCATAACATATTGATCTTAAACTTTCTCACTCCAACTGAGCCCAAAACTTTTATATAGATGCTTCCCAGTCCGCCAGCCGCGTATATATAATAAAACTAAACTGTATATAACGTTAATGCAAAACTTTGTCATCAATCAAATATACTCTGAATAAAGTGGAAGTTGAAGCGTGGGCATTTGTGTGACAACATCTACATAACTTACGAAACCGTCTTTATAAAGAGATTGCTTATGCATGTATATCGCTGTATGCGTTTTGTTGGTGTAAATGCTATACCCTATATTTGCTTACAGAAATCTAGTTTATTTGCAATGATCAAGTATCATACGACAATGCATTTAAGTCTGGTAAATCAACATGTTCCATGTTGTTGTCGCAATGTAATATATGACAAGAGGACATCGTCATTCTTATTTTTTAGAACTACCTTTTCTCGTTACTTTATTTGTTAACCGAACAAGCAGGCCTTAAATATATTTAAGATTTCAATTAAAATCATCGTTTGACAGGATTAAGCAAAGAACTTTCAATCTGAAATTCAAGTAATTCATGTGAGCAGAATATGTGACCTCGGGTGTATATTCCATCATATAGTAAATATCCGATTTAATTAAAATTAATGGGAATGCTACCATATACCATGCTGATTTTATTTTATTTAATTATCATTATATAAATACATGTCTCTAAGAATAGCATTGAATACATTTATGGTGTATATTATTCTGTTTGTATGTATTTGGTATTATTGTTAATATGGTGAGTGTAAACAATAAATGTATAGTCCAATTACACTATTTTTACAATTGAAGCAAAGATAATACCTGCATCTAAACAAAAGAAAACTTATTTAAATCCGTGATTTGACTATATCGAAATTGTATACATACATTGTCTGAAATATATAGAGGATGTAATAATTAATTTAATTAAACCTCATATAAAAATCCTGGCTTTTGATTGGTCAATGGACAGTGTATTTTTCGCACATTTCCTGATTATGCATCGATTTCGACATCACCGGGGTATTCGGCAAAAAATTACCCTCTGCGCCGTGGTATTTGCTAAAAAATAACCGTCGCATATTATTATCCCAGAAAAATTCATTCGGAAGTTTTGACTTTTACCTCAAAGTAAACGTAACATTAGTAATAGATTTGGAAAACCGGAAACGTTCCGATAGTAAAGAGTCAATAAACAGCACGCAAGTGGTCTAGTATCATCGCTCTTTGAAAACATGATATTCAGTGTAATTAAACAGATAAATCATGTCTGGTAGGGGTATTTGTGAAAAATACCCCTCCCATACATGATATATCTGTTTAACATTACACTACCGAGGTAAATTGAATATTGTGTGAGATAAATTAATATAGTTGTAATATATTTATTTTTATTTACATTATTTAATATTTGTCAAAAAATGAAATATGTTGTAGATGTTTATATTGTCAATTAGAATTAAAGGTTTATGTAGACTGCTTTTACTGGATTTGCATGAAGATTTTGTCTCTGACCAAAATCTAACAATTCTGAGGTTTTTCTGACACATTTATATTTTGATTGATGGCTTATATAGATGTTTATAATTAAATTATGAAAATATTTTTGGTACGTGGTAAACATTTGAGAAAATATTTTAAAAAAACGTGATCAGCGAACTCCTTACGCTGTCTTCTACATCTTCTTACTAGGAAAATAGCAAGAAAACCGACCGAACAACGAGAGCCGAATCTAGGGACAATTAAAAATTCAGATTTAGACAAACATATGCAAAACAATACAAAAACCAAAAAAAAACAGAAAGTGAAAACCAAACCCAATAAAAAATTGGGTTCACTGAGGTGCTCCTGACGAGTAAGCAGAACCTGCATTTAATTATACACCCGTCAAGTAACTCATTGTCAAGAAAAAGTTAAATCCAGAATAGAAAAGACTATGACTCAGTGAAAATGTCTGATCGTATTTGTGAGATGAATTTCCCACAACGATCAATTAAGTCTTGGTAACGACCACAGAACTTCTAAAATGATAACATCAACCTAGGTACCACAAACCCTTGTTTGAGTAGTTTAGTAGTCAACAACAGTGACCGTTCTAGAAAACCGAATTACCCATCACAGGGTCTAGCATACCGTATACGTTGTGAAGTGTACACAACTTACGCCGGAGTTGCTGGAATGTTGTTATCGATGAATGGGAAACGACAATTGGAAAGTTGAAGTCATCAATAGAGACATTACATTCAAAAACGAGTCAGTACACATTAAACCGATTGCCCAATAGACATTTAATTCGTGAAAACATAGCACTGTTGAGTACACATGCTTGTTTCCATTATGTTACGATAACGCAAATACATACATACTCAATAAAAAGTGTTTGAAGAAACACAACAAGGGGTACAAAATAAATGTTCAAACATGGACATTTACAAGACATGGTGTTTACAAATCCAGAAAACTCCCAAGAGACCTCAAGCAAAAGATTTAAAAAAATATCATGACCAAAAGTGAACACCGACCTCGTCTAGAAATGCAGCCGATTAAATTTTAATGGTTAACAAAAACTAATTCGTACAGAAGCAGTTTATACCAACAGTTATAAGAAGCCACCATCTCTTATATGCTATACAAAATCTCAAAGCGACGACATGAAACTTCACATACAATCTGAGCCGGATTGTGTCGTTGGTGTTGACAGAACTGAGAACTAAAACCAAAACCGATCCACCTCCATCTTCTCCACCTGATGATTATATCACCAGTGAAAAATTATGTATTTTTCACAGTTATTATACGTTTCGTATTTGAAATACAATTTATTAAAGTTTTATGCAATATTGGATAAAGTATAACATGCTATGTAAAATATTACTTGACAGAATCAATTTAGTTAGATAGTTTTGCGAAAGTTGTTTATTTTACATTATATTACATGAATTACAGTTTTAACTCACATGTGTGGAATTTGGGTTGTATTGTTAAAATGTATTAGAAAGGTGTCCATTATGTTATTTTAACACCTTTGAGAAATTACAAAAAAAGACCTAATTGTTAGTTGGATTAACACTTAATTTAGGAATGTCATTTTAATTGTCTGAGACATATTTTGTGGGATTATTTATTATTTATAATATCAGTTAATTGTTACTATGTAGAAATATGCCAATTATTTTAATATTGTTAGGGACTACCCATTTTGGGGTTTCAGCTAATGTGATTGGCTAGTTGAAGAATTAAACATTTCTTTATATAAATAATTTCTTGTGAAGTAAAAGGAGAGTTAGGTTTTTGACACAAATAGAAACCAGTCTGAATTTACACTGTATTTTTATAATGGTGCATTTAAAGTAAAAGTAAAGTAAAGTAAATTTTATTTAAAGTCGGCACATATATATACAGATAAACAAGACAAACATGAGCTCTGAAGAGCTCTTTATACCGACTGATATTATAAAACAAAAACAATACATATTATTAAATTAATAAAAGCAGCACACATATAACATCAAGAGAGACATACACAACATACACTTCAAATACACAAAGCATCAACATGATCAAAGCAATTTGACAGCACTAAAACACTATGAGAGGCATTAAATATAAGCAGTTGAACTTGACATTAAAAGAAGCGAGTATAAGTAAAATATTACAAAGCAAATAGGGTAATTTATCATAATGTACAAGCACTAAAATAAAGCACACAATGGTAAAGCATATAAGCATATAAAACATATAAGTTGTTGAAACTTTAGCATTAAAAAGCAAGTACATGTAAAAAGAAACTAAAATTCATGCATACATGTTCAAAGTAAAACATTTTAAAGCAGAGCAGTAAATTATTCAACAAAGCTAGCATAGCTATAATCGATAAAAGCCTTTAAAACAGGTTTGAATGAAGACTTCTGCTATGAGGCGACAGGACATTACCTTCTACAGGCACTACAATGACATGTTTCCGAGAAACACCAATTCGAAACAAAATTTTTGAAGGTACCAAAAGTAGATAGGCTTCTTGCCTGATCTGGCAGGTTGTCCCACAGCCTTGCCGCCTCATAGCTGTAACTCTTCTTACCATACCTTGTTGTTTTCGGTCGGGGAAAATCCGCTATGTTATTGTACCTAAAATAATAAGAATTCTGTTTTATTTTGACAATGTCATGGAGGAGAACTGGACTAGATTTATTCAAGATTTTGTAGGTCTCTAGTGCCATGGTCATCATTCTACGGACTTTTAATGATGGGAGTTTGGATAGTTCAAGAAAATGGTTGTAATTGTTGGTGTAGTCGTCATAAATGAAACGGAGGATGCGTTCTTGTTTTTTTTTTCAATTTTTTGGTGTTTTCTTCTGTGCAAAAGTGCCATGTGAGTGGGCAGTAGCTTAAATTGGAGAGTATAAATGAATGATATATGGTCAGTTTAGCTAAGCGACTGAGGTTGGATCCAATTCTCTTGAGTACGTTTAATTGGCGCGCTGCTTTGTGACAAATATTTGATATGTGTGTATTAAAATCAAGTTTTGATTTCAAATGTTACCCCTAGGAGTTTTACCTCATCATCACAGCTGATTTTGTTGCCATTTAGATCAAAAATGATGTTCTGTTTATGGGTTTTGGTGCCTAGTGCTATTGCTTGGAATTTGTCAGGGTTTGCCTGCATTTTATTTACAGTAAACCATGACACTAGAGATCTACTATCTTCTTCAAGTGATGAAATGACTGTTTCTAATGAAGTGCTCGTTTTTGATAATGTGTTGTCGTCAGCATAATTATAGAGATCACAGTGTTTTACAAAAAGAAAAATATCGTTTACAAAAGTATTGAAAAGTATTGGCCCAAGGATTGATCCTTGTGGTACACCTTTATATATTTCTAGCATAGTACTTGAGAATTGACCTAATTTTACACATTGTTTTCTGTCAGATAGGTAGCTTTTTATTAAATTTAGAGATGGACCATTTATTCCATAGTTACTAAGTTTGAGAAGTAAGAGATCATGTGGTAGACAGTCGAAAGCTTTGCTGAGATCCATCAGGATAGCAGCAAGTTATTTGTCATTGTCTAAGGTTTTTTCCAGTCATCTAGAATTCTAAGTAAGGTTGTTTGACAGCCATAGCCTGATCGAAATGCTCCAAGAAAAGGGTTAAATAGATTTTTAAAATGGTCAGAAAGTTGTTTTTCTATGGCTGTTTCAAAAATCTTTGAAATGGCAGGCAGAACACTTACTGGTCTGTAGTTTCCTTTTTCCAAAACGCTGTTTTTCTTGTGGATTGGTGCCACACCGGCAATTTTCAATGAGTCTGGGAAAATAGCAGAGGACAATGACAAATTTACAAGATCAGTAATTGGTTTGGTAATAACATGTTTTGCATAATGTAATAATTTAGGGGACATATGATCAACACCAGTTGCCTTTTTTGCATTTATAGCAGCAATACGCTTAGAGACAAACAGCTCATCAATTGGTTAAAAAACTAAGGGATTTGAATTGGTAGTATTTGAGTATTTTTCATTTATAGCATTTATACTTGGATGAGTTTCATCAATAATTATATTCGGATCACCAATGTTTTTTGCTACATTAACAAAAATATTATTAAAGACTTCAGATATTTCTTTTTGATCGGTAAGAATGTTGTTGTTTTCTTGAAGTATTATGTCTTTTTGAATTAAACAGCCTTTATTTGTAAGAAACGGCTTGACTGTTGGCCAAAAATCTTTGCACCTGTTTCCACCAGTGCATCTTTCAATAAAGTAGTTATTTATGGATTGTTTCTTTAATTTTGTCACATAATTTCTCTGTTGTCGATAGGCTTCCCAGTTTTTTTTGGAGTTAATTGTTTGGAATTTGTTATAGAACATTCTCTTTTAATATATTGCAGATCTTAGTGCTTTATTCATATATGGAAGCCATTTGGGTTTAATTTTCCTTTCTCTAAAGGGGGTATGTTTATCTGCTATATCCAGAAATGTCTTACTGTAGTTTTCATATTGAGAATTTATGTCATAATTTTGATCGGCATCCCAGTTAGTATTTTCAAGTTCATCCAAAAAAGTTTGTTTGTCAAAATTTTTAAAACTTCTACATTTAGAATATTTTGATTTAACATTTGGTCTTTCACATTTAACTTCAATGGCAATAAGATTATGACAGTCACTTAGTCCAGAGCCAAAATTACAGACTTTCCCACATTTGTTTTCTTGGTTTGTTAAAATAACATCAATGAGGGTTGGTTTAAAATTTTTACTAAAACATGTGGGTGTATTCACAAGATTATTTATGCAAAAAATATCACAGCAATCTTTCAACTTTTAATTTTTATCATGTCTAACATATTAAAATTCATATCACCAATAATGATAAAATTATCATACATTTTTACAATTTTGTCAGTTGTTTTGTTAAAATCGTCATAAAAATTACTGTTTTGCATGCTTGGGGGTTTATAAACACCTACAAATAACCATTTTTGTTTGTCAGATGTTACCTCTAGTGCTAAGGACTAGAGTCTTTAAACTCAGCCTGTTTATTTCGATCTCCGGCTAGATCTGACAGCATGTACGCTAAAACTCCACCCCCGTGCTGATTTCTGTCAGATCTATATAAAGAAAAATTATCAACATTAAATAGTGAATTCGGGAAAGAATCATCCAGTTTAGTCTCTGCTAGGAACATAATGTCTACCACATTTCTCTAGAGTAGCTCTACTATATGCTCATATTTGTAGCGGTAGCTATTAACATTTAAGTAGACACAGATTATATTTGCTGGTGACTTTATCCTCAGGTCTACGAGTTCTTTGAAAATTTCATAAGTTTCATTATTGACATCATCTACTATTGTTTGATCGTTAACAGTTGACTGCTCAAAAAAAGAATCCGTAAAATTTGGAAGGGTACAGGGTTGACAAAACCAGCTTTGAGTTCATGTGGAAAGCTTTTCATACGTCTCTTTGTCCATATTGATACAGATGGCATGGAACCAGAAGTTGCATATTTCACATTCAATCCCATTTTGGTTTTTTCGCACGGGTTTGGCGCAAGAGCCACATGGGAACCGTATTGGACCAGGGTTTAACGCAATATCTCCGCTGATCACAAGTATGACCAGTAACCTCTGCCATCTTTGTTTGAATTCTATCGGAATGTGGCAGTTTAATGGTCTTGTATGTTTTATGTGATAGTACATTATCTGATACAGGTTAATATTTAGATCGTTGGCAAATTTTACCTCGAATGCATTCATTGACTGATCATCAGTTTGTATGGCATAAAAACAATTTTGAATGAAAAAACCATTACTTGACTTGTAGTAACCACGATGTTCTGATGTTGCGTGGCCAAGGCGAGGTGATATTAAAAGTACAAGTGTTATTATTCTGATGGCCATCGTAGTGTTTATTTACATCCGGAAGTGGGTAATGTTGGTAAGTGGCGAGTAAATAAATTGTCACTCAAAGTTTTTGTGAATATCTTGATTTCGAGCGATTTCCATAGTTCGAATACGTTCATAAGTTGATTTTACGCAGTATCTTTGTAAAAATGTCTTCTTGGTAGTTGAAATCTCGAAGAAGAGAGAAATTTAGTTGTATTTTTCGCTCGTTTGAATTTTACCACTTTCCTTTCCGGGCATGCGTCCATTTATGTTCATGAAGTTTGTTACCAATATAAGCTATAGAGGATGTTAAAATTGTCAGGGGCGGATGCAGCCTCAAATGAAAGGGGGTGTCCAAATTTGTCATGGTGGCCGAAGGCCACCATGCCGACCTCGCAGAGGTCGTATTACGGCAGGGGGTCTGAACGAAATGGTGTAAAATCCTGCATTCTGACGATTTCCTGACACCTAAAACATGTCCGTTAAAATGTCATTTTGTTATGCTAAAACAAAAAAAAGAAGGCTTGTCAAAACGAAAGGGGGGGGGGGGGTCCGGACCCCCTGGACCCCCCCTCTGGATCCGCCACTGTAATTGTTAACCATGTTATTTCTGTTGGATATATATATATATGTATACTGAACAATATAGATATATTGAAAACTGGCATCGTCTTGTGTTTTAAAAACAATATGGAAATGAACCACGTGAGCTAAGAACAATTCCCCAAATACATGATCAAGTGTGAGGACAATTAGCATGAGTTACTTCCCCTGACCAGACATGCACTTCACCTTGGTCATAATTTCTCCAACTGGACAAGTTTTCGTCTTTCAGTAGAGGTCATTGTTTCTGATCTTCATTGGCCAGAAGATGTGAAGTATTCGTCTAAACCATTTTCTGTGAAATGTTTCTAACATGCTGGTGTCATTTTCATTCAGCTTCCACATTTCTGGTCCATAAAGTAGCACTGAGTAGTTTCTTGCTGTATTTTGTTGATTTCCACAGAGTGTTAAGGCGTTTGTTTCTGGCTAGACATAGTCCATCAGAATCAGATTTTAATATACATATATATCCAAATGATAATGAATTTCAAACTTTTAGTGGTTAATCCTATAATAAAAGACCATAAGTCTGTTGAAATAATTATTTTAAAATGATACGTAGTATTCTGATAGTAGTTAATTATTAAACTGAGTTAGAAATAATAAACTGTTTCCTTCATTAAGATCCACATGACTGTTGCATTGTCTCGTTGCATCTAAATCCGAAAAGACTTCCTCAGTTCCGGTGTCTGTTATTTTAATGATGAGAAATATCGTTGCATAGTAAACATGAAAAATGCAACACACTGCAATGTCTTCTATCGTATATGTAACACGTGTATAATGTAGCAATGATGGAGAACTAGTACTGACAAACTAAACTATACTTGTGTTCTATTACATGTACCTGTATGTGTTGTGTGGAACAAGTCTGAAGTTAATTATTGAACTTGATTAAATATACTATGTTATTTTCCTTTGGAGTTTATTATATGTACATTTAGTCTGATATTGAACATTACTTTTTCAAACTATCAGATTATTACATGACATTTTTAATATCATATGCATTATTAGCCCTAGGTTTGATATTGGCCCAAGAGCAGCAGGCTGTTCTAAAGATGCACTACAATGTTCGTTAATGGACTGAACATTTTTGTGCCCACTAACTTGCATGATTTGAGTACTAGGAACATTTGCATGAGCAAGTGCGGTTACTGTTGTTTTTCAGACACTAAGGTTTGTTTTTCGACCTGGTATATATCAGCTGCTTCACAAATTTCTTTCACCAAGCCCGAAAGAGTGTTTTTATTTCCATGGGCTGTTTTTAATACCAGATGCCATCATTAAATTGTCGTGCAACCCCTAAATAAAACGGTGCATCAGATTCCTTCATGTCATCGGGTCTTATTTTAGCATATTCTTTGTAGGTGTCAACAGGACATCTTGGATTCCCTGAAAGTGAAAAATAAATAAAAATCCTTCAAATGTTGACATAAAATTAAAAACACACCACTTTCACATTATTTTGAGCATTTAACTTAAATACATATAGAACTCTAAACCACAGGTAGCATTAGTTTGGAAGATTCAAGTTGTGGGAACAAGTTTTTTTAATAAGTGGTGAATATGAATTATTATTTCAAATTATTTATTTGCTATAAATATTTGAAAGTAAAACATAATGAATATTACCTTTATAAGCAAACATTTTGGCCTGGAATGCTCTTGCATCTTTTGTAGCACCAGTTCTTGTTTTCGTTTGGCGTTCCGTGTGCTCAAGATATTCGTCACCAGAAGAAGAAACCTTAATTAAGCTCTACAGTATGAATAAGGGCCCTTGGATTACCTGTAATAAAAAAATCTTTTTTTACATAATTTATATATATAATTTTTTGCTACATTTGTATTGTAAAAGTAGTCATGCAAACAATATTGTTGTTTAATATTACTACTTATAAGGTACTGTATTATATTTTCTATCACTAATTTTTAAGAATTTTTTTTTGACTGTTAAATGTACAAATCTGTTGTGTTTTACGAGAGTTATTTGAATTACCTCTGCCTAGCTGGTTCTTTTCGTATAAGAAATTTACTTCTTCTGCTGTGAATGGCTCTGATTTCCTTTTTTTTGTTTCCCACTCCCAGTCCCTTCGACTTCAACTCTTTCAGTTTTGCTAATAGAACTTCTCGAGAATGATGAAACTCTGGATCTCGGATGATATTAATATTTACCTTTTCTGACAATTATCTACAGATACTGCTCTGGAATGATCTTACAGTTCCTGGTTCATATGGCGTACCGTCACTCTTGGAAACTTTAAAAAAAAATCGGGCCAAAATCTTGTCAAGTTCTGCTACCGGAATATCTTCCACGTTTCGGTAGTCGGAATTACTTTGAAGCCATTTTGATAATATATTTATATCACTAACTGTTTTTCTTTTGGTATTTAAGTTTTTCATAGAATCTATATTGTCCAAAGTGTCGTCATCCTGCAGGTCGTCTGCTGCATCGACATCATCAGACGCTATATTTGTAAACAATATTCCGGTAAATTCCGAACGCTTACGGAAAGGCATGTGATAACATTTGCGGAAAGGCGTATGATAACTTTCGGAAGCAGTTGATAATTGTAGATTATTTACGTTTTTTGAAACGAGCTGCATTTTCTCGTCGTATCTCATCGAAGGGCGACAGCCTTGAGATGAGATGGCGAGAAAATGCATCGAGTTTCAAAAAACATAAATAATCTGTTTATCGCTGTTTTGTAACATTGTGACATCATAGTGTTTACTTAACGACGTCTTGACAGCGAGCTGAGATGGGCCCATCTCACGCTAGTAGAGTGAGATGGAATATTATCGCACATAAAGATCAAAGGAAAATACTGCAAAATAGCGATAATTATAGATGAAACTCGATGCATTTTCTCGCCATCTCATCTCAGGGCTGTCGCCCTTCGATGAGATACGACGAGAAAATGCATCTCGTTTCAAAAAACGTAAATAATCTGTGTATCCCTGTTTTGAAACATTGTGACGTCACAGTGTTTTCTTAACGACGTCTTGACGGCGAAGTGAGATGGGCCCATCTCACGCTTTAGAATGAGATGGAATAAAACCGCACATAAAGATCAAAGGAAAATACTGTAAAATAGCGATCACCGGTCAAGCGGCTGAAATATTACGTCAAAATTAGAGAAATTTTGATATCAGCCCTCTTTGCCAATTTGGAAAAATATCAAATTGTTGCCCTTTTATTCTTTTTATCATACAGTAAAAATGTAACTTATTTACAATAAGTATATAATAAAAAAGATTATACAATATTTAATAAAAGTTATAAAAGTTCATCCATGTAGTTAAAATCTATGTGATAAGCACAGACGCAAATTCTAACTTCTTGGAGGTTGCTACCGTGTTTTGAACTAATCAGAAACATTAACCATAATGTTTTTGCATTTCGTTGGTACTCTAAGTTCACTATTTTTAACACGGCAAAAATACATCATTGGGTACATGTGTATCACGCACAGCACTAATAGAATCAAGAAATTTAGGCTGAAACTACAAGTAGTCTAAGGGAACTTTTATCACATAATGTGAATCATACTGCCGCTTTCTAAGGTTTGTACAAAGTTATACACTGACTTAAGTTGTATTATCTGTTAACAAACCTGGTCACCCAGAATTTTTTATTTCTCATTGAAACATTGAAGTGTAATATGTAATGATATAAGCACAAGCATATAATTGAGTGACCAGATCTACTAATATTCGAATGAGAGAAATTTCTAGAATTCAGGAGAAACTCACCATGGCTACACAGATCTTGCTACCTCCATATGAATTGTGTAATTTGTTCTTTGCTTTTTTGTCGTGATCAGACAAATAACTGCATGGTAGTATGTCGTTTACAAAGCTTCTTTGGTGTATGCCAGTTTGGCTGGCCATTTTGATTTCAAACATGGCCGGTGTTAGGCATCTTAAATTCTTATTGGCTGAAATTTAAAAGTATCCTGTGAAAATAGAAGATCAAATATAGAGTAAATTCAAAGAATTATGGGTGAGAGTGTGCTCATTTCTTGCTACTCTTGCATAATAACGCAAGCATGAACAATGTTTTGACATCAATTAGTCATACAGGCTATCTAGAGCCTCTGAATTCCAGGTGTTGTCAATTTCTCATCCATTTCAATTTTATATCTTGTTGATATTCTACTATTCCAGAGTAACATAACTTCATATAAATATGGTTGTTTATTAATTAAAACTCTGATTTAATTAATTTTTTTTTGAGGGGTGAGGGTTATAGGGGTGTTGAATTATACATATGTCTATATCACGTTTGTTGACAACAAAACAAAACAGCAGCTAACTTTATAATAGGAGCATTTTTGTGAATGTACAAAACTCCTACGCGCGTATAATTTTGTATCGCATGTTAAGAATTCAAATTTAATTTTCCTAAGTTAGTGTTCATACATTTTCAACACTTGCTTCTTTATTTAATTTTTAGGGTTATCACTTATGTCTTCGTTTTATTATTTTATCCTATATATCATAAAATTAGGATTCTTATTAAATTTTATAAAGAGTGAATAAAGAGATGATCATAATGCGGAACTTATGAAGCAAATATATTTTACACCTATATTCATGCTTCTTATCCGATTTTTATTTCATCTTCTGTTCGGTTATCGGGAATCGTAAATTAAACGACCTACCTTCGACCAGTCCCCAATGAAAATCCTTTTGTAAAACTAGATTAAACTACACAGACGCACAACTGTTTACACAAGGTCGTATTTTATTTTCTAGTATTTAATTCTTCGTTTCCTCCCTTTTCCGTAAGGTCTTCGGTGTTTATTTTTTCTTGACACCCTACCATTATATAACCTAACAATACAATGGAATGGGTCATAAATAAAAAAAAGCACAGAATTTGTGTGCTAGTACAACATTAACACAGTTGGCCATTATAACATTTTCTTGAATACTTAATTTATCTTAAGTTCACTAATATGAATATAGGTGCAGCCAAAATGCGAGCAGAGCATATTATTACCGTCTCCCATCTCCCATGGGAGACGGTATTCATAGTCAAATGACGATCAGTCTTCGGAGTAAATGACTCTCTGTTACTTGATTGGGTGGTTTACTAAATCTATAAATATTTTTGTCATTTCATTGGTTTACGTCAGGATTGCACTAGTATGTGTACTGAAATTTCGATATATTCTTAGGTTGAATCGGGGTTGTAATCAGTATTTTAGTGTAGTAATGTTACGTTCCACATATTGACTTCTATTTCATTCAATGCATTGGTCAGTGAACAATTATAAGTTAAACATTGTACCAAAATCTCCCTACTTTATAAAGCTGTTTTGGAAAAAAATATATGTTCTATATCTTTATTTTCGTTCATCAGTATTTTAGTGTAGTAATGTTACGTTCCACACATATTGACTTCTATTTCATTCAATGCATTGTTCAGTGAACAATTAAAAGATAAACATTGTACCAAAATCTCCCTACTTTTTAAAGCTGTTTGGGTTATGAAAAAATTATATGTTCTGTATCTTTATTTTCGTTCTGATATTGATGCAAATTTAACAAAACATATTTTTACCGCTCATTTTAAACATTTGTTTAGGGAGTAAACTTTTGTTTAATTATTTTTTTAAAAAGCACGTGTGAAGTGACGACAGGCATTTAAATCTCTCAAGCACCATTGGATAATAGTTTAGCGTAAACAATGTCCTTACAAGGTACATGTTTGTTTTTTGTTTGTTTGATGGTGTTTAACGCCACTTTCAGCAATTTTTCAGCTATATCATGGCGTCCAGTTTTTATTGGGGGAGGAAGCCGGAGTACCCGGAGAAAACCCCCGACCTGCGGTAGGAAAACTGGCAATCCTTGTCAATTAAGATTGGAGTCGAGTACACCCTGCCTGCAGTGAGAATCGAACCCGCAATCTCAGTGTTGACAGACCACGTGATCAATAGTAGACGAACTACCTTGACCACTCGGCCACCGAGGCCCCCTACAAGGTACATGTACATTGTTTACCTATCCTACATATAAATTACAAAAAACCAGATACTTTAATAAATCCATAAAATTTGTAATGCAGCTAAGAGACGGTGGGCTTTTTAGAAAAGCTAAACTTGTATTATTCATGACGTCTTTCTCTAAAGTTAGTGACGTCGCATGAATGTCATACGAAGGGTAGTAACGGGCTTTTTTATCACTATTTTTGAGAACGGCATCTACTGAATGGCTATTGAGTTAAGTTTGACCTGGTAGTAGATTTTCGTAACACGGTTTCGGACCACATCATTGCTTTACCGAATGTATATTCTGCATGATAACAAGTGCACGATTTTCATGGTAGCTAAACTTAATCCAACATTGGAAATGTGAAGATCTGCACTTACACAATTGACCTTAGCGGACATGCTGTATTCAAGCAAAGTTGTGATGCCAAGGTTTCAATCTGTATTTGGTATATGTAAAGCGGAAGATCGGGGCTTTACCGGGTACTCTGGTTTCTCCCCCACCCCAATTCACTGGACTCCACAGTATAGCTGAAAAATAGCCAAACGAGACGTTAAACCCCAAGCAAACAAACAAAAAATGCCGAAAGGCAAGGGTCACAAAACCCTTTATTTACTATTTTACTATTATTTGGTCGACTAAATCTTTGACTTGCATAATTTACTGACGTGTTTACATGAGCTCAAATTTGCTTTTCTTAGGTAGCATATTTATTTTTACATGTACTATAAAAGTACACTAAGAAGAAAAATAATACAACATAAAAATTCAAAATAAGGTTATAATATAAACTTGTAATGTTTTCAGTTGTTAAATTATTATCTTAGGCAAGGCATAAGGGGACAGAAGTTTGAGTCTAATAGGATTTAATACAAAATTCACATGAAAAGTATTATCGTTCATGAAAAAGTACGAACATTTAAAGGAAAATTATGCAACATTTACTATAACTGCCTTGAAATCCCTTCTTTCCCAACCCATTAAACTGAGCCACCTGCTGAAAAAAAACTTTACGAACTCGAATACGTCATGCATATATTTTCTCTAACAACTCTTAGTCCAAGGCTTCGAAGTAAGGTCAAACCACACCACACCATTCAAGGGGGATAGAAAATTTCTCATTATTGAAAACAATTTGAAGAAATAAACTTCGTTGTTTACACAGCTTAGGAAATTATCTATGTGTATTATAACATGTTTGTGTTGTGTAGTATTCGGTTATCCTTAGTATAGATAGGTTGAAATTTGGTATGATTTCAGTTTGTAAAGGTATTGCGAAAGAAGAAAGATATAAATAATCCAAAAATAAAAAATCGTGGATTCATTCATCAAATAACCACAAAGGGAATGAGGATTTTATTTGTTTATGCATTTTGTCTTGTGACCTTTGTGAACTCTGTGCACGTTGCTCAAGATGAAGTATATAATTATCCACAAATGTTGGAAAATGCACGATCAGTTCTGAGAAATTCACGGAATGTTAGCAACTCAGTTCTACTTGAAGCTTCACAGGTCTTAAACGAATTAAGCAGAGTAATAGATGTCCACAATGTTTTTAAAAAGATTAATGCTGTTAGTGTTGATATTAATGGTGATATTCCTGCAGAACCAACGACGAATTCGAGTTCGAACCCGACGACTTTGAGTTTGAAGACTTCTGAGAAATGTTCCAATGACACACGTAATATTTTCCCGGCAGTTATTGAAAGGAAAGATTGGGCGCTTAAAAGTAAGTTCTTTGACATAGTTCTAAAAACACTTAAAATGATGTAACTGAATTAGTAGATGAAAGTTTAGTGTTAGAAAGTTAGCAGACGCCAATCGCTAGTTTTACTGACGCTGAGTTTTATTAAACATTTAAATTTACGTCCAGCACTTCATATACAAATTAAGGTATATGTAAATTATTTTAAATGTGTTATATTCATGGTTTTAAATAAACAGTAAACAATCTTGCGTCATAAGTTTTAAACCAGATAACTATAAATTTAAAGCAAAATGACGTCGATCTGGTTTGATCTAATATGTTTATGTACATGAATATTCGATTATCATTTTACGTATTGCTAATTTAGTACATTGGTACATTTTTCGTCACCTTTTTAAATGTTCAGTACACATGTACTTCTCAACTGATTCCGCTAATGTATTTTATGTTTTTTTTTATGTTTTTGTGTAGGTGTTAGCAGTTAGCACTATAAAAAACCAAATAAATTTGAAATAAAGTTTCTAAATACACGTATTACTAAATATATTTTCTGCTATAATTTAAAAGACTAAATGTAATATTAGGGCGAGTGTATTTATTTTGATAATAGGGACCAATTTTACATCAATAGTAACTAAGCACACTTTCATATGGTATGTTATTTACTAAGCCAAAAGCTTAAGTAAACCAGCAGTAAGACATGTCACCCGTCCCCCTCACCCCTACCCATGGGCACATTAATCTAAATAGAACCGACCTTTCCTTGCTGTTTGTTCTGAAAGTTTATGCTTCAATAAAATAGTGAACTCAAGTATATTTAGTTTGACCTGAAAGGCGTCAAACTTACCACCTCCTCCGCTATATGGCGGCTACTTACCAGTACGTCATGAGGCGGTATCCTTGTGATAGTTAATTTCTGGTTATGTTTGTTCTTATTGTAATTTAAAAACAATTAACTTTTGATTAAAAGAATTAGTAGCGACATAAAGGAATTAAAAAGTTGTCAACGTAAACTGGTTATATTCACTAAAGTCAGAATATATCAATGAAGTTGTCTATAAAAAAAAATTCATGTTAAAATTGGCTATAACCTCTGGGACTTACAGTCCACCAGCAGAGGCATTGACCCAGTGGTTTGAAATCAAATTAATGATACCAAGGTTACAAAATTTACTTAATCAGACTCGCAATTTTTCTAGATTATTCACAGTGTCGTTCATGCCAAAAAATATTGGAAAGCCAAGTGATTGGAATATGTTGAAGAGTTTCTTTTATCATAAATGTATTAAAAAATTGTTAACAATGAAGAAATAACAATAAAATCCTCTCCATGGGTCAACACTTGCGTTATCTTTTGGCCATCGGTCAAAATATCAAATTTTATATCCACATTTAACACAAAACGAAGATAAAATGCATATGATAATCCGATGTTTCACAACAAAAATGTCATCACAACCAATAAATTACTCTCTATCGGCTTTGGTGTTTTATTTTATAAAGTGATAGCTTCTTGGCAATCTCTAGTAATATTTTCAAACGTATATAGATTTGTTGTGAAATGTATCAAAGTTACATATTGAACACTTCAGTCAAGTACGTGATACAAACTGCGGTCGTGACAAGTAAAAAATCTTGGAAGATTTGCAGTACAAACTGATAAATAAATCACTTTATTTCTAACCCCCTCGAAACATTGAAAAAAGTTTGATCTATGACCTCATCTAGTACTCTTTGATAAGTAAACGGTAGCAAGTGAAAATTTGTATTTATATCATATCTCATTGGCATATTACAGTAAACTGTAGTATAAAACAAAGTATGATCTTTACAGTGCTTGATGCGGCCGGAAAGCCTCCTTCCGGACTAATGAATTTCAGGCTAAACTGGTTGGGAAACTATGATGAATGTGTTGGGATTAAAACCGAATCCTACAATGGACAGTACTGTACAGTTTCGTTGTTGATCATGTCAATAACAAATCCGGTATGTATTCCCAATATGTTACAAGAGGGGGCCTCGGTGGCAGAGTGGTTAAGGTAGTTAGTCTACTACTGATCACGTGCCTGTCAATACTGAGTTTGCGGGTTCGAGTCTAACTACGATCAGGCTTTACTCAAATCTATTCTTAACTTCCCCCCCCCCCCCCCCCCCCCATACAAACTAGATGCCATGATATAGCTAAAAAATTGCTGAAAGCGGCGTAAAACACTATTCAAACACATAATAAAACAATAAAAGAACAAAGACAACCGCCCATGTATCTCGGAATTGCAAAAACAATGCATTTAATAAATAAACTAATTTAAAATATAATGTCGACTGTCAGTGGTCAAGAGAAAGTTGTTGCTATGGCGACAATGATACAAATTTGCTTTAGGCCTTAGAGGACGCATAGACAGACGATCATTCAATTCGAGCCTAGTTTTTGTTCATTCTGTTTTTGTTTCAAAAGTCAGACGCCATCTTAAATAAATTTGTAGTTTTTAATTGTTATAATATAAGAGCTGGTTGTATGCCTTATGTATATTATTAAAGGTACTAGTTTAAGTAAGTAACCATGAATTATTTATTACGGATATTTCAATTGTATTTTGGGAACTATTTTTATTCGCAAAAAAAGATAAAGGTCCAAAGTCTCAAAAGCAATTGATAGACGCTGGAAACTGGTGAACATGGTACTGTTTATAAGAATCAGCCTTTATGATCCTTGGACGTTACGTTAGGTGTTCATGTCTGTTTGAGTGACATGACGTCGCTTTAGAAAGACAATGGGTCGTTTTCTTGAAAAATTTGTCGTGTTTTTTCGTCTGGACTTATGATAAAAAAAATGTCCGTAAATATTTACGGTAAACTTTCAAAGCATCAACTTATAGTACCGCGTGCCTAAATATACACCTCGCCATAAGTTAAGCAACACCTACAATTTTTTTTTTATAATTTCACAAATCTGAATGAATATTAACTTTGTGTTATTTATGTACTAAAGCCATCATTCGAGCACGGGAAAGTTTCTTTAATTAACTCCTCATGTAAATCTTTAAATAGCAAAACCAGTTTGTCATACGGTAGTCGAGCACGCCTAAAAGCCTTGTTTTCCTTAACGATTTAGTGTTCATCTCCTGGTCTTTTTCGACTTCATCTTTACATTTTTACAATGCATAGACGGAAATTAAGTGAAGCTGAGAAGTGGCAGATCGTTGTAATGCGTAATAGTGGACAGAGCTTGCGTCAGATAGCACAACACTTTGGCATTCACTTTAGTATTGTATCCCGGTTACTGAAACGTCATTCGAGAAGATGGGACTATCCAGGAACGTCCTAGGTCAGGTCGACCACCAAAAACATCTGAAAGGGAGGATAGAGCACTCGTTCGTGTAGCCAAACCCCCACCGATATTTTGCCACAGCAAGATATCTTCGTGACGATTAGAATATTGCAACCAGAGTAGCCGTTCGAACAGTTAACAAGCGCCTAAACAATGCAAGATTGAGAGCTCGTCGTCCCTTGAAACGTCCACTGTTGATACAGAGACATCGCCAAGCACGTTTAGAGTGGGCACGATATCACCGCCATTGGACTATTCGAAGCTGGCGACGAGTACACTGGACCGACGAAAGCAGATTCCTTCTTCGTCATATTGATGGCCGCATGCGCGTTTGGAGACAACGAGGCAATGCTTACAACCAGAACAACATCATAGACACTACAGCGTTTGGCGGTGGTGGTGTTACAGTGTGGGGAGGCTTTTCATACGACTGTAAACTGAATCTGTATGTGGTTGATGGGACAAAGACAGGGCAGAGATATCGAAATGAGGTCATTAACGCTATTATTGTGCCACATTTTGACAATCATTCACTTGGTAACAGACCCATCTTTATGGATGACAACGGAAGACCTCACCGAGCTGCAATTGTACGTGATGTTATCGAAAGGGAAGCTATTGAGCATCTTCTATGGCCATCCATGTCACCCGATATGAATCCAATTGAACATTTGTGGGATATTATTGGCCGTAAAATCAATAACAGTGCCCTGCTTGTCAAAATGTCCAAGAACTACGTGTTGCCATTCAAAATGAATGGCAGAATTGACCACATGCTACACTTCGTCGTTTAGTCAACAGCATGAGGAGGAGAGTTAATGAACTGTACCGGAAGCGTGGTGGTTACACGACACACTTTTTTTTGTATTTTTGTTACACGACCCATTTTTTTTTTAGTATTTTTGCGTTTAGCACATTTCAAAGTGACTTTTCTTTCCCTGAACGTTGACCTGTGATGATGTGTTTACTTTAAGTTCATGAAATATGAAGTATGCAATCAAACTTATTTTTTGACTAATGAAAGTTATATTTGCACTGTTTTTTTATATCTTTGCTTTTTTTCATCAAACAATAAGTAAAGCGACTGTAAACAAGTTGTTTGTATGTTTCATTTGTCGTTAATGTTCAATAAATTGTAATTTCTTTAAAAAATATTAAAATATATAAAATCGACAATCCTTTCTTATTAATGTGCTGTAATTGGCTGTAGATTATATATATATATATATATACAAACTTACTGTGACTGTATGACAAGTTACTTTGTCATCCTAAATAATATATACAAAAATGCTGAATTACTATTGGTTATGAAATTTCCATCGTTACACGCTAGTACACGTGTACTATGTATATGTTTACAGTTCACCTTGGTTAATTTTTTATATAGCAGATTTGGCCGAGGGGTCTATACCGCTGGACATAATGCAGGCGAATGGGTGCCACAGTGTCACAACGGTGTGAGTTCGAATCCCACTGAGCGTAAGCACAAAATTTGACAGTATTAAAATCTAATTCTAACAGTGTTGGGCTTAATTTGTAGACGTATATATAAATATTTGATATTCAATATTTCTAGCAACTCATATCTTATGGTGAAAGTTTTCTAATGTATAGCTCACACAGCAGAAAGGAGTACCAGCAAAGATTGGCCTATGTATGCCCGACACCTGCTCGGAACAAGATCAAATGCTTCTTTTGAACTCTGGTGAGTGTAGCCAGTGTTATAAAAACTAATTTATTTAACAAATTATCAAGAAAGAAAGAAAATAAAGGAATGAATGAAAGGAATTATTATAACGCACAACTAATATGACATTATATTTTATTCAATATTATAATAATCAAACTTACTATAAAATATTTCGCTAAGGAGAAATTATTAAGAACTGTACAGCGGAAATATCGTAAAATTGTTCATGATATTATTTAAGCTGGTTTGGACAAACGTTCGATTACGGATATGTGTTGTTTGCTTACACAGCCCTATCACTAATTGCTGCTACAGAAATAAATAAACCATTTACGCTTGTGCTTTGTTTTCAGTCTGACTCGGTAAATTCAACACAATATTCACAATATATTGTAAATCATGATTTACGTCTATGGTTGTAATAGTAAATTGTACAAAACTCAAAACAGACGGACTTAATGTATGTAATTGCATTTCAAACAAATATATTGCAAAAGTTTAGAAACACGTGACAATTCAAGTACCTAGATCTGCTTGCACTTTCACAGTTATGGCCAATATAGCTAAAGACCAAGTATACATTACTGAAGTTAAATGCCAGGAACCAAATAGACCTTACGACACAAAGGCTAAAATTGTATTGTAAGTATACAAACCAAATGGACCGTACAACACAAACGCTAACATTGTTTTGTAAGTATGCCAGAAACCAAATAGATAGTGTATGACACAAAGGCTAAAATTGGATTGAACCAAAAAGACAGTGCGAAACAAAGGCTAAAATTGGGAAGTCTAAGTGTGCCAGAAACCGAATAGACAGTAAAAAAAAACCACGCTAATACTGTATTGTAAGTATATTTTTTAATTGTTGAAATCTGAAAACAATTGTGTTAGTAGACGAATATGAACTCAACTTTATTTCTCATAAACTAAATACACAGTTACAGAGAGAATAATATGTACAATCATATGACAAAGAAGTAAGCACAGTTAAAAATATGACACATGTATCGTTATATTATTTCATATCAGCAAAATTATGTTTATTTGAATTGATAAAACCAGGTCAGCTGTTATTAATTAATCTACAGTAATTCGACATGAGGGCATTATCACGAAGTGATTACGCTAGTGGGCATTATCACGTACTTGTAATGCCCTTCCCAGTGACAAGCAACGCAAACCGTTTCATTTTAATTTGTATAAATAAATATTTACATGTACAGTTTAAACGAAGAATTACTAAATGAATAGGATTTTTGCGTGTTATTGATTGGTCTAGAAACTACTTTCGTGTCATTTTAAATCACAACAGTATAAAGGTAGCACAGTAGTCAATGTTTTGGCTATATAGTCGAAAATACTAACATTTCTGTGATTTGCATACCTTTCTAACATTGATCAGCATTTACCTGTGCTAGGAAATTAATAAACTTTCATTCAACATTTAAAAAATATATGCCATATATATCCGTGACCAATTCCTTTTTTCGCTAGTTAGAACATTTTGAGACGCTCCCACTTTTACAGCACTTTCTAATTTAGTGAATGTATAAATACTAAATTGTTTAAAAAATTACCCAAATTGTATCTTGCAGGATCTGAGAAAAATTTTACCACTTTTTAAACTTAATTTATGCAGTAGCTTACAGACAAAAAATTGTACACGTGTAACCACTATTGACCAAATCAGAACATAAAATATTTGTACTTAATGTTAGGGTACAGAATCTGGTAACCTGTTACTGGTACACATTTACTACTGTTATACCTATAAATTGCATCGAAGTATGATTATTTTTTTCTGCAGCGCAGTTCCGCTGCACTAGCGGTCAAGCGAATCCAATATTGACTTGTTTTTAAAATAGATCAAAAACTATAATTGTTCAATAGCTAATCAGAATAGCCTTCTTAATCTCAATAGTCAAGACTCATAATGTTCTTGATAAATAAAAATAACATTAAATTTTGCTTAGGCAATTTGTTTTAAAACCAATAAGAAGTCTATTTATAAAATTTAAGATTTTGACCTTTACATGAAAATTACGGGAAATCTTCCCAGTTCAGCATATACAATACAGCGAGGCGTGGATAATTTCAAATGCAATACAAGCTTACAAAATTACAAAATGTAGTTTTTCAATAATATAAATATTTTCAAACCTCAAAATTTCTGATCCGTATAACATAATAGGTAGAACCATCTTACCAGAGAGATCTATAGAGTTTTGTCTACACTGACATTTTGGTTTGTTTGGAGTTTTAACGCTTTTTTCTGCAATTTTGCAGCTATATTAAGGCGTCTAGTTTTTATTGGGGAGGAAGCCAGAATACCCAGTGAAAACCCCCGAACTTTGGTATAAAAACCCGCAATACTGGTCAATAAAGATGTGGGTCTAATACACCCCGTTCGCAGCGAGACGCGAACGCACAACTTTATTGGGGGTAAGCCATAATACCCAATGAAAACCCCAGAACTTTGATATGAAAAATAACAATACTTGTCAATAAAGAAATGGGTCTAATACATCCTGCCCGAAGCGAGACGCGAACGCGCAACTTCATTGTTAATAGGCATGATGATCGAAAGTGTAGTACTACCTCGGTCAAATAAGCCCCTAATAATATAATATAATATAATATAATATAATATAATATAATATAATATAATATAATATAATATAATATAATATAATATAATATAATATAATATAATATAATATAATATAATATAATATAATATAATATAATATAATATAATATAATATAATATAATATAATATAATATAATATAATATAATATAATATAATATAATATAATATAATATAATATAATATAATATAATATAATATAATATAATATAATAATATTTGTATGAGAGGGATTAACATAAATCAGCCGAGACACTGTCGTTCATTAACAAGCTCAAACCCACCTCAACAATGTGTAACACTTTGTTTCGATATTTGTACATTGTATAATGTTATTGTTTGTGTTGGGCGTTTTGTCTAATCCAGACACAACTAGTGGTGCTAAAAATTTATAATATTTACAGTTTCATTTTAAAACGGTTGATACAAGATCAAACACATACACACACGCAACATGGTCGAAGTAATGAACGCCAGAAACTTTTCTACCTCGAATTTCTATACTATCTACTGCGTTGTTTCTTTACATCTATCCATTTTAGAGGTGTGCTTGGTTGTTTTATTGCTCTAATGGGAATAGCAACAACGTACGACTTGGTCATAAGACATATTTCAAAGCAAAGAAAACATTCAACGAATAGAAATGAATCGCATAAGGATGCTGAAGGCGGACACACAAACACGGAGTACGAACCTGATCAAAAAGATGAATCAACCATGAAACAAGACGGAATTGCGACGGTGCATATTGTGGAATCGGGCTTAAAAAACGGTACTGTCGATTCGCAAAAATCCATTCAAAACACTACCAGCAACCAAACGCAATACAAACCAGGTAATACTGCTATTAACATTTTTATATTAATTATGTATTGCTTAAGACGAAATATAAAAACAAATGCAAATTTAACTGTGCATGCATGTCAAATGTACGGAAACATAAAAGATTGAGATTAAACGCAACGTTCTGCGTTTAAATGCAATGTATTGCGTTTAATCTCAATAACTTTTGCATTTAAACGCAATCTTTTGCGATTAATCGTAATAACTTTTGCGTTTAAGCCCAATAAAAAAAATTTCCTAAAAAGTGGCCCAAATAAGCTTCCGTACAGATGTATGCCAGAAACATTAAAATAATCAAAAGTTATTATACATGTCAGATAAATGTTTTGATGAACCATGGGCATTTATGATATAAGCAGAATTTAGATGGAATAAGTGATGGATTTTATTACTGGTACTCGAAATAATAATTCTTTATTATATATCGTCTGGCTGGAACTCACTTCATTGTTGACACGCAGGTGATTAATAATCGATGACTACGTACCTAGACCACTTTTGGAAACATGTATCTGTATGCAAGATCCTTCGTAAGAAGAACGATAGACTTACGACATAGCTAGTAAATTGCATTCTATAAATATTTAGACAGTCACAGCTCAATTGATTCAGTGTGTATTACTATATTTAAAATATTGTGTCTGTACACAGGCGTTGGTGGACAACTTTTGCTGTCATTCTCTGTGTATTCCAATGCAATAAAAATATTGAGTACCCGCCAAGGTGATGGAGCGTTGACGGCAGTCAATGGTATTCGATTTATTAGCATGACCTGGGTGATACTCGGACATACTTACGTATTCGGTTTTTTAGGTGGAGGAATAGGTAAGAACGTTTTCAATTTTATGACGAAAATGACTAATAAATGTGTTTGCCGTAAACAAGATGTTTTGTTAAATGGCTTGTAAATGAATTCAGCTGACTCTAGCTGTAGCCAATAGGAATTGTGACCTCATGACCTCATGACAACGAAATCCTGTTATATTTGCCAGCAATTAAGGGTTATCTATACAATTACTAAATATAGATATATATTTTGAAAAAAAAACCAAACAATTAACATGGAATATGATTCTTATATGCAACTGACAAAATAATTCGATATTTTGAAAAGGTTATAATAATACATTTTTTTTATATTTATGATTAATTACAAAAAATGTTTTCTCCATCGATGGATAACACAATTTTCGTTTTGCAAATTGTATACGCGGATTATATTAAATGTGCACAACGAAAATTTTGTTATCCCTCGATGGAGAAAAGTTTTTGCAATTAATACTTATAAATAAATTCAAACATAAGAATTAACTCAACAATTTTTTTGTGTAATTTGATATTTTTGAAAAAAGAGCAACACAAAAGCTGCAAGTTTTCCGCGGAGTAATATATGACGTCAAATGGTGCGAGTCTCGATGACGATTTTTTTCCCATCCTCTCATAGAAAATATTTTCCAGCCAATCAAAAGTCATTATTTTCGTACAATTTATTTATATAGTTTTAATTTAAAAAATATTCTCTTAAGTATTTGGTCAAATTACTTATTTAGGTAACATATCAGAAGTATATACGCAGTTAATAAGTAGAAAATCCTTTATGGCTATTGTAAATGCTGAAGTATCGGTTGATACGTTCTTTGCTTTAAGGTATGTTAAAATAATATGCGGGGGTAAGTGGAATTATTCTTATAATGTATTCCCTGTTACAAGAAAGCTCGTATACTTATCATTTAGGGGCCTTGTTTGCCGAGTGGATAAGATTAATCTTCTACTATTAATCAAAGGCGCAGCATTTCTATAGGTTACGAGTTTGGGCCTGACTTCGGGCATGGTGTGGTGATTAACTACATCATTAATTGATGTTTGCTTATTTGTTTTAATGTGCTTTAATGCCATTTTCAGCAATATTTCACTTATATCAAAACTTAGGTTTTTTTGAGAGAGTGGAAGCCGGAGTACCTTCGGCATGAAAACTGGCAATCCTTGTCAATTACGGTTGGATTTGAGCACAACCTGCCGGCAGTAAGGCTCGAACCCGAAATATCAGTGTTGACAGGCAAGTGATCAAAAGTACATGACTAATTACCTTAACGACTCGGCCACGGAAGCCTTATTTGACAAGGATTGCCAGTTTTCGTACATGTACTACATGTACTTCGTACTACATGTAATTCGTACTACATGTACAGAATAGATAGAATAACAACGCATGGCGAGGAATGATGAGTAAGAACATGGTAATATTCAAATCAAGTAATATAATGATGTCAGATGTAAATTGAAAACAGTGGGAATTGTTGCTTTAAATGGAACTACTGGAATTACATTTAACTACCACTAATGTTATCAACGCAAACATGAAGCCAGGTGCTGCGCTAGTGTACAAATGTCCCGATTATCTGATGTCGGCGTTACAGAGTAATAATGTCTTGATTAAGCACTTGCTGTAGTGCAAAGTTCTCGTATTTTGAACCGGACAAATTGTGTCCGTTTAACAGTCAACCAGCCAAAAGAAAATAACGACTTCATTAATTAGTATACATAGTGTTAGTACAATTTTCTATTCAGTGGAACTCTGCTAACATACCTAGTACTGAAGCAGCTGAAGAAGGAAAAGGGCAAGCTTAATTGGTTTATGTTCTATTTTCATCGGTTTTGGAGGTTTGTATCAAAGTAAAAAGGACGCATGCGTAAACACTCGACATATTAAGTGTGTTTTTGTGTAAATACTTATTTTCCACTTTATAAATAAAAAAAAAAACAATAGTAGTAGACTTAGCTAAACATGAGTTTTATTCATTAATTAAACTCAATCCCTGTCAATAGAATGAATGCAAATATTAAAACCGCAGAATATTATTATGTTTAAGCACTGAACAAACCAGGTTTATACACTTTCAAATATTCAGTATAATTTTGAAATCTCGTTGAAAGTATTGTTTACTCATGACAGTGGTATATTTCAAGATCACCAGAATTTAAAACGTGCGAAACAGTATGTTAATCTTCGTAAAGTGTATTTTTAAATCGAAGGTGGGGTCAAAAACCGCCACCGAACACAGTTATAAAACCAGTTTAAAATTTTAATAATATATGATTGTATTTTGTACTTATACAAAAAGTAAACCAAATACTATGGAATTTTTTCATTAAGGAGGGAGGTGGGGAGGAACGTGGTTAAACAAAAAGTTTGTGTTGAGAACAAAACGTGTGTTCGTTGGCAAACATGAAAGGATAAGTGTTTTCAGGAATATGGCCAGTTAGATCAGTTTAAAAAAAGGTTTACTGAAAAATATAGACTAGTAAACAACATGAACAAAATAACTAAAAAAAAATGGCACTATGTAACATTTTCTTAAAATTTAAGGATCATAAATTTATTTATACCATTAACTATAAATTCACTTAAATCGAAGTATGAAAGTATGCACTGCAATATAAGCACACGGAAAATGAAATCAGATGTAAATCATCGTGCTAAACTATTTCCTTACCAGAAATATCATGGTGTGTTTTTGGCATTACATGGACTGTGTTGGATTTTAAATTATTTGAAAAAAAATTAGTAAAAGTTATGCATTTTACCATAAAAATATACAATGAAAACGAGAGTGACATTGCACATATGTTGTGAACTTTTCTGTCTTTGTTTCGCAGATTAACGCCTCCTTATATGCTGATTATTATGGTAAATGTCACATTGTTTCCCTATCTCGGGAGTGGTCCACTTTGGCCTAAAGATGGTACAGAGAAAAACTACTGCAAGGACTCTTGGTGGTACAATCTGCTTTATATAAATAACTTTTTACCCGGAGCTGATATGGTATGTGCCTAATTCTGGTAATGTGATAATTGCCGCTAAATTTAGATTGCTTTGTATTGTTTAAATGATGATTAACGCCTCTTTCTGCACATTGCTTGCTATATCCTCGAATTAAGTTTTTCTTGTGGAATGGAGTGCAGCCGGAGTACTCGAAGAACACCACCGACCTTCGGTAGGAAAACTGGAAATTATTGTCAATTAAGATTGGATTCAAGCACATCCTGCCCTCAGTGAGACTCAAACCTCTGTGTTTTTGATCCAATAGTAGATTAACTACATTAACCACTCGGCCACCGACACCCCGTTAAATTCAGAACTAAGCTATAAATTACTATTCAAATTACTCAAATTAATAACATATAGTCCCATTAACTTGGTGTTTATTTTATATGTATATATGGACTTTGACCACGTGACGATTACGAACAAGACAAAAATGATATACAATTTCTAATTAAACAAGGATTATTTAATTATGTTTAAACAAGACTTCCTGTATGAAATGATTTAAACTTTAAACCAAATTAGAAATATACATTTTCTTTGCAGTGTTTTGCCCACTCCTGGTATCTAGCCAATGATATGCAGTTTTTTGTCATAAGTCCACTAATTATCCTTCCACTGTTTTTGTAAGTAGTAATTAGAAGATCTTCAAAACCAAAATAAATGGCACATTATCATTTTGGTAGGAGGGTATAGACTCTCCTCATGATGAAAAAAGTAAGTGATCAGTCTAAAAGCACTCTGCCTGCATGAAATCATTTATTTAAAAAAATGTGTCAAAGTTATTTGATTTTACAGGACGCAAACAAGCCAAAAATAACTAGCTTGTCAAACGAAAAATATTGGAGTTGTAGACAGATTAGATTATTGCCTAATATCACAGCATTGAGCAGTATATTTCCTTACTGGTTAACCCCATTCAAAGAGCAAACAAATATCTGCAAACATTTATACAGGTATAGACCAGTAGAACGACGTAGCTTAATTGTAGTACTTTTAGACAGTTATTTCTTTTTAGAGATTTCTTCCTGTATATTATAAATAAAATAAAATATGAAAACACTGGTAGGGTGCACAAAGCTGCTCAGCGCGATTGAAGAAGACCTCTCATTAAGGGGGGGGGGGGGGGGTGGGAGATTTTAAAGTTGTTACAACGGACCATAATAAATACCGTAATTAGAGCAGTGTTCACGAAAAGAGTAGATGCACTGTACCTGCTACAAAAGGCTAGATTTTTCCCCAAACAGGTACTCCGCGATTTTCCAGTGGCAGGTCTTGTGCAAGTGGGTCCATCTCATCTTCCGAATTGATTGACTGTGTGTTATATAGTTTTTGTCCTCAATAAAGCTAAAATACTGCTCGCTAGTCGTTAAGCAACGTTTAATCAATCAAATACTAATCTGACTTTTTAGTTAATTGTTAAACGTATGTATGTCTATGGGGATTAAAAAAATACTTGTTTATGCAGATCCCGAAATTAAAATATAGCTTTTATCATTTAGAATCAGAACTCGTAAAGCTCTGTTTTGAATATATTTGCCATTACTATTACAAATTCTATATAAAACTGTATACATCTTCGCAAGTCATTGTTTGTGTGTCCACAACAGCGAAAAAAATAACTTGACATTCTCAAGCTGAGAACTAGGCCCTGTACAGAAATGTTTAGGATTGTCCATAATAATTTAATACATATATATTTTAAAAGTAAAACTCTACACAAGGCTTCAATTAAACTATATAAATGGATGAACAGATTTCCTATGATGATCTACAGTTCAAAATGCCATTTTTTTACCTAGGCTTTAGATATTTAATATGTACATATCAAATATCTAAACGAAAAATAAAGGAATCGTAGAAAGATTATTGCCTAATATCACAGCATTGAGCAGTATATTTCCTTACTGGTTAACCCCATTCAAAGAGCAAAAAATATCTGCAAACATTTATACAGGTATAAACCAGTAGAACGACGAAGCTTAATTTTAATACTGTCGACTTTTCTGGGTTTTTTATTCATAGTACTTTTAGACAGTTATTTCTTTTTAGAGAGCAACTTGGATATCTTACATTGTTTGGGATCTTCCTGTATATTATAAATTAAATAAAAAATGAAAACACTGGTAGGGTGCACAAAGCTGCTCAGAGCGATTGAAGAAGACCTCTCATTAGGGGGGAGGTGGGAGATTGTAAAGTTGTTACAACGGACCATAATGAACACCGTAATTAGAGCGCCTAGCTCCTTACGCAGTAAAAAACTTGAGCAGTGTTCACGACAAAAGTAGACGCACTGTACCTGCTACAAAAGGCTAGATTTTTCCCCTAACAGGTACTCCGCGATTTTCCAGTGGCAGGTCTTATGCCAGTGTGTCCATCTCATCTTCCGAATGGATTGACTGTGTGTTAAATAGTTTTTGTCCTTAATTAAGCTAAAATACTGCTCGCTAGTCGTTAAGCAACCGTTTAATCAATCAAATACTAATCCGACATTTTAGTTAAGTGTTAAACGTATGTATTTCTATGGGGATTACAAAAATACTTGTTTATGCAGATCCCAAAATTAAAATATAGCTTTTATCTTTTAGAATCAGAACTCGCAAATGCTCTATTTTGAATATATTTGCCATTACTATTACAAATTCCATGTAAAACTGTATACATCTTCGCATTGTTTGTGTGTCCACAACAGCTAAAAAATAACTTGACATTCTCAAGCTGAGAACTAGGCCCTGTACAGAAATGTTTAAGATAATAATTTAATACATGTATATTTTAAAAGTAAAACTCTACACAAGGCTTCAATTAAACTATATAAATGGATGAACAGATTTGCAAAACATGTAATGTCCTATGATGATCTACAGGTCAAAATGCCATTTTTTTTACCTAGGCTTTAGATATTTGATATGTAGATATTAAATATCTAAAGCCAATGTAAAAAATAGAAGTTTGACCTTGAATGATAAGGAAAAAGGTCATCCAAGGTCAACCATTCAAGAATTCAACAGATCGCCCTATTGGCACCTAAATAAATATAAAAAATCTAAGGCCTAGGTCCGAAACAAACAAATTAGAAATTTGATATTGAGTGTTCAGGTGAAAGGTCATTCAAAGTCAACTACATGGTATGCAACACATCGCCCTATGATGACTTAAATACATATCAAATATCTAGGCATAGATAAACAAAAATGGAAATTTGATCTTGAAGGTTGAAGTCAAAGGTCAGCCATGGTATGCAAAACATCGCCCAGCGGGGACCTACCCACTTACAAAAAATATCTAAAGCTTAGGTCAGAAGATAAACATTTTTCAAGCCTGACAAGCTTTTTATAAAAACTTTCATGAATTTGACTTTGAGGCCAAAGGTCAAGGTCGTATAAAGGTTGTTATTATAGTCGATAAAGTGGTACCGTTTATGTACACTATCAAAATCCTAGGTCAAAAGTAAAGAAGAAGAAGGAAAATCTTTGTAAATATGTTCGAAGGTGAGACATAATCACCACATGACAATCATATTATCACATTAAAAAAAAATCATTAGGTTGCCCAAAACAAAGTTCTTACGACTTTTTGTTTTGCGCCGTTTCTTATTATTTTTCTTATTAAGTTGCCCAAACCAACGTGTTAGCGAATTATTGTTATTGTTATTGGCACCGTTTCTTCTATTATTTGTTCTTCTTTCTAAGTACAGAGTTCGTCCGATTTTTTTTTTTCGTAAAACGAGTGGCGGGATTCTCATGAAACTTTGCATAAACATAGAATGTCATGTCTAGTTGTGCACACCGGTTTTAGATTTTTTGACTTTTTAAGATGGCGGCCATTTCAAATGGCCGCCTTTAGAAAAATGCGTTAAAACTTTTTTCTGTTTATCTGGGTAAAATGGATATCCAGAACATGATGGCTTAAATGGAATGTTTCTACTACTTACCAATTTTTGACAATTGGCCTCCAAATTTGCCAACATTTCAAAACTGTTAGATTACCTTGAAAAATGCGTTCAAAATGTGTATCAAAGAACATGACAGCGAAAACTATATTTTCCTACGACAAGCCCATTTTGGACAAATTCAACTATTTTTGTATACGGGATGGGTCTTTTGTGACTTGCTTGCAATCCACATTATCATTAGTTATTCTTCTTCTAATTATTTTTTTTGTTCTTGTCCGCACGATTACGAGACAATGCTTAACCGATCAGTTAAAAACTTAGTGAGGTTATTGAGGGTCAGTCGAAGGGGTTCAAAGAACTTACAATTTTAAGATGGCAGTAAATTTAAAAATGGTCGCCGTTCGCCGTTGAAAATTAAAATACATATCTTAGATGTCTTGGCAGAAAACAATTTGATGTGAAAGCTGCCATATTGTAAATATGGTCATTTGACGACATTTTCCCACAAAAAAAAAACAAAGCACAAAAGACTGTCCGATTTCAACGAAATTTGATTCGATTTCTAGGCATATTTTAATGTACTGGTTTCAACTAAATACTATCCATGGGGATATTGGGCGACTTGTGAGTTAGCATCCGAACACAGTGTTACTAGTTAAATATTATTGTCTTTCAGTTCTAAACTAGGAGGAACAATTGTTACAACATTATTTTGGCTGGGTACTACAATCGCCGCTGGTGTTGTGTCTTCTTACTTGGACCTGGATATTTCAGCCTCAGGGTAAGTTTAGCTAGGTATCTTCACTTCTGGGTACGTTCAATAGGATATCAACACTTCTATGTAAATTCGCCATAATATTGCCACTTCTGTGATATCTTTACTTATAGAATATCGTCAATTCTGTGTTCTGAGTAAGTTCAATTAGATATCTCCTCTTTTATGTAAGTTCACTTGTATATTGCAACTTCTGTTGAAGGCAATCTGGAAATCGCAACTTCTATCTAAGTCCATGTGGATATCGTCACTTTTATGTAAGTTCACTTAGATTTTGCTATTTCTGGGGATTTCACCTGGATATTTCCACTTATCGGTAAGTTTACTAGGATATTACCACTTCTGTGATAGCGCCCCATATCTCAACCTCAAGGATAGTTCTACTTCTAGGTAAGCTCACTCGTCACTTCTGGATATCTCTACTTCGGTGAAAGTTCAGCTGAATATCTCAACCGTATGTAAGTTAAATTCACCTTGCTATCTCTACTTCTGTGTAATTTCACCTAGATATCGCCACCGGATATTTGCGTTTCTGGTAATTTTATCTAGATATCTCCACCTCATGACGAGATCGCCTACCTATATTAATCTTTGTGTCCCCTATACGTACATTCTTCTGGATATTTACAGCTTTGGGTAAGGTCATCTGCATTTTTTCAACATTTTTTTACATTTAGCTGTATACATCCAGCGCTAGGTATGGAAATTAAATATTGCGCATCTGCTCTGCCTGAAGAAGCCCTAAGTAAGTATGTACAATCTTGTTATATAGCCATGTGTTTCCTTTGAGACAGCGAAGATATGCTGGTGCGAAAGTCCGTTCAACTTCTGCACGCCGAAACGTGTCCGATTCGTATCGTATAGAGACGTTTCTATTCTCTGTTGTACCCAATCGTGTCAGTTTGACTCCTTTACGCCGAAAGGTGCCAAATTCGTATCGTCTAGATGTGTCTATTCTCTCTTGTATGCCGAAACGTATCCAGTTTGGCTTAACCTTAACTGCCAACGGTGCTGTTCGAACCTGGCCACTTGAAAAAGTTTATTGGTTTGATTTGTGTATAATAGTTTGGCTGTTTTCACTCTTACTTGTCACAAGCTCATTTATCTCACTAAAACTGGACGCCACGATATAGCTGAAAAATTGTTGAAAGTGGCGTTAAACACCATTTAAAAAACATTTATTTCACTATATGCGGTAATTTTTGTATAGGTCAATTGGTTTCTGTATAAGTTCCTACTTAAGTTTTAATATAAGAACTAATCATAACAAATTCTATTCTGGATTGTTTTCTGTATTAACCTTTTCTTTTGTGCATGGGTTTATGTGTAGTAAAAGTCAAGAACAATTATATCTTGCGTACCATAATGAACCCAACATCTGATTAAACAATACTCGGAAAATTGATCACTTTTATTAAATAACCTATACAATCATTTTTCTTATTTCAAATCTATTAATTTAGAAACAATAATATAACATTATCTTTAATTATGTACAATGTTTTTCATTTGTTTAGCATTGTTCCTTTCTTATTAGATGTACTATTCTCCAGAAACTACTGGAAAATACACGTGTCCCTTCGCGCATTGCAATTTCCCCATCTCTGGAATAGTAAGTCACCTTTGGCTTTCCGTGTTTTTCTCCAAGCATCTCTACAGGATATACTAAGGTTGCATTAAAACAAATTTCTTAAATTTTGGCTTTAATTAAATTTGCAATTACAAAGATACCCAAAATAGCGGCTGGTCTAATTGACTGCTTTCCTAAAAAGGATTCTTATGTGTTCTCTTTCAACCGGAAACACTGCATGCCGTATGCTCTCGTATATGGTGTCACATTTTCTATAGTCCGCGGCGTGTTTTGTCTTTATCAACTCCAATATTCCGGGTCCACGCATCTCCTGTGCCCAGCGTGCAAGTTTGCACTTTTTCGGAAACCTTTTTGGGGTTTCGTTGTCGAAGAAATACAGCAGCAGATATTTTGTTATCATTCTTTCAGAAACATTCTTTTAAATGCTATTTTCCAAGGTGCCCACTTTGGAATTTCATCTTTAAGCTTTGTAGCCTGTTTGATGTCCGCATTTGCGACCACAATACCTTAGCATTAACATCCTTAGACAATGGCTTCGAACTCTTACTTTTTTTTAGTCAGGATACAAACTTCGTCTTTAACCGTTCCATCAAATCTCTGTCTGTTTTAAAAAAGGACGTTGTTGACGTCATGGAGTTTGTAAGATGCCATTGACGTGACAATAAAAGGAGACGTTTTGGCGTTGTTGAAATCGGACACGTTTCGGTGTGACCGCTCTAGGCACGTTTCGGCGTAAGGTAGACACGTTTGGGCGGATCGGACACTTTTGGGAGGAAGGACACGTTTGGGAGTGTTACATCTTCTAAATGGTCTGGTTGAGTTTTAATAGCAGGTGTGTAGATGTAAGCTGCTTCCGTCGTGTACTCCTCGGCAACTTCATCTATCTCCTTGCTTTCGCTTTTAAATAGCTTTTCGGATTATTGATGCTGGGTATATCACAACTGACGATGTTGTCGACCACTGTCAAAAGTAAGTTGGAACTGCATCTTGTGGCAAATTTTCAAAAGTTGACCTTCTACATTGTTAGACTCCTAACAGTGACAGTATCTGACTCTGGTTGTGGTGGCAAAGGTGTAGTGGCATCTGACTCTAGGTGTGGGGGCAAAGGTGTAGTGGCATCTGACTCTGGTTGTGCTGGTACTGGTGTAGAAGCATCTGTAGATGGCGTGCTATCTGATGGTACTGTTGTCTTGTCAAGATGATGAGGACGTTGTCTTTGGTGTTTTAACTGACCCACACTTTACTTTTGTCGGAGTATCGTACCCTTACGGTCTTTAAAAGTTGCTACCCCCTTGTCTGTCTGTTACAGAGACGATTACATATGGACCCAATCAGTTGGATTCTTTTAACTTGTTCTGTTTTCTCTGAAGTTTTTTTACTGTTCCTCTTGTACACCAAATCTCCATTATTAAACTTTGCTCTGCTAGAATTCTTCTGCCTATGTGCATCTTTCATTTAATGCTGAGCTGCTTTAATGTTATTGTGGACTGTAGAACGAATCTCTAAGCTGGTTTAGTTGGCTAACAATTTATTCTGTTGCTTGGCAGTGGGGTTCTGCATCTGTGCATGACCGTTTGAGTTGTACTGGTAAGGTTGGTGGTCTGCCAAATACAATCTCATAGGGGAACTTTTGGTGATTCTTGATCGAGACTGCCTTTGTCCAAACATGCTGGCCTCTAGATGTAAATGTGTCCTCATGCGCCATTTTCTGCAGTGCCCTGAAACAAAAGAATATGATCAATTATGAAAAGTTACAAACAACTATTAAAAACCCCAAATCTGAGAAAGTTGATGCTGAGTTGATCAATTAAAAATAATATGAGAAGGAACTACCTTAAATACCAGCGAAAAAAATTATTTATTTAAACATCAAGAAATAGAGAAATTTTCCGATTGACGTTTCTGCTGTATTATCAACTTGGTAATGTGTCATAATTTTAGCATACACAAAATGGCAGATACTATGTCTAAAGATAAACGAGTGATTTGTTTATAATCTATGAATGATTTTCATCATTGGGTGCTTAAGAACTCGTTGGAGCTTTTGAATTATGCACATAGCACTCGATCTGAACCTCTTTATTGTAATTTCCTCAGGAGAGACAGGAAAAAATCTAACAATATAAATGCCCAGTCCATGTGTAAATGAGCACAACTCTACAGCAGCAATGGTTTTTTGAATTCTAGTATGATTATTTGATAAATTTTACATAATAAGTGTAACTCGTTCAAATTTAATTGTTTAAGTTTCTTTCTTTTGAAAGTTCGAAATTCGACAGCTGCCATTGTGACGTCATGAAAATATTACCAAATATCAATCAATCTGAAGCATATAAGCTGAGAATTGTATTAAAAGTATTCGCAGAGTAAGGCATGAACATTAAAATTATAACCAAAGACATTCCCCGGTCTATAAGTAATGGCATTTGAAATCTTAGTCTAGAGGCTAGGAAATCAATCGTATTATTTTTTACCTTACAATCATTTGATTGGTCCTTTCGTGCAGCCCATTGGTTTGGGGGTGGTATGGGGTTGAAACTTTATGCTGGACTTGAAACACATCATTCATTGTGGATATTACCTGAGAGAAAAGCACTTCCATTATTGTCTTTATAAATGTAGCTGTGAGACATTTTAACTTAACATAGTTTTATATACTTACTATAATAACTAAAGGTTGTTAAGAAATGTTCGACAAAAAACTTGTTTGAATCTTGATGTAAAAATGTACAATTTATCGCATTATCTGTCTCTACATGAGGACAGATGTGGGTTTGTCACACTATAGTATCTTTCTTGAAGAACGTGACATACTCTGAACTGACTGCAAGCAACAAGACATGTTGCAGAAACTGCTTACCGAGTTCACTCTTGCGTTATCTACAGTGCTCGTTTTTTTTTCATATTTTTTCTAAGGGTCATTTTTGTCAATGTGTTGACAAATTATGTCTCTCTTGATTTTGTATTGCTAAACTGCTAAAAAATCCCACATATTTCCATGTTTAACAGCTCCCGCAGCCGAAAGAAACGAAAGTACAAATGCTAAAAATCTGATAATGGTGATGCTAAACGATGAATATGGTATGCAAGTTTAATAGTAATGCTCAAGTAAATCTGTAGTGTTTATATTAAGTGAAAAATAACCTACAATGGATTTATTAATATTTCGTAACACCCGGACCTATAATTATAGACAAAAATTGATCAAAAGCGGACCCAAAATGTAAATAGTACCGGTCCGGGAGTTACCAGGACCTATTATTATACGACACCGGCAAATTGTCAGAAACTTGGTATTTTTGGAAACTTTTATTATTTCCTTAGAAATAAATATAGCAAAGAGCAGAATATTATTTAAGGCATTTTAAAGATTTCTTACAAGAGAGTACAAAAGAGCGTCCAGTTCTCGATTACTTGTGATCTTTAGCTGATAAATAACTATAACTCATGTCAAACCTCAAACAAACAAACAAACTTTAAAACAGGACCTAATATTTGGATATTTTAAAGGGATTTATGGATGGATAAAACCACCAGTTCACTCACAACCAGGACATCATAATACGTTTCTGAGTAGATTGGTTTACCATGTTTTAATTTGCGAAACAGCAAATATTATTTCAATGTTAGTATTTCAATAATTATAATTTTTATCCAAATCGAGCGTTTGTAATGCACACGATTATTAAGATAACTTGTTTCGAAGTCTTCTATCGAATAACCAAATACGTTTCAAAACATCTAATAAAAGTCTTTGTAACCAATCGCATGAAAAAATTTCCTGATATGCAAATCAATTAATGTATTTTATATTGGACAAGGGCAGCTAAGTCCTTTATATAAGTACTAATCTACTTTTAATCCTAATACTCTATTTGTCGTAATTTACAGCCGAAATGGAGGTTTATATTTTGATTACTTCTACATACGTCCTTACTGTCGAATGGGACCGTATTTAGTCGGCATGTATACAGGATATATGTTGTACAAAACCAACTGCAAGTACTCGATCGATGGGGTAAGTAAATGCAAACAGTACCTTATTACAGGAACATAACATACTTACTTGTGTACTAATCGATAATGCACCTCTTTTGGGCGCCCTAAATGTCAAATTAAGTTATTATTCGTATTCTTTTTCTAAAATATCAAAATTACCGACCGAGGTGCTAGTTTTGCGTTAGTGTCCTAGTTATTTCACATAGGAGGTCAGGGACATTTACCGTTAGTATATATAATGTCCCTGCTTATTGAAAAATTATGGGAGACTATTTCATGGTTGCATTTCTGATATAAAGATGACATTAGTAATGTTATATAGCCTTTTATCATAAACAATACAGTTGAATTGAATTAGTATATATATTGAGGGGAAAGTGATTTTGAAATATATATTAATGTACACATGTACCATCATGTGTTTCTTGCCTTGTGATAGCTCTTCACTTACCTTTGACCTATCGCGCATACTAGTATACAACTTATTCATAAATATAAATGGCTAATAAAAGCACAAATAAAGTTTCGTCTTATTTATAATAGATTTAACAACACTATAATAACACGTGCTCAAAACATTCGACACGGTACACCTCGCTATATACCAGAATTTTTTTATTATTTGGCCTTCTTCTATTTTCCGCTAAAAGCGCCTCTAATGGGTCTTATTTAGACCAAATTCGGGTCTTGCGTAGTAGCTAAACCTGTATATCTCTAATGACTCGTATTTATGAATTATGATAAACGCAAACAAATTTATTCTTTCCAGTACAAGAAGACAGTACTTTGGCTAATATTTGCAGCAATGGCTTGCACAGTTTTATATGGAGTATACGATGACCTGAATGGAAAACCAGCGTCAACGGATGTAGCCGCATTTTATAATGCACTTCATAAAACTGCATGGGGTGCTTCTGTCTGCTGGGTAATTTTTGCCTGTGCTACTGGTAACGGAGGTATGAAAAGATTTATTTAAGGATATTTCGAATGCAATAATATTAAAATTACCATCCTAATGGCTGAATTAAAATATAATAAAAAACTGTCAATAGCAAATTTAAAGAACATTATTAAGGATAGATTTGTTAACAGAAAAGTATGTTATTTGTTTATCGCATATCGTTGTCTCACCTTGCAGATAATATTGTAGGTCTGAAATAAATTTAGGTAGTGAAAACATTATCATGATGAAGACATTCATTTTCAGGTTTCATCAATACTTTCCTGTCCTGGAAAGTCTTCGTTCCTCTTAGCAGACTGACATATTGTGCTTACCTCGTACATCCTACTGTTCAGTACTATTACTATATGTCAAGAAAAGAGCTTCAATACTGGGACGATCATGAAATTGTAAGTAGTGTAGTTTAAAAGTTGTAGATTACTGACGTCCTAGGTTTTGCATTGCTGAGATGAACCCGGATTAATTGTCTTCACATATATGTATTATGATATTCATTATTATAAGACAAGCTATGTTGAACCAAGGAAGACTTTGATGAAATGATCTGATGCTTGGAGGGTAGGTTATTCTTTCCACCAGTAAAAAATAAGGAAAATAAGGGCCCGCTTGAAAGCCTGTACCTTATCAAATGTTTATAAGAAAGTTACATTGTGGTCTTTTTTAACCCAATTATTCCGTTAGCACTTCCACAAATAGAAACAAAGATTGAAAACAAAATTTCTTGTTAAACTTTTGTGTTTGTTTCAAATAGGATTAAGCCAGTCATCTTTCAATCTTTTTCTCTGTTAATTAGTAACAAGAAGGAAAAAAATAGTTCACATTGTTTATTTGCTATTGTCACAATATTTTGGAAATTGTTTGTTATAGACATCATTTTTATTTTGCAGATTTATGAGTATCTTGCTAATTGTGGAATATCGTATGCTGTTGCATTTGTCGCTTCGTTAGCCTTTGAATCGCCAATGATGGGACTAGAAAAAATTGTATTTAAAAGTGGTGGAAAGTAATAATTATTCATTCACAAATAATGTAAAGTTTTCCAATAAATATTAGTCATTAATTTATGAATACTCTCTTGGAAATGTATATTAATAATGAGTTTTTTTTACATAGTCCTAATTATATTCGCCTATAAGCGAGTGTTGTTTAACATTTTCGACTATGGCAATTTTAGACTGAAGCGCCCTATCAGTTTTTCTATAACTGGAAATTTGTTCTCTACATATCGTATAACTAAAGATTATTACTTCTTGACAAGTACTGACGTCTGTCTTAACAAAGAGGTGATCTTATCAGCTAATTGCATGTATCATATAATACATTTCGTATTTTGCACCGTAGATAAGTCTCGGACATGATCTCATCAGGTTAACATAAATTAGTGCTCTACTCCAAACATAATTGACCAAGATAGCCGAAGGTCGGGGGTTTTCAACGGGAACTCTGGCTGAGGGTTAGTGTCATTGGATTCTGTTTGTGTTGTTGTGCAGAGTTGATTACCACTTTGGTATTCCTTCGCTTATTAAAAAATTGCTGAAAGTGGTGGTAAACACCAATCAATCAATCATAATTATAAAATCATAAAATCGATAGACAAGTGTTGCTTGCAAGAACGAGAAATGCCTATATAGTCGACGCTCCTGATCTCGCTCCCTCATTTCATGTGTTTTGCATATTCTCCGTCGCTCATCATGGACTTGGCTATGAAGCATCTTGCGGACATTCTGCCAATTTTTCTTTCTTTTAAAGGTTGAATATGATTTAATATTTTACAGTTAAACATTTCAATAGCAATCACTCTGTGTTCTTTCTTAGTTGGCATTATTTTTACAAATTCTTCAAATGCAATCTATTCTTAAAATCAATAGATCAATTGAGAGAGCAGTCGAAACAATTGGTTTCAAACTTACGTTTTAGCATTAAACTCGGAAAATCTGGATTCTCTAATTCAGGACTTCTGCATGTAAGTTTTGACCTTGCATGGGTAATTGCCATTGGTAAGGATCATGACAAGTCTTTAGTCATTGGCTAAAGGCTGGTTACATTGACCAGTTTAAAAAATGTACATGTTATTGTACTGGACAGTATAATAATTTAAACCTGACAGAAAAATTATCATTTTATTTTAAAGTTTTATCAATCATGTTAAGCATATGCAGTTCATAAAGTCTGACTTTTTATTCATTGTCATTGTATTTGACATGTAAATACACTATTATATGTTTATAGCTTTCAATTAAAATATCGGTTGCGAGGTTATGTCTAAATCCAGAGGTTGATCTAAGATTCCATACTGGGGGCAGGGTAATTATGTGAGGCATATAAAAGTTCCTACAATCCAACAAATGTCAAAGTTGTTTTGGTCTACTGGTGTGTAACAAATCTATATTATACAAAGCATTCAATTTATATTATAGACAGTTTTAAGAATGAATTTTTGTTGTGTGAAGCTTAACTTGTGCAACGTTATGCCAAGTTATGGTAAATTATGCGAAGTTATGCTACGTGTGCAGACTTTCCAGCACACCTGTGTGGTATGGGAAATGATCACAAAGCATCATTTACGTCATTCAAGAAATTCAAAGGTAGATATGATCGCTGATAGATAGATCATCATTCTAACAGACACTGATCACAAAATACCTAATTGTTACTGCTGTATGCAATACCAGGTAACCTACATGAGAAGCAAAAGGATTAAAAAGTATCTTCACCATATGAGTGTATCCAGACAACACATTATCAAGAGATTTCTTAAAAATATCAATAAGATTTTCTGTTCACCAATAATGGCCAAACAAGTCCTAATAAATCACATAGCTATACTGGTCACATGGCCAACATAGAAAACATAATAACTTGGTGTTGTAAATACTGGTAAATATATTGATCTAGAAATAAATGTGCACATTAAATGGAAAAATACAATTAATTGTAAATTTACCTGATTTGCAAGAATGAAATATGTATATCTTCAAAAATTTTTACAATTAGTACAAATACAACCACACAGAAAACTGTATCGCCTTCACTACAATATCTGGTATAGCTTAAATTAATGCAATCATAAAATTATTCAAATATAATTTAAGATATGGGGTCAAGTTTCACATAGAGGTAGAATTTAACCCAAAAAAATAACATACAAAACAAAAGAGACAAACAATGCAACATTATTATAGCTGTTTAACTTAGATATATAAAGTTCTCTTTTTATTAGGCTATTTTATTATATTCCCAAACAATTATGTATATTGTAACAATGAAATTACATAACTATAGTTGATATTTTGCGATTTTCAACTTTCACTCATTATGAAACGTATAAATTTCGTTATAAATATAAAATAAATAATTTTTCATTAATTGATCTTAGGTTTAATTAATTGCCAATTTACATGACGGTACAGAAATTCTTAAAATGTAAACTTTTTTAGCAAAAACAAACATTTTTTAAAATTTATTAAAGTGTTGCTGGTACATTTCAAGGTTGGTTCAGAAATCTTTAAATTAATCTTGAACATAAAAAAGAACAGAACCTGAGAATATTCAATTTCTGAGCATCAATTCATTCTATTAACTACAAATTCATATAAACATTGAAACATTTACACAATCACAAAAAATAATAATATACAATATAGTCAGTAGGAAAAATAAATCAGTCACTAAAACAATAGCAATTTTTTTTCTCAATATGACAATATTAACACTACATGTATCTGAATATAAAGTTTTAATAAAATGGGTTAAATATTACTTATTTAAGTGAGCAAGTCATTGGATCTTATTTAAATCTAGGTGAACTAATTTCCGACTATATAATGGATAGAACAATAGGACTTCTGTTATGGGTGTATTCATGTTTGCTTTGCCGGAACAAAGTCAATACATTGGAAAGAATTTGTACACTGTGTAGACAGTCACAAGTAGCTACAGGTTCAATCAGTTGATAGAAGCAAACAAACTCAGACATATTGTTCCACTATACATGTACAACCAACCAGTCTTTGCGATGGATGGGTGAACGAACAGACGAACAGCTCGAAAATAAATTTTACCCAGACTTCATTAGTAGGACATAAAAATGGCCAATCATGTTACCAGTGTTTCTGACCATGGGAACATTGTCTTCAATTGTCATTTTATTATTTCATAGTCACTAATAATCACATACAAGGAACCAGTACACTGGCTAAACTGTTATGTTTATTGTTTCCAGACAAGATTAAAGAGTAGACAAATATGGTGTTAGTATTTCTACTGGTAGTGTCTTATGGTGTTAATAAAATAGTTTCTTATATGAGTATACATGTACATTATTTTAAGTGATTCCAGCTACTAAATAGGGTAATATTAACAATCCTATAGTGGGATATCTGTGATAACCCACAGCAGAAAGATATAAATAATTTACAGAACACTATAACAAATAAAAATTTTATTCAAACGTTAAAGAAACAAATTGTACTTCAAAAAATTTTTTTACATGAGGAATTTAACTTTTTTTATGCAAGCTAAAAAAAAGGCATTCTGAAACTAGAAAAACTGTGAGCAATGCCCACTAATTGATACCCTCCTGGCTTCCCAATTTTCAAAACACCCCAAATATCAATCTGATCAAAATGTTTAATATCAGGTGCACAATGACACCATGTAACAAAGATTCTGTAAGTTTCATCAAATTCCATACAGTAGTGTAGGAGGAGTGTAGGCGCATAAGAGAAAGTATAACGTATGGATGGACGGACAGACACCCCCATCACTATATACCCCCCTTTACAAGCAGAGCTATAATAAATCGCCACAAAATAGCAACAGTAGCTGTAACAAAAATGAACAGCAAAACTAATAAATCTGCAACACTATCAGATATTTGCAAATAAGTAGTTAACGGTATTGCAATGTGGGTTATACTATAAATGCTGAAACAACCGGAACTTAAAAAGATGTTATTGAAAAATTTCAAAATCAAATTATATAAAAATTATTTCACAACCAATATTTTACATTATTCAATGGTGTGTGCCCTAACAACTGAAAACAAATGCTTTTCATACAACCCAATAATTTAAATACAGATCAAGCAAGATGAGATTTTTAAATAAAAATGCATACTATAAGAAATATCAAGATTAAAATATCTAACTTAGCACTAAAACAAATTCCAGATCTACAATACCAATTTCAGAATGAATTTCTAATTCCAAGATCCAAGGAAAAGGAGTTCTTGTTAATCATTTTTCTCACCACGCTTGAAGATGGCTTTCTCCAGACCCATCATCGGAGATTCGAATGCTAATGATGTAACAAAAGCTAATGCATAAGAAAGTACCAGGTTTGGAATAAATAAATAGATCTGAAAAATAAAATTTAAGCATTTTTCAGACTAAATTAATTATTTTTTTTTTAATTGTCCTGCTGGAAACCATAACTCCTTATGACATATTTAAACTTTTTCTAGTTAATCCACACAAGGGATACTGCTACAGGATCAAAACGATAATTTTTCTGTCAAGAAAGGTCATATTGTTTCTAACAAATGCTTGTTTGTATGTTTGTTTCAATGATATTTAACGCCATATTCAGCAAATTTTCAGCTATATCATGGCATCCAGTTTTTATTGGGGAGGAAGCCAGAGTACCTGGTGAAAACCTCTGACCTCTCATTAGGAAAACTGGCAATCCTTGTCAACTAGGATGGGAGTTGAGTACACCATGCCAGCTTTGAGACTCCGACCGGCAACCTCAGTGTTGAGAGACCATGTGATTAATAGAAGATGATCTAACTTAATCACTAGGCCAGATGGGCCCCCAACAAGTGCTTGAGATTTAGTAAAATTAATTTACATATTATACATGTAATGATCTGATAAAAAATAGGCCATTTAATGGGACATTAAATGATACCCCGACACGTTGCATTGTTTTTAATATTCATGAACACATTTTACTGAATTACATATCAGCCTACAGGAATAGCTGAGCATGATAACAGTCAATCTCAGAAGACAATTTTTACCTTGACCCTGGACCTATACAAATTATTTCAAATTGGCACAACTCAACAAGTGTGGACACAGAAAAATGTCTCGCCTGCACTCCGCATCAGTAACGAAAAAAAAATTACATCATAAACATTACGTAAGAATTGTTATCATTTAAAATATACAATGCATGGTTACAGAGAAACTTTAACTTAGTCACTGGACCATGAAATTGAGGTCATGGTCAGATGACACCTGCCAGACAGTCATGTACTCTTCACCAGCAACCTGTATACCAAATATTTTTACCCTACCATGCATAGTTACAGAGGAATTGCCCTAATACAAAAACTTTAACGTAGTCACTGGACCGTGAAATTGAGGTCAAGGTCAGGTGACACCTGCCAGACAGTCATGTACTCATCATCAGCAACCTATATACCAAATATTATTATCCTACCATGCATAGTTACCGAGGAACTGCCTTAATCCAAAAACTTTAAAAAGTAGTCCCTGGACCATGAAATTGAGGTCAAGGTCAGGTGACACCTACCAGACAGTCATGTACTATTCATCAGCAACCTTTATACCAAATATATTCATCCTACCATGCATGGTTACAGAGGAACTGTCGTAACCCAAAAACTTTAACGTAGTTGCTGGACCATGAAATTGAGGTCAAGGTCAGGTGACAGGTGACTGACTGGCAAGTACTCATCATAATGAAGCTACCACTGGACCAAATTTGATGGACCTAGGGCTTAGGCTTACAAAGATATGAAGCAAAATGTTTACACTGCCGCCGCCGGATTCCCATACATATGTCTCGCCTCCAGTGACTATCATCGCAGGCTAGACAAAAACTACATATGGGATAGTGCTGAATATTCAACCTGATCTTTATTTTATAGTACTTAACAGCTGTGCATAGTTTAAAAAAAATATGTTGACGCGTTCTCAAGTTATCATCTGGAAACCGCCAATTGTTGACCAAAAAACCCTTGAATGGCCTAAGTCGAAAACTACAAATTGGATTGTGCTGAAAATCGGACTTGATCTTCATTTTATGGTATTTAATAGCTGCGCAAAGTTTAAATAAAATTTGTTGACGCGTTTTCAAGTCATCATCTGGAAACCACCGAGGCACGTCAGTCCAGACACTCATATCCATACAGAGGGTATCACATAATACCCTGCCTGACTTTGTGTGGTGGGGTATAAAAACTGGTGAGAATTATATTCTGCAAGAATTGGTTTGACAGCAGTAACAGTGTCAGACTGGTTTATTTCTGTTAAAGGAAAAGAAAATATTTTCTTTTTAATGAGGTTTACAACATTCATTTCCAACCTTAACTGACGAGGGACTGACAGTTTTTCTGCCAAAGTTCAGGGGTTATCAAGGTATTCTTGGATTCCTCGAACAGTTAAAACTGGATGCCAATTTGTTATAGCTGAAAAATTGCTCAAAAAGTGACATTTAGCCCATTCAAGCAAACAAACAGACGATGACTATAGGTATACATGCAGGTAACTGATACTACTCCAGATTATTACAAGTTTATCATGGGGAAAAACTACTGAGCATAAATGCCGGGTTCAAAAAATTCTAAAACAATGCCAAAAGCATAGACGTAAACTCGTTTATGTCTTCAGTTAGAATCGATTTGTTAGATTGTACAATATATAGATTTGACTCCTTGTTGATACATAATAGGTTACAAGAGTTCGAGCCCCATTTATTTTAGTCAATTATAAATTATTATTAATTGTAATGCAGCACTGGTCTGATTAGTTATTTCTGGTAAACAAAAAATGGTCACATGTAAGTCAGATTGCAGTAATAAGCAATGTACTTCTTGATTTGATGGTTGCAAATATACATTTTTTTAATGTCGCCTTTATATAAGATAATATTCACAATATACACCAATAAATCTTAATAAAATTTAATAAAATTTTATACAGTTATCGCCCAATAAAAGTTAATCAGGTAATCCACAAAACTCAGCATTATGTCGTTTAACTGAAGAACTATCCAAATTATCAAATTTTTGGTGCATTATTAAATTTAATGCCTCCAGCCTCTTTCCTCTCTCCAGTTTTCTTGTTTATAATTAACCAACTTACGATTTCCATATCAGTTAGATGTATCAGGCGTTGTTGACTACTGGCGAAGTAAGATATAACCATAGGATGTAACAGGTAGGCACAGTAGGTTAGTCTACTCAGGGGAACAAACAACTTCCAGGAAAGAATAGTGTTCACAAAACCTGCCATAAAAAAACACAATCACACTGTTCACAATCCCAGAAATAAGTAAATTGCAGTGTTCACAAAACCTGCAAACCATGTACTCCTGCTTCCTTGCTCCAATAATACAAACTGGATACCATGATATAGCTGAATAAATGAATTAAGTAAATTGAATGTGGTAATAAAACCTAAATGAAACAAGTGTAGATAGTATTGCAATACTAATTCCCCTACCGATAAATACAATTTTCAAGTCCATGGGCCATAATTTTGTAACAAAAATCAGCAGACTGGAACAAAATTTAAACTGAACCTGTAACTTGTGACTGTTGACTCACATACAAAATATTGGCTAAATATTTGCAAGCGTTTAGAAAAAATTCTGGAAAACTATTATTTTAAAGAAATTTTCTTTGACAAAGGGCCATAACTTCCTCTAAAAAACATTGAACCATAACAAAATTAAAACTTGATCACATAATGGTTGACTTTATATATATCAAATATCAGCTCAATATCTGCAAGTGTTTACAAAACAAGTCTGAATAACATGTATGACGACTGATGGACTGAATCACGGAGTGCAAACCTATAGTTCTCTTGGCAAAACCGATAGAGGACTAATTCTTAGTGTTCACCGAAGAAGAAACAAGTAAATTAAGAAATATAGCTTTCAGGACAGTGTAGTTTTAAAAATGCTTGAAATATTCTTTCTGGGATGAACAGATGAAGGCAAAATGACCGCATAAACTAATGACCCCACCTGACCTTTTTGTCATAGTCGCCTAAAAATGTGTTAATGAACTGTCAAGATCAGCAATATGGTAAGGTATTATTAGTGGCAAAGACGCTACAATTGCTGTAAAAATATAAAGCATGTTTATATATGGACTTTTTCCACACCTACGCCTTAACAAAGATGTTATGGTGGAAATCCCAATTACAAGGTGAGAACCCAACCTTTTGCAAAATATTTCAATTTGTAAACTACAGGTAAAATCTACTTATCGCTATTTTGCAGTATTTTCCTTTGATCTTTGTGTGCGGTGTTACTCCATGTCACTACACTAGCGTGAGATGGGTCCATCTCACCTCGCTGTCAAGACGTCACAATGTTACAAAACAGCGATAAACATATTATTTACGTTTTTTGAAACTCTATGCATTTTCTCGTCATCTAGTCTCAGGGCTGTCGCCCTTTGATGAGATAGGCACGCATCTCGTTTAAAAAAAGGTGAATAAACTATAAATGTATCTTTTTACATTTTCCAAAATATTACCCCCATTTCCTGTTGCACAAGCAAATATCACCCAGCAGACACAAGCTCCCCACAGCGTTCTATGAACTGTGTTGTAAAGGGCAGCCACATCAACTGACATAGGATTTCCATTGACTTCATCATGCAAACCGTACAGTATAACAACAGCCAGGCCTGTGGCTATAGCCCACACTAGCAAGTTTATGTACTGAAAAAATAATTTTAAAAAGTATACAACTTGAAACTACAATATTGTGTATCATGTAAAAATTGTTGAGTCTATTATTGTTTTCAACAACTGCTCAATTTTGGTGTGACCCATATGGTTTGGTTTCAATCAAATATTGAATTATCAATAGGGAATACTTTTTCTGATTGATTGATATTCACCATCAAAACAGCCATTTGCAACTATATTGGGGAAGAGAAAAATGTATCAAACAACATAGATGGAAATTGACTAATGCAGGTACGTGTCAATAAAATGGATGTGTAAAAAAATATAGCCTTGCACATGCCTGCAACAGACCCCATTTTGTGAGGCTACTATATCACATCTTTCCTAATCTCATAGCATGACATTCTACTAACATGAGATCTCAGATTTTGCAAACTGATGGAATTTTAACTTGCAAGGAGCATGACACTCCCTAATCTTGCCACCCATTATAATCTGGGTCCAGGCTTCTCAAATAAACAACCCGTAATCTAGAGAACATTTCCATTCAGTCACTCTGGGAAATGCTGCTTATCTCAGTGGTCTACTATAAGACAATAAACTACAAACCCTGTTAATTCTACATCTACAATCTGTTTTGTACAACACATAACCAGTAAACATGCCGACTAAGTACGGTCCAATCCGACACCAGGGCTTGATGTAATATTTGTCAAAATATGTTGTTACTTCATTCCTAAATATAATAATATAAAATGTTAATACTGGTCAAGGGTCTGGAAATGGTCATATTTGCCGGACATGACCGAAATTTACACTAAAATGACCGACAAAGATTTGCTCAAATCGGACATCTAAAAAGTATTACTTTACATGCAATAATCATTTGTTGGATTTGATCCCTTCAATTTCTGCTATGTTGAAATATCTGTATTAAAAAATCAACCCTAAGGCTATTTCCTGTCACTGACCTGTTTATTGACCACCGAATGGTGATTACGTAATAAGGTCAACAGGTGACAGATCTGTTTCATCCATATCGAAAACATACTATTGCAACAACATTTTGAAGCAACAGACATTGAATATAATAGATTGTTTCTATATCACATTGCTAAGAAAATAAGACAACTTTACAGTACACGTGCAACTTTAATGAAAAACATGTGCGGTCAAAATTGTACACTACGCAAGCGCCAATGTGACTAAACGTTACATAAATCAAGAGAAAACCAATTTGAATAAAATTCATTGAAAATAATAAGAACAAAAATGATTATTTCATTTAATAATAAAAACTTGTAAAAAGCATCCATCGCAGAATAACGCATAAATTTAATTCTTGTCCGAACTTGTGGCAATTAGGTGACAATTTCCTATTTCCGGTTAATGAAAAACTCGCTGGGATATTCATCAAAACAACATTGTTTGCCATTATTTTGTTGCATAGACAACATGTCATCTTACAATAAAGACCTTTTAGGCAGGAGAATGTATCTCTACATATATTTTCTTTTTCACACGATGCATACATCGTAGGAGCCATCCCAAATTCCATGGTACAACCCGCTTATTCACACCATTGTGGCGAAACGACCCAACGTGCAAACAAGTTTCGGTATGAAACGACACCAGACCAATATTCACTACCATGGAATATGGTAATTTCTTTGGGGGAAAAATGGCCGAAATGGTGAGAACAGGGAAAACTTCCGGATCCCTGATACATGTATATCACCATTAGAAAAGTGGACAAATTATGATCAATAAATAAAGGGATACAAGAAACTGATTAACAATTGATTACACAAATGGTTCATAAAAGATCCCAAAAAATATTAGGAGTTTGAGTCAACCCTGTTTTCTATGTTCGCTGCTTCTGCATTACACAAAATAAGAAATATGTTTATTGTGTGATAATTATCAAACATAGATTTGTAATGAAAAAACTACTATGTTAGTCTTTTCCACACAAAAATTTATGCAGACCATCATCATAGAATTTTGTAAATTTCCAGGTCCTGAATTAAAAAAGTTCTTGAATATTTAGTACTTTCCATGTTTTAAGTTATCTCCCTTTTAGATAGTTTTATAGCAGATTACCGGTAGGTTAATTTCTTATAAAACATTTGAAATAGGCTTGATTACAATTTACTCTTCTTATTACAAACTTGAAAATAAAAAAATATGTTGAAATACATGGTTTTTTTTGGACAATGAATCAACTTCTGCATGATTATCATATATTTAGTGTAAAATATGGATAGTCTGCTCAAGTGGTACATACTGAAGATCAGAAATCCATAACAGCCAGTGGGCTGTTATGCTGAGCCGTTATCCATAGCATCCCATTAGAAAACCCATAACACACCCTTGATGATGTCTTCCAGTTGGCTGTTATCTATAACATCCCAGTAAAAAATGTGTAACACACCCCTGATCGTTTGATGACAGCTTCCAATGGGCTGTTATGTATAACATCCCAGTAGAAAATCCATAACACAGCCCTAAATGTTTGATAATTTCCTATCATTGACTGCTGAACATATATAAAGATGTCAAATGTTATGACAGATGCCATGGATGTGGACTTTAAAATCTGTGCAGAAGTGTATGATAAAGAGAGTATGATAGATGTTTTTTTTTTCATGTCACATCCCAAAATAACCTCTCAATCCATATCAACCCTTAAGCAATCTCTCGAGTTGATATGAGGGTATTGGTGTTGTTATGGAATGTGAAAAGACTCATATTATTTTATATATTTTCTGTACTGTAAGGATGCATCTTTCAGAAAAAAAGGCTTCTAAAATGAACTGTCAGAAGTTTATGAAATACCCATAAAGGGGGATAAAATAATAATGGGATAGTATAATTTGAGGATCGACTGCACAATATAAAAAAAGGTCATAAATTGGTTGTACAACCTACTGAAGAGTCTGCATAGATTAAAAACATACCCTACTATTAATGAAGGTGGCAGCTCATAGTGTGAAGATATTATTCCCGTCGCTATCCAAGATCCTAACATAAAAACCATCATTAAAATGGTTCCAGCAATTTTTGAACTGCAATTGAATGAAAAATACAATTTGTTAAATAAGACAAATAACAAGGATTAAACAAGGACTTACAATACAAAGGACTGACAAAAACAGTAAGCAGACACTTGAAATCCGATCATTAAGGATTGTTTTCAATTGCTGGTTAGATTATTGGATATAGACGACTTTGGGTCGGTTCACGCCAATAAACCGCGAAGCAGTTTATGTACAGCGTAAACCCACCCAAAGTCGTCTATATCCAATAATCTAACAAACAATTGAAAACAATTCTTATATTTTAAATTCAATATTATGAAAAGAAATTACAAAAACAATATTTAACAAGTAGTCAAATAATACAGTAGACTCCACGAAATAGGATATCGGAACATTGGATATATCGGCAAATAGGGTAGAATATTTGCCCAAAATGTTGTCAATTTGTATAATAATCTGATATTTTTTTGTATTTCAGGAGATCGTATGGACCGGAAGTTTGGAATTTCATTCACATTCTTTTGTACTTTGTCACTTTCTGTTACCCTTTTTTGAATTGTAATGTTTTACATGAATTGTATATTGTATTTATCAATAAAGTGTTTCAGAATGGTGTGTTTTATATCAATAAAATATTTAAATTGTAATGTTTTACATGAATTGTATATTGTATTTATCAATAAAGTGTTTCAGAATGGTGTGTTTTATATCAATAAAATATTTATCTTTTGTTGTTGTTTCTTTTATTTTCAATCGTGATAGCCGGAAGTCATTCGAACTTGAAGTATTTTCTGTAAAGTTTTAAAAAATAGAACATAATATGAGCATTTCGTACATTTTACTGTCTCTAAAAATCATAAAAAATCATGAATGAATAAAAGTTATTGGGTTAAAGGAAGATTTGTTTGTTTGTAGGGTAGTTTATGTATGTGGTGTGTGTGTGAACAGGTGTACATATTACGTCATGACTGTAAACAAACTTGTTGCATATCGATTTCTTCACCTACTGAATGTAGAAATACAAACTGTACATGTATTCACAATGATTCCAAATTTATTAAATATAACGCTGATTTATCATAAATTTTAAACGATCCAACCGTAAAGAACAGATAAGACGGTCATTGATGATTTTTACATAATTTACTACGACGCCATTACAACCAACTCGTCTCAAAATTCAAAATATACATTTGTATTTTTCTGTTTATATTTACCACATTTATCAATAACCTTTGAAACTCGGATAAAAAGAGAAATAAGAATGAAAGGTCAACCAACTGTTTAGAGATTATAATGGCTAAAAATAGATTTATTGTACAGTGAAAAAAAGATTAACCAATACTTGCAATACGAGGAAATTAAAAACAAAATAATTTCTTTAATTTATCTTTATTCATTTGTGAGTTCTGTTTTTAATTATATAAATTAAAAATAAAAAAATAAAATGGTCCACACAGAACTTATTCAACGATCAAAGACACATATAAGTCATGTTTCACTGTAACCATAAAAATAATGTAAACAACAAAGATGGAGTTCTGAACAAAGAATACACGTATCTTTGGGGAAAAAGAACACAATAATGTCAAAATTCTTTATTATAACAAATAAACAATTAAAAACAGTTCAATTCATTTATTATCAAACAAAAACATGGTAATACAACGTACAACTGTTGTAGGGGTACCAAAACTGGAACACATGTTAATACGTCATCAAAATCAATACTTGATTTCCTGAAATGTCAAATAGGATATCCTGCCTAATCCGATATTTTTTCTTGACAAACTTGATATCCAATTACCCGGAGTCTACTGTATTTGCAATTCACAATTTTTAGTGTCGTCGCTTGTTGTTTGCGGAAGAATTCATGTATAGTCAACGTCATCAATACATACAATTATGACATCAAAGGACATACAGTGCTACAGTTCTACAGCAAATATTTACCCAAGACTCATCACTGGCAGGCATCCATGTTTTTCTCCTCTGAGATATGTAATACAAGAATCAGTTTTTGAAAAAACATGACAAGTTTCTAGGAATATAAAGTATAATTTCAAGATACTTACTAAAATAAAGGAATGATGATCAAGGGACTTATTATAAAAAACTGCATGTCATTTGCCAGGTACCATACCCAACCCATACACTGCAAAAAAAATGAAAAAAAAACATACAATTTTATGAAATATTAAACAGACAAATTTGCCAATTTACAGATTAAAATACAGAATATACAGTGAAACCTGCATAAGCCAATCCACGCTGGAACTGTAGTTCTGTAGAATGAACATTTTTCCACATGACAGATTCAATTAAAATTGTACATATTGTCACTACAGTTTAAGTTTAATTTGTTTATACACCAATACAGCTTTTTTTCTAAATAATGTATGTACACAGGATGTTAATTTAATTAAGGTCGGGCTCAGACAGGAAACTATGTACTTTCTGATTTGCCAATACTAAGTAAGACCCGTTAAAAGGACCATCAAAACGTTTATAGTCTATATTGAGGGGGGTCATACTGTAATGTAATTTACAAACCACGATAAGAAAATGCCCAAAAACCAGTTAATATGTTCTTTAATATGTCTACCAAAATTCTGCATTCTTAGAAGTGATACCAAGAATGTAACTGTTCAAGAACATAAGACTTGAGATTAAAGCACCACAACTAGCGTACAATAAACTTTGGTGTTCTTCATTTGTTTTATTTTAAATTTTCAGCAATTTTTCTGATATATTTTGGGATCTTGTTTTTGTAGAAAGAACCTGTCTTTAAGCAGAAAACTGGCCCTCTTTGTCAAATAAGGTTAAGGTATATAGCTTTTTGTTTGTTTGAATGATGTTTAACGCCATTTTCAGTTATATCATGGCGTCCAGTTTTTATTGGGGGAGGAAGCCGGAGTACCCAGAGAAAACCTTGACCTGCGGTAGGAAAACTGGCAATCCTTGTCAATTAAGTACACCCTGCCTGAAGTTAGAATCTAACCTGCAATCTCAGTGTTGACAGACCACGTGATCAATAGTAGACGAAATACCTTAACCACTCTGCCACCGAGGCCCCAGGTATATAGCACCTGCCTTAGAGTCATACTTAAACTTACTGCCGCACTGATGCCACACTGTGTCAATTTCTCCATTTAACTTACTATGTGATCCTGGTCTGCTATACTAACAAAGTTGTTGATATATAAGAGGTTGTACCACCAAGAATCTTTGCAATAATTTTTTTCTGGTCCATTTTTACTCCACAATGGCCCACTACCAATGTATGAGAACAGGGAAACATACGACATAAGTATAAGCATGTACGGTGGTGTCAATCTGAAACAAACGTTTTAATTAAATCACTGCATTTCAATTTCAATCAATTCTACATACTTGACAGCTCAGATGCTTTGTCCATATATCTACAGTAGGAATGGGACTTGTTGGGCTTGTCTATTTGTTCCCTGTTAAATGTAGACTAACTGTTTCCTGTGCTTAACAATTGGATTGCAAATTTAATCCATTAAAAAGTCAGATGTTTACTATTTACAAGAGGTCAAAGAAGGCTTTGTTGTTTGCCGTTGACACAGGAAAAGTCTTGTAGATTGTCCAAATACCATTGTTTGTCACGAAAGCAGATGAACATTTGTAAAAAACATTAGATCGATTTAGAAAAAAATACGGCTGACTAAATTTTTTCCACTGAATTTTCATAATTTAAATGTACAATATGGAATAATAAAAAAACACAAGCAAAAAAAAAATATATGCACTTCATGTGGGTCTGACTTTTAGTTAAGAAATTTTTCAGCTCGATCTGTCTATTTGTTTGGGAGGGGAATCTAGGGTACACAGTAACAACCCTTGTTGTATATTTCAACTTAGTGGATATTCTGAGTTTGTGGATGGGTATTGACACCAATTTGATTAACACTTAAAAATACTATTAATTAAATTGTATTTATTGTTGTTTAGTTTAACAGTATGCAATCTTTTGTATGTCTTTTCTATGTATTTAAAAATTTTCCAAGATTTATAAAATGTTTACATCTATGAAATATTGATAGCCAAAGATATTTTATTAGATACACACTGTAACTGTTCCATGGCTGATAATGTGAAAATTGCTTACATAAGTAATACACACTGTTTTGGATGGCATAGGTAGGGGGGTGTGGAAACAAACTTTTCATACTTTGGCCACACTCTACTGAAGTTACCTCCAAAATCTATGGAAGTAGAATATGAACCAGTTCATCTTTCCTTGTCGTCTGCTCAGTTCCTTCATGATAAGATAGGTCAGTAAGAGTCCACTAAAATAAACAGAAAATTAAAAGAAAAAACCTTTAAACAGTTAACATGAATTTGACAATCTATATTCATGTACATTTCATCCATTGTGGCCTTGTTTTACAGTCACCATATTGATCTTGTGGCTCATCTAATGTGGCCTTGTTTTACAGTCACCATATTGATCATGTGGCTCATCTAATGTGGCCTTGTTTTACAGTCACCATATTGGTTGTGTGGCTTATCTAATGTGGCCTTGTTTAACAGTTACCATATTGATCATGTGGCTCATTCCACAAATGGAAATGGAAAGCATTTACATGTATGTATACGTACCTGTAGTTTTTGTCCTGCCAGATAATTAGTATAAGTTATATAGTCCCAATTTTAACAACCAAAGATCGTAAAAGAATTTTAAAATTGATGCTAGATATAGGTGACAAATTGGCACATGTTTAAAATGACTGTCAGTCCTGGGGCCTGACTGCAATAAGTAAAAAATATTTACCTAAATAAGTAAATATATTTTAATTAAAGAAATAAAATATTTTTTACCTAATTTCATAAAAAAAGTTTACCTGTTTAGGTAAACAAAAAGATATATGGATTATTTCCCTTTGATAGACAACTCCTTTTTAAAGTAAGCAGAACAATTAGAATTTCTCCCATTAGTCAAACATAAATTTCTTTATTATCTCCCTTAACTGTGTTTACCTAAATAGGTAAGTTATTCTTAATGAGTTTTCTTTCATATGTCATGTATGTAAATAGAATATTTTATGTATGAAGATATTTTGAATGATAAAGCAAGTCAATTGAATACTGAACAATTTATTAACAAGTAAGATCATACATTTCTTTCCAACTTCTCTTCCAACAATATATTTATCATTATACTATAAAGTAAATCTGCATCTATTGACTGGATAATGAAGTATTCATGACATGTATCATATACATTTTTCGTAATACAAAACTATGGAATGTCTATTTTTGGTTCCTCAAAACTATTAAAACCAATAAACAACCTCATTCAAATTAGACTTTAAAGGCATGGCATTTAGCTGTAACCATATCTATGGAAGTGAAAACATTCCTTCCCCATTTACATCAAGATGTTAGAGGAACTCAGGTTTTTGTTGACTTAATCTAAAATAATTATCCAAATTTTCATCAAAGAGTAAATAAAAAATAGTTATTTATTAAAAGAAAAATGGAAAAAAATTCTAGGTATTATGTACCAATATAATTATTTTTTTTTAAATGCTAAAACAAGTTTTAAAAAAGGTTTTCATACAGGCAGTCATTTAGTTGTCATTGCTTGAGAAGCAGGCCCCCAAGTTAACCAGAGGCTCTTAAGAGCCTGTATCGCTCACCTGATTTTATAGGCAATGAAGATGGCATTTCCCTGATGTTAAACTAAGTCCTGTAATTTTCAATAAACTTTCAATAAGAGGACCATCCAAACAATATTGCTAGAAAGGTTTGTTTCCATTGGTTAACCAGTTTTATAGAGAAGAAGATTTTTTTTTAATTTGTCCATAGGGTCCTATGTTAAACTAAGTCCTGCGGTGGTGGCCATTTTGAATTTCCAATTGGCAATAAAAATCATAAACTTTAAAGACCATCCAAACAATATTGTCAGTAAGTTTTGTTTCCATTGGTAAATCAGTTTCAGAGAAGAAACCTTTTAAAACTTTTTCCCATAGGGTCCACTGTTAATCTATGTAATGCTGTCAGTGGTGGCCATTTTGATTTTCCAATTGGCATAAAAAACACAAACTTTATAAAGGACCATCCAAAATAATATTGGTAGTAAGTTTTGTTTCCATTGGTTAATCGGTTTCAGAGAAGAAGCCTTTTTAAACTTTTTTCCCATAGGGTCAAATGTTAAACCAAGTCCTGCGGTGGTGGCCATTTTGAATTTCCAATTGGGATAAAAAACATGAACTTTATAGAGGACCATCCAAACAATATTGCTAGTAAGTTTTGTTTCCATTGGTTAACCGGTTTCAGAGAAGAAGCCTTTTAAAACTTTTTCCTATAGGGTCCTATGTTAAACTAAGTCTTGCGGTGGTGGCCATATTGGTTTTCCAATCCAAATAAAAAACACAAACTTTGTAAAGGTCCATCCAATGAACATTATGGCCAAGTTTGGTTTCAATTGGCCAAGTGGTTTCAGAGAAGAAGATTAAAAGGTAAAACGTTTACAGACGCCGATGACGACAACGACGACGACGGACGCAAAGTGATAACAATAGCTCACATGACCCTTTGGGTCAGGTGAGCTAAAAACTAAATTCTTTTTGTAAAGTCTCAACATATGAACGATTCAGAAAGTTCCAAAGTCATGACGAAAGATGACAGTAACTACAAATAACTGCATCACAATCATGACAATAAAAATATTATCATTTCTAGCATTTCAACAACCATTTTAATGTACATGTATATTTGTCATGTAGGTGGCAAAAACAAATACATGTAAAACTGACACAAAATATTATTTTTCATTATATTTGTAAAAAATATCAAAATGCTTATAAAAAGTCAACAAGATAAGAATGCAAACACATGTAAACTATTTACACCTGTCTGCCTGTATAAAACTAAAACTCTTAGGCTTTATTAAAAAAAAAACAACCAATAATATATCACTGAATTTTTGCTGCAAATTTCATATGGCAAATAATACTGACATGACTGATGGATATATTTCATTATTTTAAGGCATTAAAAGAGCTGTCTTTCACTGACAAAGAAAAAAAGTGGAAAACATAACAACAAAGTTTTCATGTAGGCATTGCACCAACATATGGGACTAGTAAAAATACTTATAAAAAGTAAACAATATAAAAATGCAAACACATGTAAACTATATACACCTGTAAAAAATTATTATGACTTTATAAAAAACAACCAATAAACAACAGATGCAATATATCACTGAATTTTTGCTGCTAATTTCAAATGGCATATATCAAATAATACTGATGGATAGAATTTGAGGCTTAAAAAAGGAATTTTGTCATAAGTTGCTGTGACAAAGACAAAATAGGTAGATGGAAGATATGTTGCATCTGTCATGTTTGTTATATATATATATATATAAAAAATTAGCATAGCACTGATATATGTTGAAAAAGTTTAAATCATAACTGCATATATAAAGTCAACAATGCTAATGATATAAAATACATGTTAAACCTTTAAACCATTTCATTTTCTTTGAAAAGTAAGAAATCTAGAGCAACAGAAAACAGGTAGTCATGGTAGTGCTGAATTGATAAAAAAAACAAAAAAACAAAAAAACTTACTATATTCAACAAAAGGCTATCTGCCATTAAAACTATGATAAAATAACAATGAGAAATGTTTAAAAACTTATAAGCTTAATCAGTGTATTAAAGGTCAAATGGTACAGAATATAAAAAAATAGAGCACAGTAGCAAAATGAGATCAATTTGTACAGATCACCGATACAGTCAGATTAACCACTAATAAGAGGTAAAGTGCAAACAATGAAAGACAATTACTTCATATACAGTTCATATAACTGAAAGCCCTAGCAATACAAGTTTTTCAACATTTCAACATAGGTATAAAAGAAAAAACAACAAGGCATTTCTATTCTCTAACAGACATGACAAGTAAAAATGATTTTATAATATGATTGTATTTTTACTTCATTCTGATTTGCTGGAATTGACTTCAAAAATAAAAATCCTATTTAACCTCTTTTGGCTAAAATATAACCTTGTGATTTGGAAAGTTATATCAACCAGGTTTGTCCTAACATTGAACAAAAAATCCAAATTCTTTTGTAATGGTCTGAAAATTAGACAACATATTGAACTTTAATTTATTCTTGTTCACTATCATAATAATAATTTTAACCTTCATGAGCTTAACAGTTTAATATTTTGGATGAAAGAAGTCATCAGATCAGCATTGTTATGACTTTTTATTGACAATGCTGTTTCATTATGATTACCTTTCAAGTTTATTAACAATGATGTTTCATTAGGATTACCTTTAACTATGTGAAATACAAAGAATTGTTCTTTAATTTGATATTTTGATGGTACAATCATACATGTAATATGGTAAAACAATCGTTGACTCGTCGATATGTTGCTACTGGTCGAGATTTATTAAACCTAAAAAAAGCAACATTCATCTTGTCTTGCCTTTGGCTCAATGAATACAACTTTATACTTTTTGGTAAATACTTTGGGGGACTAAAAATCGCTAAAAAACATTTCTACTGATCTATGTTTTTTAATAATTTGGAGGGCTTTAAGTCTCTTTACTATCTGGTTTCTTTCTACCACACATTCATCCTTTACATTTGGCCATATGTAATTCCCATCTGGTTTCTTCTTCATGAAAGTGACAAAGGCTTCATTGGTAGACACATTGATGATCTGAAAGTGTAAGAAAATACAGGGTATCTAATGGGACACTATATTGTACCAAACCATGTCATTAACAAATTCTGTCAATTTTTGCAGGGTCTCGTAAAGAACAAGAAGATAAAAGAAGCAAGGTCTTTTAATCTCACTTTCTTTCTGTCAATAATTCTTCATTCACTGGGGGAAAGGGGCGGTTCGTAACTTAAGTTACGAACGGCCCAACATGGCAGAAGTTGACACCGGCAAGATTTTGTTTTATCAGTTTTTATGCATTATAGTCGTTTTCTAAGTAGGATAAAATTACCAAACTTTAGTATATTTTGTAATGATACCAGAACATTAAACATTTCATAGAATAAAACACCCAAAAATGGTTTAAAATGACTCGTTCGTAACTTCGTAAATTGAAATGTTGTCAATTTTCTTTTATGTAATATCTAATGGTGTATGATTTACCTAAATAAGTAAATTTTGTTTTCCTCAAGCAGTCGTACTATTTGGAACATTTTATCATCTTATTGAAAATGAATAGAAAGATTTTATTTAAAAGTGTCGTTTAACAAAATAAATGAACAGTTCAGAAGAATCAACTGCTTATCCTGTAATACATTAAAACAAAATTTACCTTAACAGTAAACAAAATCATTCAAGATAAAAATTCCCCAATTTTCTTTTATGTAATAACTGATGGTGTATGATTTACCGAAATAAGTAAATTTTGTTTACCTCAAGCAGTCGTACTATTTTGAACATTTTATCATCTTATTGAAAATGAATAGAAAGATTTAATGGAAAAGTGTCGTTTAACAAAATAAATGAAAAGGTCAGGAGAATCAACTGATTATCATGTAACGCATTAAAACAAAATTTACCTTAACGGTAAACAAAATCATTCAAGATAAAAATTCCCCAATTTTCTTTTATGTAATATCTGATGGTGTATGATTTACCTAAATAAGTAAATTTTGTTTACCTATGTTGAACATTTTATCAACTTTCAGATTTTTCTGGTTTGGTTGGAATTGTTTTCATGGATTACTATCATGTCAATAAAATTTCACAAAGTTAATGCCATGTCATGATTATGAGAACTCTGAAATTTGACCTGCATGACCTAGAGAGGTGAATCAATGAGATTTACTGAAATTACTTTTTGTTGTTTGTTAATTTTCATAAAATCATTGATCAATAAATTCTTAGCCTCATATAGTTATGTTAGTTTCAAATTCTCTATCAGATCTGAATAGAGGAATAGAACTTTTATTTGTCAATCATGTCATACATGTGATACATGTATAATTAATCTCATCAATCATTTAAAATAAAATATCATGTCATACATAGTTTCAATATAATTTGTATATATAAAAAATAAATTCAAACTACGCTTAATTGTAATTTCACATTTATCGATATCTAAAATATACATTTTTTATTTGTTCACATATTAGGCCTAAATGTCAAACAAGACTGCGGACATGCATATGACCGATGAATTATTGCTCATTACTTCAAGCGGTATGCATTTAGAAAAATGTTTGAAGACTGAGTTATCTGTCCAATTTCATTTCTTTCTTTTTATTTACGTAAACACGTAAAACCTTAAGAGTATCAGAAAATCCCAACATATTTCAAACCACGTGCGCTGATCGAAATACATCGTGCGCCCTTCAAGAAATGGAAAGAAACGATGAAGAATGTATTTACCTGTCCTTGTTGATTTCTGACCTGTCCACCGGATGACCTCGTGATTCTGTTATGTAAACAAAGCATCTTGGGATAGCTGAGGCTTGTCATAAAGTGGCAAATTCAAAATCTCTTCCGACGGCAAAAAAAAACCGACTATTTTTTGTTTACGCAAATAGGTAAAAAGAATTTACGGAAAATCGTAAATATTTTTTACTTATTGCAGTCAGGCCCCAGACTGACTGTTCCATGCCATTAAATGCATGTCCTCGTATCTATTGCTAATTTTTGGTGATGTTTTTTCTTTAAGTGATTCATGGAATAGTAAGGTTTGTGTTAAATGATTTTTTTTTTATTTTCTGGGTCTTGGCATGAAATCTGTTCTTGAATTTATTACATATTGTTGCTTTTTTATGAGTCACTCACATCTTCAACATTTAATAATGCATTTCTGTTTAATTTGTTTCCTTATGACCAACAAATTCTATATTCAGGGGTTCAAATTAGCACTGGTTCGAGGTCCGGTACCTTAAATTTTTGATTCAGGACCTTTGAAATTTTATGTACAAAAGTTCTGGACCTGCATGTATTTTCAGTAACTCATATTGAGGACTTTTTGATAACATCTGATGGACTGACTTTCCGCCTAGAGCTTCAAAAAGTCCTGGACCTTTTGCTCTCAAATGTTAATTTGAACCCCTGATATTTTATCAGTTCTGTCCTACTGTTTACCACCTTGATTTTTTTAAAGAAGAAAACATTAAAATTTTAGAACTACTTTCAGTTTTATTAAAAATAGCAGCATATTTTAAAATTTCACTGCAAGTCGATCAAAAGATCACTGATACCCCACTAAATTTTTTAAACAAATCAAAATTCAAATCCACACTTTTTTATAGCTGAGTTATTGTCCAGAAATTCCTGCAGCATCAGAATGCTTCTTTACCCACCAGATATATAACAATATCCCAAAGTTCACTTGAAATCTGATGAAAACTTTGTGAATTACCATCCGAAACCAAATTTGGACGGACAAACAGACGGAAATGAGGGTCACTATATACCCCACCTACTCTCGTCGAACAGGGGTATAATAAATACATACCTTAATGCAAAGAAAGTGTCCACTGAGACCAAGGCATTTAAAATAGCACCAAATGTCCATCTCTTGAACATCTTTGTCATGAACACCAGAAGATTATCTAAAAATAAACATTATCTAAAATTAGAAAAAATACTAGTACATACTCAACAAAAATATTTTAAATGTATCTGTAACTGGGGACTGGGGATGCACATGTATGTCTAATTTGTTCAAAGTAACGCGGTATTAGGTTTAAGTAACAAAATTGCATCTTGGTAAAAAAAAAAGGGTTTCCCTAGAACTTTGCAAAATATTCAACTATAGCATATCTATTCTTTCTTCTGACAGCTAAATGCAGTAAATATGCCAGTATTTGAGTCAATTACAAATAAAATTGATGTCATGATCAGATTATAGGCAGACCTGGACAATGTTGTAGAACCTCGCAATTAATTACTGATTCATGGCCATATTAGATATTTATTAAATACTGAGGGACATTAAAGCAAAATATATTAAACTATATATCAGTAAGATGGTATCAATCTCTGTGGGCCCCTCTGATCTTGAGGTCAAAGGTCACCAAGATGCCAAATATCAAAAGCTTTACTATAAAGATAAAAAATTATAGCCCAGACATGATTAGTTTTAAACAGACTGAACACTATAGGGTGTCCGCAAAAAATGGTGCAGTGCTAATTAGTGAGAAGACCTATATTTATATGTTTATTGTACTTACCTATAATTCCAATATTAAAAACATAAGTATGTCCCAAAATCACCCAGGACATGCTCAGAAATCTGATGCCATTAACCGCTGATAGACTTCCTGCTGGCTGATTTGTGTTCAAAATCTTGGCTCCATTAGTGTACACAGAAAATGACAGCAAAACTTTACAATATGATCCTAGAAAATTACAGTTAAACATGATAGAAACAAAAAATTCTCATAAAAAACACTTTCCGACATCAAATTTGTTTATAAACATGATGCAAATAATTTCATGCATTTCCTATGCTATTCTTCTTGGCAGTCAATATATAAAAGTAATATCCAGAATTACTTATCAAATCTGGCATGTAAATCCATGATTCTATTGCTGCAAATCTTAAATATTACATTGTAAGAAAACTTGTTGAAAGACTACCACATACAGCTAAAAAGTCTACTTCCATTACACACAAAACCAATCTTCTAGAACAGCAATTAATATTACCAAAACTCACATAAAACTTGTTTTTGCTGCAATTGTTTTTAATGAACAACAAATTGCTACAGCGCATAACTACATACACATATATTGTTACAAACAACAGTTCATTTATGTCCATGTTTGCTTGAAAGTATCGGGTTTAATACAGTTATAGGGTTGTGAAAATTAAACGAAACTTGATCAGCAAGTGTATATTCGACTTAGAGCTAGGTTAGCAATTTTCGTCTATATCATGGTGTGACATAGGACATTTTGTTTTGAGGGGTCTTTTGTGGTTGAGTGGTTAAGGTAGTTTGTCTACTATTGATCACATGGTCTGTCGACACTGAGGTTCGGGTTTGAGTCTTACTGCAGGCAGGGTGTACTCGTCTCTAATCTTAATTGACAATTAATGCCAGTTTTCCTGCCAAAGGTTGCAGGTTTCCTCCCCCATATAAACTGGATGCCATGATATAGCAGAAAAATTGATGAAAGTGGCATTAAACATCACTAAAACAAAATCAAACATTCTGTATTTTGTAGTTTCAAATATCTGCTTCTGTGTCAGACCAACACACTCAGCTACAATGCTATCACAATTGAGTTACTGTCTGCATAAAAGACATGTCATTATGTACATTCATAAACATTATATTTCCTTTTTAAATATCAGTTAGCAGACGAGCAGCAAGTATAGATTGCTTGTTTGTTGTGGTCAGACTGGGGATCTAACCAGTGACCCATAAGCATGGGCAGCATCTAACGGACAAACAAGAGGTGATTCAATAAGGAAATCTGTTAAACAATAATGATATCAAAGAGGTTTTTCCAATATTTTAATTTGCATATTTATTTCATAAATTTGACAAAGATTAACAATTTTCCAATAGGTACTTTAAAATCAATCTGATTAATTTTAAGATAAGTACTCCTCTTCAACTAGAGCCTATACATGCACTACATGTTTGTTTAAATGGGGTAAACACCACTTAGAAGTGTCCGGTATTTTATTAAAGCAGAAAGCCATTAGTGAGCACAAGTGGACAAAGTAAAACCCCAGTACTGATATACACATGTACCTAGACCAAACAGTCACTGAGGCCCAACAATTACTTACCCGTATTTCATGCAATTATATATTAATAGCTTTGTATACATTACTTAAAATCACAAATGCCCAATTACTAAAACCCTTGGTGTCTCATACTTATACAGCAAAAGTGTCTTGGCATTCAAATGGGTTGATGTACTTAAGATATGTGGAAAATTTTGCTGGGGTATTATTGACTTGCCGTATAAGTGTTTTTTTGTGTTGGGAAAATTTAGCGTTTTGTCAAAAAACCGTGTGAGTTTATTTTGGCATAATGTAATATTTGCGGTCCGTAATAAGAATGAATAACTCTATCATTTGTTCTAATATTTCGTGCGTTTTTATTTTCGCATTCCAACTTTTACCACAAACAAAAAAAACAATTATATGGTATTTCCTGATTACCAAAACTAAAAAATTACCCCAGACATGAACAGTTTTAAAATCAATAATTCTAACAAGATCAGTCACTATTTCATCAATGCAGTTTTGACAAGGAAATCACTAAAAAACAAGTGACAATTACTGCACTAACAGTAAAATACATTTGACAATAATTTGTTAGAGTTTAGAGAAAGTTGTATTGAAGCCATACAGGTAACAAATAAATAATAGGACATTTTTCTACAAATAAGGGTTAATTTTTACATGCTTCAGCAACATAAGCTACTTAAGGCCTGTTATCTACTGGCTCCAAAAGTGTCCAGACAAGCTTCCAGATTACTAATATTACCAGGCTTATATTCTGATTCCACTTTGCCACCCAATAATGGCCTTTCTTCCTCCTCGTCGATCATCTTGTATTGGTAGTTTTCTGTAACTTCACCATTCAGTATGGCAGACAAGTTATCAGCATGTCTTTTCGGCCATTGTATCCAGAAGACATCATACACAGTAGCCACAGCCATAATGGCTGCAAATATTGATAGAATGACTCTACGAAAAAAGATACACAATACAATTATTTTTAATTGTTTTCCTTAACCTAAAAATTCTTTAAGACAATATATGTAAAAGAGAATTCTTATAAACTACTGCTAGAGACTTGGATGATCAAGATCAATTTTATGTAATAAAACAATAACAATTGTATATTATTTGTTGGAATAGTGTTCAACTCCACTTTCAGCAATTTTCAGCTATATCATGGCAAACAGTTTTATTGGGGGAGGAAGCTGGAGTACCCAGAGAAAACTTGTGACAAAAACAATTGTAAATGGATTTAACTTATCAAATGATTGAAGTAAAATAAAAAGGATACATTACAGCATTATATTAATAACGTAGTTGGGACATTTCTATAAAACAGATTAAGGGATTTTACCTTTTTGTTTAAATGTTATTATAATGGGTTTATTTATTACTACTGATGACTGCCTACCAATGTTCAAAAAAGAAAAAAATTTCACTCTCAGCAATGTACTTTTTATTGTTTGGTTTTTAGTTTTAATATTGTTCTACGCCACTTTCAGCAATTTTTCAGCTAAATTATGGCATCCAGAGTCCTCAAAAACTATTTTTGGCCCGTCAGTCATGGGACTGGCACAATTAGCTTTAATGCCAGTCCTACAAAAGACTTCTTGACGATTGGCAATCTTATGGAATGCCAAAGCTGCCTTATGTTGACTAGTATCTTTTTGTTGTGGCACTTTTTAACTTTGATATTTTTTCACTTTGTGGTGATACTTTTTAACTTTGTTGTGGTATTTTTTTACATTGTTGTGGTACTTTTTAACTTTGTTGTGTGGTATTTTTTAACTTTGTTGGGGTACTCTTAACTTTGTTGTGGTATTTTTTCACTTTGTGGTGATACTTTTAAATTTTGTTGTGGTACTTTTTAACTTTGTTGCGGTATCTCGTGGCGTTTCGATATATGTGGCAATTAACACGGGATTTGGGGCGAACTGACCGGAAGCGCACCAAGATGGAGGCAGTTTTTAAAGAACTTCAATTAGAAACTCTTATACCAAATTTCAAAAGGGAAAAGATCGATTTGGATGTTTAAAGAGAAATTAACTGATGACCAAATCAATAGACTAGGCGTCACAACTTATGGGGACAGGGCTCGTTTGCAAAAACAAGCTCGGGAGGAACTAAAAACATCTGAACAAGAAAATAAAACCATGGGCATGGTGGGTGAATCCTTAGATGTAGAGAACCAAACTTCAACAAGTAGATCTTCTTCCTTATTACACCAAAGAAACCTATTATTTAACAGAAGTGGTAAAAGAACAAAAGCCAACCCTCTACGTGTACTAGTACTGAACCCAAAAAGAAAAAAACAAAGACAAAAACATGGACAATAATGGTTGTTTGCTTGTCAACCACAGATTCAGTGATGGTGCCAAGCTCTGCTGATAAAGAGTTGCTTATCAGAGCTGGCCTTGGGCCCCGTAAAATCACCTTTTCTTATGATGATGGTGATGCTGAGGTGTTGAATAAATTTCATCTGAGGGTACAGACGGACATGAAACCTCATCCGGCTTTCCACAGTTAATAGACTGTGGTGGCTTCGAACTCTTGCAATGTCAGCAAAATAACCGTAAATTGAGATTGATTGAGTGTGAATGGTCTGTGCAAAACTTGAAGCAATTTCTGGGATATCATGCTAGCTATGTGAGGCCAATTCAAAGAGATCTGAATACAGAAATCCAAGTAGCAAGTAGTGTATCAAAGTCTCTAGTAGAAACAACTCAATGCCAAAAATGTCTCAAGATGTTTGCAATTCGAGAACTCCGGGAACATGTAGAACATTGCAGTGACACTAACAATAATGCATGTAAAAGTTCAGTCGAAAGTGATGTTGAATCAGATGATTTGCTAGATCCTAAACTAAACGTAAATATACCAGAATGTGCTGAAAATCGTGAAAGTGAACACAGAGTGTCGGTTAATGATACCGTTATTTATGTGATACCACCAATACCTTCTACATCTGCAAGCTCAACTGTACTGGTTGATCCTTTACATTTATATATTACCAATGCATCTACATGTAATTCCGAAGGCCATTCTGAAAGTCAACCTTTCGTTGAACTTAATTCACCTGGGAATGAAACCTTGATTTAAATACCAGAGAACACCTCACACCCAACACTACTGAAAATGACTCCAGCGATCATCACAGTATCATAACAAATGCCATTCAAGGTTGTATTGATGAAAATATACAAGATCCTATTGAAATATTGAGGTATCTACAAGGAAAAATTGTAAAGGGCAGAGATCCCGAAACTGGAAGTGTAGGGGATGCTTTACAAAGAATTGAAAATGGAGATGAAGATCAGACAAACTTCATAATGGTAGACAGGAATAATATCATCGAAACAGCATTTGATGAAACTAAGCCTATTGTAGAAGATGATCTCACTATGACCTTAGGGGTTCAATTTTATATAGAGGTATGAACAATAACATTATGTTAATTATAATTAAAATATACATGTACATGTAGGTGCCAAGACTCACTAAGGGGTGAAATAATACTCCAAGATTTCCAAAAGTCCACAGTATTTTTATTAAATTTCAATGATCATCAAATGTACATGTATGGTAAAAATTGTATATTTTTGATTTGGTACAGGTTCGGGACTGATCTTAACTATTTTAGCTTTTCCATTGGAAATCTTCAATGCAGATATTACAAATAGTCAACGTAGTAAATAAAAGTAACAAAATGTATGCTTATCTTTGTGTTCTGGTGAAACTAATGCAAAAATTTGTAAGTAATAGAATCGTTGCGTGAAATTCTGCGATACATATCGTATTGTTGGGTAAAGTATTGTTTCAGTCTATACATTTGTAGTTCACCCCTATATCCTTTCTGGTTTTTATGCCCCATCTTCGAAAGTAGATATATAATGTTAGTTCGTTCGTCCGTCCCAAATGTTACGAGATGGGGCATTACGTCTTCTGGACATATTCTCGTTTTTTCTGGTCCTATTATGCTCTCAGAGCTTTAAAATAGCTTTTTATTTACATGTACAATGGAATACAAGTTCATTAACATGTATGTGCTGTATTTCTCTCTTGTAAATACAAAAATGTATACTCTGTCACATGTAATATGCAGAAAATTCAAGGGTTCATGTACATGTATATATAATAAAATAGTACAAATGTACATTGTAGAACAATAAAACCAAAATACAATTTATGCCAAACTGTAATCCAAATTATTACTAAGATCAAACTATCCCGGGGAATGAAGAATCTTAGTTTTGACAGATTTGAAATTCAAATTAACATGGATAATATGTTCTTCAACACAGAAATACTAGTGATTATCAATGCCATGGCGGGCTAACCTCTGGGGAATCAAAACTTCACCAACAGAGCTACACATACCATCATGAATTACAACAAAGTTCCAGACAATAGATTTGCTAAGCCTGACATTTACATTTACATACATGTATGTAGATGATCATATAAGAATAAGTTGAAGTTGATTGATTAGGCCATATCAATTTTATATGTCTTAATTGATTTTAATATATATACATGATATCCCGTACAGAAAAAGCTAATAAAAGCTCATTAGTTGCACATATGAAACTAACAAAATGCACAGTAGAAATACATGCAAATTAGTTATCTCATATGTGCAATATAGTAGTTCATATATGCAGTGAATTTCTAACATGAAATGCTCATATGAGCAATTTAATTCACATGTGGTATTTCATTTTTATTATGTCAGGAACCTCTTCACATATGAGCATTATGTTAGAAACATATAAAATCAGTCTAAGTCCAACTGCTCACATGAGCTTTTTGTTAGCAATTTGGACTTAGAAAAATATTTTATTTGTTCTACAAGTTTTTTTTTAGGCTGACTAAGAGTGCTAACCTATCTTACAAAAAATAAAAGAAAACTTGCTTCTTTTATTGTAATTGGGGGACATTATTTTTGTTTTGGCATTTACAATAAAAAGACATTTTGAGATTTACACTTTCTATTATATACATGTATTTCTATAAAGTATTCATACAATACACCCAAGTTGCACTTTATGGAAAATAAACCTTGCTCCTTTCAAAAACAAATTAAAGAAACCCTACATTATGTAGTTAGTTAAAAGAATATAAGAATTTACTTTGTAATGTACATGAAAAGCTATACCGGTACATCTTATGTACAATTTCCACTGTCTATTCTAGTTCAACTGAATTACAAATGTAAACTAAATTCTTGTGCCTAGATTGCAGATTAATACACAATGATTCTATTCTTTCAACATTAATTGCTTGGATCTGTTCATTTAAACGTGGAATTTCAAATTTTTGAAAATGAGTCATTTGATATCTGTCTGTAATGTTGTCATAGGGAAACTGATTGATGATTTCATTGCTCTTTGAATCGTTTAATTTCATCCTTTTTAATAGTTTGTCAACTTCAGAACCTTCGGTAACAACAGTTTTCTCCAGGTAAGGTAAACCATGTATGATCGATACTGTATCTACCAGCTGAGAGTATACGGATTGAGTTCCTTTCACCAATTTTAATAAATATCCATTTGCATCTTCAAATGGAAAACACGAATATGCCCATAATGGACCTAACTGGCGTACATTCTCTGGTAAATGGAGTAACAAATGAAAATTGAGGGTTAGAAATTTGTTATCGTAGAGTGTATTAAATGATGCAACGAAATGTTCTAATAGGTTTTCAGCATGATTTATTTCATTTTTGGTTATAGATTCTTTTAAAAGAATATATATCGCTTCACTCAGCAAAAGAAAATGGGAGTAATACGGGCCACTTAAAATGTCCGATAACACAACAGGACCATAGAATAAAAGAAAGGATCTGAATTCTGACGCCTTCCAATATTTAAAGTCTGTCAATGACCTGGGTGCTCTTCGTATAAATGATGGTGGCTTCATTTTTAACAAACTATTGCTTACTTCGTCTGCTTTATTGTAAAAAGAAGAGGGTGCCTTAGAGTGGTCCTTAGAAAACCAAATGGAAATCAAGCGCTTCATCACTCCCAATAAAACACAGTGCATATAATCTGTACAATTTGACGTTACCACGTCATATGATTGACAACGTGGAAACCAACATGGCCCTTTTATTCCAAGTTCTGGGTTTCCGTTTTGTATCGCCACTTCAGCTAAATGAACAGTTTGGTCATGGGTACGTTTTGGTTCTGTTGGTCCTTCAAATTTAAACGGAAATATATGGGCTCTGCCTTTCCCTGACGTTGCACTTTCTCCCGGCTGTTCACACTTAGGACAACTGTATTTTCCATTGAACTGTGTCATGTTATGAACTATGCACTTCGCTGGAAGATCAGCTGTTCCAGCTATCAATGAACCAAACAGTTGCACAGACGCTCCAGTGTCGGTTGTAACTTTAATACCATTTTCTAGTAGCTGCAAATCGTCAATAAATGGTTTCATAAATGTGAGCATTTCTGGTTTCTTAGGCCCAATCCATAGACCGACAAGCACAAGATTTTCTGGTCTGCGCCTAATTTGGAACGGAAGTTCATTTATACCAAGATAGAAAGGCCACATGGACGTTTTCGAGCTCTTAAATAACGGAACGCCGTCAGTATTCCAAGTAAATGTTAAGCGATCTGATGCGGCATCCTTATTCTTCTTCAACTTTTTGTAATAGTCACCATCACAAATATCATTGTATGAATCTAAAGATATTCTTTCAGACTTTATCAAACGTTTTCTAAAATCAGATTCGTAATACAATTTTTGAAGTTGATCTATCAGAGAAACCTCAACAAAAAAACATTTGTCACTCTTATTTGTTAATCTTTCGTTGCATACTGTATTGGGACAAACGACACTGTTTTCATCTAGAGAAACTAGTAATAATGTTTTTTGGGTGATATTTTTAAATACTGATACCATTGTTTCAATTCATGAATAGACGACGGAAGCAAATTTGATTTTTTACAGTGAAGGCGTATACTGTTGAGATAGTCTGCAAATGCTTTGCTGGTAAAATTATGAACAAGTGCCATTGTCATACTCATCAAAATACTTTCGCCTATTGTTATTTGAGCTCCTTCATAAATTGGCATATTATTGAAATTTATTTCGCTTGGGATATCCAAAATCATTTCTTCCGGTTCCGAGTCCGAATCCAATAAATCGTCATTGTCAGACCAATCGTCTACATCTTCTCCAGAACTTAATTCTGCAGCCACGTCTATACTAGTATCTAGGAAGGCTTCGTTATCATTACTGAATTCAAAATCTTGATCAAGGTTTAAAAGTGCAGCCTGGCCAAGGTCATTGTTAGATTCTGCATTATGTGCGGTTAGCATATTGGTACTTAGTATTTGCAATTTTTCCGGGGCATTTTCAAATGAAGATCTGTTTGTCAAGTAGCTCTTATAACGAACACCAGATTTTCTAAATCTTTTTCTTTCTTTCGGTGTTTTGTCAACTCTCGACGGACCAGGATTTTCTTCAATACCTGACATTATTAGGAAATTTGTCTGGATACACTAATGCAAAGAATGACGTCATGCGTAACCGCTATAAATGTGTGTTGTAAAAATAATCTTTACCAGTTGTAACTTTCGGCGTCTTTTCTTAAATTAACATTACTTGAGTCCGTAATTGTGTTTATCTATTAAACACTTAATTCCGAGTAGCCTATAATTGACAGTTTATCTGTGATTTGTCATGTTGTTATGCAAGCACACATGTATACATGTGTATGCGAGTACCTGAAATAAAACCATTATCAGAGTTACGTACAGATAGTAAAAAAATTCATTACATAAAATCAACTTTTAACTGCGAAATGACTGACGACAAACCAAATATAACCCTCTTCCATTTATATGCCCTTAATTTTATAACCATTTTAACTGATAATTCGCCCCGAATATTCTGTTCATTCGCGTGGTCGTCTCTTTCAGATCTTGGGAAGCTCGGTATATTAATACTTCATAGTTGCGCGGCCGGCATTTGATTTGTTCAACGACTTAACGATTACGAATAATGCACTATAAAATATCACCAAAACAATCTTATATTTATATATGTACATCCCGAAGTATTATTAATAAGATATCGCAGTCCTTCAGGAATCGGTTCTCGGATCGTTTTGCTTTATGAAACCATGCATAGCAGCATAAAAGAATGGTTTTTGTCCAGCGATTAGAAATCCCAATAATCGTAATATGCATTAAATTTCGACTAGACAGTGAAATGAATTAAACTCTATATTGTTCTTTTTCTTTGGTCAGTATTATGTATTTGGTTTTGTGTGTGTGTGTGTGTATTTTTGTGTTTTTGTCACAAACATATGTTTATATGACAATAAAGATATTTATTCGTCTTACCTTTATATTAGAACGGTGTTTTATAGATCGTCTGAGATAAGAAACACAAAATTGTCGGCTGGCATTAATGTTCGATATCAAGTTTCACAGTGATGAATCTGCACTCTCGTGTGTGAACTGCAGGGGATGTGAAAAAAACCCACAATTTTATATAAAAGTTTTATTTAAAAAAATGAAAAATGTCATTAAACTGTTTATAATAAATTAAAATAAATAATTTCAGATTAAAAAAATGTTTTATAAAATAATCTGCGTACTGAAAGCTGCGGGGAGTGTACCGAATAAGGCAATTATCGGAAGATTCCATATCCGGAAGTGCTGCCAGTAGTGCCGATTCAAAAAAAACCCGCACACGCCGTTTCTTTAAACGAAGGATAAAGATAAACAAGTATTAGCTTTCCTAAAAAGCTAGCCGTCTCTAAGCTTTATTTTTCTTTGTGGACGAAAATACGTACTGTTTTTCAATGTTAAATGGCAATATGTATTGTTATTATTTACCATCACTTTATTATAAGTACACAATGTTTAGGTCAGAGGCAGCAATTGAAGCATGCACTGTGCTAAGCATATCTTGATGCATCATACATGGTAAGATAGTTGATGTGAACCTTGTCAGTAAGCAGGTCTTGAAAAGAATTAAAATTTTTCTCCTAAGCGGAGTCATTTGTTTTTTCCGTGTTTCTTCGTTTAAGTTTTATGATACATTTTATGATAAATATACACAAATCAATGCCACTTTCCTTTTAAGACAGTTCGATTCCCATTATCTTGCATATTTTTCCCTTTTTTCATCGTAACCGATTCATGATCATGCGGGGTTTGGTTTTCATCCCTAACTTACTGCTTCTTTGTTGGCCAATCGGCAGCTTTCTCCCGATTTAGCCTATTATGATTGCTACCGCCCCGTAATCATGCAGGGTTTTCATCCCTAACTTAGCTCTGCTTATTTGTTGGCCAATCGGCAGCTATCTCCCGATTTAGCAGCCAATCAAGACACAGCATTGTGTATCTGTTATCCTTGAGGTACGACTGGTTTCCGCAGTTTAGCTTTTGATTATTTATCCCGTCTCGCATGCGGGAACAAGTTTACAGAATCAAAACTGCAATATGTTCGCTGCAGTTTTTTTCCACGGAGACAGTAAATTTGACACTGTTAACTGTAAGAAAATAAGGAAATTGGATGGAAAAAGAGGAGATTTTGACATTGATGAAAATGTATATGTGCCATACAAGACAAGGACAATCGACGACGCTGGCAGAGAGAAAGATGTGGATGTTGATTATGAAGGTGTAATCACGTTTTTTCACAAAGGTACATTTTGTTGCATTTCGTGTCATTAAATATGATTGATTATTTATTACGTTTTCAAAACTTACATTGGTTTATTATATTTGAAATTTACGCAATTTATTTTATTCGAGTAAATTATCATGCAAATTCAAATAAGCATTATGTAAGAATTTGATTATTCGATTTTAGTTAAACGTAATTTCAATGTTACACTTATATTTCTTCTTTAATGTATTAGCTCCTCTATAAAGTATGGCAAAATTTCCACAAAACATAATTGTCACACATTTTGATTTTGATAAGAAGTACCATGTGTTTTACACACGTGGCTATTGTAACCATTAGTCGTGTTGGCTGTATCGCTGCAGGAGGAAATCTGAGATATTATCAAACAATAATTGACGTTTGTGTGTAGTAAAGCTTTGGAAAATTACGAAATTAATTCCCAGTTAAAGTGGTATGAAATGCAAACATTGTGAATTTAAGTTAGGCGCTTTATAGTAGGCACTTATAATGATCATGACCACTCGAGTCAATTATTAGCCCAAGAATACTAAGTAAGTACATGTACTAACTACAATTTTAGTTCCATGTCGCGTTGCTGTCGGAACGGGGTGCGTTTGGTGCGATCGCAATCCCGCTTTTCAAAAAAAGTATTGTTATATTACCGAAAATCTACATATTTTTTTAGCTAAATGTATTGTTTCAACTACAATATCTTAATTATGATGAAAACAAGAAATAAAATGTCAATGATACCAAGGGGGTTAAATGTAAATTTCTCAACAATTATAGTTCTGCAAAATACGAAACGTTACTGAATTCGGTAATGGTTATTGAATAAGTTCGACTAAAATCCTTTGCCGACCAACGCTTTTTAGGCGCTCTCCTAGCAAAGATTCTTGGACTATTATTTAATATAAAACCCAATAGTTAAAGAATTTGGTTACAGTTTTGGCCTTTTTTATCAGTGCATGGCATGCCGGACTCTCCCCAAATTGAACTAATATTTTCGTTAAGAGTCTACCTATAGAAAAGAAAATCCATCTACGGGATAAAAAGTAATTGTATGTTCATGTTCAAAATATTCCTCTCTTTCTTTCGTTTTAGGTAGACTCATACATGATCATAATTATGCTTCTTAAAACAAACAGAATGAACCAACGTTTGTTGAAAAACGTTTTTCGTACGTTCCCGAATCCGGATAGTTATATAATTGATAAATGTGATTATCTCCCTTGCTTTCAAAAAATCATCTACAAGACTTTGGAAATACATCCATCGACAGCAGATAAGCCAGACTTATTTCGATTGAATGCTATCAACGATTAATAAAATTGTGTATAACTTCATCTATCAACGGTCAGTGTTCATGACTAATTATTGGGAGCAGTAACGATGTTGAAATGCGACCCCACTGTGTCGGTGGCACCGATCGTCTGCTGGTGCTGCATCCGATATTTTCACGTTTTGCTTGTGGTAATTTTTGTATGATACTGCAAGTTTTTGCCAATTTTTCTCGGTGTGTTATGATATTTTTCAGCTCACAGAGCTTAAGAAGTATGGCTAAATAAACTACTGTCCTGTTTAGTCTGTCTAGTTGAGACTCTAATAGGGGTCTGCTAATATAATTGTAACATAACGTTATAGTTATGTTTCGCTTTAACTTTTTCACAAATTTAGCAGCACAGTCAAAATGTAGCAGTGGTAGGAATCTGAAGTAAAACACTACAATTAAACTGAATGCCACAAAAAGATAATTTGCTGAAAGTAGGGTAAAATTTTAACAACATAAAAATGAACAGAAATAAAAAATTAAGGGATTTTTCACCTTACTATGCTGTCATAAGTGAAACCAGACAAAACATGTTTTAAAGCAGAACATGTATTTTAATAATTTTAGATAAAACGGAGATAAGCAGATTTATGAAGCAGGAGAAGGAGATTCGAAAACTGCTGGAGAACAAAGAAAGCTTGAAGGAAATTGTTCGAACATTTCTTTCAAATGAAAATGGGCTCACGGCTAAAACATGTAAAAGGAACCCCAAGAAAACAAAGAAGATGTTGTCCTTTATGGAAGATCAGTCAATATCTGAAACAACACCAACAACACCTACAAAGGCACGGAAAACTAATTATTCAGATCCAGATTCACCAGCCAAGTCCACAAGATCACAAAAAAAAGAAAGTGATGTTGTAAAAGAAACACAAAAACTTCAGACTGTTGAATATTTCAAAAAGAAAAGACTGCAGGTAAGACCAGGAATATTTATATAATAAAAATATACATTTTATTTCATTTTAATTTGACAGTTAATCAAAACCAAAACCTAGAAATCTTACAAAAGATAATCTGGTGCAGAAAAGGATACAAAAAATTCTTGTAATTCCTCAACTCCCCATATTTTTCAATTACTGCCTGAATATAGCTGAAATATTGGTAACTTTGTTTTAAGAACCCATTCAATTAATCCATCATACTATGACTGAATCAATTACAGGCAGAGCAACAGGAATCATTGGATAAACAAACAGTTTTGAATTCTTCTCAAAGACAAACAGCTTCTGTACCTGAACTACCGTTGCTTCCAGCTGCTCCTCAGCAACAGGTTGTTAATGGAGAATTAACATCATCTACTCAACAACAACAATAGGATACACAAGTAAATGTAGAGCATAGGAATGGGCAGCAAACCTTTCATGCACCAGTTATCAACAGCCCACCAACCAATTTCATGCATAATAGCTGGACCAATCCATACCATCTTTTACCTGCGATAATTCAGCCAACACCAACACATGTGCAACAACAGACCACACATCATATGAAGTAACAACAATTAATGGCAGTGCCTCAGCAACCATCCACATTTAGTGGACTACTTTCAACACACTATCAAATGGACACAGAAACAGTTACTAATATGGACAGTGGAAAATCATTTCCTAGCACAGGTAGGTATTTTATTTGTTTATCATCATGAAATGAAGATTCAGGATAACGGAAAATTTATGAAAGCAAATTGTACATATAATTTACATATAGTTATTGGTATATAATTTTAGATCTTTTGTTACCATGGTTACCAATAGTATTAATATTATTTCATTATTTTTTTGTATTATTGAGTATACACCTGGTACAGCTTTGACAGTAAATGGAAAGTAAATCATTTAAATTTTGATTAATGTCTTTTTTTTTAGCTTCAACAATATCCAAAGGCCTTAAGGCAGTGTATGGTGCTTATGATTGCATTAGCTGTGAACAATACAGAAGTACAATAAGTGAAATGAGGGAAGAAAATAAGCGACTTCAAGATGAAATACATATATTCTAAGAGGTAAAATTTCTCAGTCACTATTAGACTTTTTTGTCATTCAACTGTTCTTGTACTAAATATCACCAAGAACTGATTTCTTTTCATAAAATATGGTGACTATTTTGTTAAATTATTCAGAAATATTTCATTACTTAGTTGCATTTTTAATATTGAAATTTATGACTTGAATGAAACATTGGAACTTATTTCAATGCTGTCAGTTCAGAAACAATTATATGTATCTTTAGTATTAGTTTGGTTAATAAGAGGGACAGAGGGTCTTAAAATTTTGTATTTTAACATACAGTACTTGCACCCGTAAACGCAACACTTTGACTGATTGATAACTGATTGCTGACGGATTTTGGAACGCTGACGGATCGCTGACTGATTGAAGATGAATACATCCGTCCAAAATTATGAATCCGTCAATACCTTGGTAACCGTCAGCGATCAGTCCAATCAGATCCAGAATCCGTCATTTAATTATATGCATAAATCAGTCAGTTTATTGACGGATGCGTATAAATTAATAATTTAAAGATAAAAACGAATTGTGAGTCATTTGTATATTATATATGCATTTATAATAACATTTATAATAAAATAAACGCAAGTATTCAAAAGAAAAGTTAATACAATGTCTCGTTCTAAAAAATAAAATAAATACAAATATTTAAAGAAAAAATTATTTTCTTTATATTATATAATTAGGCAAATTTCTTTAAGGCAGGACATATATGCGGGTCGAGCCCTGTAAACCTTAAAAGAACTTAAGCGATTTAAGGCGCATCACCGACCCGACTCCCCCAATTATTAACAGGTTTATTTCACATTTAGGAAAGGACTTGGCATCATTACTAGTTACTTGAATGTTTGCCTGTGTGTTTTTATTTAGTCTACAACATTTTTAATACAATCATAAAACTGTTGTGTTTAAACAATTTTCAACCGTTGAACAAGCATTGTCAATCAATACACATTGTTTAGTAAACAAAAAGTATTGTAAAATATACAGCCATTCTGGTTTTATTTGACAGGCAATAAAAGAAGTTAAAAAAAGTATACTTAAAATTACACTGGATTGTTTCATTTATTTCATGGCATCCATTATTTATTGGGGGTAGGGTGGGAGAAAGCCGGAGTACAGGTTAAAACGGACAATCTTTGTCAATTAAGTTGGAGTCGGGCACACCTATCTGCAGTCGTTCCAAAATCCACAACCTGTTGACAGGCATGTCATAACTACATGTAGTAGATATGACTAACCAATCAGCCACCGAGGCCCCAATAACGCCGGGGAGAATTGTCTGCGAATGTTAAGGATAAAAATGTGCTTCACATAGACACATGTTAAATTATAAAGTACGAAATAGAATTTTTTTTAACAAAACGTCATTTTTTCTTTAGGTCTATGAAGATCGGTTTTAACATTGTCATTATAGTCATATTAATAAAACAGAACCTTTTCAAAACCTGCCCTTTAAAAGAGTGTCATTCAATTTGAACAATAGCTTGTTTCATTGATTGATTGATTGATTGGATGTTTGATTTTCTTTCAGCAAGAGTATTTCAGCTTTATTCATGGCAAGAATAAGTTAAATATCATTCAATTATAGATGTGTTGGTTTGTTTGTTTAAATATTGTATAACGCAACTTTCAGCGATTTTTCAGCTATATCATGGCGTCCAGTTTTTATTGGAGGAGGAAGCCGCAGTACCCGGAGAAAATCCCCGACCTTCTTTAGGAAAACAGGCGCATTTTTAATTAAGTCGAGTGCACCCTGCCCGCAGTGAGACTCGAACCCGCAACCTCAGTGTTGATAGACCACGTGATCAATAGTAGACGAACTAACATGGCCACCAAGACCCCCTCAATCAATTAGAGAAAGATGCACAAAGGGCAAACATTTTGAATTCCACTGGAAAAATATGGGGTATGGGTAGGGGTGGAAAAATTAACTTTTTTTAGCCTACTCCTTTCGAAATCTACAAAAGAGATCCTTATCGTGCAAGGAGCGTGACACTCTCTAAACACGTTAATATGTTCGCGACAATTCTAATATGACCCCCCCCCCCCCAAAAAAAAAAAATTAAAAAAAAACAATGACGATAGCACATCCCGTGTCCGCCAGGTGAGGCTAAAATGCGAAAGCAGAATTGCTTTTTATATTACGCTTACATGTTAGCATCTTTAACTCATAAGCTTCTATATACAAATACGTAGTTTATTCTTTATTTGAGATTTAATTCCGTGTAAATTCATGTGACACAATGAGATAGTGAATAAAATATATAAATAGATGTTTTCGCTTTTGTCGTAAATCTTATTCAGTATTATACACCGGCATTCTTCGGATCTGTGGCGCAGAAAGAAAACTGATTAAACCACTACAAATGATCTGTTTAAGCGTTTAAAATAAAAAACCTCGACCTCGGTGGATAAGGTAGCAGTAATCTATTATTGATCACTGAGTTTTCTGTTCGACCCTTACAGCGAGAGGGTGTGCTCGACTCATCCCTTAATTTGCAACTGTCGAAGGTGTGCTGTTTCGTTGGGTACTCCAGCTCTTCCCTATAAACACTAGACGCCATATTATATAGACTAATATAATTTTTGAAAATAATGTTAAACAAACTTCAAACATACATACAAATAATGCTAACGTTTTAACAAATTTCGAAGACAAATACGAGATGTACCCTTGGCACGCGAGCTCAAATTTTTTTAATTCATTGTGTTTGTGTTTTTTTTTTTTCATTTCTTTTTTAATTATTTTTTTAATAAAACACTATGACACTAATGACACTATGTGATGTTTATATACCGTCACAGATGTATTACATGTACTTATAGATAGTGGGGGGGGGGGGGGGGGGGGTGGAATTTCCTTTTATCATTTATAACTTTAGACTAGACTTTTCCGCTTTAAAAAAAATCGAAGACAAATACGAGACGTGTGTCTTGTCATGCGATGTAATTTTTGTTTGTTAAGTTATTGTGTGTGTGTTTTTTTTTAATTTACTTTGTTTTAATTATTTTGTCAATAAAATGACACTATGTGATGTTTATATTTCGTCATAGCTGCATTAGGTATAGATTGGGGGAATTTTCTTTTTTATCATATATAAATTTAGACCAATTTTAGCATTATTAGGTAAAACGAGTCATAAATGAGGACATAAAATTTGACATTTTTATACTTCTAATATTTGCAAGTGAAACGAATTTTCACATTTCGAAATATTAGTTTTACTACCCGGAAGTTGAATGGACGGATTGGAGCGATCAGTCAAAATCAATCCGTCAGATCAGTCAGATCGTTCCAAATCCGTCAATTAACGGATGGACGGATTGGGAACGATTTGACTGATCGGACTGATTGATAACTGATTGCTGACGGATTTTGGAACGCTGACGGATTGATAAAAGTGTTACGTTTTCAATCTCAAGTACTGTATATGATAAGTGACACATTTCTGTCAGTTAAACAGAAAATTAGGACACACTGTATGTGCTGATGGATGCAACAACAGCTTTAATTTTGCATATATCCAAGAGGAGTAATTTGTTAACGTTATATTTGATCAGTTAATTAAACTTATTTACAGGTAACTCTGATGCTGATTTATGCACCAGGGTTCTGAAGGAACTGGAGGACATTGTGAACAAATATGGACACAAACACAGTACGCCATTACCAAAAAAATACAGTCGCACCTTTAACAGTTACAGCAGTCCATTAAGACTAGCCTGTTATCCACAAGAACCAGAACATGATGATCCCTCTATGGAAATAAGTGTTGTTAGTGATGCATCAGTTAGCACTGGTGCATCAAACTATTTCCAACCAAAGAACAATAGTACATGTAGCAACATTGATAAATTGGAAACAGTAGAGAATTACCAGGCTTTTTTTACAGCGGCACCAAACAAGGTACAATGTAATACAAGTTTGTGTATTCTAATACTTTAATTCGATGATCTGAGACAGATGTTATGCTTATCGCTATTTTGTTCAATTTTCCTTTGATGGCGCAAGGTGAATAACTCCCATATCAATCTGCTATCATGATATGAATATATATATCAGTTGCTAATAACAACATGATGTAACAATGTTAGAGATTACTTTTTTTTCCTCCATATCTCATTGTCCATCTTGCCTCAAGCGGCTAGTTGGATAATTTCAATCTTGAATATAAAACTAACATTAATCCATATTTATTAATATTTCTGAACTGTGTGAAATATATAAATCAAATGTTTTACTCGTTTACACAGGAAATAATTTCTGTTACTACTGATTTAAAGTTTTTGCAGCTATTATTAATGAAATTCATGATAATCATGTAACTGTTTGAATGAACACCAGTTTGTATTTTTTTTTTAAGTTACAGGTATATAAAATATGTCATAAATTTAATTTCTTTGTAGATTAAGTTGGTTGAAGGCCACAGCTTATTCATTGATGCCACACAACTACAAGCAATGAAAAATAAATCCAAAACAAATGCCAGTAAATTTGTGAGAGAATTACTGAGCCATTTTTTTACTGCAGAATACCTTGGCTCGCATTCTGCCACTGGGGCCAAGTCTGTTAAGAAGGGACTGCCTGTTGAGATCATGGAGCCTTATTAGAGGTAACAATAACAAAAAGAAAAATATTCATCACTTAACTGCCATCAAAATACATATTTTAAGCAATGTAAATTTGTAATTTGTAAAAAGGACTTAGAAGTACTGAAATTGTAATAAGCAAATAATGAAGTGAAAAGGAAAAATGCAACAACCAGCATAAACAAATAAAAAATCAGCAACACAGAAGTATAAAAATTGGTACTGTAGGATTGTAGCACTCCATATGAGATCTAATGTGAGCAGGTGCACGTAAGGTTTTTAACATGCAAATGAGGTTAGTTGCACACGTGCTAGGATAATTTGCTCACATACATTCTCACCTAATTTGCATGTTAAAAACCTTACGTGCAATCATGTTAGAAACTAACATGTGCAGCATATGTGCAAAATGTTAGCATTTATTGGTAAGGGTTACAATGTACATGTTTGTTAAATATAATATTACAAATGTTATATTCTGTAACATGTAATTTTTGTACAATTGTAGACTGCTGTAGACCATGGTGGTCCGAGGAAAGAGTTTTTCCGCATCATCATAAGAAACATATATGAAAAGTACTTTGAAAACGGTATCAAAGAACACTTGTGTGAAGATTATGTAACTGTTGGGAAAATCTTTGGTGAGTTTATTACTCAAATTGAAAGTGCTTTTAAATTTAAAAAGTCTTTACTCTTACAGGTATCGCATGTACTTTTGTCACTGTCAACTCCAGACTTTTCATGATTTAATCGATAGATTACCTATGTTTTAATAATGAGCTTGTTTTGTCGCCTACAAAAAGTATTGACAAGCATGTTTATATCTATACTACATGTACAATGTACTAAAATAACAAGACACATTTTGTTAGCTGGGTAAGGGTTGGTGTTTCAACAAAAATAGCAGTATATACCAGAATTATGAGACTACAGTATGACCTGTGTAGATTGAAACTTTTATGATATCGATCATATGCAATTGTTTCTGTGTTTGAAAAATTATCCCCAATTAATTCAATTGAGTTCCGAAATTATACAGCTGTAACACTTTTAACGATAGTACACGTGAAACAATATTTTGTCATCTTTTTTTCATCAACAATAGACACAAAGCTTTAAAGAGACTTTCAAACGGTGTTATTCAATTTGAGGACATTTATGAAGGTCAAATTAGTGAATTTTAAATTGTGGAAAATTGATCATCTTCTATGAATTAAAGTTGATAACATTAAAAGAGCTACAGGTACATGTACGCCTACAGTGAGCACAGTGCTTGGGACAAATGTGCCAAGCTGACCATTCATGTATTGTCTTACACACATTTCATGCAAAAATACATTATACATGTATGTACAATTGTTTTACATTTTAAACAAACAAAAATTACCATTAACATGATGAAATTGAATGTTTTAGAGGTTATTACTTATTTTAGATTTACTATGATTTTATTACAGCACTAAGTATTCTGCAGAATGGGAAAATCCCAACTTTCATGACTGAGGATGTGCTTAGCAGGATATTTTCTGATGAATCTGTCTCATCTGACATGTAGAATTTACAAGGTTTAGACAAACTTGGGCTGGTTCAGGTATTATTATTTTTCAAATATTTGGTCACTGTTTCCTTCATGTATATATCACAGTATGAGGTACCATCTTGCGAGTCTGATGGATACTGACTTGTTTTTTCTTTTTTTTTTCAACATTTTATGGTCATTGAACATTTTCAGGACTATTTTCTCAAAACTACTTACATCAGGGCTGCCAACCACCCCGATTTTCACGGGTTTTCCTTATTTTTGTGCCTTTATTTTATAATGAATTTATAATGAATATAACATGAAACATCACAGAAATAATTAAAAACCAGATTTCAAAATTTCAAAAGTTGGCAGCCCTGCTTACATGTGTATTCATGCTATTACAACCACTTAACATTTTATATGTGACTTTAGCATGAAGTTTCAAACTGCTAATAAATATTTCAAGTCTACATGTTCTGAAATTTGTTTAAATTTTGGAAGATAGTTACATGTAGGTACAATATGTAGTTGATGTATAGCCCACCTCTGTTTTGATTCATCAAAATTTTGGAGAAATAATACTAAAATAGTTTCTAGATTCTCATCCAAATTTCTTGAAAATATTGGACGAACATGAACATAATTTGCAAAAAAATCAAAATGAAATTTTTTCAAGTGGCTGAAAAAATTGGGGCAGAAAGGGATGAGAATCTAGGATGTATTTTATATTGGCCTTATAGAGTAGATTTATAACATAATTTTTCATGGCGTTGAATAGTTTACATTTTCCAATCTTGTTGAACATGTTAAAGGACAACATTACATTTGTAACTCTAGTCTTAAAATGAAATTAATGTTTTGTTTTTTGTTTTTGTTTTGCAGATTGGTATACTTCTGCCATCTTTTAAACACCTGTTTAGATCAAGTACAATGAAATTGACAATAGCACATTTACTAAATCCTAGGTTTTCCCCAAGATGGCTCAAATAGTAGAGTTTATGAGAACAAAGTGTATTCAGCCTTTTCCAGATATCTAAGAGAAGTTGCAAGTATGTATATTTAATGATAATAATAATTTGCTGAAAGGGGTTCACAACTATAATCATTCTCAACTCTCCATGGAGTATACAATCATATTAAGCTAAAAAAAATATGATACCTATCATTGGTAATGCATTGTTTTATGCCTATTGATTTATGTTGAACCATAGTGCCCCCAGCCATGACATGTCCGGGCACATTTAAGTCTTACACATGTCCATCCGTATAAATTTCCGCCAAACTTTTATCAGAAACTGTACAAAAATGATTTGAAATTTAGTAGGTTGGTTTTGTATGACAAACTGTATGACCTAAGCTATATAAAACACTTAAAAGATTTACACATTTTACTAAGTTTTTAATTGCGAGCGTCACAGATGCGAGCTCTACGGCATTATGTATGTACTGGCATTGTGTGCTAGAAAAACACTGATGAGAAAACCAGAACAGGTTTACTTTTATGGAGTGAATAAAATAATAGGCACGGAGCAAGTAAAACAATCAATTTTCTGGCTTATAAAAATATTCAACACAATCTGCACAACAAAAATAGAAAAGAAAAAAGAATGATAAAACTCTCTTACATCCACTTGTTTATTTTTTCACAAACTTAAACATCACTTCCAATGTTTTGATTCAAATGCTGCTGATGAGAGGTTACTCCTTGAAATATGCATATACAGCATAAACAAATTAACCGTTTTTTTATACCGCTTGGGTATTTTGTATTTTGGCTTTTTCCGATGAAAAAGGGTTTTCCAGAAATGGGGGAGTGATGTTAGCTTTGGGCAATTAGTTTGTATCGTCCCATTGAGATTTCGCTACTCAACGCAACATCAGGTTTTTATGTTGACCAAGCTTTGTTAATTTCAAAGATTTTTTTTTTTAATTTACAATAAACTAACCAATATCTAAGCATCCATTTACTATCTTGCACTGATTCAGTAAGCACATAAAAGGGTTCTACCTGAGCTGAAGGTAAGGCCTTGAAAAGTGTTCAATCCTGCAGGGGATCCTGCATGTTGTTGTTACTAAATGTTATTTTCCGCCAGGTTTTCTAAATCAACCTTCTGATGCCAATACTTAAAATTAAATACTGATATGCAGAAAATCTTCCAAAAACTGACACAGATAAATTGTTGACATTTTGTTTGTTGTCTGCTGAAGGGGTAAATTCTGACAGGGGAACAACGTCACAAATTCCAAGTTAAGGGTTATTTCGTCCCCGCCCAATGTTGTATTTTGACGATTTTTCAGAATGTTACAAGTACATGTATTATTTGCAGAAATCTTTCAATTTTTAATGATTAATTATTGATCCAGGGTATTTTTAACAATATTTTTCTCAAGAAAGCAAATGATTGGGGTTGGGGGTGGGCTAGACTCAAAATCTGAGTCCCTTTTAGTTTTTAACTTCCCTCTTAGTCTTGCACATAAGTGTATTTAAAAATCTGTGAAACTTGCAATGCTTTCTAAGAAGGCAGGGCCTTAATCATATTAGATATTACTTTTGTCAAGTATGTCTTGGTGAATTTTTTGTACTTATTTATATAGCAGTAATAACTTGAGAATAATGTTTTCCTTTTAGGTGGAAGAAGGGGAACTATACTATCAAATACATACGTCATGATGTTACCAATGCCAACACCTGAAATAGAATTGCCTGAAGACACAAAACTCTTTTACTTGTATGATTATCCTTAACTGAATACATATTGTGGTCTAGTGTAAACTACAAAATTAAACAGCTTAGCTTGTTTAAATGAAAGAAATGAGTTTTCTGTATGTGCCAGTATTAAAAACATGTACTTGTATATTGGTATACATGTATTATTTGAAAATGTTAATTTGTAAATCTCCATATATAGTCTATATGTGCATCTAGTTAAAAACCAATTGTAGAAAAGCACAATATTTAAGAATTCACATATTAGGTCACTTCAAATTTTGCTGTGTGTTACTTGAACCTGTAATGAAAAAGTTTATTTTTGTACTGCATATTCAGGTGAGCAATTCAGTCTCCTGGGAGCCTCTTGTTAGCTATTCCCATCACTTGGCGTCCATCCTCCATTCATACACATTTTTGTTGTTCTTTAGGGTATGAGGTATTTAGAAATTAATTTATAGGTCGGAGATTGGTAGTTTGACATAAGGCCATATTTAAAAATATCTTTGTTTCCCCTCACCCGACCATGTTTTAATGCTTTAGGTAGGTAGATAAGCTTTTTATTATTTTTCTTCTTCAGTATCCATAAAATTTGGCTTTTATTCGAAAGAAAATTGCATAAAAAATATTTTAAACTTCAAAATCCCAATAAAATCTTTTGGATAGGCAGCTATTTTGATGAGAAGTTAGGAAGGGGGGAAACAAACTATATTTTTATTATAGCCTAAATTCTTTAATTTTGGCTTATATTAAGAGGAAATGAACTGAATAGTATTATACCCAAGTCATAAGAGGGGATGCTATATTGCAATCTCCTTGTCTTTCTGTCCATCCGTCTGTTCAAAACTTTTCTACACAGATTTATTGGCTTCTACTGAAGGGATATATAGATTTCAAATTTCAAAACACAACTTAAGCATGAGTTGTACTGTTCTTCCCCCTTTCCAGGTTAGTTGGTCATCTGCTTCTATTTCGGAAATGGGAAATTTTTAATAACATCTGCTTTTACAGAACAGATTGATTTCAAGTTCGGTACACAGCGTCAGCATGATGAGTTGCACCATGCCTCCCCTTTCCAGGGTGAGTTCGACATCTAGTCCCTGTTTTCCCGAATAGTCGAGTGGGGGTATGTTTTGCGGGACACAGTGCAACCCCTCGTTTTGTATTTACCTAATAGCAGATTAAACTAAAAGAATTTAAAAGAGTTGATGATATGACATCCCAGTAAGTGCTAATCTAGTCAAAAACTTGTTGTTCATGTATATTGCAAACAATTTTAGAGAACTTCATTTTGTTCCTAAATAGTGTGCTTCTAGTCAACAATTGTTATATATGTTTTGTTATGGTTACAAGAATTAAAAAATATTAATGATCATGGTAATGTGTATAATACAAGAATTTGAGAGAATTGAGATGTTTATTAGTATGTCTAGTCAAAACTATTGTACATTTATATTACCAGACTTATAAACAAGATCACTATGTTTTTGTTGAAAAGCCTATTTTATATACACACACTGTAAACAAACAATGATTGATGATTATCGTTTAAGCATGTGTTGTATTTGATCTAAAGAAATGTTTGAACCTGTACATATATATATGTATGTATACATGTATGTATATGCTAATTGTCCCCTGTAACCATGAAGTTTTGGATAGACAAAGTCCGGGTGAGAGGTTATTCTGGTATTTTTTGAGGGGGGTGTACATTTTTGAATAGAATTCGGCATTTGATACTTGGTAGAAGTACATGTAATTGTATGATTTATAGTTGTGCATACCTAGAATCATTTTGATTCTTTAATTTTTGTGGGGGTTATTTACTAAGACTATTTTTTGGTAATGATGTGTAGATGTGCATATTATACTAATATTTGTATTTTTTAAACTTTAAAATGCCGTACATCATGACAAGGGACATATGGCTACATGTAGCAATTTTGTTATTTTTCTCTTGTTAGTATGTTAAAATATGTTAGTAGCTGTATTTCAGGGGTTAAAAGATGTTGATATCTCAAGTTGAATGCATAAGATATTTTTTTCAGAGTGGCCATTATCAAGATTTCCACCATTTTTGCATCAAATTTTCAGGTTGCTCTGATGAAGAAAGAATATGTTTTATAAAGGAAACTTCATTTGGTTATGATGGGAGTTTTTAAGAGCAGCCATTTTCAAAACAGCTGTCATTTTCTTACAATTTCCAAAATTTCAAGTTGCTTCAATTTCAATGAAAAATACTTTACATTTAGGAATTATTGTATGATGAGCTGAATGACAGATTTCTTTTTCAAAATGGATGTATCAAGTCAAGTCCATTCCATCGTTCAGTTTCTCCCACCTTATTTTGTCTACTCTTCTTTGACATTCATTGATTATCCCTGTTCAGTAATTTGTTGTTACTTTTATTTGCAAATCTAGTCTTGAGGGATTCAAGGTCTTATAAATGGTTTGTATACAGGTAGTTTAGTTATTAAATGTAGGCAGTTTAGTTAGTTTATAGATAGTTTAGTTAGTTATTGTTACAAATCTTAACATTTTTGTCTCGCCTGTGGAAGGTGAGGCATAGGTATTAATTTCTGGCAGACTGACAGCAGCCATTTAAATTTTTTTGTAAGACTTTCGTGGAACATGTGGAAAGTGACCATTCCTTTTAGAAGTTATCCCCTTAGAATGTCAAAATTGATCGTTTTTACAGCCTTTTCTCTTAATCCTTAACTCCTCTTACACCATAAGTTCATTTGCAATCAAACTTTGTAAATTTGTTCCTTGGCATGTGTGGTAGAAAACTATTGTTCGGATTTTTGCGGTCGGGCTGCTCCGATGTAACATTGGCCTACTTAAGTACCCCACATCGGTAGGAGCGTTTCCGCACTCTGACCTATCCCCAAGGTCTTACATCTGCAGAGTGGACCATTACATGACATCTCAGATTGAACTTTTGATAGAAATATTATCCAATTAAAAATTTGGGTATCCCCAAAAAATTAACCAATCAAACGTAAGCTGTTATCTTAACTTCTGGTTTACTGATGAAAAAGGTACAATAATGCTAGAGAGATTAAGAAAAATGACACAGGATTCCCCAACATTAAGGTTGGTGAATACAGTTTTTGATTGGTCAATACAGAAGTTCATCATGAGATGACCTAGCTTTAATGGGAAAACTAACAACCTAGTGTCTTTTATGTTTATTTAACTTAATTAATTACAGGGGTAATAATTAAAAGGATTAAAACTATGAATTTTGCTTAAGATAAGAAACCTTAAATTTACCTGCCCCTAAGTTGTTAATGGGAATTACCAAATGTTTGGAATATCTGTTGGGTCAAATTTAAGGCAAAGAGCAGAATCAACTTGTTACTAAAATGCCTTAAATGCATAGGCAGAACAGAAACGTTGATTGCGGTCTGTTTGCAATTGCAAATGCATTTTGTTTAACTGGATTCATAGGGGGTACCCATATCATATTCGAGCAAAAAATAATGTATGAGACAACATTTATTTAGTTGCAAGGAAAGGGGACATTTGACTCAATTTCCAAAAAGTTCAATAGGTCCTGCACAATCAGGTTATACATTGAAAACAATTCTTATTCCAATCAATTGCATCTGTGGAAAGCCAGACACAATTGAAGACATGATAGGATGTAACGTCTGACAGAAGAACTTGTAATGCTTGGAGATGCATTTAGTCATGTGTGGAAAATGATGAAAACTGGTTATGTCTGAAACATTCATAATGCCATTAATTTTTACTAAATTTCCACAGAAAACTACAAAAAAAAAAAAAATAAATAAATAAAAAATATAAAAAATATAAAAAAAATAAATAAATAAATAAATAAATAAATAAATAAATAAATTAATAAATAAATAAATAAACCAGCACTAAGTTGTGCTAAGTATACCCCCACTTTATCATTTTTCGGCTCGGAAAACAGGAAGTAGATAACTGACTGACCTGGAAAGGGGAGGCAGGGTACAACTCATCATGCTAAATCTGTGCACTAAATGTGAAATCAATCCTTTCAGTAGAAGCTGAGAAATCTGTTACGAAAAATTTTCCTATTTTGACCCTTGAAACAGTCTAAGTCGGCTCGGAAAACAGGAAGTAGATAACTGACTGACCTGGAAAGGGGAGGCACAGTACAACTCATCATGCTAAAGTTTTGCACCAAATTTGAATTCAATCCTTTCAGTAGAAGCCGAGAAATCTGTTACAAAAGTTTGCACCGGACGGACAGACGAACAAGGTGATTGCAATATAGCCCCCTCTCTTACGAGTGGGGGTATAATAAATAAATAAATAAATATTTAACATATATTTAACAACAATAATAGCGGAGTAATCTGTAGCATTATGCAAGAACTGAAATGCTTAATAATTTGTTGCACAATGATAACACCGCCTGATGAGATCTGTTGAGGGATCGAAATGATTGTTGTAATGTTAGACATTAAAACATTATTCCAAAGTAGAATAGTTTTCAACATTTCAAATTTTGCAAAATTTTGTTTCTTATATAATATATTGAATTATATATGATAGACATATCAGCTAACAATAAGGGTCGACAACTTATTCACTTCCGGAGTGTGATTTACACGTTATTGAAATTGAGCCATCAATCTTATATTACATTTTGAAGTAGAATTAAGTTAATATAAAAGAGGTAAAAAACGTTGCAAAAATATTAAAATGGAACGCTACTGATAACATGAACAATTTAGGACAAAATTTTTTGATTTAGCATGCAAAAATCAAAATATATAAATAGCTATACCGTCAGGTATACAACCGAACATTGGGTAAAATTGGAATTGTGTGAATTTCCAGTGTACTCGGGTAGCCTGATGTATAGTAATCGTTAGATACTTAGATAAGTAATGATCATAAAAAGTTTTACCATGTTTTATCAAACCGTTCAAAACCGGTAGATTTTTAACCATTTTACGAAATTAGTGTACTTTGAGTTACCTCCCTTGCCACAATAGTCTATTCCAGCCCTATTTAGTAAATCCTATACTTACAACCAGGCTGAACACTATAATCCACCTGAGTATCTTCTGCTTAAATACTCCTTGGATACATGTATTATCGATCATAATTTACTTACATGACAACAGTTGCCTTGGTATCTAATTCCCTCTCTGCAGGTTTGTGGCAAGAAGCAGAGGTAGCCAGCATGGTGGTATTTGGGATTTGTGATAATACTAAAAATAAATATAATAATTAAGCATATTGCAGTTACACATAGACCTGTATTGAAAGACTACTTAATGAAGAACAAACCAAGTGTGGACTGTGCTCACTAGTGATACTCCCGCATTCCCAACAATTGTGCGTGTATGTCAACTATGTGTAAAAATCTAAGTATGCTGTAAACAGGAAGTAGATGACTAAGGAGCATAAAATCGCTTTACACCATATGGGACTATAGGATAAAGCAATATGCGAAATATCAGGCTTCTGCATCTTATAGTTGCCTAGAAAACTGTGATGGAAATTTTGCATGTATGTCAACTATGTGTAAAAAATCAAAGTATTAGGTAAACAGGAAGTAGATGACCAAGGAGCATAAAATCGCTATACACCATATAGTACTATATGACAAAGCAATAAGCAAAATATCAGGCTTCTACATCTTATAGTTGGTTAGAAAACTGCGACGGAAATTGTTTGTTAGGAACGGACGGACGAGTGGACGGACAGAGAGACAAGGGTAAAACAGTATACCCCCTCTTCTTTGAAGCGGGGGTATAATTAACTGACAACGGCCTCTTAATTATTTGCCTATAGGGGAAACTATTAACATTTTTTGCTCTCACTTAGGCACCAAGTTTCGTTGAGTAATGAGAGACCCCTCAAAATGAGTGAAATAATTTCAGTTATAGCACATTAAATTTTCTGGGTGTCATGTCAGATAAAATTGTTTGCAAATTTAGAAATCCCGAAGGTTACTCTAGGAAACTCAAAAACACCCATAAAATAGTCCAGAAACGGGTTTTGCACAATCAGCTAAAAAACAGCCAATACATTAGATAAATTATATAAATAAAGTTATTTATAAATTCTATATGAAACTGCTTTTTAAATACAGCTCAAATATCAAAATTCCATTGAATAATAAATCCACTGTCCATGCTACAGTTGGGCGCAGCCAAATATCAAAATAAGAACTAATTTCCTCTCCCTCAGTCAAAGTTCATTTACAGAGCCATTGTCAACTGCCATCTCATAAGGCAGTCCTTTTATACAGATTGAGTTACTATAAAATTCAATAAAGAGATATCCAAAAATAAAAGTCTTATTTATAGACACTTGCTTTTCCGTAACAATGGGTGGTCCTTTAAATTCTTAGTTACTAAAACGTCTGACTTGAATGAATCCTTAAGGATTTGTCAAGATTTAATTAGTTATAATACTAGATATATAAACAAATACATCTATATTTGTATATAATATTGTGAAAGAGTCCTTAAGAGTTTAAAAACTGAGTTGGCAAAATATGGGGGACAAAAGGGCATCTCATAAGAGTTCTTTAAATATAGGTTGATAACATTAACTGTATGGAGGATGCAAAATAATGGCCTTATATGACAGGTCCCTTCTTAACACAGGCAATTTCGTGCAGATTTTATTGTACATGTACATGTATATGCAAATTTAAAAGAAAGCATTAGATAACATTCTGGGCTATGACCAAAAGACAAAAAAGTCCCAAAAGGAGTAAAAGTATAACTTTCAAACACTCAACATGAACACACACAGGTCCCTGCTTAACACAGGCAGTTTCGTTGCAGATTTTATTGTACATGTACATGTATATGCAAATTTAAAAGAAAGCATTAGATAACATTCTGGGCTATGACCAAAAGACAAAAAAGTCCCAAAAGGAGTAAAAGTATAACTTTCAAACACTCAACATGAACACACACAGGTCCCTGCTTAACACAGGCAGTTTCGTTGCAGATTTTATTGTACATGTACATGTATATGCAAATTTAAAAGAAAGCATTAGATAACATTCTGGGCTATGACCAAAAGACAAAAAAGTCCCAAAAGGAGTAAAAGTATAACTTTCAAACACTCAACATGAACACACACATATTTTGTTCATAAAATATACAGCATGCAGTAATAAACTTACATGAATTGAACAGTAACACTGCATCAGCCTCACTACAGCTGTCAGGGACACATAAACCAATCCTTAACACTGGACCTTGTCCTGTAAGCTGTAATGTACATATATACAACATACAGTGATTTTTAGAGACCACTCTAGTGCCTTTTTTGTGACAAAAATATATGTACATGTATGCCTAAATTCATGTTTTGGAAAAAACGCCATTGTATATAAACTTATATGAACTATGAATTTCATGTTAAAATTTAAATAGCAAATTTTCCAACAGAGGTCGACAATTTTCCTGGTACTCTGACCTGGTACAGCTGAATTGTTGAAAATGGCATAAAAATACCATTCCAACAAACAAAAATAGGGCATCTAATGGGATAAGGAAGAGTGGCGTGTTATTTATAAATACCCATTTGGGCAACTAACTTTAAGATTGTTTAATCAATCAACTGTTTGATCACTTGACCATTCAATCGATGTTTGTGTATTTTCGTGCATAAAACTAAAAAGTGGAAAATCCCTAATTTACTTACGATGCGCACGCATTTGGTGCAATCAGAAAATCTCTGCTGATTAGACCGCCTCGTTTCAAGCCATCCAAGAATTTCCAAATGAAACTCCATGTGGAAGAAAACGTGCTCACTTAAGGCAAGCGGATAATCATTGGTAATTAATTTTCTTTTGATGCAGTTGAATCGAAATCCTCATGTTACTTTTCTTTTCATGGTCTGGGAAGTCAGGGAAATTCGGAAAGATATACTTTTTAGTTTTAATATTAATGGTTCACCCAACGTCGGAGTCACGTTTGTAATTTATACACCCGAAATGCATGACAGTATTTGTAAATACAGTACGTTTTTGTTTTTGATTCTTCACATTTGTATTGTCTTTTCAGAATGATTTAACAGGGTGTTACTCTGACAGTTCAGATGATGATGATAATGAGATGATCAGTGAGGACATGGTCATCTGCATGCTAAACAGTTTCAACCGGGACTGACACACTGGACATTGTTATTAATTAAAATAAATGAATAATAGTTATTTGCTTTATTTCAAATTTAACAATTAATTTTTGGGCCTTCAAATCTGTCTTTGGGACTGACGTTTCTTCACGTTATAGGCCCAAATGGCCTTTACCCATAAATTCTAACTGCACAGACTGTTAGTATGGTCCCAAAGTACACATATGCTGATGAATACTTACTGGATTAAACATTCCTGGAAGGGAAATCCCAACCAGACAATACTCTCCATTAAACTGCTGAGGACTTGATGTTATATTGCTCTGAATAGCAAGACACACCTCATAATCTCCCAACCATGTGATGTCCCCATCTAAAATATCAGGGGGAGGTTTCCCAGCAGTATCAAGCACTACAAAATAGAAATTGTGATTAAGATAATTCAGATAATCAGAGATTGTAAGCACATTTACTTGTATATTCGTTTAATGTAAATTGGTATATATGTACTAGTACATGTAGATGAAAGTTCATACGTGTACCTGTACAAGTATATTTTTTGTCATGTTTGTAATTAGTACATGTACATACAACATGTACATGTATTGCAAATGTGTATCTTTAACAGCTTTGGAATAACTAGAAACTGTAATCACTCACCTGGAAGACAAATAATTTTGAGGTGTTTTAATTTTTGCAAATTACCAGTTTCACTCTAGCTGTTACAGCTTTTAAGTTAATACTTGGCAAAAACTAAGCTTCTCCAAAAAGTGTCATTAAAGGACAATAACTCCTATAAGAAGTCGTCAGACAATTTTTGCAAAATTAAATGATGTGTAGGGTTTGTCCTTCAGGTTAATTTAGTAATTTACAGTTTTACTCTAGATGTTATAGATTTTCAATTTATAACACAAAATTTTTAGTTTTGTCTGAAATTGTCATTAAAGGGCAATAACTTCTATAAAGTTATCCGACAATATTGGATGAAGTGTGTGGTTTGTAGGCCTTGCCTTGCTGATCATCTTTGCAATAGATAGCATTTAAGTAACAGAGCAAAAACTAAAACTAATTCATTAAAAAATTGTTATTTAAAAGGACAATAACTATTTCAAGGATTCATCAGACAATATTCAGACAATAAAATGATTTGTAGGCCTTGTCTTTCTGATTATTTTTGTTATTTATAGTTTTCATCTAGGTACATGTATTAAAGCTTTTAATTTCTCAGAAAAAACTGGCAATTTTGTCTAAAATTGTGATTAAAAGGCAATAATTCCTACAAAAAGTCAAGTGAGGTCTTATACAGTTTCTGGTCATAATTAGCCAACCAGCTTTCATTGTCAATATTTGATGTTTATTGTATTAATACGAGTTAGGTATATTTAATAAGGCTTTAATAGATAAATGTAATAGCTGTAGAAGCATATTTTAAAGCACAAGTGTCCTTGTGGGTATGTATGAGAAAAATGGTCATTCTGACTAAGGGATGATCGAGCTATGGAGATTTTCCTCCAGTGCATGTTTCAAAGGTACAAGACATGCATTTTAAGTAATTTGTGTTCTGGGTTAACTCTAGGAAAACAAGTAATGATATGCCATGTTGAAATGTGCTCAGGCTGTAACTTCCAAAATGACCTTAACTACATCACAGTCTATGAGAACGTCCCAACCACAAAATGAGACTCGATAATTTTACACCAATAAAGTGAATTAATGTAGGACTTTTAATAGATTTTAAGTTACCAGGCAAAATTAAATAAATACCATTTAAAGGAAAAACTCCTAAACAATTGGTCAAACAATTTTGGACCAACTATGTGATTGTAGGTATTGTCTTGCCAATTGTTTTAGCACTTTGTCAACCCAGCTCATATAGTTTTCAAGTTATATTGTAAAAACTGAAAGTTTTGTCTAAAATCATAATTTAAGGACAATATCTAGATCTCCTACAGGAAGTCATTACGCAACTTTGGACTTAAATAGGAATATTTGTAGAGTTTGATCTGAATGTGCTGATCAATTTAAGGTTTTTTTTTTCTTGAGCTTATATAATTTTTGACAAAAAAACATATATTCACCCCTTATGTTCTATTTTTAGTAACAGCAGCAATCTTTGTCTGTTGAACAACACCCTTCATACAGATTTGAAACTAGCTATAGGCACCCAGAGGATGATTGTGGCCATTGGGTTTGAAATAATTGGCCATGATGTTTCAAAGGAGAAAATTGGCAAGTCAATAACTACAATTCACATACATGTACTTGTTCTATATATATGGTCCAAAATTGTTTCGACCACTCCTTATAGGAGTTTTCAACTACTTTCATCTTCGAAAAACCACACGTGGGTCACATTCTTGATATTGTACCAGACAGTAAATGGTAGTATAGCGAGAATGCAACTGGGTGTAAATGTAGGTTTACAACATCCTCCCAAGTCAGGGGTTCTGAGTCCGTGTTCGCTCCATCATCACAACGATAGAGCGAATGGGGACTCAAAAACCCCTGACTTGGGAGGATGGTTTACAAGGATGAAAGTAACTGAAAACGTCATTTTGTTAAATGGGGTTCTGGCTAAGTTTGAAAAAGGGGAAGGGGTAGGGGCTGTAGGGTTTATTGTTCTGACAATTTTATCTTTTGGTCATAAAGAAGAAACAGTCACAATAATTCTTTCTTCAAAATAACTGTAGCAGAAAAATTTGTGTAATTACTGATTAGAAACCCATTTTTATTTTTTTTTAAATCGCCAATTACAACCCGCCCCTTTTTCTAAAATAAGAAAATTACTAGCTCCTTAAAACCACCTTTATTCTAGAATACATCTATCATGTACTTACTATGATATCAACTGTACCTGTTTAAAACCAAGGTCAGGTAAATAACCAAAATCTAGATTTAAAGTAAAATCTATTTTGACACTAATTTAAATAAATTCTGGATCAACCCAAAAGATAAATACATCACATCTACATTTCGTAAAAAGTTCACATAGAAATTTTAAAAGTACATGAAGTGAACAACAGATATTATATTATATAATTATACATATAATCCTCACTTGATTTGTTTTGTTTGTTTGAATGGTGTTTTAACGCCACTTTCAGCAATTTTTCAGCTATATAATGGCGTCCAGTTTTTATTGGGGGAGGAAGCCGGAGTACTCGGAGAGAACCCCGACCTGCGGTAGGAAAACTGGCAATCCTTGTCAATTAAGATTGGGGTCGAGTACACCCTGCCTGCAGTGAGAATCGAACCCGCAATCTCAGTGTTGACAGACCATGTGATCAATAGTAGACGAACTACCATAACCACTCGGCCACCGCGGCCCCAATCCTCACTTGAGTTATCAAAACAAACATTATACATGTTATAAGAGACCTTGAATTTATTGCACATTTAAGTTTCAAAAACTTAAGCATTATCAGAGAACACTGTAAAATATTTTCCTACATGATCCTATATTAAAGTTTCTAATCAGTACCAAACACTTAAAATTTCAACAAAACTTGGTTCATTTCTGCATAATTTGGTTTTTGACAGTTTAATAGCTGTTTGAACATGTACTACATTGTAGTACACGTACATGATAGTAATTTGTTAATAAGTCTTATTAGTACATGTGTGTATGCCAAATACATTTATGTTCGCAAGTTAAAGAAGTACATGTATAGCCTGAAAGAATGGTTCAGACTGTGAGTTACTTGTTTTGAAGAGTACCATGTTCCTTTAACGCTTTAATAAGAAGCCTAATTTGTAGATGTTGAGTAATTATTATAAGAGTATGCTTATTATAATTGCTACAAAAGGCAACAGTTGTCTGTCCCAATGCAACTACATGTACAAGTAACTTGCCATACTAGTCACTTCCTGCCCATTGGTCAAACCATTTGTACTTGTACATGTACTGGTAACTTGCTCTTGGTCACAATGACAAACTGCTCACAGGCCCATGGGCATAAAGCAAACATTCAAGCAACAATTGTCATGAATACAGCTGAAATAGTGTTTGTCGCAACAGGTCCATGGCCCATGGGCATAAAGCATTAATTAATCATTTATTATGCACATCAATGTCTGTGCTTCATATTTCATCTACCAATCATTCATAGTTTTCACTAATTTGCATAGAAATGAGTAATTTTTGTAAAAATATCTTCTCAGATTCCAAAAATAGTTGTACATGTACATGTAGTACATGTATGCAGAATAGGTTCACAGTAGTTCTTGTACATGTATGTAGTCTTAAGAAAGTTCTTAATTCTGTACCATGTCATTTACTTGGCAGAACAAAGGTCAAAGAAGCTTACATGTACATCTGTAAATCATGCAGATAAATGTACAAATACTAGTACATATTAGTATACATGTACAGTAAAGGATCAAACAAGTTTAGATTACATCAATTTTAAATGTAAAATAAACAGAACATCCATCACAAGAGGTGCTGGTGGCCAAGTGGTTAACGTAGTTACTGTAGTCAGCTTCAAATTGTCACTGACATGTCATCACTGAATTTGGGTGTTTGTTCTTTACTCGGTGTTCTCAACTCGAACCTTAACGCACAAGGATTGCTAGTTTCCCGGCCAAAGTAGATCTATACCATATACTCCCCCAATAAAACTGGATGTCATAATATTGTATACTAGTATGTAAGCTAACAAATTGCTAACTGTTGTGTTAAACCCCAATAAAACAAACAAATTTCTGCACAGTCAGAATGCAATTTTTAAAAACTTTATTGACGTATATTCAATAAACCATACAATTATTTTAAAATAATTTGTTGTTGATGTAAATAATCCTAGCTTAGAATTACATTGTACTGTATGCACTTTTGAACTTTTTATCTGTTTAATAAAATAGCATGCATGTACTGGTGTACTGGCATGAGAGAAGATAATATGGCTATTTCATAATACAGAGGGTATCCTTTTCCCTTTCAAAATGCTGTCACTTTCTAAAAATAGCAATTACATGAATAGAGTTGTAACATGTATTTAAGGAGGTTGAGGACACTTGCACTGAAAATAATTTGTCATTTAATTTTCTTTAAACTTGCAATAGTTATTTTTTAATATAGGTAACCTTAATTCAAATAAAAAATTGGGGTTTTTAGAGCTTATTTTCAAAGGGTCGAGCACTGAAATTTCAAATTTTCTAATAGATTAGACAGAGAATAAAAACACATGAAAATAGTAGATTAAAAAAATTGTATCCATTGAAGTTTTCTGAATATTTGATATAATGTCAAACAATTGGTCTACAGTTTAGAAATAACTAGTCAATTAAAGCACTAAAAAAATTTTTTTGTAAAAAATCACCTCCCTTGACTTTCATTTTCATTATTTTTTACTATACTCGTTATGAGAAAACCTTTTAGTTCAATGACTACATGTATAATACTTTCATTATTATTTTTACTTGTATAGAAATAGAGTTTTTAATGAAAGTAATTAATTTTACCACAAATGTGATATGTGTACCTATTCTGAGCTTTTCACAAAAAATGGAGGATGGTGTCCTGCATCCCCTTAAAACTACAGCATGTGTTTGACAACAAATGTACATGTACATGTAAAGAACCAAATTACACATGAACAATTAAATTGTTACATTTATACCACATGCCCATGCAAATGTACATGTACATTTGAGTAGTACAACTGTAGATTAACAGTCTGTTTTATTTAAGTTTTAATACATGTATTGTTTACAATTATTGTTCATGTAAATGAGGAGGTCCATTTCTAATTATATAAAATAAATAAACATATATTAATGGACAAAAATATTTGCTAATATTAAAAAAGGTAAAACAACATAAAAGTTTATTAATATAGCTTGATATATTCTAAAATTCTTCTGTTAATGATTTAATGATTCTCAAGTCGTTAAATGAAAAACAGTCTTTATCAAACCTTATTATGACCGAAATAGTTGCATATGGATCCCAGAGTTAAGACTCAAGATGAACAGGAACTTCATGCTACTTAAATTTTGTACTTTTTTCACATTTTCTGTCTTTGTTGTTGATGTTGTTTTAATACGAAATACGAAATACGAAATATTTATTTGTTGTAACACATTTACAGTAAATGGTTATAACACAAACAATACACATAGTACATAGATATATATGAATATTAAACTAATATTATAATAAACTCATAGACTACTGACTATAACCAGATATATGTGTAAACTTGGGGCGACAGTGTCAAGCATTCGCAGGCATTAGTTACAATTTGTAATACATGTAATAATATTTATATATATATATATAAAAAAAAAAAAAAAAAAAAAAAAAAAAAAAAAATGGATGATAGTATGGTGGATTAACTAGATTCCTGACATTTATTTATATAGTCAATTACTGCTTTCAGTATTATTTTAGAGTTGCTATTTAGAATATTAATTATATTATTTTCATTTAAAACTTTAAAGTTTTTCAAGGTACTATTGACCTTTTGAATCAGTTCTGTTCTATAAGTTCTATAAGAAGGACAGTGAATAAAAAAGTGCATTTCATCTTCAATTTGGGATGCATTGCATTTTTTACATATCCTTTCACCTTTTGGAATATTTTTATATCGTCCTCTTTCTATTGACAGAGAATGAGCACTTATTCTGTATTTACAGATAATAGACCGGTCTGATTTGAATTTACAGATATCTACATAGAATGGTCTTTTATTAAATTTATGTATATGGTTGTAAAAAGACAGTTTATTACAATTTGCCAAGCAACTATTTCTATTTTGCAAGGCTTGGTCATATATTCTTTGTTTGAAGTTTCTTATATTTTTTGAAATAATTGTTTCATTATTTATAACATAGCTGAAACCTAATTCTCCGACCCATTTTTTGGTGGCTGTTATCCATGGATTATTTGGAGGGAGGTTATTGAAAATCTTATAGGCTAAACTGTTTTTAGAGTTATAAATGTGGTCAAGAAATTTTAGAGTTGATAGTTTTATCTTTTCTCTTAAGGGATACCTGTTGAGTTCAGCTAGACATGCAACATTTGTAGCCTTGCTATGAACTCCAAGTATTTCTTTAATAAACTTTATATGTAGATGTTCAAAGGTGTCTGTATCCATCAAATTGCAATAGGGCCCCCAGACTTCACACCCATAGAGTGTTATAGGGGCGACTAATGTGTCAAATAGTTTTTCTAATAAGTTGCATGGATTATTAAGTCCTATAGTTTTCTTTATTTTAAACCATGCTTTACGTCCCTTCTCCATTAATAATTTGGTTGTAAGATTTATGTTACCTGTATGTTTTAAAGTTATACCAAGATAACAATATGAATTTACAGTTTCAAGAAAAGTATTATTAATGCTGAATGAATTTAAGTGGGTTTTGCCATTTGAATTAAAAATAATGACTTTTGACTTCTGTTCATTTATCTCCAACTTCCAAGAGGAGCAAAATTGATTCAAAGCATCAAGGGATGTTTGTAAACCCTTTTCGGTGCTTGACAGTAATATAATATCATCTGCATAAAGAAGAGAATTAATTGAGATGTTTCCAATAGTTATTGGGTCTGTTTGGCAATTATTCAAATTTGAAACAACATCATTAACATAGAGATTAAATAGTATGGGACTAAGTACGTCACCTTGTTTTACTCCACATTTTGAGACAAATTTTCGGCTTAAACTGTTTTGGAATTTTATTCTACAGACAGGGTCTTGATACATTGAGTGTATTATTTTAAAAATCTTTTTTGGGAAATGGTTTACCGATAGTTTGTAAAAGAGACCTTCACGCCAGACTGTGTCAAAAGCCTTCCTTAGATCAATGAAAGCAGCAAATACTTTCTTTTTATTGGTTTTGTATGTGTCAATGATTGATTTGACAGTGAAAATGTGATCTGTGGTCCTGGATTTTTCTTTGAAACCGATTTGATTTTCATAAATGAGATTATTATTGTCGGTGAATTTTATGATTCTTGCTAATAAAACCTTGTTAAATAATTTTCCTAGATTTGAGGTTAGTGAAATTCCTCTATAATTTGACGGATTAGCTTTATCACCTTTTTTATGTAATAATGATATATAACTTTCATTCCATAGTTTGGGGAATTGACCTTTTTTGAAGATTAAATTAAACAGTTTTTGAAGCGGGTCAAGTAATTGATTTGTTCCATATTTAAGCATTTCATTAGAAATTAGATCACTGGCTGTTGATTTTCCATTTTTTAGGGTTTTAATAGCTTTAGTAATTTCCTCTTTATTAATGGGTTCATCATATAAATTCATGTTGTGCTCCTCTATATTATCTAGATTTTCCATATACTTGTTTAATTGAGCTCTTATAGATATGTGAAATTTGCTGTCTGGGGTATGATCAGAATGTTTATTGATTTTTTCAAAGAATTGGATAAACTCTTCTTTATTTGAAATATTTTCTTCATTATTTGTAGTTGATTTATTAAGTTTATTAACAAGGTTCCAAAATGTTTTTGGGTCATTGTCAATATTTGAACAGATCTTGTCACAAATTTTATTTTTAAATCTTTTTTCTTCTTTTTTACAAGTTCTTCTGTATCTAGAAAGAAAAGAGTAGTATTTTATTCTATATTGTGTGTTATTAGGGTATTTGTTCACTAAAGTGAGGTAGCTTTTCACTGTGTTTCTGAGATCATGACAAGATTCAGAAAACCATTCATTCTTTTTTGTCTTTTTCTTTTTGGAGGGCAATTTTCCCTTAATGAATTTAGCAGACATTGTGGCTGCATCGTGTAGTACTGAATTGAGTTTTGTTAAGGCTGAATCAATATTTTCGTTATTATCATATAAAAAATCTTCAAGTTTAGTTTTTATTGGCTCGCTTTGAATGTTTGCTTTATAATTTTCAATTGCTGTATTGTCCCAGATATATTTTCCTGGAAATGGGGTCAGATCACTTCTATCTAGTTTATTATAAAAGCAAGTTAGTAGGCAACAGTTAATTAAACAATGATCAGATATATTTGTTAGTTCATTTACTGTAAAACTACAGATGCCATGTAATAGGTCTGTAGACACAAGAGTATAGTCAACAACACTACTACCATTGTAGGTTGTACAAGTATATTTTCCTTGAATATCTCCAATTGTACGACCATTAAGGATTCTTAGACTTGTTTCTTTGCAAAGATTAATTAGCTCTTTACCACTTTTATTGGCTGATTTCTTGTCCATGTTATTTAATGGGGAGGGGGAGTCAATTATATAATTTTGATCATTAAAGTGGGGGTGCTCAGAGTCATCGGTGACAACGAAATCTGGAATTGAGTTTGTGTAGGCGTTGAAATCACCTTGAACTATTATATCACCTAATGAACTGTAGTGTTCAATATCACTAAGCAGTATTGAGTATAACTCGTTTAGGTCTTGATTGTTACTTGTTGAATTTTCTGGTGAAAAATAAACGATTCCAAGGAAGACATCTCGTTTAAGATTGAAAAAAGATTTAAAAAGTTTAATCCAGACAATATCAGTATTTTTAATGGGCAATTTGGATATTCCATTTTTAAGTTCAGATTTGACATATATAGAAATGCCACCAGAAGATCTTCTGGCTTTTTTATGTTTTTTCCTTGTACTATTAGATAATAAAGTAAAACCATTAATATTAATTTCAGGGTTGTCACTGCCGCACCAAGTTTCAACTAAACTTAATACATGCACTTTACACACATCTTTAAGAAATGCATTGACTGTTAAAATCCTTTGTGTAAGCTTACAGTACACGTGTGTGATTTATATTTAGCTTCCAAAATCTAAGAATTATTGTCATTACTCAACTTACATATACATGTGACTGTGTATATGTTCTGAAGTTTCTGTTGATCACTGTTTGCACTAAAGGTTATATGTACTAGTAGGTGGAATTTACATGTACCTTTTCCACCCATCCGCAATGAAAGTGGACACAGAGCTTATGAAACTTCTGGCAAGCCAACAGAGACCACCCTGCCTACATGTATAGCTGACATGTTTTTTTTTTGACTTTATAAAAACTTGATTAGACTTGCATAGTGTCTGCATAATCCATTGAAAAATCTAATAATGCATGTTCACTAAATCTAAAAAAGGGGGTGGGGCCATAGTCGAGTTGACATTAATAGCCATAGGGTGGACCAGTGAAAACAATTGTTTATTGTTTAATGACTACATGGATGTACAAGTAAATGTTTTTTAAGACATAACCACTGCATATGCTGCTCATTAAATTATATTGGTAATTATATAATTTGTATGATTTTCTTTGATCTTGTTGATGGATATATAAGTATATATATATATCAGTAATTCAATTTCAGCATACTAGTACCATTACATTCCGACATTTCACTTTCATTTGAAAACAAAAAGTCATGTGACTTAAATCCAGTGATTAAATCAGCTTGATTTGAAGGTACATGTATGATGATTATATGATTATATTCATAGAGAAAAATTTCTAAAGAAGTGAATTATATATAGTTTAACTAGTACTGGGCGAAAATGTTTTATAACATCTGGACACGATGAAATATGCCCACTCAGTCCTGTGTCGCAAAATCCGCTGTTTTGCCAATCTAATTAAAATTAAATCTTTCACTAGCTCCCCCTTTTTGTTATTGTCGCTGTAAAGATCTAACAACATCCCATTACAGGTCATCTCAGGTTGAACTTCTGTTTTGCCCAATCAAAAACTGCTGTTCACCAACCTTTAATGTTGGGGAATCCTCTGTCATTATTCAGAATCTCTCTGGTATTATTGGACCTTTTTCATCAGTAGACCCAAAGTTAAGATAAGAACTTACGTTTGATTGGTTAATTTTTTGGGGATACCCAAATTTTTCATTGGATAATATTTATATCAAAAGTTCAATCTCAGATGACCTGTAATGGGATGTTGTTAGATCTTCACAACGACAATAACAAAAAGGGGGAGCTAGTGAAAGATTTAATTTTAATTAGTTTGCTGTTTTGCTTATGGAGAGCTCTCTGACATCCCACGCAAAAGAAAAAAGCGTTGGATGGCAGAGGATCCTCCGACTAATCTTTACACTGACTTCTTCAATTAAATGTTTGCTTAATTTCCAATTCCAGGGAGCTATCACTAAAAACACCAAATCCTTTATTTGGTCAAAAACCTTTATTGCCACATGTTTCCTTTAATTTTCAAATAAAGCCTTTTGACTGCCATTGAAAACAGTATGGGCAGGGATGGAAAATTTATACTTGTATATCAGCTACAATGAGCCAACAATTTTTCAAAATCTATAAAAGAGGTCTCAATATTGTACATGTACAAGGTTGGTGAAACACATTACGATATTCCACAGACAGGCTTTCCATACTTTTATTATATTAAACCTGACAATCCCTTAATGAGAGAGCTAAATGCTTCATACTAGTATCTGCCATCTGGGGATGTGCTGGGAAGCTTTGGGATTCCATCCTTGGATTTTAACATCATACTAGTACATTCTACCCTTCCTTTTCTATTAAAGTGTAAATGTTTGCTTCTACATGTACCTTTGTAGGTATGTACCAATCTGACCAAAAGTCGATTATGCACATTTTTATTCTGACAGTTTTTTAATAATTGTTTACAGTCATGTACATGTACATGTAGACCTTTCTTGATTAAGAACAGTTAGGCAGTAAGAATTGCTTTGGTTTTATAAGAGGTATCACACACAACTTTTAGATATATAACAAGTATCCCCGAGTCCACACTTGACTCTAGCTGATGGCTCAACAATATTTGTTTGTTTGAATGTTGTTTATCGCCACTTTCAGCAATTTTTCAGCTTTTTCATGGCATCCAGTTTTTGGGGGAGGAAGCCGGAGTACCCGAAGAAAACCCTGACCTTCGGTAGGAAAACTTGTCCTTGTCAATTAAGGTTGGAGTCGAGCGCACCCTGCCTGCAGTGAGGCTCAAACCAGCAATCTCAGTGTTGTACCAGACCATGTGATCAATACTAGACGAATTACCTTAACCACATTCCGCCACCGAGGCCCCTGGCCCAACAATGGTTGATCTACAAACAGGGCTTTTCAAGGGGTTCTAAAGGGCCATTATTCGGCCCCATTCCCAATAAAAAAAATCGTCCTTTTTTCCCAAATCGGCAAGAAAATTCCCAATCAATGCGAGTTTTTCAAGATCAGTAAAATCAGGAATTATTTCACTTCTTTACCAAACCGTTCAGCGGTTTATGTACGTTTAAATAACCATGTGTTTTAGTCGCCAATACGCTTTATTGATACAGAAATTAGATCTATGAATTTAAGTTTCATTGGTACAATGGCGTATCAAAACGGGAAGTATTATTCCAAAATTGTAAAGAGTCCAATTGAAGCAATAAAATAAAACTGATGCATATTTTTTATTTGCCAAAAAAATAAGAAACTGGCAGACGACAATGACAATGTTGCAAACAATGTAAATTAGTCTGGTGGCAGTACTCAAAGTCCAACTTATAGAGACTAATATTACCCGGAATAATTGTCCCCTCCAACAAAGAGGATGGTTGTCATTCCTATTGATAAAGTTTAATCCCTATGGGAAATTCAACTTGCTTCCTAAAAGCTCATGAGAGCTTATGTTTATTTTTATGAATGTGCTTACCTTCTTTAAATAAATATTACTTTACTTTAAAGTCTTACTCCTACTCCTGTTAATAGTAGTATTGAAACCCAAGGCCAAGCCCCCGAAGGCTGCATCTTAGAGTTGTTAAACTACTATATTGTCAATGAGAAAATAAAATCATGTTTTCTCTAATTTTGATGTAATATTTCAACCGCTTGACCGGTGTACGTGGAATATATAGTTCTCGTCACTAGTGAATATGTCGTTCTCAGCAGTTGATTGGTTTAAAATAATAACGTCATAATAAGAACTCATGGCGTCATAAACAAAACACCTTCCATTTACCCCGTATTCAAGTCATGAAAGTAAAATTAGGGTTGGGAGAATACTAGTATGTACTTCATTTCGCAAATTTACTACTTTTTAAAATTACATGTAGAGAAACAGAATCTTACATTAGTACTCTTCGATTATCAGATTTCTCCAATCTCGATAGTTAAATTATGGAAATTTAAGTCCTGGCAAAGGCTCAGACTTAAAATTCCATAATTTAACTATCTCGATTGGAGAAATCCGATAATCCACTCGTACCAATGTAAGATCCTATATATTTTAACTCATGCAGTGTGTCTAATTGGTATTTGTTTGGTTTATATAATCATATCAGTAATTGAGGTTTCAAAAGGCTTTTGATGATTTTCATAGAAAATAAAACGGCGATAAAATTTCCCAATTCAGCTGAAAAGGCATTTCCCACATGGGCCAGAAAAAGCCATGCTTTATGTTATCCTGTGGTTGTAAAATGCAAAAATCTTACTTTTAACAGCCCATGCCTGTCTTTGAAGTACAGCACGTATTATCTCAATGGTTTGATTAAGGCATAAAGCAGACACAACAGGGGTGATTGGCACGGCTGGACTGATTGTTGTTGTTTCATTCTCTGCAAACACAGTCAGTTTCAACAAACGGGATAAATCAGCCGACTCATCAAGAATATTTGCAACTGTCTGAAAGTCGGTTTGTGACATCTGTAAATTTTGAGCGAAATCTGGCAAATTATGCAAGTTAAGCAGAATTTCTTGGTAGTTTTGGTCCAGAGTCGACACAAAACTTATATATGCGAAAAGAAATTGAATAAATGTCGACGACATGGTTGTCATCAGCCTACAGTTACACAAGGGAGATCATTCAATTCTCGAGAAACGGCGGGAAAATCTAAAATCCGGAAAGCTTACGTTACAAACACGAATATATAAAAGATCTTCTTCACCGAAATTTAATTGATTTGCTTTTCCTGTCAGAAACCAAAATTGATGCGTCCTTTCCTGATGCCCAGTTTACAGTGAACAATTATACTATGTACCGATCAGACAGAAATCAGAATGGAGGTGGGAGAAATAAGGGTCAGTATGAATTTAAAACTATTGAATCCATTGGTATTGAGGTAACAATTGATGACAAGAAATGGTTTTTTTCAGTGTGTTTTTGGAGGAGTTTACAGACCTCCCAACACACCTGATGATGTATTCTGTACAGACTTTAGTCAGGCAGTTGATAAAATTATATCTAAATATGACCATTATATTTGTATCAATTTGGTGATTTTAACTATGAGATGTTGAATAGAGATAAAAGTGCAATGCTAAGAGATACAGGTGTACATGTGATATTTTTAACTTAAAAAATATTGTAAAAGAAGCCACTTGTTTTACTAAAATATCTAAAGCAACCTTACTGGATTTAATTTTAACTAAACAGGAATGTGAGTTTAACATGTTTAACAGAGTTTGTAATTTTGGTACTGGTATCAGTGATGTGCACAATTTTGCAACTAAAATGTGATTAACAAATATGTCTTCTAAAGCAAAAATGTGTCGAAGCTTTAAAAATTTTAATTATGAATGTTTTTTACATGATTTAGGAAACCAACATTTTAATATATCATATTATAATGACGTTAACCAAGCTTACAATGATTTTACCAGAGGTTTTCTTAGACCTTGAAGATAAGCATGCGCCTTTTAAAGAACGTAAATAATGTTACAAAGACAGGTATCATATATGAATGGAGAATTGAAGTCAGCCATTTACTGTAAGAAAATGTTATGCAATAAATTTCAAAAAAGTAGCAAAAATTGGGAAAAATACAGGCGTCAAAGAAATTATGTTACTTAGCTAAAATCTAAATCCATTAATCAATATTTTATGGTAAGATGTGCAGGGGGCCTAAATCTAAAGACTTCTGGCCAACAGTCAAGCCCTTTCTAACAAATAAAGGCAGTATAAGTAAAAAAGAAACAATTCTCTCTGAAAATGAAATTTTAATCACAAAACAGGATGAGATCTACGATACTTTCAACAATTTTTTTGTAAACGCTGCTAAAAATATAGGAGACAATCAAATTAACGCTGATGCAAATCTCTCTAGCATAAAAGCAATTACAGAAAATTATCCAAATTTAATAAATAATAAGTTCGAGTTTTCTGCGGTGACCAAAACTTTGTTAATAAATGCATAAATAAAATAAATGTAAAGAAGGCCACAGGAATAGATGGTATATCCCCAAACAACTGCATCTAGCAAAGCCTGTTGTTGTTAAGCCCTTGACTGAAATTATTAATTTATCTATCTTATCTTCAACTTTCCCTGATAAACTTAAGGAAGCCCAAGTTGCCCATATTCATAAAAAAAGTAATTATAGACCAGTTAGTGTCTTACCTGTTATATAAAAAATCTTCGAAAAAGCTATTGAAACACAACTAGCAAAATATTTTGAAAACATTTTTAATCGTTTTTTGGCTGCATTTAAACCCGGTTTTGGATGTCAGATTTCATTGCTACGTGTACTTGAAGCTGGAAAAAAGCCTTAGATAACAACGAATATTTGGCAGCGATACTTATGGATCTATTTAAAGCATTTGATTTCCTCCCCCACGATCTACACTTACTAAAATTAAAAGCATATGGACTATCTAAAACTTTATTAGATCTCAAGTATAATTATTTAACAGAAAGAAAACAGTGTGTAAAACTAAATCAGAATATAAGCAGTATGCTGGATATTTTTAAAGGTGTACCTCAGGGGTCAATATTAGGACCAGTTCTTTTTAATATCTTTATAAATGATGTATTTTTATTTGTTAAAAAATGTTCCCTATACAATTATGCAGACGACAATACTTTGGCTAAATCTGATAATTGTTTACAAAATGTAATTTCATCTCTAGAAGAAGATATAGTATTTCAATGATTAAATGGTTTTCGGAAAATAAAATGCAGGCAAACGCAGATAAATTTCAAGCAATTGCTTTTGGCAGAAAAACACATTTAAAAAATATTATTTTTGATATTAATGGCATCTCATTATCTTGCGAAGACGAAATAAAACTGCAAGGAGTGACGATTTTAAATTTAAACTTCAACACACACATATTAAATATTTGTAAAAAGGCTGCTAGGCAATTAAACGTTCTAAAAACAATAGGGAAACATTTAAGTAGGCTAGGAAAACTGACTGTCTACTATTCATTTATAATGTCAAATTTTAGTTACTGTCCTCTGACTTTGCATTTCTGTTGTGAACAAAATACTAAAATTAGAAAGAATTCAAGAACGTGCACTTCGATTTATATATGAGGAATATCAAAATTCATATGAAACCCTACTAAAAAAGTCAAAATTACCATCACTTAAAACTCGACGAATGCGCACCATTGCTTTGGAAACTTTTAAGATCATAAATAAAAAAAGTCCATTAATGATAAAAGATTTAGTTAAAATAAAAAACAATTCATATAATTTCAGATTTATAAATACAGCTGAGGTAATTAGACCAAGAACTACTACTTATGGTAAACAATCTTTCAGGTATGAGGCAGCACAAATTTGGAACTCCCTACCAAATGATGTCAGGAATATGGCACAGTTTACAAGCTATTTGGTTAACTGGTGTGGAGACCAGAAATGCAAATGCAGTGCATGTCGCATACCTATGCTGCCTCATAGCTAAAACTTTGAAATTTTATGCTGCTTATAGCCGAGTCTTGCTTAATTTAATTGCTGCCCTCCAGAACTGTTTTTCAACTTTAAATTGTTATAATTCTGTAGTTTGCTCAATACAACACTGGAAGTGTTCTCAACTCCAATCCTAATTTTAAAAAAAGATTAATTACCAGATTTCCTGCAGCTGTACTTCGGGGTTTTCACAGACTTGAAACCGCCCTAAATAAAAAGAGGACACCAACTGAGATAAAGTTGGAAAAAATGCTGAAATTGAATTCGTCTTCTTTCTGTTTCTAGCGTTCCTTTAATATTGAAGATCATACGCCGAGCAACTAAAATATGATTTTTGAATATTTACATGACTGCCAAATGTCATGCAAGGTGATAATAGAAAAAAATGAAGCGATGTACTTTATACAATTTAAAACTATATACAATTGATAGCTTTTTGGTTATGGATGAAAAATGAGAATAAGAGCTGGTTTAGTGACCATGCAGACTCTTAAATCCCACAGCTGTAGTGGCAGAAGTAAAGTTTTTTGGCAATTTGTTCCATTGTGTAATTGTATCTTGGAAAAAATGAATATTTATAGCAGTCTTTTGATGTCTTGATATGTTTGTAGGAATGGGGGGGGGGGGGGGTTGCTGAGTCGTGTTCTACTGTCTGATGGTATAAGTATGTTTGATGTTGGTACGGTAAACGGAAAGAAAGTCACAGGAAAAAAAAGTCACAGTTTTGATAGGAAAAAAGTCACAATTAATAAGTTGTCAACCTTTGGTACTGCTACTAGCTGATGTACAATTTTATAAAAGAAAACTAATCTGTATTTAATACGTGGGACTTTGAGAGTGTACCAATTTAAATCTGTGTACATATCAGTGACTGAACTTGTATTATGGTATTTATTACATGTAAATCGGGCTGCTCTGCGTTGGACTTTTTCGATCTGGTTGATTTTTGTTATTTTGGCAGGAATTGTTGTACTAAATCCTATTCAAACATACATATATTGAGGACCGTCCGATGGTGTCCATTGCAGACCCACAAACTGTCTGTAATAAATTATTAATTTATTTTATAAGCCTTCTTTATTTGTTTGTTTATTTTTTATTGTCTATATTATCCTTCGTATTCATTACGTACCAGTTGACAGTGTTTTATTTCATTTGCTTGTTTTTCTACATTAGAACACCTGTTCATCCTCGCCTATGTCACAGATGCACCTAATGCATTCATATTTATGCACTTATTGCATTCATTTCAATTACTTGCAATTGTACACCAAATTATGAAATGTTTATATGTCATTTCCGCTTGTGGAACCTCAGTTGGACGAATACAGAATTTGAATTTTGAAATTTGAATTTGGTACGAGCTGCGGCAGGTTGTGATCGACTCCAATCTAAAGTGACAAGGATTGCCAGTTTTCCTGCCGAAGGTCAGAGCTAGGTTTTCGCCCTATACTCCAACTTCCTGCCCTAATTAAAACTGGACACCATTATATAGCTGAAAAATAGCTAAAAGTGGCGTTAAATCCTATTCAAACAAACATATACAATCAGATTATCCAGACAATCAACAGATGAGAACCAAATATTCACATGACGCGAAACATTTTTTCCACACCGCTCAAATTTTTTTACTATTACGTAAACATTATAGAAACATATTTCTGGTTCTATAGGTGTATTCTTTCACCGCAGGGTATAGATAGCCTAATAGATTATGTTTTTTTTTGGCAACAACGTACAACCCGATAGCTTGTAATGAACTGGCTAGGACTTCGAACTAGGAATTTAGTATAAAGTTTTTAAAAAATCGTGTATGTGTTAGTACTTCCGGATGAGACTTTTTTCCACAAAAGATAGACGAGCTTTGATGTCGTTTATCTCTGAATCAGTATTAAAATTATGATATTATTGGCATATAACCTTATTTAATCTTTCAGAAGCACGTGCTCAGAAACTATTATCCATTTAGCCCGGCGACATCATAATAACTTAACAGTAACTATAGATCTAGAAATTATCAAATTATTGGCATAGAACCTTATTTAATCTTTCAGAAGCCAGTATCCATTAGCCCGGCGACATCATATTAACAGTAATTACAGATCTAGACATTAAAAATGGTGTTATCACATGATCTCACTTTGCGATTTTTTAACATTAACTCGTCATTGCAAATAAGTAGCCGGCAAAATCATAGATGCACACTATAAATACTAATTCGACGGTTTGCTATGAAAGCTTATTCGGGTCATTTATGAGGGTGAAAAAAAAAATAAATCGTAGCCACGAATTAGTTAATCGTGGACACGAATTAGTATATCGTGGCCACGAATTAGTATATCGTAGCCACGATTTAGTAATCCGTGGCCACGAATTAGTAAATCGTGGCCACGAATTAGCAATCCGTGGCCACGAATAAGTAATCCTGGCCACGGATTACTAATTACTAATTCGTAAATATAATTCGTGGCCACGATATACTAATTCGGTGCCATATCTACATATATGGCAAGAAATCAGTCCAGATAATTTTAAGGGGGCTTGTTTTGTGGCCACGGATTACTAATTCGTAGCCACGCTATACTAATTCTTGGCCACAATATACTAATTCGTGGCCACGATTTACTAATTCGTCGCTACGATATACTAATTCGTAATTCGTGGCCACGATATACTAATTCGTAATTCGTGGCCACGATATACTAATTCGTAATTCGTGGCCACGATATACTAATTCGTGGCCACGCTATACTAATTCGTGGCCACTATTTACTAATTCGTGGCCACGGATTACTAATTCGTGGCCACGGATTACTAATTCGTGGCCACGATTTATATATTTTTTTTCACCCTCATTAATGACCCGAATAAGCTTTCATAGTTTGCTACCTAGGACTAGTATAACTAAATTGATTATAGGTTCCTTAATATACTTACAGTAAATATAGAAAATATCACAGTCTGCTCATTTTGTTCTTTATATTTTTACCGACAAAGTAAAAAAAGAGAAAACGCTAAACCAAACTGACACGAAATCATACCCCAACAAACCGAAATGACATTCATGTCTTGCGTTTGCGTTTCCTTGGATTGACTTTCGTAGTTATCGTTTTCAGTTCTTGGTTAGCCTTTTTCTGTTGTAAAGATGATATCTATAGTTTTTTTGTGGTTAATCAGAAGATTGATTTTTTTTTCACCCTCATTAATGACCCAAATAAGCTTTCATAGTTTGCTACCTAGGACTAGTATAACTAAATTGATTATAGGTTCCTTAATATACTTACAGTAAATATAGAAAATATCACAGTCTGCTCATTTTGTTCTTTATATTTTTATATATTTTGAAATAAAAATCGGATGCCTTACCGCCATGCCTTCGACCAGATATGGCTTCATCAAGACTTATTTGATCTTAATGGAATACATCTTAATTTTCTGAGCTATAGGTTGGTATTTATCATATGTTCGATCTCTTCTTATTATCTCTGAATGATATATAATTGTTATCGGGTACGATTGACCATTTATCCCTTTTCAGGTAAAAAACCATACTCACAATATAGTTCATGTTGTAAGTGATAAAATGGCTAATTTAATATTAAAGAAAATATTTCATTTACAGTTTTTCGTATTTTTTAAATCCTTCAAGTTTTAAAATAAATTTTTTTTGTCCTGATCTAATAAGAAGAAGTAAAGATGTACAAAATTGCATATTAATGCGCGCTTTACCAGTGTCTATCTCGGTAGTAAGTAATGATCGCTTCAATTTTTATTTTTGGATTATTTTACTATCTATAGGGTAAGCCTAGTATTTTTATTAATGCATTCTATTCTTGACATTATAAAATGTATATACTTGCGTTTCTTTTATTAATTAGTTATTTAATTTGATAAGAAAAAGGCATTTTAAAACTTTGTTATGTTATATTACGTAATGTATTTCATCGCTTCAATTGTATTTCTTGGATTATTTCACGATTTATATGGTAAGCTTCGTAATTTTTTGTACATTCTTATTTTAACATGATAAAATGTATATTTTTCTGTTTCTTTTATTAGTTACTTCAGAGACATATAATTACATGTAATTATATGTCTCTGGTTACTTAGATAATTTGATAATAAAAGTGCATTTTTAGATTTTGTTAACTAGTACGTAACGTATTTGGTCACTTAAGTTCTTTGTTTAATTATTTCATGATATAGGGGACATATATTTTTTAGTTTATTATAGAAATTCATAAGATGATTTGATAAAAACATTGTAATATTTTGTTATATTACGTAATGCATGGCGTTCCCATCATGCATCATGTGCAAATCATGATGCATGCGATGCTCGTGTAATCACTCATCCAAAAAAACTTCTTTTCGATATTTTTTTCATATGTTCGATCTCTTCTCATTATCTCTTAATGATATTGTTTTCGGCTACGATTGACCATTTATCGCTTATCAGGTAAAAAACCATACTCTACAATATAGTTCTGTTGTAAGTGATAAAATGGCTACTTAAATATTAAAGAAAATATTTCATTTACAGTTTTTCGTATTTCAAGCTTTAAAATATTTTTTTTTGTCCTGATCTAATAAGGAGTAGTAAAGATGTACAAAATTGTATATTAATGCGCTCTTGACCTCAAATGTCGTCGCCAGAAAGGATGAGACAGAATTGATCACGACAGTTGAATTTTATTTCTTGGATTATTTCATGATTTATAGGGTATGCTTAGTATTTTTTTTTATGCATTCTTATCTTTGCGTAATAAAATCTATATATTTGTGTTTCTTTTATTAATTAAATAGATAATTTGATAATAAAAAGGCATTTTAGATTTTGTTACGTAATATTACGTAATTAATATGTTAGAAAGACTTGTTCGGTTCAATTTTATCATATATATTTTGTTTTGTTTGGATTATTTCACGATTGATAGAGCAAGCTTCATATCTTTTTTTTTTGCATTCGTATCTTTACATAAAAATGTAATAAATTTGAATTGATCGATAATTTTCAATTTTATTTCTTGGGTTATGTCAGAATTTACTTAAGCGTTTATTTTGTATGCTGTTTCTAATCTTCACATAATAGAATGTGAATGTATTTGTTTTTATAGGAATTCATAAGATGATTTGATAATAATAATGCATTTTAAAATTTTGTAGTATTGCGTAATGCATGACGTTCCCTTCGTGCATCATCATCAGCTCAACGATGAAGAAGCTATTTTTAACGCGCTTGTAACCACTATACCTGGTTTCACTAAACTATTTTAATGTATTTAGTGCCTGTGTCTATGTATGCATGCTTGTGTGGTCCATATTATATGCATTTACATGTTTTCTGTTTTCTTTTGCTGCTATTATAGTGCTGGGTATGTAATGATGCCACTGCTTGCCTGTTTCCTTTATTCCTACATGTAAATTTTAGTACCTACTGTAGCTTCTTATTCAATGTTGTTTAGATATCCCTCCTGTTTTTATGTGTTTTCACCTTCTTTTATTTGATCAAAGTTCCTTAAGTTATGATTCCATATAATGTTATCTTAACCTCAGTCTGTGTTTTTTTCAAATAAAGTAAGAGGCTATATGGCTAATGTATGTTGTATGAATGTATATGTAATATGTCTGTAGTGCTTATTTATGTATGTGGCTAATGTATGTTGCATTTATGTAATGTAGTATGTCAGTAGTGCTTATTTATATGGGTGGCTAATGTGTGTTGCATGTATGTATATGTAGCTTGTCATTAGGCCTTATTTATGTACTGTATGTCGGTTAAAAAGCTCTTTAGAGCTTATGTTATGTGTTGTTATTGTACCGACTTTAAATAAAACTTTGTCTTGTCTGTCTTGTCTTGTCTCATCCAGAAAGCCTTGATTGATAATTTTCAGTATTATTGCTGGGTTATTTCATAATTTATAGGGTAGAAAATGGAACTTTTATGTACAAAATTAGTCAATCTTGAACATTAAATTTAATTTCCCTGGGTTTTGATTATTGACGATTTCGAAATCCCAAACTCTCGTGCACGAGATTGGCCGAGAACAAGGCGTGTGTGTGTGTGTGGTTTTTTTTTTGGGGGGGGGGGGGGGAGGGAGTGTAAGAGATATTTCTGTGATGTAATTGTATATTAGATGTGCCTTGTTTATTTGCTAATTGCTTATTTATGACACTGAACTTTAATGAAAGGTCAAAATGAAAGACCATTTAGACTCACATAAAAAGCCGCGAAAATGCTAATTTAGATTATGATTTTTATACGAAAATTAGATTTTAAAACAGGCATGTTATTTAAAAAAAAAGAATTCTGAATCAGTGGAGAATGTCATAGACATTGGTAGGGAAAATAAATTTCTTCATAATAAAAAAAAACACAAAAGATATGGATTTTTATTTAATTCAAGATTTAAAAATTTTGATGTAAAACTATTTTAAAGAAGCAAGTTATATTTAGATACTTATAGAATTAGATTAAACATTCCTCTAGGATCGTATATGAGGTCTTATAAACAAACAAAAATTAAAAAGCTAAATGAAATTTTGAAAAATGTATAGAATAATACAATAGAAAAACAATTCAGTTACATTCGAATAAAGGTCATCAACAGTTTAAATAGTTGAAAATAATTGTAGAAGTTAATAATCTCATAAATTGTTGTGCAAAAACAGAAACCTATAATAACATGTCTCTGGCAAAAATAAGACTCTTCTTCAAATTTTTATTTTTGGTTTATTTTAGAGTCTGAAAATATTATTAAGTTCTTAGCAATGTTTATGCACATGAACGTTAGCTGACGTTTGAATACATTCTACAATCTTTTGAAACAATTTTAATTTCTGTAAAATAAATCAATAGAAATTGTAACTTGATCTTCCGAGGATGCCCGACGGAAGGACGCGATAACTGCCGATCTACCCCCCCCCCGCCTTTTTTCCCCCCACAGAACCACGTGATTGTGATTTCGAAAAGGTCAATGTATTGTTATTGTACGGTAAACATTTGTCTTTCCAACACTTTGCTTTTTTTTATAACAGTACTCTTCTCAAGCAGTTGGTGAGATAATAGACTCAGGAAAACTACAAACTAGGCTCTACGACAAGCGTGATGACTTCAACTTTCCAATTGTCAACTTCCCGTTCATCGACAGCAACATTCCAGCAGCTCCAGCGTATGGTGTGTACATTTCACAACTTATACGTTATTCTAGATCCTGCGATCGTTATTCAGATTTTCTAGACCGATCACTGCTGTTGACTGCTAAACTAGTCAAACAAGGGTTTGTTGTACCTAGGTTGACGTTATCTCTCCAGAAGTTCTATGGTCGGCACCACGACTTAATTGATCGTTACGGGAAATCAGTGTCTCAAATACGATCTGACATTTGCGCTGAGTCATAGGTAGTGTTTCCTATTCCTGGATTTGACTTTTCCCTAGACAAGACAATGAGTAACTCGACGGGTGTCTAATTAGAGGCAGGCACTGCTTACTCGTCCGGAGCACCCGAGTGCACCCATGGTTTTTATTGGGTTCGGGTTACTCTCTTTCTGTGTTTTATGTTTTTGATTTTTGTGTTGTGTTTGTCTATATCCGGATTTGTAACTGTCCCTTGGTTTTTGGCTCTTGTTGTTCGGTCGGTTTTCTTTGCTACTTTATTATAATCAAGATGATTATTTCTTGCCTTCCACAATCGTCTATATTTGTAACCCTTTACAGCATATGATGCAATTTTAAATACAACAAATTGAAAAAAAAACTATTAAACCAAATCGGATACACCTATAACATATAAGAACATCTCTGGATATGGGTGTAACCAATATCTTTTTTTTTGTTATTTCTGGAGTTAACTTTTCGCAGGTCAAGGTCAATGATGACCAATAGTGAAGACTCTATCAAATCTAGTTAATTATTTAAGTACTATGGTGCACCTTCAACTAACTTATATTAAATAAGGGAATAATTACACATTATATAAAAATCCTGGATTCTGATTTGTTCTGTATATCTTTCACTTGATAAATGCCCCATATAGACTACATGTAATTGAAGCAATTTTCTATTTAGATCAACACACCTGTCGACAACCTAGTCACAGTAACATTGGATTGAATCATTGCATCACAAATTACAGTAATATTTACAAAGTCTGATTATAATTATCCTGTTGCAGTTGGTGATTTAGTCGTGGGAGCCTGCATAGATCCAATACGTATGTTGTCCAATCATCCAATTATTTTTTATTCATTTTGGCTCGAACGGTCAGTTTACTTTTCATTTTATATAAGTACTGATGGAAATTCATCCAGGATGTCAGATCTGAAAACCCCATATCCAACACCAGGTAACATATTTAAGATATGCGCTAGCAATTCATTTATATAGTCTTCTACCATATTTCAGCGCTCGATCCCAACAAGCATTGCCAGTTTTCTTGCAGCAGGTGTGGTTTTTACTAGGTATTCAAGCTTTCTCTCCTTATAACAACTGGACATTATGAAATAGCTAAAAAATGCTGAACGTAACGATAAATTCCATTAAAATAAACAAAACCCTATTAATATACCAAGTATATATCTTAAATGTATAATGGTGAGCTATTGAAACTTTGTGTATCTTGCTGAATAGGTGCTGTCACATGATCTTTAATTGGCTTTGTATTTAAGTTGAACTTGTGTATGTTTATAAATAACAGAAGTGGCTTGTAAACTTTAATACTAAAAAAAAGCAGAAACCATGACGATCACGACAAAAACAAAAAAGCCCTCCCATCCCCATCTAATTTTGAATAACTCTAATAACAAATGTTACAGAGCATAAACATCTTTGTTTAGAAATTTTGCATGATGGCAGCTGGGAAAAACATATTGATTTGATAACCAAAAGGGGGTTTATTAGAGTTAACACTCTTAAACGATTTAAATTTACTCTTAATATAAAATCCTGGGAGAAAATCTACTTAACATTCATTCGACCTATTTTGGAATATGCCGATGTTGTTGGGACAGCAAACTCTTTTTTAATCAACAAATTGGAAAGCGTTTAGATAGAGGCTGCTAGAATAATCACTGGGGCGACTCGACTAGTTTCTATTAATATGTTGTACAAAGAAACGGGAAGGACAAACTTCAAATAAGGCGTGAACATCACAAAATAACATACTTTAATTTATAAAATGGTAAACGGTCTGGTACCCACATATCTTAGTTACATAGTCCCTCGAAAAGTAAACATCCACGATTATATAACATTAGTCAGACCTTATGTATGCCCCCAGTTAGAACTCGAACTTCTGTTTACCTTAACTATTTTCTGTCGTCTTCGGTTAGATTATGGAACCAGGCGCCTGGTGAAATAAACAAAAGTAGTTCCCTAGCTTCTCTCAAATCCAACCTCAAGTCTAGTCGTATCAAAATACCTAGTTATTACTATTCTGGAACCCGACTCGGTCAAATCCTCCACATGAGACTGCGAACATCATGTAGCTCCCTCAACCATCATCTATAACTTAAAAACCTGTAGTTGTCAATAAGGTGTGCCCGACACAAATTCTTATTACATATTCCACAGTCCCCTATTTAATGAGTCGAGAAACCGATACATTCACTCTATTATTCCTCGGAACTTAACACTCGATCGTCTATATTTTTGGATCACCTGATCTCACGGACATTCAAAATGAAAAATTGTTTTCAAGTGTACAAAACTTTATAGTCAGCAGTAACGTTTCACGTCATGTACTTCAGCAGTACCAAACATCGAATTTCTTTTTTTATATGTTCACACCTCACCCCCTCCCCATCCCCCACAACATAATGTATTAATTGATTCCTAGTAGACATCTTCCTAGAGTAATTCATAATTATTAATGCTACTTACTCACACTGGATAGGGATTAATACAAGTTCTAGTAACTTGTTTCCCAATCCTATTAAATATTATAAAATATAATGTAACTTAATGTATCAATATTGTATAGATTGAATTAATTAATAAAATATGTTTAAACTAAATGCCCCAGAAGAATATTGGCGAATTTTTGTCGCCGCCGGGCGTATATACAAAAAGGTATATAAACTATTTACCCTGCATATACACCTTTTACACTGGGTATACACTTTTTACCCTCTCGAGCCTCAGCGCCAAAATTTCATTCGGAATATCATTGAAAGTAACGGAACATGACAAATCAATATTGATTGATTTTTTTTTTAATGGTGTTTTAACGCTACTTTCAGCAATTTTTCAGTTATATCATGGCGTCCAGTTTTAATTGGGGGAGGAAGCCGGAGTACCCGGAGAAAACCCCCGACCTGCGGTAGGAAAACTGGCAATCCATGTCGATTGAGATTGGAGTCGAGTACACCCTGCCTGCAGTGAGATTGATTTTTGTTTTGTTTGAATGGTGTTTTAACGCCACTTTCATGCAGCAATTTTTCAGCTATATCATGGCGTCAAGTTTTTATTTGGGGGAGGAAGCCGGAGTACCCGTAGAAAACCCCCGAGCTGCGGTAGGAAAACTGGCAATCCTTGTCAATTAAGATTGGAGTCGAGTACACCCTGCCTGCAGTGAGATTGATTTTTGTATTTCGAAAATAAACACATGGAAGATGATGGAACGGCTGCATGCGCGCCACCTAGAGAGATTTGGATTTATGAAATTTATACATTTTACAAGTATAAAACTTCCATTTTCTCTAGCTTGTCAACCATAATTGAGGGGGGGGGGGGCAAGATCTTTTCTGTTAGTGAGTTTTATGCATTTTTGCACGACTGTTCACTGTTTTTGTTTTGTTTTGTTTTTTTTTTTTGAAAATAAACCAACTGTTTTGCAAGCATTAGCTGTTATCTGTTTTCTTAAAAATTGACATTGTTGTAAACTGTTATAATACAAATAAAAACCCTGTTTGCTGTTAATAGTCAGAACACTGTTATCTGTTTTTTCTATTTTTATATTCACTGTTTGCTGTTTTCTTTCGTAAATTGCTGTTATTATTATTTTAAATTAAATGTTACCTGTTTTGGGGAAAAAAAAATTCTTAACCTGTTAATAGACCCACTCTTGACCCCCCCCTCCCCCTTTTAAAATTAAGAGCACTTCGGAAGTGTTTTCAATAGATCACTAAAGCACAAAAAGTTAAACTTAATTTTATAGAATTTTAATTTGTCGCTCTTTGTTTATTACATGTAGCAGTAAAATATTCGGTGTAATTAAACCGATATTTAATTTGGCTGGAAGGGGTATATGCAGTATATGACTGGCGGCTCGGGAAATTTATCGTCTCTCGACTGGTATTTTTTGGCATATACCCCTCCAGCCCATTAGATATCTGTTCAATATAACTCGTATAAGAAGGGGGAAAATTCCAATATACTATATGTTACAAGGTATGGCGATCCGTTACTGACCAATTAAGGTTTTAAACTTTATCTGCAACAAGGTTTTCAATATCAGAGGAGATAAAGTTCTCTGTAAAGAAAAAAAATAGTTTGGTGTGCCAGGGTCATCCTCCCAAGTCGGGGAAACTGCGGAAAAATAATTGTCTAACTGGTCCAGTATATGAAATGTCTGTACGATATGTGACGAAACAAAAAATAGGAAAGACAACTTGGCATTAAAAAGGGAATATATTGATTTATTACTTGATCAAAGGAAAGTTTGCTTAACGTCCAACGAACATTACTTCAGCTATAGCGAGAACAAGTTAATAAACACTAAAGCAACGGTGAAAGGGGGTGGTCCAACGTGAACAAAGTTTGACCTACACTTGGCCAGTATGGAGAATGGGTAGTGATGGAGATTTATTTTTTGTTGTAGCGGCTACAATGAGCATACTCGAAATGGGGTCTTTATCGCACAGGAGTGTGGAGTGTGGCACTTTCGAAACACGTTACTCACTATCTATAGTCCATGGTCCGGGTTCCATATTATAATCTGGCAAACCACCAAAGGGTTCCTTCCCTATCCACCACCTGGGGACGTTCTAGTGCATGGGTCGAGCACTGAAACATTCAAGTATAGTCCCAGTAATCTCAGAAGTAACAAGTTAAATCTCACTGCGCAACAGTACGTGTGAATTACTGGTAAGTTTTTAGATAGGTAACAATTTGTCTGATCGGTGTGAAAATAGGTAACAATTTGTCTCATCTGTTTGAACAATTACAACGGATTTAACTTTGTGTTGTGAAGATCATCAATGGTACCGGCGGGATTCGAACCCTCAACCTCTGTGTCCGAAGTCAGCGCTCTAACCGACTGAGCTAAAGAAGTACTTGCCTAACGCAACCGATTAAGGTTGCATTTATCCCTGCTATTACACTACACTCTCCCCCTTTTTCTTTTTTGGGACCGCCGGCACCATCCCGAGCAGCACACAGGTCTACTACTGTATCGTAATTTACTGCCGAGCCACACCTGGCACTCGGAACATCTTGGGCCATATCCTTGCACTACGCCAGTGCGCATGGTCGTACTAAATGTGCATCGGCATCATGCACCGAAATTGGTCAATTCAATTCAGGGAAACAGTTTTACAGCTGATTATATGCATAAACCTCCCTCCCCCCGGGTGTGAATCACTCCCGGCTTTCTCCATTACAAGTAATGGGACCTCTTTGCAGTTGCAAAAAAGGAGCTACATTATTGTAGCTAAGGACCACGCCTTATTTTTGAGTTGCTATTAACGTTACTATGTATAGGATCTGTTTTGTTTCTAGTGTGTTTTTCCGTATCCCGATTTGTAATATACCCTTGACTTTTGTCTCTTGTTGGCCGGTCGATTTCTTGCTGGGTGGATTTATTTAACGTATTTACTGGTCTGCATCTTATAAAATACACTTTTGGTCGAAAGCAACTAAGTGCCTTGTCAACAATTTTCATCCTAGCATACTTAAAACAATCATGACTAAAATACATTGAAATAAATCTGCATTTAAATGTTATTCGTTCCATTAATACAAGAAAAGCCAAGTTTTGGTACGAAACGCGTTCGTATGCAAACTGAATGTTTATAGCAATACAATGTTTACTGGACAGATTTAATAGAAACAGTAGGGTCAGTTTCCTTCCTCCGAATATTTTAGTTTAAATACGATAAACTCTAAATTGTATCTTAAATTTTTGTTGAATTATTCTACTTGTTTTGTTCTGTAAATACCTTTGATTATAATTCGGATTTTTTTTGTGATTTACTAAATTGGTCGTTATTGGAAATACATTTTATATACGATCATAAAAGTCCTTGGTATTCTTTTCTCTTCCTAAATTTGACTTTCTCCTGGTAATGACAAAGGATAATTCGGCGGATGTCTAATTATTCAGACACAGCTTAGTGCACACATTTTTATTAGGTTCGTGTTAGACAATTTTGTTTTGTTTTTTTTTTTTTTGTTTCTGTTTTGTGTTGTGTGTAATTGTTTATATTCGTTATAAAACGTGCTTCGGTCAACGCTTTCATACGTCAATGAAACTTCAATTGAATGCATTCAATTCTTAAATGATATACCAGTATTTGAAAGGTATTGACGGTACGACGGCTTATTCGTGCCAAACAACAAAAAGAAAAAAAATTATTTCGTTTGTACGGTTTATTAAATCGTTTGTACGATTTATTAATCCGTTTGTACGGTTTATTAAATCGTTTGTATGGTTTATTAAATCGTTTGTACGATTTATTAAATCGTTTGTACGATTTATTAATCCGTTTGTACGGTTTATTAAATCGTTTGTACGGTTTATTAATCCGTTTGTACGGTTTATTAAATCGTTTGTACGGTTTATTAAATCGTTTGTACGATTTATTAAATCGTTTGTACGGTTTATGAAATCGTTTGTACGATTTATTAATCCGTTTGTACGGTTTATTAAATCGTTTGTACGGTTTATTAATCCGTTTGTACGGTTTATTAAATCGTTTGTACGGTTTATTAAATCGTTTGTACGGTTTATTAATCCGTTTGTACGGTTTATTAAATCGTTTGTACGGTTTATTAAATCGTTTGTACGGTTTATTAATCCGTTTGTACGATTTATTAAATCGTTTGTACGGTTTATTAATTCGTTTATACGGTTTATTAAATCGTTTGTACGGTTTATTAAATCGTTTGTACGATTTAATAATCCGTTTGTACGGTTTATTAAATCGTTTGTACGGTTTATTAATCCGTTTGTACGGTTTATTAAATCGTTTGTACGGTTTATTAAATCGTTTGTACGGTTTATTAAATCGTTTGTATGGTTTATTAATCCGTTTCTACGGTTTATTAAATCGTTTGTACGGTTTATTAAATCGTTTGTACGGTTTATTAATCCGTTTGTACTCCCAATTTTCTAACAATTTGGTCAAATAGTTAATCATACCAATCAATCGTTGCACACTTTTGACATCAGTTGGTTGTTTCATATTCACGATTGCGGCTAGCTTTTCTGGGTCAGGCTTGACTCCATCGGTTGTCAATAAATGACCAAAATACGGCATTTCCGTAACTTTGAGCATAAATTTGCCCTTGTTTATTTTAATATTGCGTTCACGGCAACGATCAAGAAATGCTTTCAATTTTCTATCATGATCGATTGTTGCAGCCTCGATTGTATCTCCTTCACTGTAAATAACAATATCGTCAGCAACGGTTCGGACTTCCAGCAGATTTTCTATTTCCCGTTCTAAGAATTGCTGAAAGTACACTGGGGCTGGCGAGATCCCAAAAGGCATTTTTGTCCACCGGTACCTTCCGAACGGTGTCTCAAATGTCTTTAGGTAGCTAGATTCTTCCGATAATGTAACATGCCAAAAACCGTTCTTAACATCGCATTTCGAGAATACTTTCGCTTTGCTTAATTCTGGAAGTAAATCTTCGATAACTGGAAGTAGATAATGACATCTTTTAAGAGTTTTGTTTAACGGTTTTGGGTCAATACAGAGTCTTATTTTGCCACTCGGTTTCTTAACTATTACTAGGCTCGAAACCCAGTCTGTAGAAGTATCTACTGGCTTGATAACTCCTAATTTCTCAAGTCTCTGTAGTTCCGTTTTTTACTTTGGCTTCAACGCTATCGGTATCCGTCTTAACGAAGACTTAACAAGGGTATTGATTCATCAATTTCAAGCTTGAGTATCCCTTTGAATGTTCCTTCGCCTTCAAATATATCTTTGTATTTGGTTAGTATGTCTTTCATTGAACCAAAGTCAGGCTTTTGTCGTACACCATAATGTTTTGATACTGTATCTTAATTAGATTCATAGCATGAATGGCCTTGGGGCTCCTAGTAAAGGAGTGTATTTGTCATCAACCACAAGGAATTTAACCTTGTAACGTGTGTGTGTTTTAGGATTCTTTAATCGTAACATGCAGGTGCCATAAGTTTCCAGTGTTGACTTATCCTAGTACAACATTATACCCTGAATGAATTATTACAATTCTAATATGACAACATCCTGAGTTTTTTGTTCCTATAAGCCAGGATTCTCTTGCCGCCATTTTCATGATGAAAAATTTTTGGTCAAGAAATCCTTTCAAGTTTGCAATGTACGGTTGACAAAATACACTTTAACAAAACATTTATTGAATATTTTATCATAACGTGCCCTCGATATGTCTTATTTATTTACTTTTATTTTAGTAACAACTTCAATATTCAGCCGTTACTATTGTGACGTCGTTAAACCTGTAATGACGTTACGTCGCAATGCCGTAAAAAATGCAAAAAATGTAAAAAATGCAAAAACGTCGTGTGCAAAGTGGGGATATATCAGTTGACGTTATAAGAGCGTCATATTAGAATTTCTAACAATACACATTGCGGGTACGTTTGTAGATTGAGACAAATATGTTGTTTTCACATAAGTATAAGCAGGCAAATGAAATGGGGTCATGCGATACGTTTTTATATGTGGCAGTAGAATAATCGAAATTATAAATAACAGTAACTAGTACCAGTAGTATCCATATGAATCGATTCCGGGTACGTATAATATTACAAAAGTCAAACTGTTTTTAAAGTAGCTCAACACTTAAATAAAAATTATAATATGGAACATCTGTAACATGTACATCACGATTATTTTGTAAAATATAACAAAAAGCAGACGTCAAGTTATGTACAATCTGCATTTGACTATGGAGTTTTAAATCAATGATAAGGTTTGTTTGAAGCAATACATTTATTGCCCGAACAGTGGTTAAATATTCGTATCTCTTATTTTTATTTTAATATAATAATTAATACACATAGGTCTATACGGATACTGTTAGATCGTTTTAAACTTTATTTTGTTTTGCAGTTCTGATCCAGCTTTTGAGGAGGACATGAAATACAGTGTTACCGGTTATAAATCTCATGATGACGAAGAAGGTGACAAGAAAAACAACCTCACAGAAATGGAACCAGTTCCAACTCCAGGCGGCAAGTAATACTAAAGCTCGGATATAAAATATTGTCAACAACTTTTGTTATATTCTGTACTTTAAATGAATACAAACATAAGCAAAGATTATACATGGGATAAAAAAAAATTAACATGGTCCTAATAAACGATAAAAGCGATTACATTTTCATATATTTCTGTGTGACAACAAAAGAAACATTCACCATAGTAACTGAACAGCACATATTTCATAATAATGTTCCTAACTGTATTGACCACCTTAACGAGGAAATTCACAAAATGACCTCGTTGATTATGACAATTATACATCTCTCATTACTTGCAGACAATCCACTTTTTTTATTTCTTGGCTGCATTAGTGGCTTTGTCAATGGGGATTATCATAGTAATAATGATGATACTAATGATACTAAATGCCCAGTGAGCAGTGTGGACAAGCGATGGTATCATCTGTTCAGACTACTTTCTACTCGTGTGAAGTATAACAGATGGAGATACTTTATGAGAATTGTATACAGTTTAACATGAGAACATGAGAAACTAGTAAGCACCCGAGTCCCAACTGCGCCGTTGAGCGATTTCGTGTCTTTAATCTTCTTTTATTTGTTTAAAAACATGTTTCTTTTTCAATTGATTTTGTTCTTTTTCAAGTTCTCGTGTCTCCACATCGTATTGTCTTCAGAATACTAAGTTCAAAATATTCAGTTTGTATATTCAATCAGCCAGGCTCAATAAAACAGTGCAACTGACCAAATGGCATTCGAAAAAATAAAAGTTGGAAAAGATAGTTGTAATTTTGTTTTCGAAGCGTTACATGATTGAGGTATCTGGATTCATATTTTTTACAAGTTAACTTTTCAGGAATCAAAGTTACAATTCACCAAGTTTATCCCTTTTTTATTCAAACTCCAGCGCGGTACATTACCGTAAAGCATAAAGCATAAAGACAGCGTCAAAAAAGTATGTATATGATATCATGTCATCTTTGCATGTGTCGTTGGACAAACAGATAGATGTGCTACTTAAATAAAGTATATAAAGTAATATATTGTGTCAAACAATCCTTTATTCATTAACAACAACAAACACAAAAAGCATAATAAAGTAACACATTAAACAATATTGTTACGACCACATTACGAATTATTTGTTAAACAACCCTTTCCAAATTTAACAAATCAATACCATTAAAGCATTTGATAATATTTAATCGATCATTATAAGGAGCCTCGGTGGTAGTTCGTCTACTATTGATCACGTGGTCTGTCAACACCGAGATTGCTGATTCGGGTCTCACTGCGGGCAGGTTGCGCTCGGCTCCACTCTTAATTGACAAGGATTGCCAGTTTTCCTATCGAAGGTCCGGGGTTTTCTCCAGGTACTCCGACTTCCTGTCTCAATAAAAACTGGACGCCATGATATAGCTGTAAAATTGCTGAAGGTGGCGTTAAACAAGATTCAATCAATCAATCGATCATGATACGTATTTTTACTTGGTTATGATTATGGGGTAAATTGACGGAGACAATTTTCGAAACGCTGTCAAATATAACGTATGTTACAAAAAACTGTAACATTTGAATAAAAAATGAGTTGCACAAATGTTGAGTTTAGTGCAGAAGTTGGGATGTCATAATTACGTATCATTAAAATTTCTTTCTGAAAGAAATTAAATAAAAAAATTAGTGAAATGAATGTCTCTTGTTGCTTTCTGTGCATTTACAGCTTAATCAGCCAACCGCTTAGTTGTGCCACCAACGCCTTCACATGGCCCTTTGCCATGTCCTGCTTCAAAATAATTCCAAGTTGCAGTACAGCCGAAGAGATTTGCATGGTTGATGATAGTATATATCTTTTTCGGTTTTGGCTGGTCGGAATATCCGTCCAATAATGTACATGTTTAATATTTAATATGTAATATTCATAAGTTCAGGAATTCCGAGAGCATAAAACTGTTCTAAAATTGCAAGGACTTTAGAGGATAAATGAGTTGGACAATCTGAAATAGCAACAAAACTTTCAGTGCCAAGCTCTTTATCTGGTAAGTGCCAGAGGATTTTTGGTTGATTTGTTTCTCAGAGCGCTACAGTGACGTCATGCTTAGTAACGATTGTCTGACGTTACAATGGACAAGGCAACTTGACGTGAAGTGCTCGCATTGTATTAACGTAATTTTTAAGATATTATCAGTCTTTTCAGCGCTTATTTTTTTAATATTATATATAAGTAAATAATATTTAAAGTAGTGATAATAATAAATATTAAATATATTTTAATAATATTTAATAACATTTGCCATAGTTTTAGTCAGAAGTTATTTTTATGCAAGATATTTATGTATTGTTTTGTGGTTTCTTTCTTTTCTGTTATATTTCTTTCTTTTTGTTTTGTTTTGTGCTGTGGGCCACTTTTAGCACAATTTCAGTCACAACAGGAGGACCAGTTTATTTAGCTGTAGATTACAGGGTACCCGGAGAGAACGTTATCAAAAGAGAATCAAGTGCAACCTTTTTCCTATGATACAATGCGAGACTTATCCCCACGCTTCAGCTGTGATAAGCTAGAGAAATTTCTAATTTCAACCACGTGAACTTATATCGGCTACCCAGGCACCCTGTAAAATTTTTAACAGAATTAAAAACACTTTATTCGTTTCCGTATATAATGTTCGATTTCACAAACATGATTGTGTACACATAGGCCATGTACGCCTTTCAAACACCTTCTACAAGCGGTTTTCGACCTTTTGCGTCGATTCAAATTGGAACATAACTACACAATTTTTTTCGCGTTTTCCATCTAAGCGAAGGAGCGATACATTTACAGCTCTGTGTCGACGACCGTTTTGTCTGAATCCGTTTTCATTTCCTTCCTGGCTCTCATCTGTCTGAATTCGTTTGCTAAAGTTTCTAATACGGACACTATAAAATCACAATCTAATTAAAATTAAATTTTTCACTTGCTCCCCCCTTTTTGCTATGGTCGCTGCGTGTAGACAACGCAGCGACCATAGCAAAAAGGGGGGAGCAAGTGAAAGATTTAATTTTAATTAGATTGTATAAAATCATATCTTGTTAGCTGTTTGTTCTGATCTGTATTATATTTGTATAAAATATATGCATTTAGGAGCATTCGGAGAAAAATACTCTTTTCCACATTGTTTTTGTTTTTCTTTTATCCTCATAGATGCCGGACATCATGTCATTTAAATCAACACCTCCCATAAAACTGTTATAAGAGGAGGCAACTTTAGGTTTCTCATTGTGACTGTGTATCCCTGTATAACACGTCGTAACAAAACGTACGATTTTTCTGTTTGGTTTCTCCCTATAAACACATGTTAGCAAAGGGCCTCGCCTAGCAAATACACATTCATTAGCGCCAGGGTTGGCTTGTTCAATCGTGTTTGGTAAACGTCTGTTTTTCCGAATTGTTCCAGTTATGTAAGTGTTAAGACTAAACAGGCGCATTGCAAGTTTGATCGATGTAAAAATGTTGTCACAAAAAATATGGTATCATTTGCCTAAAAGCTCTGCAGACCTCATTAGTGTTAAGACGACATGACTTCCTTGCTGTTCTCCGTTTGGAATCGGGTCATATTGTTTCCCCTTGTATGGTAGGAAATGAATAATATACCCAGTCGTAGCTTCTACCAGCATCCATAACTTGATTCCAAACTTACTGCGTTTACTTGTAATGTATTGCGTCATTATAGTCCTTGCTTTTGTTCCGATCAGTGATTCATCTATAGATAGTTCACGCTGCGGGGTTAGATATTTCATGAATACAATGTTAGCATGGTCGACGATTGGTTTAAACCAGGCAGAAGGGTCGTAAAATTCAGTATTTCGTTGTGGTGTTGTTTTATTATTGACCAGATGAAAGCACCGTGACAATAGTTGAAACCTGTTTCTAGAAAGTATGGTTGAAAACCATGATGTAGTTTGACTTACATATTTCGTCGACCAGTAATCTTTAATGCTTGGCTTGCGGATTAGCCCCATGTTAAATAATATAGCTAGGAAGGCCTTCATCTCTATAACTGAAGTTGGCTTCGAAAATCTTAACCGTGACGACTGAAACAAAATGTTCCTCCTGCGTTTCCTTTGTATAAGTTGTTTAGCATATCTGAAAAGAAAAAAAAACAATTAAAAGATTGGCGCGAGTTATTTTAAAATTGAAATGCCATAAATCTGATTCAATGATTTGTGATTTTTTTCCAGGGGCCATATGTAGGACAACAAGCAGTGCTCGGCAGTGGCGTAGCTAGATAAAATGTGAAGTGTAAGCAAACATATGGCGAGGGGTCTGGGGTCGCGAAATGCCCTAAGCGGGTCCAGAAAGAGAGGGGTGGCGGGTAATTTACAAAATTTTACTAAGGTCGTGCATACTTGTAACAAAATATCAAGGTTTTTCCTTAATTTATCTCGAGTGAACGAAAAATAAACATGTGCACATCTTCCCGAGATTGCGTAAGAAGTCTTTTTTCAATACGTCGGATAAAGGACCTTTTACGATACATCTTAAAACATATGACTATTGTGGATAATAGCTGTGCTGATTAGAATAGAGGTTGTGCCAGATGCACCCTTCACTGACACTGTTGTAAATTCAGAAATATGTTTATTTTGGGTTGAGAGACTGTTGGGATCGAAGGAAGTTGCTTGCTGAACGTGACACTTCTTTTAAAATAAGACTCCAGCAACCGCTACATTTTTGTAATATTTACGTCCTACGTCATGTTACGATATCATATTGTATAAACTAATATATGAACCACACACTGAAGATATTCAAACTAGAATTTAGCAGTCGTGGTTGCTGTCATGTACAACAAGTATTCGCCAATCACTTGGTGTACGCAGACTGAGACTACCACTGGAAGTAGTCTAAAGATGTTATAAAAAATGTGGGAGGCATATGCTTGCCAAAATAATGCGTACGCAAGTGCCTTCACTGCCCATTGGCAGCTACGCCACTGCTCAGTGTTCTTTTTATGTGGCATTAATATTTTTTTCTTTGGTGATATTGCCGAATGTACATTTATTTCACATCTGTCTTATTTAAGTATCGAAATTAAAAGGCGGTAAATGTTTATTTGCAAAAGATATGTTGAAGTTGAATTCTAAGACAAATGAAACAAAACAGACGGTTCCTTTGCAATAATATATAACCTCTCTTGTTTTAATAAATCACTTAGCATCGGGTACACAACTGAAGTCGAGGAACCGGTTATCGCGCGTCCGGTGATTACGCGCCTGGTACGTATCTTTTTGTAAAATTTATTTTAACCTTCCATAGACTAATTGTAGTTTCCATATTCCATTTTCAGACTGTTCAACTCCGCAACGTAAATTTTTTAAACATTCGTATCTTAAATATCATAAAAAGCTATCCCGAAAGACGCGATCTTTAAAATTGCAATGATTCCGGAGTATACATGTATAAATGACTGGTTGATTTCTTTTATTGTCGATTTTTTAAGCACATGCGCGATATCACCGGACTACTCTGTATAGTTCTATACTCCCTCGCAGTTAAGAAAATCGAGTAAAGCCACGCTTCTTCTATAGTAAATGTTACCGTTTCGGTCCGACGGGTTTTTCCTGCCAAAATGGAAAACTGCTTACCGCGTTTGATCGAGTTTATGATCCTTTTGTAGATCTCATATTACAGTTTTTGAAATCAACAATTATGTTCCACAGTGAAACGTCGTTTTGAAATGCGGCTGAATTTTCATTTTGTTAAAGCGATTTTCCATACTAAATTTTGACCTTGTTTTGAACGGAAGTGTACGTTAGGAAAATTCCAATGTTGTCTTTTCGAAATCCTTCGGGTGATGTCGTCTGCAGTTGAGGCGGGAAAAATCTCGCGGTTTGTCCGAATACCATTGTACGTTACGAAAGCAGACGAACGTTTGTAAACAACATTAGACCCCTTTACAAACAAAAATGGCTGACTTCCTATGGAAAATCGCTTTATCAAAATGAAAATTCGGTTGTGTTTTCATTTTGATACAGTAAATTCGTTTGCGGTGGAGGCGGGAAGTCTCCCGGTTGTCGGAATAACATTGAACGTCATTGTAAACAACGCAAGGTCCATTGAAAACACAACGTAGCAAAAGACGATTTGTGACGTGTAAACAATAAAAGCATCGTATAAAATTTGGACGTGTTATCGTGGACAATTTTTTTATATTGGGTTTTCGTAATACAGTGGTAGAATATGGAATAATAAAAAAGGGAAGCAAAAACATCAGCACACGGGGGTGCGGTTTTTGAAAAGGCTCGAACAGCCATATTTTGTTGATTATTACATATTATTACATAATATATATGTTTGCCTTTTTCCTATTGGCCTAAACCAATACACGTGACTTTCCATTTCCTATCATATTGGTTTGCAAAACACTCGTTTTACTCAATAAAAAACCATATTGCACTCTCGTGAGAAATTTATGAATGGAAATACCTAGCACGTGCTGTTTCCCCCAACGGAAATACGATAGCCAATCAAATCTTCCTTCTTTAATTCCCTAATCCAAACCAATCAAAATTATCGTTCTGACTGATGTTCGGATTATGTTGTTGTTTGTAAACATGGTAACATCATCGAGTGAGCGTAATACGGATAGTTCTGGTGCTAACAAGCGAAGATTTGCAGATATTACTAACTTGGAAATTAATGAAATCATTAAGAAAAGAGATGCTGTAAACACTCGCAAATCGAAAGATCAAGCAATTAGATTTTTTACGAAATATTTACGAGAAACGGAGATGTCAGTTGGTTTGAAAACGACGGACCCTCGGGAATTGTACTCATATCTTTGTAAATTTTATGCAGAAGCAAGGTCTGAGGATGGGACATTATACAAGAAATAATCACTGCAAACATTTCGTCATTATGTCGATATTTTATCGATTTTCGAGAAATAAACATTATGAAAGACAGTCACTTTCGGGAATAAAAAAAATCGTGTATATTCCATTTCATGACTCAATAAATTATGTAATAAAACAATTGCTACACTTGAACTTGATCAATATGAGGTTTTATGGAGCAGGGTAGTGCTCCATAAAACCTCATATTGATCTCGTTCAAGTGCAGAAATTGTATAATATATATTATTGCCTTTTTCCTATTGGCCTTAACCCATACACGTGACTTTCCATATTTTATCATATTGGTTTGCAAAAAACTCATTCTACTCAATAAAAAACCATATTGCACTCTCGTGGGAAATTTATGAATGAAAATACATAGCACGTGCCGTTTCCTTCAACGGAAATACGATACCCAATCAAATCTTCTTTCTTTAATCCCCTAAACCAATCAAAATTATCGTTCTGACTGATGTTCGGATTATATTGTTGTTTGTAAACATCAGTGAACGTAATACGGATAGTTCTGGTGCTAATAAGCGAAGATTTGCAGATATTACTAACTTGGAAATTAATGAAATCATTAAGAAAAGAGATGATGTCAACACTCGCAAATCGGCAGAGCAAGCGATTATGTTTTTTACGAAATATTTACGTGAAACGGATATGTCAGTTTGGAAACGACGGACCCTCGGGAATTGGACTCAATTCTTTGTAAATTTTATGCAGAAGCAAGGACTGAATATGGGACATTATACAAGAAAAAATCACAGCAAATATTTCGTCAAGGATTATGTCGATATTTTACCGAATTTCGAGAAATAAACATTATGAAATTAATAAAGACAGTCACTTTCGGGAATAAAAAAAATCCTGTATATTCCATTTCATGACTCAATAAATTATGTAATAAAACAATTACTACACTTGAACTTGATCAATATGAGGTTTTATGGGCGGCAGTTGCATTTCGATTTGTTTCGTACTAAAGAATAATTGTTGCCGAATATTCAAATTGTGTGAAAATCTTCGCCTTTGTTTCTACGGTATCATATGGAACTTGGTGTCAAAAAGGCACTTAATTATATCTCTGAGCAGCTTCCAGTTGTATTTGATCGTTTCCATATGATCAAATCATAGAGGACTGCAGAAAACGATACTCTCATGAAGTACTGTACTATTATTAAACAGAATATATAGCCAAAAATCTTAACAAATAGCAAATATATTTATTGAAAGGATATATATAAATTTAGGTTGAAAGGATATAGTAATCGAAATTTTTATAACACATTGAAGACTATTATCCTATAGGTTTTCAAACTTCAACAAAAAATTGTTATTGTTTATGAATCTTAACAGAATTCTGTTAAAATTCTCCAATCGAGTTTTACTTTGAATATAAGTCTTATCAGAATTCTGTTAAAATTCTCCAATCGAGTTTTACTTTGAATATATAAGTCTTATCAGAATTCTGTTAAAATTCTCCAATAGAGTTTTACTTTGAATATAAGTCTTATCAGAATTCTGATAAAAATTCTCTAAGAAAGTTTTACTTTGCATATAAATATGTCTTATCAGAATTCTGACAAAATATTTCAGAATGCGTTATCTGAATTCTGATAAGACTGATATGCAAAGTAAAACTTGTTTGGCGAATTTTTTATCAGATCGAATGTATAATATACACCTGGAAAAAAGTTAAACACCCGCTAGTTTTTTTCAAGTCATACATATTCGAACACCTTTGGACTAAAATTGGACTGCCTTTCGTTTTTTATTCAAACATATGCATTGTTGGGTACAATGAAACATTATTTTAATAAAAAACTCATTATTTTATTTACTTATCATTTCATCAAATATGGACGGTCTTGCGCTTTCACGTAGTCTTTAAAAAGCATTGTCACCGAATGCTCCAAACTGTTATTTAATTGTCCAATGACACTTGAAAACGTCAATTATAAACACCAAATTGATACTTAGCCGTCGAAGGGTCAACATCGGGTAAATCCACCATTAGCATGAATGACTGCTGCAACCCTGCGTCGCATACTGCCAGTAAGGCGTCTGATTTGTTGAAGCGTTATCTTTCGCCATTCCCGGTGTAATTGAGCTTCTAAATGTTGCAAGTTCTGTGGAGGAGGTTCCAGAGCGTGTAATCGCCTACCCAATTGATCCCATAGATGCTATATTGGGTCGAGATCTGGACTTCTTGCAGGCAACGGAAGATTGTTCACTGCTTCGTTCTCCGGATATGCCCTTGCTGCCCTGGATCGATGAGGTCTAGCGTTGTCATCCATGAAAACAGGTCTTGACTCTAACGGGTGGTTTTCAAAATGAGGCACAACTACAGGTGTAAGCACTTCCCGGGTGTACTTTTCGCCATTAAGGTTGCCATTGATTGTTACCAGATCCAATCATGTGAGATACAGTACCACACCATAACTGAGCCCCCACCGAAAGGCACTGTTGGAACAATGTTTCTTGGCGTGTAAGCTGTGTTTTGATGCCTCCAAACGCGGGTTCGCCCATCAGTTACATGGAGTAAAAATCGGCTCTCATCTGACCAGTGTATTCGCCGCGAGGTTCTAAGGTTCCATTTTGTCTTGCTCTGTACCAGGCTAACATGTCCCTGCGATGGCGATTATCAAGCATTGGGCGTTTAATGACTCTCCATGAACTCAATCCTGCAGCTTTAATACGATTTCGTACTTTTCTGGCCGACTGATTACGACCAGGTAACCATTGTTGCTTGAGACAGGTGCTTGCTGCAGCGCGTTTTCTGACCAAACGACTAATGACTGTATAATGATAGCCAAGCTGACGTCATATTGCCCTGTAAGACATACCAGTGGAATGCATCGATGATTTGCCATCTCTGTGCTTCTGATATCCTTGCCATGCTTACTTTAAATGATTTGGCAATTACAAATTCAGATTTAAATACCGATATGTTGCACGAAAAAATAGTGCACTTTGGACGTGATGAAGGGAGCAACCTTCACGCTCACATCCTTTTAATAATACATTAAAGAAATAATACTGACCAAAATCATCAAAATTAAACTTTATTTACAGTAAACTAAAAATAAAAACTTAAATATTCAGGGTCTGCTTAACTTTTTTCCAGGTGTATACTTAAAACCAATTCGAACGGAATGCATTATTGAATACTGGTCCATGCAGTGTCCCGTGATGTTAAGCATTAGATTACTGCACAATAAGCGAGATTTAAGAGTGAATATTTATTTATGCTTCAAATATTACAAATAGTATCAAGTAACAATTAAAAAGTGCACTTGTCACATTTGTATTTTTATTTTACTCTCAACTACGACACATCTGATCACAACATATATAATATAGAGGAATATTTCATAATGTCTGTATCAATATTATACAATTACTGCACTTGAACGAGATCAATATGAGGTTTTATGGAGCAGGGTAGATAATATTGAACTCGGCGAATGAGGTTTTATGGAGCAGGGTAGAATAATATTGAACGAGGCGAATTTGGAGCTCTACCCTGCTCCATAAAACCCTCGTTCAATATTATTCTACTCTGCTCCATAAAACCTCATATTGATCAAGTTCAAGTGTAGTAATTGTTTTATTACATAATTTATTGAGTCATGAAATGAATATACACGATTTTTTTTATTCCCGAAAGTGACTGTTTTTCATAATGTTTATTTCTCGAAAATCGATAAAATATCGACATAATCCACGACGAAATGTTTGCAGTGATTTTTTCTTGTTTAATGTCCCATCCTCAGTCCTTGCTTCTGCATAAAATTTACAAAGATATGGGTACAATTCCCGAGGGTCCGCCGTTTTCAAACTAACTGACATCTCCGTTTCACGTAAATATTTCGTAAAAAAACTAATTGCTCGATCTTTCGATTTGCGAGTGTTGACATCATCTCTTTTCTTAATGATTTCATTAATTTCCAAGTTAGTAATATCTGCAAATCTTCGCTTATTAGCACCAGAACTATCCGTATTACGTTCACTCGATGACGTTACCATGTTTACAAACAACAACATAATCCGAACATTAGTCAGAACGATAATTTTGATTGGTTTAGGGGATTAAAGAAGGAAGATTTGATTGGCTATCGTATTTCCATTGGGCAGACTTGCCTACCCATTTCAGGCAAAAATAGTAAGGCACTCCCCAAAAAATCGTAATTTGAGGTGAAAAATAGTAAAGCATATAATTAAGTGTTAAAAAGGTTGTAATATAGCCAGATATATTGTAGAAACTGCACATTTTTGTTGTCTTTAATTCTAAACAAATAATAACCTAACTTACACATCAAATTCAATGTATTGACTTCTGGTTTAAAGATGTATATTTTAAACTTGTCCCTGAAGCTTCAATTTAAACACAAAATTTCAAAGAACACAACATCGACAGGAAAGTTAACATATTTGTTTTTGATATAACAGGAAGCGGAAATGGCAATGTAAAGATAATACACAGAGTCAAACTAAAAATGACGGAACGGAAATGACAAAAATCCGGATTTTTGAAAAATCGTAAGGAATATAGTAAAAATCGTAATGGCGTAATATAGCCTTAAAAATCGGGAGCCTTACGCCAAAATCGTAAGGGTAGGCAAGTCTGCATTGGGGGAAACAGCACGTGCTAGGTATTTCCATTCATAAATTTCTCACGAGAGTGCAATATGGTTTTTTATTGAGTAGAATGAGTGTTTTGCAAACCAATATGATAAGAAATGGAAAGTCACGTGTATTGGTTAAGGCCAATAGGAAAAAGGCAAACATATATATTATGTAATAAATCTCATTATAAGTTTTAGTGCTTAATGCGCCTGGGAACATTCCGGGTCCAGATATCTGTTGCTGAAGTCGTGTATTCTGATAGCTTTTGAAATTGTTGTTCTTCATCTTTCTGCAAAAAAGATTATCCATAAATAAATACAGCTTTACATGTTGTTTCACTTGTTTATATTGGATTTGATGGAACAGAGCATACGATGCTTTAATTCCTGTCAATTACCTTGCAATACATAGTTTGTACTAGTAAAATGTAAGAAAAACTGAACACCAACAAAAATAGTAAACCAAAGGACAGTGACAAAATCTATAGCTATTATAATTTTTTTGAGACATTGAGGAAAAACGTGCGTTGACACCCATGTTCTGTTTTTAGCAACAGCGGCCATCTTTGAATGTTGATCAACACCCTAGGTATAAATTTGAAACTAGGAACACCAAGAATGATTGTGGCCAAGTTTGAAAAAATTGGCCCAGTGGTTTCAGAGAAGATTTTTGAAAAAGTTTACGACGACGACAAACGACGGACGCCATGTGATGGCAAAAGCTCACATGGACCTTGGACAAGGTCAGCTAAAAATCTAGTATAGCTCTATCAGCAATTTGTTTGTATTAATTAAAGCAATCTTGGGTTGTTCATAGGATAGCAGATTTAATTACCAAATGGTCAAGTGTATACACAAGTCTTCTAAAAATATTATTTACAATCACTAACTATATATAAATCTTCATTTCGTGATAAAAAAACAAATCAAATCAAAACAAAACAACCTGTAAAGTTAAAAGTGTAAAAGAAAATTTTTATCTGCACAAGAGATAAACCTTTATGTGGATATCATAGGCCGAAAGAAGAAAAGATTTTATTTGTACTTGGTATAAACAGTATATTCACCTTAATCTGATAACTGATCATGTTGATACAGACCTATATCTGCACTGTTATATTGTTAGCAGGGAAATTGCTTTAAAAAACCAAATACATATAGAGCAATTTACAAGTCCGAATCAAGTAGCAGACTGCTATTTACTTCGCGTAGTATTCAAATAAAATTTGGTTATTTTATGCTAAAAAATGTGCACTTGAAAATTAATTACTTTTTTATTGTGTTGTTGTGATAAACAAAATATCAATACCTTTTATAATCGTTTGAAGCTGTCTGCCGTCCAAAATTACCCAGAGATTTGAAAGGATTTTCTTCCGATTCTAGTCACCAACAACCTCACTTTAGTCCTAATTTTCTCGTATTTGTTTTCTTCTGGAAAAAATAAAACGTCGTTACAATAACAACCTAAATAAGATTTCTTGAAATAAAAATTTAAAGAACGATACTTGTCTACTAAAACTTTATTAAAAAAACCTTAATTTTCTGTTGTTTTTGAACTTATTAATGTTATTTCAATGATCTTTCAGATATATTTTTGAATTTTTAACAATTTATATGAATCGATTTTTTTTTTATTTCTGTAAAATGCATATCATCAGCTATAAATTTGTAACAATTTGTAACAATCGGATGAAAATTGTGAGTACATTTTAATTTATTATTAATTTAGTTTTAATAATAATTGTCAAAATCATATTAGAAACTAATTTTCTTGTTCCTCAATATTCAGTTAAAAATAATGTTGTTATTTGAATTGTCCTTTATAAGGAAACTAAATGATTTAAAATATTAAAGAAAGTATTTACGCGCTATAATAAACGATTACAGCGTGTCGGTATATCATGCGCTAAATTTCGCAATGTGTAACCCTCGGAATTATTTAATATTTTTGGTTGTACAAAAGATCTCTGAAAAACTCTTCGTGAAAAATACTTTAAATATATGGATGAGTCGAATTTCCTGTAGCATATTAAAAACAAAAGAGAGTTGTGAATAATTATATATAACGGTCCCCACTGTATACTTAATCACCAACAAGCGACTACATAAAACCTTTTGACCTTTCTTTAATTATTTGCATTGCACGCAAAACCTCGTATCACCTAACATCTTCTTTTCTTTAACTTTCTCACGAAATCAAAGGTCACTACTGAACATAAATTGACCATTAAGTCCTTAGTGATGATAGATAAATATTTGTTTATCCTATGGAGAAGCAAATTAGTAACGACCGTTCCTATTGCCCATGCTTTGATCAAGCTGTGTCCCATAAAATTCCAATGGTCGGAACAGCGCATTTGATTGCGTTAGTTATACTGTTTCCTAAACCAGATGAAAACATTTTTTTGCTTCTCTGCGAACAAGTGTGGACACGGAAAAATATCTCGCCAAGCGTACCGCATAACAAATTTTGTGATATAAACATTTTATTATCATTATATATAAAATACATTACGAAGTTCAATTCAGTCACTGTCAAGGTCTAGTGACACCTGTCAGACTGTCATTTACCGATGATGAGCAACCTATATGCCACTGGACCATGCAATTGAGGTCGAGGTCAAGTGAACTCATAGACTGTTATGTACTCCTGATGCGAAACCTATACTCACTCAAAAAAAGAAACGCAACTTACAAAAAAATTGGATTTTTACTTCATATATTATTTTAACAATTTATCGTATAAATAATTGATACAGAAATGTACAAATTGGCACACTTCTTGTTCATGAGTTCTTTTAACATGGAATATAACATTTTGTAGCATATTGTCAATAAATCACGCAAAAAATGTCAGTATCTGTTGTGCCCACCATTTGCTTGTAACACGGCCTTTACACTTCTTGGCATGGATTCAATTAAACTTTGAGTACAAACACGCGTATCCTTTGCCACTCATACTGAAGTGCCTGCTCTAGTTGTTGCAGATTTTGCGGTGGTGGTTGTCGTTGGCGCACGCGCCGATCCAGTTTATCCCACAGATGTTCAATTGGGTTAAGATCCGGAGATCGTGATGGCCAACGGATCACACTGACATTCTGTTGCTCAAAAAAATCTACTGTTACATGTGCTGTATGTGGTCGGGCATTGTCGTGTTGAAAAATTTCTCTTTGAATGTCAATTACGGGCAATAAATGCGGCCGTATAATTTCGTCTCTATACCTAACAGCGTTAAGATTGCCTTGGATATGTATCGGCTGTGTGTTCCTGGCTTAAGAGATATAGCGGCCCACATCATCTCTTTCTACAACACAGTTTTGCGCAAAACGTTCATTTTGGCGCCTGTATACTCGTATGCGACCATCTCGCTTTTCAAGCTGAAAACGTGACTCATCGCTGAACCACACTCTTTTCTAGTTCTGTAAATTCCATACACGAACGGTAGTACACCATCTTACCCTTGCTCGGCTGTGTTGGCGTCTCAGTGTTGCTCCGACGTAAGGTTTTTTTGTCCGCAATCCATGAGAGCGTAACCGATTGCGTACTGTCTGTGGCAACCAAAGGACGTTTACAGCTGTTTCTGTTGCAGCAATAGTCCTGTTCCGTAGATGGAATAATCTAATGTAACGATCCTGCGCCCGAGTTGTAACACGCGGACGCCCTGAACGTAGTCGGTCTGTCGTGGTACCAAGCTGCTCATAGCGTCTCCAAAGGCGTGAAATTATGCTAAGATGAACATTTTACGTTCTGGCAACAGCATGGTTTGATTCCCCGGCCTCGATTATACCAATAGCGATATTCCGGGTAGCAGCATCTAACCTTGGCATAGCGTCACCTCATCAGAACTTTATTTTACTAATGCATTCAATAAAAGAAATAGCGGGGTTTTATACCGATTGTTCAAAAAATACCCATGATTTGCACGTGAAAGTCGACCCTGTTTTTAGCAATGCGTAATTCATAGTGTTCCAGATTTCGACCACAGTCGTTCACGGGTGGATGAATTTAAATGCTTTCACATGGAAACCTTTAATTAATGTGTAATTATGATGTTGTGTATATATATTTGAATATTTATAGGTTATTTGTCCGCCAAAAAAAAATATTTGAAAAAATTTATCCGATGTTGCGTTTCTTTTTTGAGTGAGTATATATACCAAATATAGTCATCCTATCACGTACGGTAACTGAGGAACTGACCTAATCTTATAACTTTACCGTTGCTACTGGACCGTGAAATTGATGTCAAGGTCAGGTGACACATACCAGACAGTCATATTATATTCATCAAAAACTAATATACCAAATAGTGTCATCCTCTTGTGCATGGTTACGAAGAAACTGACCTAATCTTATAATTTTAACCACAGGAATTTGACCCCATATCATTTGGGTCGAAATATGGCCAGAAAACGAAAAAAAAGTATTGTCGCGAACGAAGTGAGCGAAGGAGTCTAACGCAAAAGTAAACAATTCCTACCCCCTACCTTTGTTGTTTAGTTTGCTTTGAGAATTTGCACTGACAACATGATTGTAGGTGTTCTACGTACTCACGGACATTTATTCTTTAAGATTATGACATCGATTCCTTTAATAGATCCATATTTTTGCAACCGCGAAACTTTTTCTCGGACTGAAACACTTTCTTTACTTCAGGGATTCGACCATTGGACACAGTTGCGCAGTAAATGACCAAAAGTTAAACGCGAAATCGGAACCAGAGAAAAAATATCCGGAAATTAAAAAAGGAAAGATAACATGGTTTATGTATTTGGGTTACGTCACATTATCAACACGTGTGCCAGAAATGTAAATAATTTAATTAAAACTCAATTTTACAAAAAATATTTAAAATTAGGATTTAAATATTATATTCATTTACATACAAAGCAAAGTTTGAATTTTTACCGTTTTACCCATTAATTAAATGTCAGTTACTGCGCAACAGTGTCCAATGGCCGAATATTTCAACCCGAATGATATGGGGTCAAATTCCGGTGTTTTAACGTAGAATCTGGACCGCTAAATTTGGGTCAAGATCAGGTGACCCTTCATACTGTTATAATACATCAGCAACCTACATACTAAATACTGTCATCCTACCAGGCACCGTAACCACTGGACAGTGAAATTGAAAATTGAGGTCAAGGTCAGGTGACTCATACCAGACTGTCATATATTATTCATCACCAACCTTTAAACCAAATATTGTCATACTACTCTTCAAGATAACTGAGGAACTGACCTATAACAACTTAGCAACTGGACCATAAAGTTTGAGGACAATGTCAGTTGACGCCTAGCAAACTGTCATGCATCACACATCGGCAGTCGATTTAAAAAAAAGGCGTAAGTGTAAAATCCATCGTAAAGTTGGAAGATCAAAGGGAAAAGGGCGCTTTCTCTACATTTCCTGTGGACTGGTTTCCTCTCTTTGACTTTCACAACTCCTTTTTTTATTACTTTTGAGATCATGTTCCGATTCATTTTTGTCGATTCGCTTAGATTTGTTATTCATCTGTACTTTGATAAAACATTTCCGGCAATATATATATATGGCTCCATAAATGCTTCTTTTCTTAGGAAGACTTGCGAATCTTACTTTATTGTCGATCTCATTCAAAACTACGTTACTCATTAAAAGCTGTCGTTTCACTTGTTTTATGTCTTTATCTGACAGTTTCAAGTGCAATCCTGTCATCATTTTGTCAGTCTTGCTTTTTTGTGTCAAACATTTATTTCGTTCTCTCATTCTTCACTGTTTGGTCTTGACATTTTTCTTTAGTGGATCATTTTCAAGTTTTAGCATTTTGATGTTTCTATGATCTGATGACAGTGCTCGGACCGTTTCTTCTTGCTGATGGTAATTTTATAATCATTATGGACTCATTATGTGCTGGGGAGTGTGTGTTTCGTAACCACTTGTGTTCTCAATATCTGAGACATTACTTTGTCTTCTTTCGATTTCCTTTTGTTTTAGTCTATATTTTCCTACTCTTCCCTTTATATTTGTGTTTAGTTTCTCGATGACTCGGAAAGGTCGCAAACTGGTTTCTCTTTTGTCTGGCTCTTTCTTTAGCAAGATATTGTTCTCCTTCCTTTTGCTTTTTTCTTTCATTGTAGTTTTTCTGTATTTCTGCTCATGTTAGAGCCATCTTGTTCACTGAAAAAAAATACATGGTTCTAGCATTAAAACATACGTTACCATTTGATAAATTACTTTTATTCAGTTGTATTTTTTTTCTGTAGTAAGTTGAATAAACGTATTTTGTATTTTATTTTCCGTTTAAATATGTCTAAATATAACGCATTTTAAACACCAGCGGGGGTAGAAATACACATCATTAGATATTTTACGTACGGCGTAGTAGGGTTCTTATTGGATAAATATTTGAATATATAATTTCATTTTTATAGCAAAATCTTATGTTATTTTTTATAAAAGAGATAGTATCTTTACATTTTAAACGTGAAACTTGGAAACATGAAATAGTTACATTTCAACATGTTATAATCTTCATAAAATTTCGTAATGTTACTTATGGTAACGAACGCTTCTGCTATGATAACTTAGAAACGACATGCAGTATTCTATAGTATACATATACTTATTCTGGGAGGTTCTTGGGTATATATAAAAAGATTTCATACAAATTTGTTGGGTGCTTATACGGAAATAGGCTAGATTATATTGGATATCAAGGTACTTGCCAATTATGGGTCTCAGCGTCACCTTGGAGATCACTTCGGCGTTTCTTTTAAAATGACGTAACAATCGTTCATAATTACGTATCTGGATAAAAGTTCCAGCTGAGATTGCAACGTATGTTTCATTCTTGTATAATAAAGTTACAACCCCTTGCGCTCAGTGTTTTGCTTGCATTTTTTTTATTATTCCATATTATACCTTTGTAGTGTTAAAATCCAATTTAAAACAATTCTACACGATAACACGTCCATATTTTATATTATGCCTTTGTTGTTGACATGTTCCAAATCGTCCTTGACATTTGCTACGGAAATTTTAAAGGGACCTAGCGTTGTTTTCAAAAAGATCGTCTGCTTTCGTAACGTTCAGTGGTATTCGGACAAACCGCGAGGCTTTTCCCGCCTTATCTGCAGACGATATTACCAGAAGGATTTCGAACAGACAACAATGGACTCTTCCAAACATACACTTCCGTTGTAATTTAGGTCCAACTTTACTATAGAAAATTGCTCTATCACAATGAAAAATCCGCCGCATTTCAAAACGCTAAATAACTGTGGAAAATAATTGTTGAATTCTAAGGCTTTTCCCGCCTTATCTGCAGACGATATTACCAGAAGGATTCCGAACAGACAACAATGGACTCTTCCAAACATACACTTCCGTTGTAATTTAGGTCCAACTTTACTATAGAAAATTGCTCTATCACAATGAAAAATCCGCCGCATTTCAAAACGCTAAATAACTGTGGAAAATAATTGTTGAATTCAATTTACACATTTTTTGATCTACAAAAGAAGCGTAAGCTGGACCATACGCGGTAAGTAGTTTTCATTTGTCACGCAAAAACAATAACCAAAATACGTCAACAGTCATTTAGTATAGATGAGTTTCAAATTTTTGTAAGTTTGATCAATATAAATCTGCCCAGTTCAATATCTTTAATATACAGACGTAAACAAAGAATTAAATAAATAATCGTAATCGATATCCTATTGACTTTTAGTTTAAATAAGTATAACGTATGGTACCCCTTAACCATACGCTGTTAAATCAGATTTAGGACATTATTATTGAACAAATTTTATCGGTGAGCGAGTGGAATAATTTTGAGTATAATCCTTGCATACGAAACGATATTAAAAGCCAGTACAGCCATTAAAATCGTCAATGATAATGAAATAGAAAGTAAATATTCCAGGATGCTGTGTTTTTTTTCTGAAAATGGCGACATTGATATTGATATCGATGCCTCTGTCAGTTTTATACTAACGAAATCCCGCTGAAATGCAATTTTCATTAACTAAATCTTTTACCATTAAACCAAGAAATAAAAGATCTGCAGTGCATTTTCACAAAAAGTCGTAAGTGTAAAATACATCGTAAGTGCTGACGTCACAATGGATTTCCCTTTGATCTTCCAAAACTTACGATGGATTTTAAACTTAAGAATTTTTGTGAAATCGACTACTGATGAGTAAAAAATAATTACAAATCAAACCATGCACTTTTATAAAGTGACGGTAACGAATGTAACAATTAGTGGACAACAACTTACAAGGGTAAACATTTTAAGTGACGCGCATCCATACTAACACATATTATGATTTACTGTCAGATACCATTCTATTTGAACAGTTCAAAAGAAATATTTATTTATTGACAAAGACTTCAATATTTATACGGCGACATTGTTTGCACGATTTTATTGAGCGAAATATAGTCTGATAACATTTATATTTCTATTCAGACGTCATATCTACAACAATGTCGAAGATGTTAACAACAAAATTGACGAAGTCTGTATAGTTTACCAACATCATGGAGTAAAGGAGCATTGGCTACAATAATAGTACTCTTTTTTTATCTTGGTGGAGCTACAAAGAGATCCCAAAAAACACCCTGGAGATTTATACATATTTTCCGCCATTAAACTGCTGTCTTGGTTTAATAAATAATTTTTCCTTTCTCCGCCGTTCAGCTGACATTTATACAGTGTCTAATTGAATAATTTTAACGCATTCTCGAAATCGTAGCATTGTTGATGTGTAGAATTTCGGAATAGTATCAGTAAAAATGGTATCCGGGATAGTGCAATGAATATTATATAACTAAAATGATCCGGAATATTTTTTTTTACCAAATCGATTCCGACATTATGCACTTTCGGAATTCAAATTTTTGTCAAAAATGCCATGATTACGAATAACTATAAAGTGTTAATATTAATGAATTAGGTGTTGTTGAAATTGGGGAGTGTAGAATTTCGGAATCGTATCGGTAAAAAAATATCCGGGATAGTGCAATGAATATTACATAACTAAAATGATCCGGAATGATATTTTTTACCAAATCGATTCGACATTATGCAGTTTCGGAATTCAAATTTTTGTCAAAAATACAATGATTACGAATAACTATAAGTTGTAAAAACTAATGAATAAGGAGTTGTAGAAATATCACTTGAACGGCAAAGACATAAAACCATCCTCACAAGTCAGGGTTTCTGTGTCCACATTTTTTCGTGGACACATGTGGACATAGAAACCTGACTTGTGAGGATGGTAGCAAACCAGGGAAACAGTTTAATATAGCTGATAATATGCATAATACCCCCGGGTGTGAATCACTCCCGGGCTGCTCCATTTCTTGTAATGGGACCTCTTTGTAGCTCCACAAAGATAACAAAACTAGAGGCTCCCAGGAGCCTGTATCGCTTACCTGAACCTGAAAATTCTTCCTTTTTTATCTAGATTTTCTTTCTTATAAGGAATGTCCAACACTTTCTAAAAAAGCATTAATTTTGACGTTTTAAGGGGAATAACTCCTATAAAGAGTTGTCTTATGCACCAGTGATAATTTTTGCAGATCTCGAAGAGCTGAATAATTCTGAATGGAAAAGACTTTCTATAGCTCTTACATTTTTCAAGATATTGAGGAAAAAGTGACAAAATCGACAATTTTGACAAATTATGGGAAATAACTCCTCTAAAGCATCGTCACACATCTTCACCTCACTGGAAAATCTTGTAGAGTTTTGATGCTGAGGAAGGAGGCACACTTCAGATTTCCTGTATCTGTTATACTTTTTGAACTATAAGCCAAACAACTATCTTGACCCCCTCCCCCCCTCTCCCCGGCTACACCTGTACTATATTAAGCCAATAGCCATATTGCTGGCCAGCTGTCATGATTTGCGCAATTTTGGTGGAGGACATCCTAAAGAAGATGAGTGCAATTTTCAAAGCAAGCAGTCCTTTCATTGGTTTAAGAGGAGATTTTTTTAAAATCAATTAAAATTGATTTGATTAAAAAAGTTCAAGGGGAATAACTCCTAAATGGGTCATCAGACAATCTTCACCTTGAAGTCATTTTTGTTTTGCTGAACAATTAAGCAATGCTAACTTTTTCTCTAGTTCTAATAATTTTCATCATTTTTTTGGAAAAATTGGAAAATATCAATTTTAACGATTAAGGGGCAATAACTCCTACAAGGGGTCTTCTTACAACTTCAAATCAATGAAGAGTTTTGTAGAGCTTTTGATGCTGAAGAAGAAATGCCTCTTCTGTTTTCCTGTATATGTTATTCTTTTTTAACTATAAGCCAAAAACTGTATTTTGATCCCCCTTGTTCTATTTTTTAGCCAAGGTGGCCATGTTGGTTAATCTCCGGCCATGGTTTGTGCAAACTTGGTAGATGACTGATGATGTGTACAAAGTTGGAAAGCAGTCCTTTCAGTGGTTTAGAGGAGAAGATTTTTAAAAATCAATTTAAACTGATTAAAAAAAACAGTTCAAGGGGAATAACTTTTAAACGGTTCATCGGACAAGCTTGACCCTGAGTCATTTTTGTAGCTTTCATAGAGTTGAACAATTTTTCTCTAGTTCTAATAATTTTCAAGATTTTGAGGACAAATGGCAAAATTCATCAATTTTGACGATTAAAGGGCAATAACTCCTACATTGAGTCGTCATACAACTTCTTATCTGTTATACGTTTTGAACTTATCGAACTGTAAGGCAAAATCTGTATTTTGACCCCCCAGTTCTATTTTTAGCCGAGGCGTCCATGTTGGTTGGTCTGCGGCCATGATTTGTGAAAACTTGGTAGAGGACATTTTACTGATGATATGTGCAAAGTTTAAAAGCAATCCCTTAAGTGTTTTTGGATTATAAGATTTTTAAAGAAAAGTTAACGACGGCGACGACGACGACGACGGACGACGAAGGAAGCCAAGGGATGGCAATAGCTAAAAAGGAGCTACATTACTGTATCTAAAGGAGCATGTGTACCATTGTCTGAGTAAATAAAAGACTCAACCGGCAAACGATGCATGTCTTGAAACAATTATAGATGGCTTGTTGTAGAACGAATAATCGTACCCTCGCTTTTTTTTTTTTTTGGCGAGGGTATGAATTTAGTCCCCCATTACTCGTAATGTAGCAGAGCGGGAGTGAATACAAAAGAAGTTGCATATATGTAATAGACCGGGTTTCATGCTTAAAACAACAACAGAAGGTTCTGTAATTTTCCAGTTTTATTATGCATCTCTGAAATAACAATAACAACTTTTAAACTAGATGCAATGATTAAGTATAATAGTAAATGTATTTAACAATGATATAAGGTGTTACAATATTACAATTATAATTTGATGTATTAAATCATTAGTCGGTATAGAATTACAACATAATTTACTAAAACTTCATAATATAAAACAAGTTAACGATACACATAGCTGTTTATACACTGTGTAAGCTTTTACTAACGAATTATTGTAAAGAACTTGAAACATTTCAGACTTTTTGAAATCTAGAAATTATTTGAATAAAAATACAAGTTCAAGGGAAATAACTCCTTACTATATTAAACATAGGTAAAAATATAACACATACCACTTGTGGAGCGAGACACTTTACTGGTAATGGATTTGATTTCTGTTTATAAATCTATCAAATCCTACAAACAAAATATACACAAATAAATACTCTTTCTAAGCGTGTTCAAGTACACATCATAATAGAAATATTTATACATAAACAAGATAAAAATATAAAAACGACGCAATTATGAATTGCGTAATTACGATCAAATTGTACTTCTTAAATTATAATTTCGTCACATATTTATTTCATTTATACTATCGCTGTTAGCTATACTTTATAACTAACAATACTTTTGGACTAATATATAAATGTGTAAAAACTGTACTTCTCATATTGGTATAAAATATCGATCTTACTATTCGATCACACAGGTGAGCAAATGCTCAAGAAATTGTTATCTTATTGAAACTGTGCAAAACTTATTAAAGAAGAAAATATTAGAAAGAAATAAACTTACAGTCAAAGTCAAGCTGTCATCATAACTATACAAAAATGTTGACGAAAAATATAATGCTTCCTTCTACATCAATATGTCCGATCTATATATATTGACAATTAAAGGGCAATAACTCCTACAAGGAGTCATCATACAACTTTGACCCATATCTTATTGAAACTGTGCAAAACTTATTAAAGAAGAAAATATTAGAAAGAAATAAACTTACAGTCAAAGTCAAGCTGTCATCATAACTATACAAAAATGTTGACGAAAAATATAATGCTTCCTTCTACATCAATATGTCCGATCTATATATACCTGACAAATTTTACAAAAACTACTCACAAAACGCGCCAATAGCTCAACTAGCCAATGGAAGTAGTCAAATGATTCCCCCCTATTTTTATGTAAATTTTTAATGCGCAATACAAGTAAAAATACTCGTATTGTAGATTTTTCCAGAACAATACTGTTCATTGGGGATAGTTTTCAAAATAAATAAACTCGTCAACTTCTAATGCAATTATAAATACTTTATTAAATCAAATATTAAATAATCCATGTATTTCTACAATTCAAATACAATACAAAATAAATACCCTGCTACATTCTCCCCCCTGTCGGCAAAATGACTTCCACGTCATTTACATTCTCCTCCCCTGCGGAACAAGAACGTGCCATCCTTGGCAAGGCATATCAGTTGCTCGACCGCATGATGTCCAATATGGTTCTGTACAATTCGTTCTCTAATCCTTTAAAATGTCCTTTCTCTGCTTGTGACTCTAACCAGTGGATTTTCATCAACCAGTCTGGATTGTGTTGCTGGGTTGCTTGTTTAGATGTAACATAGTCCTCAAGATATTTAGGTGGTCTTCTTTCTCTTTGAGGTCTCACTGGCGAATCTCGTGGCGGTGTCGGTAATATCCTTCTCCTTCTCTGTTGTCTATCGGCGGAGCTCTAGGCGTGGTGGGTTCGTCTGCCTCCAGTGATGGTTCAGTTGGCGCACTCTCATTCTCATCATGGTCAGAAGACCTGGCTTCTGCATCCTGAGCAGTCGCTTCAACTGGTTCCAAATCACTAACAAGGTTTGGTTCTGTAGAATTCTCTCTATCCACAGGAAAAGCGTCCCTTTCTAAACCAGTGCCCTGTTCATCTCTACTCCTGGCTCCATCATGGTCGTCAGCAGAGAAACCAAGAGTTTCTTCCTCCCGTCTTTCCACAGTTGGCACATCACTGTCAGTGGTGTCCTGTGTACTCCTCCTGGGTATAAATACGAAGTACTCCTGCTCCGACTCCTCGTCTGATCCCTCTTCAGTGGTCCTGTTCTCACTATCCATGTCAGACTTCGTCGTTTGTACCACAGGCTTCACACTTTTCCTATTCCGCCTGGGCGCAGGACATCTCTGTTTATCATCAATTGGCAGATTTCCTAAAGGCAAAAGAAGATTCCGATGCAGAGTCTTTTTTCTTCCTTCGCCGTCCTCCCTCTGAACCACATACACGGGTATTCCATCGTTAGGCTGACTAACAATCCGGTACGGTTCTTCTTCCCACCTATCTGCAAGTTTATGCTTCCCCTCGAAGGCAACTATCTTGACTAAGACTCTGTCTCCGGGGTGCAAAACAGCTCCTTTCACTCGTTGGTCATATCCGGACTTCTGTCGTTTCTGTGCAGATGAAATGTTTCTAGACGCCAAATCATAGGCTTTCCGTAGTTTGTCCTGCATGTTCTCCGCATACTTCGTTGTTGGCACTTTATTCTCAGTCTCTCCCAATCCGAACGCAATGTCGATTGGAAGTTTCGGGTGTCTTCCAAACATCAAAAAGTATGGGGAGAATCCTGTTGTTGACTGTCTGGTGCAGTTGTATGCATGGACTAAACCGGCAACATGGGACTTCCAATCTTTCTTTTGAGTATTTTCCAATGTCCCTAACATACAAAGTAATGTTCTATTGAATCTTTCCGGCATTCCATTTCCCATTGGATGGTACGGTGTTGTTCTTGACTTGGTCATACCAGTGATGTTACACAGTTCTTTAATGATCTTTGAACCAAAGTTGGCTCCTTGATCGGAGTGTATCCTCTCGGGTAATCCATAGTAAACAACGAAGTTATTGAAGAATGCATCAGCTGTTGTCTTGGCTGTCTGATTTCGTGTTGGAATGGCACAAGCGTAACGAGTGAAGTGATCGGTGATGACAAGTATGTTTTCATATCCACCTTTCGACTTCTCTAATAACAGGTAATCCATACAAACAAGTTCCAGTGGTTGAGTCGTCTCGACGTGAATCAAAGGCGCTCTTTCGTTGGTTGGAGACTTGCGACAGATACATCTGTGACATTGGTTGATCCATTCCTCAACATCTCTTGTCATTCCGTACCATGCAAATCTGTCTCTCACCAGTGATAAAGTTTTATCTCGTCCTTGGTGACCCATATCGTCATGTAGAGAGACTTTTGAAATACAAGCTTCAGGTAATACAAGCTGTTGTATCTGTTGTCCATCTATGTCGACATTCCTATAAAGTGATCCATTGTGTATCTTAAACTTCTCATAGTTGTTCAAAAACCAGCTGTTACATGGTATACGTTCAAGTCTGTCTTTTGATGGTTTTTGGTGTTGTTCTACCCAATAAATCCATTCCTTTACTATATCATCCCTCCTCTGTTCAGCTTTGATGTCAACAAGATGCTGAGATGGTAAACACTGGTCATCGCAGGATTCCATAGTTGTCATCGATAACGTCTGGACATAGGGTGTAACATGTTGCAGATTACAAATGGCTTTCACAGAGTCCACAGCAATGTTGGATGTGCTGCCACGCCCAAGTAATTCTGGCAGTCTGGAAAGTGCATCTGCATCGGCGTTGTTAATCCCTGGTCGATAGACGATATTAAAGTTGTAGGATGACAAAGCTGCAATCCATCGATGTCCTGTGGCATCAAGTTTAGCTGTAGTTAAAACGTAAGTCAGTGGGTTGTTGTCAGTATATACTGTAAAGGTGTTTCCATATAAGTAGTCGTGAAATTTCTCGGTTATTGCCCACTTAAGTGCCAGGAATTCCAATTTGTGGACTGGATAGTTCCTTTCTGTTTTGCTTAAAGCTCTACTGGCATAGGCGATAACTCTTTTATGTCCATCCTGTTCCTGATATAAGACAGCTCCAAGTCCTATCATAGATGCGTCTGTATGCAGCTCAAAAGGTTCTCTGTAACGTGGATAACCAAGAATGGGTGGAGAAGCAAGCCGAGTCTTCAATGTCTGGAAAGCGTTTTCTTGTCTTTCATTCCAAATCCATGATGTACTCGTTGGAGTCTTTGATCTTCGTTTGCTAGACTTTTTGGGTGCAGGCATCAGATCAGTTAGTGGTCTGGCAATTTTCGAAAAGTCCTTTACAAACTTGCGATAGTATCCAACGAATCCAAGAAAACTTTGCACTTCTTCAGGTGTTGTGGGTCGAGGCCAATTTATCACTTTGGCAATCTTGTCGGGATCCGGTGAAATTCCATCCTTAGAGACTATGTGTCCAATATATCTTACTTTATCTTGAAAGAAAACACACTTCTTCGGCGACAGCTTCAAGTTGTGATCCCTCAGTCTCTGGAGTACTCGTTGTAGTCTCTCAAGATGTTCTTCGTATGTCTTGGAAAAGATGATCAGGTCGTCTAGATAAATAAAACATATATCCAAGTGTAGGTCTCCAAGTATTTCTTCCATAAGTCTTTGGTATGTTGCTGGACTGTTAACCAACCCAAATGGTAGACGATTGAATTCATAAAAACCCAAAGGTCCAACGGTGAAAGCTGTTCTGGCTTTATGGGTCTCTTCTACATCTACTTGATGATAACCACGTTTCATGTCTAGTACAGTAAAGTAATTGTTCCCTCCAAGTGCATCCAGAATCTCTTCACTTCTAGGTAGAGCGTAGGAATCTTTAATGGTAATGCTGTTTACAATGTAGCTGCCTATAGTCCACACACATACGAAGCTTATTATCTTTCTTTCTGACTAGTACCACGTTAGAAGACCATGGGGAATGTGATCGTCTTATAATCCCTGCTGCTAGTAGCTGTTGTAGATGGCTTCTAACTTCATCAAACAATGCTGGTGGGATACTTCGATGTTTCTGTTTAAATGGTCTCTCTGCTATTAAATCAGTTCTGTGTTTGACTGCTGTTGTATGACCAATGTCCGTATCTGATCTGCTGAAAACATCTCTGAACTGATGAAGTAATTGCTTGGCCTTCTGAAGCTGATCCTCTGTCAAGGTATCTTTCGGAAATGTAGCCTGATTCCATGCTTCTTGCTCATATTCCTCTGGTATCTCGATGTTGGTAACTGAGACTGGTTGTAATTCGCAGAGTATGGCATTCGGTGACACTGTTACTGTTCTTGTTGTAACGTTGCTTATGTGGACTGGTATAACTCCATTACTTCCATACTGATAAGATATCAATGATGGTGCTACATCCAAATCAGAAGGTATGGCCGCTCGTGGTGTTGACTGTAACAATCCACAAACTGGATGGTAAGGTAGTTCGTGGTCCATGTATCCCTGTATGATGACATCTCTGTTAGGTGGTATCCTGATGGTCTTTCCTTCTGCACACTTTATGATGGCAAGTCTGTTGGATCTCTTGTGCAGTTCTCGCTCTCGTAGTAGTAGGCATCTAAACGTCAAATACCAAGGAGTGTGTAGCTCTGCATTCTGAAGAAATCGTGGTCCAAATCTTTGTTTGACATCTGTCATTGCTGCGGTCAAGACGTTGGTACTAAGAAGCAAAGGAACACTCTTGTTGTAGGTACTGTCTGGAACTACTAGTAAAATGCACTGGATTGGTACATCAGTTGTCGACGAACCAGGTAACTCCAAATCTACTGTGATGTAACCAAGATATGGTAACTGCTGGCCGTCTGCACACTCGATGTTGAGAATCTTGTCTAACTGATGAATGGCTTCATCACTGATGTACTGTCTGTAAAAGGATTCACCAACTGTACTAACGGTTGATCCAGTATCCAAAAGTGCTAGTGCTCGGATATTGTTGACCTTCACAGTAACTTCATTATTGGTTCCTACTAGGCTGGTTGTATCTTTTGTCTGCTGTTGGTTCATGTAAGCAAATGTCCTATCTTCAGCATTAATCTGCTGGTAGTTGAAGGACTGTCTACAATGGTCGAGTCTAATTCTACATCCTATGGCAATGTGACCTTCTATTCCACATCTGTAACAAATGATAGGCTCCTGTTGGTAGGTATTAGGAGTCGTAGTCGAGGCATGTTCATCTGGGATAAAAGTATCATCATTCCAGTAAGGTTGTTGTCCGGCTTTCCTATGTCTTCGACGTCTTCGCTTCCGTTTAGGTATGTACAACTGATCCATAATTAAATTCTATATATACAAATTCTAAATAAATAAAATGTGTCTAGTACAAAAGAAAATAAATATCAATTACCTGTTCAAGTACTTTGCCGATAAGTCGAAAGAAAACAAACGACTACAAGAGACGTTCGGTGGTAATCTACAAACAAAAATGTTTTACTAAGCAAAGATGTCTTAAATGTACAACTCTTTTATTTCAAATATACTATGTTAGTATTATGTGACTAAGTGCAATGCCCTCTGGAAACAAAAACGTGATATTAATAATCAGACATACGCAATTATACAAATTAAAACAATTTAATTCACATAATTAACATTTAAGTTATAACAAACAATCATCAAATGAAACGTGTATATGTGTAAGGCTTTACCAAGTAAAACCACGTTAATATATTTGACAAAATGTCAAAGTTCTTTTCAACTTAACTTCACTTCAAAAGATAAGTACAACAAAAAATTATTTCCCAAATATCAGTTTCAAAATTATGTATAAGATATGTACTCAAGAACAACCTTGAGTAATACCAAGTTACTTGTATGCTGTATGTAGCTTGACTCAATCAACGTGAACAACCTCAAATGACAAACCAATAGACTTAACTAATGACGGATTATCACAAGGACTATACCTAACACAGAAATATGAACTATCAACTGTCAACTACACGTAGTCAAGTCTTATCTAGAAGTCCAGATTTAAGAAATAAAATAGTTGTGCGGTATTAGTACTATTAATTCGAACTTATACTAAACTCACTCTAACCAACACCATGTGCAATAACAAAAATGCACATTGATTACAACAATGAATGTGTTTTAAAATAAATGTGATCAAAGGCAAACTATTTGATCAACTAAGTATCGATAAATCAATACATCAGAACATAAAAATAAGTACAGACACAAAATATGTGGCTCTACCTATACACAAAAATATTGTATTTGTGTTTACATCAATATAACCTCTATCAATAATGGTACAATAAAACCATTAGTTGTAGCTAACTATCTCTGTATACAATTATGAGAGAAAATTATAAATTGTAAACTATATCCTATTACCTATGCATGTGTGCACTTAGCTACAATAATGTAGCTCCTTTTTTTTTATTATGGACGGAGCTACAAAGAGGTCCCATTACTCGTAATGGAGCAAAAACACTTTTGGGATTTACACATATTTTCCGCTATTTAACCTTTGTCTTTATTAAATAAATATGTTTTCTTTCCTCCGCCGTTCATCTGATATGTCTACAATGTCTAATTAAATAATTTTAACACTTTTTCGTAATCGTGTCATTGTTGACATAATTAAAATTGTGGAGTGTAGAATTTCGGAATCGTATCGGTAAAATTTGTAATAAGGGGACATAATCATAATGCAAATGAATGCAGCTGAAATTATCCGGAATTTCATTTTTTACCAAATCGATTCCGATATTATCGAAATTATGCACTTCCGGAATTCATATTTTGTCAACAATGCCATGATTATGAATAAAGTGATAAAACTAACGAATACGGTGTTGTGGAAATATCAGTTAAACTGCAAATACATAAAAAAAGTATGTAGCAAACCAGGGAAACAGTTAAATTGCTTATAAAATGCATAAAACCCCCGGGTGTGAATCACTCCCGGGCTGCTCCATTACGAGTAATGGGACCGCTTTGTAGCTCCGTCCATTAAAAAAAAAAAAAAAAGGAGCTACATTATTGTAGCTAGTGTGCACTAAGTAATGAAATACTATATACTATAACTGCATACCAATAAGCAAAAATTTAACTTCGTTAAACGTCTGTTATATGTAAAGTACTGTAACTCAATATGGAATATAACGTGTAACTAAATACCAATCAATCAATCAACGATACTAGTGTCAGTATGCCTAAGTTGTACCAAGTACAATTATTTAACTAAAAAAAAATTAAACTAGGATGTAAATGTATGTACTGTCAAAAAGTAAAAAAAAATAATAAAGTTTCAAATGTATGTGAAATTAAACTTTAAAATGTCTAACTGTGACTGTGTGTGTATAGTTTCTATGTATCAAAACGATATACAGTATATAGTATATTGAAAATTAAAATGGCCTACCTTATATAAGAAAATATTCCAAGTATCCAAGTACAAAAACACAACAATAAAATAAATTAATAACACAAATCCAATCGAATGTAATATTAAAAGTCTGTCATGTTAATTCTCAGAGAGAAAAACACGAAGTCTACGTTACATTAAGTAACTTCCGGTACGTTCGACTTGTCGGTAGAAGGTAAACATCTTCACGTGCACGCAGTAAACATCAACACCATAAATAAATGTCACATGGTACCATGATCATAGGTAAAAAAGAGGTCATCTGTGTACACAACATCATGTAATCATCCATATCACATACACTAGGTACATCAAATCCACCAAATAATCTACGTGGGCGCCAAATGTAATCGACCGGGTTTCATGCTTAAAACAACAACAGAAGGTTCTTTTATTTTCCAGTTTTATTATGCATCTCTGAAATAACAATAACAACTTTTAAACTAGATGCAATGATTAAGTATAATAAAGTAAATGTATTTAACAATGATATAAGGTGTTACAATATTACAATTATAATTTGATGTATTAAATCATTAGTCGGTATAGAATTACAACATAATTTACTAAAACTTCATAATATAAAACAAGTTAACGATACACATAGCTGTTTATACACTGTGTAAGCTTTTACTAACGAATTATTGTAAAGAACTTGAAACATTTCAGACTTTTTGAAATCTAGAAATTATTTGAATAAAAATACAAGTTCAAGGGAAATAACTCCTTACTATATTAAACATAGGTAAAAATATAACACATACCACTTGTGGAGCGAGACACTTTACTGGTAATGGATTTGATTTCTGTTTATAAATCTATCAAATCCTACAAACAAAATATACACAAATAAATACTCTTTCTAAGCGTGTTCAAGTACACATCATAATAGAAATATTTATACATAAACAAGATAAAAATATAAAAACGACGCAATTATGAATTGCGTAATTACGATCAAATTGTACTTCTTAAATTATAATTTCGTCACATATTTATTTCATTTATACTATCGCTGTTAGCTATACTTTATAACTAACAATACTTTTGGACTAATATATAAATGTGTAAAACTGTACTTCTCATATTGGTATAAAATATCGATCTTACTATTCGATCACACAGGTGAGCAAATGCTCAAGAAATTGTTATCTTATTGAAACTGTGCAAAACTTATTAAAGAAGAAAATATTAGAAAGAAATAAACTTACAGTCAAAGTCAAGCTGTCATCATAACTATACAAAAATGTTGACGAAAAATATAATGCTTCCTTCTACATCAATATGTCCGATCTATCTGACAAATTTTACAAAAACTACTCACAAAACGCGCCAATAGCTCAACTAGCCAATGGAAGTAGTCAAATGATTCCCCCCTATTTTTATGTAAATTTTTAATGCGCAATACAAGTAAAAAATACTCGTATTGTAGATTTTTCCAGAACAATACTGTTCATTGGGGATAGTTTTCAAAATAAATAAATTCGTCAACTTCTAATGCAATTATAAATACTTTATTAAATCAAATATTAAATAATCCATGTATTTCTACAATTCAAATACAATACAAAATAAATACCCTGCTACATATACAATCAGACGTGGTCGATCTTGATATCTTTCGACAGTGTCACCATTTTTTTATCGGTTTCGTGTTTAAAATCGATCATTATTGATACGTGATGATAGTTATTGCCTTTTTTAATAACCCGCTGTGCGTTGTGTATTAATTGACATTCGTGTCTCTTTTTAATTACGTTTACTACATGAAAAACATTGAGAAACCCGAAAATGAATGGCGTGTTCATTGAGAAACCCGAAAAGAATGGCGTGTTGCATCTTGGGTAATACATATGTAAATAACTGGATTCTTACTACGGAATGGTTGTTATAGTATGCAAATTAGCACGTTTTTAATAAAATTAGGTCACATTATCCATATACGGAAAAATGATCAACATAGCATTTTCCACGTGCATCTTCAAAGACGAAAAAAGAAATTTCTTCAATAAAGATCGTTTCCAGTTAGTTTTGCAATGTCTAAAGGTTTAATAACGTAAAGAATATGAATATTATGTTTGAATTTTGTATGAATAGGGCGAAGTTAGAATTCTTTATTTGCTACATTACGAGCAATAGGACTGAATTCAAATCACAAAACTAACTTCGGATTATAACGGCAGTATAATTCGGCCTAGGCTTATGGTGTGTAAACACTAATCCAATTCTTTAAGATTTTCTACTAAATTTGTTATTTTTTTAATTAGAGCAGCTCTTTTACCTTAAGCACAACTTGACCGACATCATATATATCCTGACTCGTAGGTGACAGGCCTATGTTCTCTCAAAATTTCATGACCTCTTTAAAACCTTCCAAGAGAAAACCAGCTTCCGGGGTAAACCCCACTCTAAAAATAGCTCTTTCTTTTCAGAAAGTCTTGGTTTATAGGTCATGTAGTGCATGTGACATAAAACATACTAAACACCATTAGAACAGAGCAAGTTAGGACTCTAAATTTTTCTAATATATTCACCTTTCAGAAAAACTTTCATTCATTAAAATCCAGTTAGTAGTTTTTAATATACACTAAGATAAACAGGACTATTTTGTTGTTAAGTACTATTTTCTTATATGTTCCAAATTTGATTGGTCCCCTTTAGTGTCTTGACACCTTATTGCAGAACCACATGGAAGCATTAGCCGAGGAACTAAAATATTCACAAATACTAAACTAAAAGTGATTTGGTTAAGTTAATTGGCGTTTCACTATTTATTATTTACTAATCAAATGTATTTCTTAAAACTTGGAAGATACGTTCTTTTCTGTTTTAAACTGAAAACAGTTTTATACTATGCGGTTTGTGTGTTGTCATTTTGGATAAGTGTATTTTTAAATAAACAATTCAAACTATTCTGAATTCAATTCATTTAAAGACTATGAATGTATTCACCACAGTGTAAAGTCTGTAAACAGTCATGGTACATAAATTTGAATAACATAAAAAAAGAAGGCTCGGTTGTATTATCTGTGTATGCTTTTTCATTTTTAAAACTAGGTAAAAGTTTGCAAAATAATTACTTACTCCGTTATTTTACAACAGACATCCCAATTCAAATCTTGGTTAACACCTTTACTTAAATAATAGGACGGTTTTTGAAATTTGAATTAATACAGGTGTTTAAATAATAAAATACGTCCTATTATCTAGACTCGTCATTGGCACTGAAACTAAAAATGTAAGAAGACCAAATAATTTCAATACCTTTTAACACTGAAATTCCAACAAATTATGCCACACCCGGCTAAGGCCATCTACACATGGGGAACAGAAACTACTAAGAATTTAAAACATTTTTGCACTTTAAGGGCAATAAATTAAAACAATAACTATATAATATTTCATTTTATAATCGTCTACATGTATAATAAAAAAGTGATTTAGATTATGACTTTCTGTCCATATGATAGCTGACGCTATCCGTAAAAACGAACTTTAGATACATAAAATAACGAAATAGAAATTGGCTTACAAAAGATTAAAAAGTTCGATATGTGATTACCATTCAAAAAGTTAAATCACGTCATTCATAATTCATAGTAAGCCGGCTTAACTCGTATTCGAGTCTATTAACCTATAATAAGCCAGTTTACTATGAATTATACATCTTGTAGTATCTGTTATCATATGGACTTTTTATAGAATGTAAGATTATCGGTCATAGTCCTAGATTATGGAGACAGTGTGACTTTCACATTATGTCAAGGATGAAGATGTGACCTTCTTCTAGTGAATATTTTGTATTTTATCTTGTGCGTGATATATATATCCCTTTTCATTACGCGAAATGCTCCGATAATCAGCCATCTTGAACCAAAATGGGTAAGTGCATGCTTGATGAAAACTATTTAATCATTCAAGCTGTTGCTCCTCTATCTAGTTTATGACTAGACTGTATAAACCTGTGTGGTCGATATTTCGGTAGCCCTAACTAGAACATGAACTCGAGAGAAATTGCCCAAGGCAGAAAACACCTGTCATGATTACATAGTAATTAGACTAAATTACTATTATAAAGAACTTGCTACTTTTTTATTTGAAAGTGCCCTGACAAGTTTTATTTCAAGTTTATACTATCTAATTTGTGCGCACCGGGTAGTGATTTAACTAAAATTTGAATGTACTATTTAAAACTACTTCAACCAAGCGGAAAGTTGCACTAAAGCGAAACAGTCCTTAGAAAAAAGACGAAAACAAAACCTCTACATTTCATCAAAGTAAAGTTGACACACGAGGATTCTTAAAAAACCGATTATTCCTAAATGCAGCACGTAACTGAATAGCGCGCGACTTTAGTTACTAATAATCTCACGAGTAACCTCTTCTTGTAGCTCGGCATTCCAGAGTAAGAACCAATAACAATTTTTCAATAAATACAGAGTTTATTATACTTTAACCAAACAACGAAATACTTCAATATCAAAAGCTTGTTATATCTGAACACATTTTGAATAAAAGCAAGTTATTTTCTGTCCTGTGGATTTTTTTGTCTCGGGTTCGGGGTCATGCTACCCGAATACTGATAACTATTGTATGCCTTCAACCCCCCACGGGGTATAACTGTGCTTTAATAAATAAATAAATAAATATAAACCTGTGTTCGTTCGGATCGTCTAGAACATTCCCTTATCGGAAGCATGACAATAAGATTATTTGAAAGCAATATTTATACTTCCGATTCTTTCCTCGTATTTGCCTAAATGTGATACAAATGTATATTATATTATAAGTCCGCATGTCTGAATTGGTGGCAAATGATAAAAAAATGCGTACATTGCAATCAACAATTATTTTCCACAGATAATCAGTGTTTTTGCATGTTTATAAAGCGATTTTCCATAGTAAAGTTTGACCTTGTTTTGAACGGAAATGTAACCTAGTAGAACTCGAATGTCTGTTCGAAACCCACTGAGCAATGTCTTTTGGGGTTTACGCGGGAAAGGTCTCGCGGTTTGTCCGAATACCATAGAACGTCTCGAAAGCAGAAGAACCTTTGTGAACAACTTAAGATCCCTTTAGAATCAAAAATGGATAACTAATAAAATTAAATGCCCGTAGCAAAAGTCAAGGAGGAATGAAATATGGGCAGGTTATGGAGGGAAAAATGCAAGGAAAAAAACATATCGCTCAGGGTTGCGACTTTTACTATAGTTGTTCGTTTACTTTTGCAAATATCGACGAACTACCGGTAAGATTATTGGGAGGAAAGTTCCAAGAAGTATACAATTACAGCTTTATAGGAAGTAGGATGACCAAAAAGCTTTCAATCAGTATATAAGACTACACATGATAGACATTACCAGACGTGTATGTCAAATAGAGGCGAAATGTATGTATGAGGAGAAGACTGTTTTCACATTTGATGCGATAAAGATATTTTGAGATAATAAAATTTGATTGTACTTGACTGTATGCATATTATGATATTACGATCGTTATGATTGCAGTATTACTTTAGGTTAAGGTTCAGTTATTTTTATGTTGTGGTGTTTAATAATGAAACATCTACCAAATAAATGTTATAATGTATTACAATTTATAGTTTTAATTTAGAAAAAAACCACAAGAAGTCATCGTACTGCTTTGTAACGCGGGGAATTAAAGTGTTGTACGGTTTGTAGAAATTCTAAACTCATTATAAATAAAAATGTCTTATTCATTCAGTACTTTAGCAACTTGAGATTTATTCCCATTATCGTGTCGTTTTATAACAGAAAATTAAAAGTCGCTCACTTCTATAGCTAGTATGAAAATTAAGATATAAAATATTAGAATTGTGACAAGTTTAAATGAGGGCTTAAATCTTAACCAAAAGCATATAGCATTGTATAACTTATCGCCACTTTGTTTATTTTAACCAATATCATATCTTCACTTTTCGTCTGTCCTTCGGATTGTCGGGCTCGGTAGCAAGTGGTTGAGGTAGCTACTTTTAACCCCGTGCCACTCAACACTGGGGTTGCGGTTTCGAGTCTCAATGCGAGCACGGTGTGCTCGACTCCAATCTTAAATGACAAGGATTGCAAGTTTTCCAACCGAAGGTCTGGGTTTTTCTACAGGTACTAATGCTTTTTCCCCCAATACAAAATGTACGCCTCGATGTAGCTGAACAATTGACGAAAGTGTCTTTAAAACACTTTTATCAGTCAATCATCGGATTGTGAGTCATATTCTATTGGTTAATGAATTTATCGTCTGGTTGCCCTTGTTGGTAATACTTGTAGATAACACATTTAAAATCTAGTACATCGTTTCTGTGAAGTTACGGAATTATACTTATTGCGACTGTTTGAATTTTATTTAAATTAAAAAAAGCTAACAAAATGCACAGAACGGTCTCTTAGATTCCCATTCTCAGTAGAGAAATTATATATCAAAATTAAGTAAAATGTTTTGGAGCAAGAAAACGGATTGACGGAAGTAAAGTGATGACAAATGTTTGCTTGTTTGTTTGAATGATGTTTAACGCCATTTTCAGCAATTTTTCAGCTATATAATGGCGTCCAGTTTTTATTGGGGGAGGAAGCCGGAGGACCCGGAGAAAACCCCCAACCTGCGGTAGGCAAACTGGCAATACTTGTCAATTAAGATTGAAATCGAGTACACCCTGCCCGCAGTGAGAATCGAACCCGCAATCTCAGTGTTGACATACCACATGATCAATAGTAGACGAACTACCTTAACCACTCGGCCACCGAGGCGTAAAATGAAGCCCCTGGCATTAACGGAAGGGACTTATTATCCTGACCAACGCCTTTCCTCTACGACCCACAATATAACCTAGCTTCTCCCGATTTCGAGATAGAAGCATTCCACATATTTTAAAAGTGATTTTCAAATCAAATGATAGGGTGTATTTCGATAACAGGGTGTTCGCGGATCAAATACAATGATGTAAGGGACAATACATAAAACAGATCACACCCTGATATTACAGACGGGCAAAAATACTACATAATGTGATAAAAGAAAGACTTCGCTTCTCTGTAGGTATGGTCAATATTTGACACGACGTAAATATTTACAATGTAGTCTCCTTTACCCACAGTCCTAATCAGGTCTTGACAGACAATGCATTTCGAACAAAGTTCTGAAATGAGGAATACATATTATTTGAACAACAAACTTTCTTTATTTTAATTAGCTCATGTTTAGGTAAAAATAAATTATTTTTAGGCGCATTTGTATAAAACTTATTATAAAGAGCATCGAAACTTTAATCATCACTAACAACCATCCACAAGGCACGGTGATGCAAAGATCTGATTATAATAACAACAATAAATAAATTTAAATTTATTTTCATAAATATCTTTTACAGTATGGAGATGTTCGTTGTAAATTGTGAATTTTTACTGCTTCATTTCAACAGAGTATTAACATATTCAGTGGAGGTCTTTATGCAGACAAGCTGTGTACTTCAGTTGGCCGTTCAGAAAATTCTTAAATCAAGCATTTACAAAACTTCGTGTGTAGGCCTAAATTTTACCGGAAGTCGGATAGAACCAGTGCTATGTGTGAACGTTGTCCCTTATCATATGTTCGATCACTTCTTATTATCTCTTAATGATATATAATTGTTTTCGGCTACGATTGACCATTTATCACTTTTCAGGTAAAAAACCATACTCTACACATAAAAAAAAGTTTAATGAGTAAGAGTTCTTATATTTAAGCACTGTACAGCAAATGCACTGATTGCAGGATAACAGAAAATAAATCAATCCCCAAAATGTTGTAAGTGATATAATGGCTAATTAAATATTAAAGAAAATATTTCATTTACAGTTTTTCATATTTGATGAAATTTTAATTGAAACAAATTGAAAAAAAACTATTAAACCAAATCGGATACACCTTTAACATATACATCGAACATCTCTGGATATGGGTGTAACCCATATCTTTTCATGTTAGCAGAGACATATAATTATATAAAATATAAATATGTAATTATATGTCTCTGATGTTAGTTAGGTAATTTGATAATAAAAAGGCATTTTCAGATTTTGTTACGTTATATTACGTAATGTCAGAGACATGTAATTATATATTTCTGGTAATGTATATGTTAGAAATACTTGACGGTTCAAATGTTATCAAATATATTTTGTTTTGTTTGGATTATTTCAAGATTTATAGGGCAAGCTTCATATGTTTTCTTTTTTTGCATTCTTATCTTTACATAAAAATGTAGATTTTCAATTGTATTTTTTTTGTTATTTCACAATTTATACGTACTTAAGCTTTGTATTTGTATGCAGTTCCTAAGCTTCACATAATATAATGTATATATATTTTTGTGACCACTCATCCAGAAAGCCTTGATCGATAATTTTCAGTATTATTTCTGGATTATTTCACAATTAATAGGGTAGAAAATGGAACCTTTCCGTATAAAATTAGTAAATCTTGCATATTAATTTACCTAGGTTTTGTCTATTGACGATTTCGAAATCCCAAACTCTCGCTCACGAGATGGGCCAAGAACGAGGCGTGTGTGTGTGGGGGGGGGGGGTGGGGGAGGGGGGTAAAGAGATATTTATTTCTGCGATGTAATTGTATATTAGATGTACCTTGTTTACTTGCTAACTGCTTATATATTACCTGACACTGAACTTTGATGAACGGTAACAATGAAAGACCAATAAAATACCCATAATAAGCCGCGAAAATGCTAATTTAGATGGGGGGCTAGGGGGGGGGTCCATTAACAGGTTAACAATTTTTTATTTTTCCCAAAACAGTTACAGTAAATTTAAAATAATGACAGCAATTTACATGAGAAAACAGAAAACAGTGAGTTAAAAAACAAGGGTTTTTATTTTCATTTTAACAGTTAACAACAATGTCAATTTATAAGAAAACAGATAACAGCTAATGGTTGAAAAACAGTTTACAGTTGCTTTATTTTCAAAAAAGAGTTAACACATCTGTAAAAAAGCCCAAAACACATTAACAGAAAAGATCTTGCCCCCCCCCACCCCAGATTATGATTTTTTTTAGATTATGATTTTTATACGAAAATTAGATTTTAAAACAGGTATGTTATTTTAAAAATTGGTGACTAAACCAGTATAAATTGTCATAGAAATTAGTAGAGAAAATAAATTTCTTTATAATAAAAAGCACAAAAAATATGGATTTTTATTTATTTCAAGATCTAAAAATTATGAAACTATTTTTAAACCAGAGGCTCTTAAGAGCCTGTATCGCTCACCTGATTTTATAGGCAATGAAGATGGCATTTCCCTAGTTAAATGGAAGTTAAACTAGGTCCTCTAATTTTCAATACATTTTAAAGAACACCATCCAAACAATATTGCTAGTAAGTTTTGTTTCCATTGGGTAACTAGTTTCAGAGAAGACGATTTTTTTTTAAATTTCCCATAGGGACCTATGTTAAACTAAGTCATGCGGTGGCATCCATTTTGATTTTCGTATTGGAATAAAAAACATAAACTTCAAAGAGGACCATCCAAACAATATTGCCGCTAAGTTTTGTTTCTGTTGGTTAACAGGTTTTAGAGCATAAGCCATTTAAAACTTGTTCCCATAGGATCCAATGTTAAACTAAGTCCAGCGGTGGCAGCCATTTTTATAATTTTCAATTGGCATAAAAACATAAACTTTATAGAGGACCATTAAAAAATATTGCTAGTAAGTTTTGTTTCCATTGGTTAACCAGTTTCAGAGAAGAAGCCATTTAAAACCTTTTCCCATAGGGACCTATGTTAAACTAAGTCCTGCTGTGGCGGCCATTTTGATTTTCCGATTGGCATAAAAAAACATAAACGTTATAGAGGACCATCCAAGCATCATTGGTAGTAAGTTTTGTTTCGATTGGTTAACCGGTTTCAGAGAAGAAGCCTTTTAAACTTTTTTCCCATAGGGTCCAATGTTAAATTAAGTCTTGCGGTGGCGGCCATTTTGAATTTCCAATTGGCATAAGAAACATAAACTTTATAGAGGACCATCCAAACAATATTGCTAGTAAGTTTTGTTTCCATTGGTTAACCGGTTTCAGAGAGGAAGCCATTTAAAACCTTTTCCCAAAGGGTACAATGTTAAACTTAGTCCTGCGGTGGCGGCCATTTTGAATTTTCCATTGGCATAAAAAAACATAAACATTTTAGAGGACCATCCAAACAATATTGCTAGTAAGTTTTGTTTCCATTGGTTAACGGGTTTCAGATAAGAAGCCTTTTAAAATTTTTTCCCATAGCGTCTTATATTAAACTAAGTCCTGCTGTGGCGGCCATTTTGATTTTCCGATTGGCATAAAAACATAAACATTATAGAGGACCATCCAAGCTTCATTGGTAGTAAGTTTTGTTTCGATTGGTTAACCGGTTTCAGAGAAAAAGGTTTTTAAATTTTTTCCCATATGGGTCCAATGTTAAACTAAGTCCTGCGGTGGCGGCCATTTTGAATTTCCAATTGGCATAACAAACTTAAACTTTATAGAGGACCATCCACACAATATTGCTTGAGTAAGTTTGTTTCCGTTGGTTAACTGGTTTTAGAAAAGAAGCCTTTTAAAACTTTTTCCATTAGGGTCCTATGTTAAACTAAGTCCTGCAGTGGAGGCCATTTTGATTTTCGGATTGGCATAAAAAAATAAACTTTAAAGAAGATCATCCAAACAATATTGCTAGTAAGTTTTGTTTCCATGGGTTAACCGGTTTCAGAGAAGAAGCCTTTTAAAACTTTTTCCTATAGGGTCCTATGTTAAACTAAGTCCTGCGGTGGCGGCCATTTTTGAACTTCCGATTGGCATAGAAAACATAAATTTATAGAGGACCATCCAAACAATACTGCTAATAAGTTTTGATTAGTTAAACGGTTTCTGAGAAGAAGCCTTTTAAAAACTTTTTTTCCTATGTTAAACTAAGTCCTGCGGTAGCGGCCATATTAGTTTTCCAATCCAAATAAAAAACAAAAACTTTGTAAAGGTCCATCCAATGAATATTATGGCCAAGTTTGGTTTCAATTGGCCAAGTGGTTTCAGAGAAGATTGTTTGTTTGTTTGAATGATGTTTAACGCCACTTTCAGCAATTTTTCAGCTATTTCATGGCGTCCAGTTTTTATTGGGGGAGGAAGCCGGAGTACCCGGAGAGAACCCCCGACCTTCGGTAGGAAAACTGGTAATCCTTGTCAATTAAGATTGGAGTCGAGTACACCCTGCCCGCAGTGAGACTCGAACCCGCAACCTCATTTCAGAGAAGAACATTAAAATGTAAAAAGTTTAAAGACGCCGACGACGACGACGACGACAATGACGACAACGACGACGCCGCCGCATACGACGACGACGGACGCAAAGTGATGACAATAGCTGACCTGACTTGGGTCAGGTGAGCTGAAAAGCAAGTTATATTTAGATACTATAGAATGAGATTAAACAAACCTAGTATAGGATCGTATATGAAGTCCTTTAAACTAACACAAATTAAACTAGGAGCCTGTAATCACTCACCTAGAACACAAATGACTTCAACTATATTTAATTTTTTGCAATTTACAGTTTCAGTCTTGTTGTTATAGATTTTAAGTTACTGTGAACAAACTAAACATTTCTTTAAAAATTTTGGTTAAGTACAATAACTCCTATAAAGTGCCATCAGAAATTTCTGAAAATTAAATGATTTGTAGGCCTTGTCCTTTAGGGTAATTTAGAAATTTATAGTTTTACTCTAGGTGTGTTATAGACTAATTTATAACACAAATACTGATTATTTGTCCAAATTCGTAATTTAGGACAATAACACCTATAAAGAGACATCTTGCAATTTTGGACTAAGCAATGATTTGTAGGCCTTGCTTTGCTGATTATTTGTGCAATTTACATTTTCATTCTAGCTGTTATAGTTTTCAAGTTACAGGACAAAAACGGAAAATTTCATTAAAAAAATTGTAATTTAAGGGCAATAACTCCTATAAGGTGACAATTGAGACCAATTAAGTGAATTGTAGGGCTTTTATTGCTGATCAAGTTAAAAGTAAAAAAAAAAATTTAATAAGACAAAAGTTATGATATTTGATAATGGTAGAGTGTCTCGAAATGTTGATTGCTTTCTCATATATATGATGATTTAGAAATTGTAAATAAGTTGAACTATTAAGGAGTTCTTTTTACAAATACTGGAATTTTTTCTATTAATAAAAATATCTTGCAAATAAAGCCCAAAAGACCTTGTACGAAATACTAAAAAATGGTACAAGCTATCTAACAAACTTCAACTGAACTAATCAAATAAAATGATAATGGGGTTCCGTATATACGGTTGCTAAGTATAGGTGGTATGGAAACAATGAAATATTGGACTTTGTACATTTACAATTTTTCCGACGCAGTCGGTATTATATTCACTTTTTACCCTTTAACCTCGTGACACTTCACTCTCGAAAAAGCAAGTCACGTGATCGTAATTCTCTTTCTTGATTAGTCAAAAACCAATTGGACGGAGGTTCGGAACAGGGTGGTCAATTGGACAGGGGTTCAGAACAGGATGGTAAATTGGCAATTCACCTTTCAAATTTTGTACTATTATTATTAGATTTTGCCGTCTGTTTGTTTATAAAATTATTTTATAGTGCAATTTAAGTATTAAGAACGATAGAGATGAGCTGCAGTTTCTAAAATTTTATATCAAACAACTTGTACAAAAATGTTGATTATTTTTTATTTGAAGTACAGCGCAAATTAAAACGCATATTAACACGCTGGATTTTTGCGGGCTTTGATGGAGTGTAAAAAAGACGAAGAGAAGAAATTTTAATTAATTTCTTTATTAAATACAAATTAAAAATCATTTTATATACATGTTGATATTAAATCAAATGTATTATTATTGTTCTTGGGCGTCCGTCGTAGTACACACATAGATAGAGAGTTGTGGCTCTAATTGTAAAGTATACTTTGCTTATTCAGTAAATTTTAAACTATAAACATTTTATTAAAAAATTTCTAATATTCAATTTGTTTACATTATTGTATAACTGCTTTGGTGCTCGCAGAAAAACTTCATTTCTATACCTTAGGCAGTGGGTTTCAATACATAATAGCAATAAACGTTCTGGAATACATGTACATGTACAACAAAGTACATGTAGTTGTATGTAAATTATCAATTTTACGTTAATTGTATGCTTGGTTAATCTGTTAATATCGAAAACACGTAAATAAAATAATCTGTTGAAATATAAAAACACATATGGAGGGGGGGGGGCACACATGTATAAATTAATAATTTCAAACTCGTTTCACCTGGGACTAGTGTTAATTAATAGGTTCCTGATTTCTTTCACGTAGTAATAATTGTCCGTCAGTACTTTCCCAAAAAAATTTCCATCAAACATTTCTGGTCTATTGAAACGGGGGATTTGTATGACAATAATGGCGATTCGTAGTTCAATGCATAACTCAATTTATATCTTTACTACACATTACAGATTTCAATTCACATTTAATTATCATTGAATTGACATTTTGTGCTCATGTTAATACAATTCTAATTAGAATATTTTACTTTGAAGTTTCCATTTTAAAAGATAGTCAAAATTAATAAAATAGCAAACTGTAATGAATATTGATGCATGTAAGTAAATATTTGCTTATGAAATTTATTTTAAACAAATAGGTACTGTTTTGAAATTTTAAAATGTTAACTAACTTGTTTTCGAGTTAATATATACGCTAAATCGCAAGAAAAAACTTACAACTCCGAGATATACATAGAAAGGATTGTATATTTTTGATTTACCTTTGTCGTCTTCAACTTCTGAAATAGCTTTTCATTAGGGATAATTTAAATAGTTTATTGTTACCTCTATGATTTTTAAAGCCATTAATGCATATCTTCTTTCTTTGCGTCCGTCGTCATTCACGTGCAGACAGGGGATGGAGCTCTAATTGCAAAGTCTTTTTTTGATAATACCATATTGTTTAATAACATGTTTTTAAAAAGTCCATGATTAAATCAATAATGTAGCAACCTTCTTATATTATAGCCTTATTTTGATTGGATACAGTTCGCAGCGCGTTAATTATTTACCCCCCCCCCCCCCACACACACACACTAATGAAAGAAAATGTTAATGTTTCTTTTCTCTTTCTATCGTTTGATAAATTTTTTTAAAGTTTTTTTCTTATTGTCGTTTGTTCAGTTTCCGTTCTACTTTACATACACCTCTAAGAGTTAAATGCGTCGACTATCTTTTTTAAAGATAGTACTTGTTTTAAAACATTACTGAACTTGAAGTCATCGACAACTAGCTTTATGGTATAATCGGGCAGATATAATTAAGCTGCGAATAATACCTTTATGGACAAAAATGACATGTGAAAAAGAGTCGACATATTCTTACATCTTAAATAGACTTTTGAAACATTTATATTCTACGACATGTAATAAAGACTTACAGTTCAGTTGGATCAAAAATATTGAAAATAAATCAAATGAATGCGGTTTGACATACATATTTGAAACGGAGAACTTTGTAAAGAATAACATCTTACAGCGCTCGCATGACCAGTTTTTTACAATAATGAAAGCTCGTCAAAATCTTTAAATTACAAAAACCGAGCTTAAATTCGAAACAGCTTTATTATTTTGAAGACTTAGAAGTAGAAATCGTCATTTACCAATAGTAACAGCTAGATATAATAATATTGACATAACCGAATGTTTTTGTCATATTTATTTACTTTATTACTATGTAAACATTATATATATTGCATAGCCTATTGCATAAAGGTTTTAATGTCTCTGTACCAGTGTAATGCATTCGATATTTGAGAATAACAATGCTAGTAGAAGAAATTGACTTGAATAGCGGAAATAATTAGTCCTGTGCGAGATATGAACAACAAGTCTTAATGGTTTAAGAAATCGATTCTATTCTATGATTTTAAATCTCTTATTGACGATTTTGATATGCATATAATTTGCTTCACTTAAACGATCTCAAGCACTGATTTCGCATTTGTTTTAAAAAATTAACATTCATTTAGGAATAAAATGCGATACATTAGCTAATATAATTTACTATTTAATCTAATTTAACTATCGCTCATGTGGTATTGTCTGAGACATTATAAATTACTTTAATAGAATTTTGTGTGTTTTGATTGGTCTTAAAAGCAAATTCCAGGTCACTATCAATCTCAAAAGTACTAAAATTACATAAACATATGGAATTTTTAGTCTGCTGCACGATTCTACTGCACAGAAGTCAAGCGGATTCCAATATTGACCTCGTTTTAACCAGTTCAAGCATGTTTTCATTGCTGTTCCAATATAACTATAAATTGAAATTTTAGTGTTCATTGAATCATATGTAATTTAAAAAATGTAAGAATAAGATTATTGATTTATTTATACTCTTTTCAATATTTGAAATGTGATGAAACTGGAATTTCAAGAATATAAGCAAATCAATATCAAAATGCAGTATTAACAAAAAATACTAAGAGTAACCAGCATTACAACAAATACAAAATGTAAGTATGCATTTAAAATGTAAGCCTAGCGGCTCGGTGAATATTACATTTTTTCTGGCTAATAAATCCTGAAAGCGACCTATATCAAAGTCATTAATTGTATACTATTTAGAATTATATGTAAAACTACTGGAAAAATTATAGCAAATTTGTCCTATGGTTAAAGGCTGAAAAGGTGTATTTTGTGCACCTCATGTTACACATATTTTGTGTCTGAGTGAATAAAGAAATCTGAAATCTGAATCTGATAAAAAGGTTTTGATTATTCGTATGTTTGTATACCACCAATTAACACGAAATATGCATCATATAATGACATTTGACGACATAGATTTATAATTAGAGCACTGATCTTCCTCTCTATCAAATAATGTAATTTTGTGAGTAGCAAAGGGGTAGGGGCAGTAAGGGTCAAAAATGGCCCCATTTTAAATGTAAACGGTATTTGGACAAAAATGTGTCCGTGACATGTACTTTTTAGAAAAACAAAAATTTTCCCGATTTTACTCATGGCTTAGGAGTATGACGTCATCAAACTCAGGTTGCCTTATTAACGAAAAATTACAAAAAGTAAGGTTTTGTCACACCAGCAGTAAATTGAAGAATGTATTGTGCAAAGAAAGAAATTGAAATGATCATTCAAAACAAATTAACAAATCTTTAATCCATATATTTATTTCTGAAAATAAATCTTATCAATAATTTTACAATTAACAAGCCGTTGCCATAGAAACAAAAAAGATACGAACTTGTGATGGTGTCATTTTTTAACAAAACACGATCTTATCTACAAGAAACGTGTCTGTAGTTTTCATAATAGGTTAAAAAGTTTGATTTAAATATTCAGAATCGTTGTAATAATCAATTTAGTGTAACATTGAACATAGAATGATACCTTTTCACTGTGGTGTTTTAATGTACATCAACATGTCAACAAAATATAACTCATAGACTGAGTACACAAAAAAACTGTTTATTCAAAACATATATTTCAAGACTGGAGCTCGGAATTCATGTCCGCTTCTTTCTGATATCAGGTAAAAAATATGTTTAATATATAACTTTTGTCAATGAAGTATAACATATTTCAATAAACACAGTTTAACGTGACAATACCGTCCCGTAGCATACCCCAGTAATTAAAAAAGTCGACACTTCCGATAAATTTTTTATCATACTCAGACTTACTATAAACAGCTAAATGTAATTCTATGTAATTCTTCGTGTAACACTAATTCTGTTTGGACAACATGAAAATAATTTCACGGCATCAATTCCACGATTGATGCTTCAGAAATTAACGCAAGCGCAGACGTTATTTCTGGTAAACAAAAAGTTACCATTATAGTCCGTTAATTCGTTTTTAGTTGTAGTAGCAATAGAATGGAGATAACCGTAATGTATTTGAAGATTTTCCGGCATCAATTGGTGATTTGGTGGTCGGAAATATCCGTTTACTCAATTTCGGGCCATCAAATCACCAATTGATGCCGGCAAATCTTCAAATACAATACAGTTGTCTCCTAAGTATATACTTTACTTTACTTTATTGCATAATAAACCCCAAGAGGTTAAGCATACATAAACATACAAAAACAATGAACATGTTACTGTACATATACAACCTAAGATAATATAGTATTTATAAATATGTATGAATTCACCGTGTACTCATTACACAGTAGTAAAGGTAAGTTGGAAAATGCTACGCTGATTTAGTTGTACTTCATCGTCACATACATGCAAAAGACGAAAAAATGCACAGATTGGTCATTGTATTATGTTTTGATTTCGGAAATAACACAGAAGTTGTGAAAATGGACATAATTATTATTCTATGTGTACACAAATCTTTTGTGTTTATGACGAAAATATTTTTTTCATTTCTCATTTCCGGTGCACATTATTTGTATGCCTTATCCGACAAAATAACTCAGTCTCTTAAAATAAATTCAATATCAACATCACAGAAATATTTGTGTAGGGTAGCCGTATATAAAAGACTTACACTTTTAAACTTTGCATTAACTAGTTTTAGGTCCTCAATTTAAACATTTTTTCACGTGCAAATAAATGACATATTTTTTTCAACTACATATTTAATTGGTGAAAGTAACATTTCACTTTTATATATAAATAGCAATATTTAGGAAAAACTGTATTGTGTATGAAGATTTGCCGACATCTATTGTTTATTTCATGGTAGCAAATTGAGTTTACTGGAGACGCGTAAACGGAGTCAGTAAATGGATATTTGCGACGTCAAATCTCCAATTTATGCCGGCAAATCTTCAAATACGGTTATCTCTATTATAAGGCAATATAACACATCAACTTTACTGACTAGAATATATCTTTAAGTCTAAGATAGAGTAAACTATGTGAAATTAGGTCACTATGCCTGATTAGGTCTATTTGATAGAAAATTAAGACAAGTATATTGTCAGATTAATGTTACTCTTCCACACAATCACTTTCCTCGCTCTCATCAACAGTTTCTGGTTCAGGCATATCTTCAGCATCTAGCAAGTATTTAGTCCAGTCTGTACCAGTAACAAAAGATTGTTGGGTATTTCTTGCATATCCTAAATACCAGACAACCGATGCAACATGTGCACACATACCGACTAATCTAGCTCCAGTACGACATCTACAGTACCAACACAATACAGAACATTCATCATACTGAATCCATAGCAAATAGGTTTTAGCTGAAACGTGTCTACTTTGCATTTTAACACAGATCAAATTGTTTTCCTGTTGTTGTGCAAGAACTTCAAATTCCGAATGTTCATTGAGGTGTTCAGCTGTATAGTACTTCGCAAGACTAATTTGACACACACCTATTGTAAGATTTCGTAGTTCTTCCTCTGATAGTGATGGAAATGACAAATTTATCGCGTCAATTTTGTGCCAAATTGAAGACCTTATTTTATCCAGACCGTCTTTTTCAATTCTGTCTTTTAACATGTTATTTTGTTTTGAGAGGTGTAACATTTTATACCCGATTATCTCATCGGATTCTTGATTTCCACTACTCAGGGGTCTAAGGTATTTATTGCAAATGGAACAAACAATGCGTGTATAATCTCCAATGTAGGGAATTTGTGAATTTGGAATGATGTGACTTAAATATCTCCACGACTTGATTCTACCGTTTGCAGACTCGACTACCCAGCGTATTTTAGTAACAAGCCGAGATGTATTACTTTCTTCTGTGGTAAATTGCTTTTGACCTTTTTTTTTAAAAAACGGCGGCATTTCAGTTTGTATTCCCAAATCAGAAAGGTCTTCTAAAGAATCTCTGAATCCGCGGTCAACAATAAAGACATCATTTTCTTGTATCCACCTTCGGATCTCCTCGGCGTCAGATGCTATAATATGTTTTAAAATACTGGCGTCGTTATTTTTCACATCAGCGAGGTGAGGTCCCATTACACTTACGAAATAGCCCGTTGTACTAACAAATACCATTGGTTTGACAAGAGGTCTGTGTTTATGTAAGCTATAGGAGCGTCTTTGAAATTGAAATTGATTGCTTTTTTGTATACATGTATAAATATAGGTACCATCTATAACCAAAATTGCAGACTGTTGTTGTTTTCCAAACAATGTTTGAGCAAAAGGACGAGTATGTGTTTCAATAATGGCCTGTCTACTTATATGTTGAAATCCAATATAATGAGGAACAAATGACTGTAAAAGAGTCTTGCGTGAAGTGGCAACCGCTCGTCTGATAGAATCCTTACTGACACAAAATATAGTTGATAGTATTTAATTAGACATACCAGACTTCAATTTGGTCAGAAAACATGTTCTGGAGCTTCGTACATGTGTGTCCTGGATACCAGTAAGGTATTGAGCTAAATCGCCAAACGACGTTTTATCAATACCAGTTAAGTTAATAAAGTCAGCATCACTTAATAATGTTGAATCGTCATCAAAATTTATTCTTTTCTGTGTACTTTTCAATAACACGTTCCGTATTTTTTGCATAAGTTCTATTAAAATCTGTAGAATCACGTACTCCTGACAAACAATCATAAGCTTGATCAGTAAAGTCATCATCAGATAAATGAACAGGGCAGCATCTTGAACCAGCGGGTATAATAATATTTTTTTGAATAAATGTATTTAACCTGGCAGACGATGAAACTACAACAAGCTTAGGTGCTCTTCTTTTACAAACGAGACATGTGGAATGACTTCCCCCAATAGATGAAAGAGGAAGTGTGATGTTACAAGGGGAAACCTTTTTTTGTTTTGAAGCAGATGGTTGGTAATCATAATCATGGTCGTTATTGTTAACAGACTTTCTATATGTTTTACCGTAGACTGATTATTATTTACTCTATAATATACACGTCGACATCTTCCACATAAAACATCATCATTTCCAACATTTATGAAGAAATTCTTATTCAAGTACTTTCGGAGTGATTTATTATCATCGCCGCTTAACGAACGTCATTCTGCTGGTTTTTGTTCTTTTACAACATAGTACACATGGGAATGATTTTTTCGATGACATCCTGCAAAATAATTTTTAAAATACATGTATGTAAAAGACTTACATTACTTAGATTCAGAAAATACTGTGATTTTCATACAATCAGGAACAATTTATTTGTCCGAACAAGATCAACGAATCGATTGTTTGTTTGAATATATTTTAATGCCCCTTTAAGCATTTTTTCAGCTATATCATGGCGTCCAGGTTTTATTGGAGCGGAAGCGGGAGTAACCGGAGAAAACCCCCGACCTAAGGTTGAAAAACTGGCAATCCTTGTCAATTAATATTGGATTCGAGTGCACCCAGTCCGCAGTGAGACTCAAACCCGCAACCTCAGTGTTGACAGAGCACGTGATAAAAAGTAGACAAACCAAGAAAAACTACCTTTAACCAATCGGCCACCTAGGACCGCCCCCCCCCCCCGAACGCCACTTGTAATTTCAAGATGTATACAATTTAAAATGGAGATAATATGTATGTCCATTTTGTGTTTCATATAGAGATATCTGTATTTAAAAAAAATTGGACATCAGAATTATATAAGTAAAGATGTCTGAACTTCATATTTAAAACCAATTTGGATTTCCATTGATACACCTGGATTTTGAGTTCGATCGGTTTTTGCCAAAGGCGACGACTCGAACCATGTTCTCCGGTTTCCTGCCTCAAACAATACGGAACGCAATTATACATTAATTTTGTTTTAAATCACATTTAAGCAAAGTAAACATATTTGTTTTGAACTTTTAAAACTTGGTGAATTACAATAAAAGAACATCAAAGATAAAATTGTTATTACCACTATTTATTCGTTTCACACCTCCTTTTATACCTTAAAAGGCTATTATTACAAATATCGTTGTTTTTCTTACTTTTTTCTCCTTTTTAATTTTAACATATTTATTTACTTACCTTTAAACCATAAGTATCATGTTTAATCATTTGGACATTTCTTTATGGCACAGACATCATATCCTGGAAAAGAAATAATTATTTTATATCAAAGATAGGTCATGTTCATATACAATGATCAGTTACCAGATTGCAACTAAATGCAACGCTTATGTGATCAATGCTCCGTTGACACAGTCGTAATTTCCCATAATGTCATATTTACATCAGTTCTGTTGATATCTTTTGTTAGCGTATGTTGTTCACTCTAAAACCGCTTAATATTGGTGTGACAACCATTAAGCAATCTTGTTACGATGACCGATCCGCGTGATTATGATCTTGCATTGCTATATTAAATATTTTTTATTTGTTATATTGAATGGTAAAATTTAAACTGTTAAAATAAAACAAATCTAAGGTTATGTTGCAAAAAATCTTTTAAAAAATGACACAGAAACTGAAGATTCGAACTTGAGTTGCTTTGCGTCGTAACGCAACGCTTTAGAGATACGGCTACGCTGACAACGCTTAAAATTGATTAAAAAGTGGTATTCATTGTGTTATCGTCTGCTGCTTAAGAGTCTATTATTATTTATATCAGTCTTTATATTAATTTCAATTTATAACATCTTAATATTATAGACCGGCAACTTTTTTAATAAACTTAAACAGGATTCTATTGTTATGAAGACTAATCTTAGTGATGATCTTCCGCAATGCTTTATTTGACGAATCGATATATTTTATTCCTTTTATATAAATTTATTCACGAGATATATAAAAGGTAAATGCAACTTTTGTGAAAACATCCGAATTTAAGCTTGCCTTTGTTGAAAAATATCATTAAAAATGACACCGGTACTCGAACTCGAATCGCATATCGTCTCGTCTTGCAACGCAACGCTTTAGCGATCACGGCTACGCCGGCATATACTTTCGTTAATGATAAAAAGAAGTATTTATATCTACGCTTAGTTTATACCATGTGTGTATCGTCTGCTGTTTTGTTAAAAGATTAAAATTACTATTAATAATCGATTAATCTCGCCAAATGGTTTTGTTACGATTTTTTTTTCAAAAGTAAACTTATTCCTCTACATTTTATATACACATTAGTAATTATGGTCACACACTCGAATTTCGTCCATACTCGAATTTCGGCTATTTTTATTCATTCAGCAATGTAAACAATGAACTCGAGGCTAAATTACTTTTAAAATATCTTTCATTTATTGCTCTAACCAAATGACTCCTAAATAATAAAATACAGTGCGTTTCATTGAAATTAACGTCGATTAAAGCGACACACTTTCATCGCCGAAATTCGAGTGTACTATAAATATATGAAGTATAACATATTTCAATATACACAGTTTAACGTGACAATACCGTCCCGTAGCATACCCCAGTAATTAAAAAAGTCGACACTTTCGATAATTTGTTATCATACTCAGACTTACTATAAACAGCTAAATGTAATTCTAATGTAATTCTTCATGTAACACTAATTCTGTTTGGACAACATGAAAATAATTTCACGGCATCAATTCCACGATTGGTGCGTCAGAAATTAACGCAAGCGCAGACGTTATTTCTGGTAAACAAAACATTACCATAATATATAGTCCGTTAATTTCGTTTTTTTGTTGTAGTAGCAATAGAATGGAGATAACCGTAATTTATTTGAAGATTTTCCGGCATCAATTGGTGATTTGGTGGTCGGAAATATCCGTTTACTCAATTTCGGACCATCAAATCACCAATTGATGCCGGCAAATCTTCAAATACAATACAGTTGTCTCCTAAGTATATACACCGTGTACTCATTACACAGTAGTAAAGGTAAGTTGGAAAATGCTACGCTGATTTAGTTGTACTGCATCGTCACATACATACAAAAGACGAAAAAATGCACAGATTGGTCATTGTATTATGTTTTGATTTCGGAAATAACACAGTAGTTGTGAAAATGGACATAATTATTATTCTATGTGTACACAAATCTTTTGTGTTTATGACGCAAATATTTTTTTTTTCAGTTCTCATTTCCGGTGCACATTATTTTTATGCCTTATCCGACAAAATAACTCGGTCTCTTAAAATAAATTCAATATCAACATCACAGAAATATTTGTGTAGGGTAGCCGTATATAAAAGACTTACACTATTTAACTTTGCATTAACTAGTTTTAGATCCTCAATTTAAACATTTTTTCACGTGCAAATAAATGACATATTTTTTTTTCAACTACATAATTATTTAATTGGTGAAAGTAACATTTCACCTTTATATATAAAATAGCAATATTTAGGAAAAACTGTATTGTGTATGAAGATTTGCCGACATCTATTGTTTAATTGATGGTAGCAAATTGAGTTTACTGGAGACGCGTAAACGGAGTCAGTAAATGGATATTTGCGACCGTCAAATCTCCAATTTATGCCGGCAAATCTTCAAATAAGGTTATCTCTATTATAAGGCAATATAACACATCAACTTTACTGACTAGAATATATCTTTAAGTCTAAGATAGAGTAAACTATGTGAAATTAGGTCACTATGCCTGATTTGGTCTATTTGATAGAAAATTAAAACAAGTATATTGTCAGATTAATAATGGAAATTGTCGTTTATAAATGGAAATTGTCGTTTGGCGATCGTTCAAAATCTATCTGAGCTTTTTTGTTTTTTGTTTTTTGTTTTTTGTTTTTGTTTTTGTTTGTTTGTTTGCTTGAACATTCATGTCTCTGCCTATTGATTTAAGCGTATTGGACTGACCTAAATAAAGACAATTTATATTCACGATATATATAAATTTATTTAAAAAACTTACCTGTTAAAAACCTGTGATCTGATGATTCAGTAGTCACTATAAGTGTAGCAAATGTCCCGAATAGCAAAATATAAAGTCCTTTAAAGATCCAAAATTAAAATACAAAAGTCTAAAAAGTACTTAAAGTTCCTGTCGTCTTTGTTGTTCATTATTCCATGTTATGAAGATTCAGATAAGTTAAAACCACATCAACAGTTAAGACAGTCGTCGTACAAAATTTTTCAAAGCAAAGACACGGAAATAGCGTCCGCACAGTTTTCTTTCTTATGAATTCTATTATACAATCCGCCAAGGTTGGAGCACACGCAACTTTTATTTTTCTTAAAATAGACATCATCCGCAGTTATGCACCACAAAAATATTTAAGCTTCTCTTTGATTTGTAATTAAACTGTTAAAGTTTCATGTTGGTGCAAACGTGCGGAGGTTATAAAAAACGTAAAAATTTGACACAAATTTCGTATTTTTGCGACATTTCATTTGTTAGGCACTATGAGAGCATGCGTTGTGATGTAATCAGCACGTGCAATTTAGCAGTAAACGTTAATTTTCAAAGCTGGTCTTTCATGTCTATATGAAAAATAACAATAGTTGATATTTTTAGAAATTCAGATTTTTTTAAATTTTGGGGCCATTTTCCAATGGTACCAGCCCCTACCCCTTTAGATGATTACTACGATGATGATAAAGATGATTACCTTATTGATCATCTTTCGAATCATGTTCATTTTACTGATTTTACATACTTGACAATTAAGGTATACTTAGAAATAGAAATAGCTGGGTCATGATAGTAAAACGTTTGATTAGAATTTTATAGAATATGTAAAAACAACAAATTGTTTCTTGAGAAGTAGAGTTAGCAATGATTCTAATATTAAAGGGCCACAAGGAGAAATAATAATTTGGTTGATAATACTGTTTGTATGTTGCATTTTCTTAGGTTTGTGATTGATTTTGAGGTTTTAGATTATCAATATCATTGATTATTTTGAAAATCAGCTATATCTGACACTACAGTATATGATATGATAATGAAATTTTAAGTCTATTCATGTGAATTGATGGAATCAAGAAAACATTAATAATACCAGATTATATTTTACTCTCTATACTGAGAAGACAAAATTCTGAATTATCTTCAAACCCTGACAAGGGTAACATTGTAAACAAAGACAGATATACTTCATTTCATACAAATACATTACAATCATTAGAAAACATAAGAGAATTAACATGTAGAGCCAAAACATAAAAGAGTCATGAGAGAATGTAGAAGGCAAAGATAGAGTTGAAAAAATCTGAACGATTCTATCAACTTTGTGGGTCAACTATATTAGTTTGTTTGTTTGAATGGTGTTTTAACGCCACTTTCAGCAATTTTTCAGCTATATCATGGCGTCCAGTTTTTATTGGGGGAGGAAGCCGGAGTACCCGGAGAAAACCCCCGACCTGCGGTAGGAAAACTGGCCAACTATATTAGTAAAGAAATGCTAAAACAACATAACGCTTTATTAAAATGTAATGGAATTCTAGATAAAATATGTACCACTGTGAATAAAGCTTAGAACTTCGAATCTCAAAACATTGTGGAAGATATTTAACAAAAACGAATGCTAAGGGATATTCCTATAGAAACGCTGTTTGGTTTTTCAGTAATTTGAATAAAAAAATGATTATGAACCCCTGAATTATTTATAGGTAAATACCAAAGAAGAAATTAGGAAGTAAAATAATAAATGAATATATCGCTCCGTCTCAAGATTATTTACTTGAAATATACATATTTTTTTAAATATTGTCTATAATTCTCGAACGCTGCCTGGCGCCTGATTGAATAATAATGTAATACCAATTTACAAGAAGAAAAGTTCAACGCTTATATCTAAGAATTCTAAGCCAATTACTATTATGTCGTGGAAAGATATATACTTCGATTTCTTTTACTTCTATTTTTACTATGCATGCCTTGATTTCTCTTTATTTGGAAAGTCGAAAAAACTGTACTGTACGTTTATCGATTTTCGCAAGTCGTTTGATACAGTTTGGCAAGCTGGATTATGGCAGAAACTTAAAAAATATGGTATCAAGGGACGTAACATTAAATCTTGTGTAATGCATAACAATGAAAAATCTGATTTTTTTTTTGCTTGTATGAAGGGTGTGCGCCAAGGGGACACTTTGTCGCCATTTTTATTTTTAATTTTTTTGAACGATTTAGTAAAGATACCATCAGCAGTTTAATGTTACTCCACTCGAAATGACGAAGGAAAAAATCCAAAAGACACTACAGTACAATATTGAACTTTTTATTTTACTTTATGCTGACGATACGGTCATTTTATCTGAAACTAAGGAAGGAATGCAAAAAGCTCTTGATATATTTCAAAATTGTTGTGAATTATGGAAATTGTCTGTAAATGTAGAAAAAAACTAAAGTTATTATTTTCGGTAAAAGAAAATGTCAACAAAAGGATATTTGCACGATGAATGGGGTTAAGTTGGAAATTGTAGATTCTAAACCATACCTTGGTATAGTTTTCAAATATACTGGCAATTTCTCGGATGCCAGAACAAAATTGGTTGAACAAGCCCAAAAGTCTTTATTTTCAATATACAGAAAAACTCGGAATAAAAATATAGCACTAGATATTCAGTTAAAATTATTTCATTCTTGTTGAACCAATTTTGTTATATGGATCGGAGATCTGGGGTTTCGAAAGTCTTCAGTAAATAGAAAAACTACATCTGCAGTTTTGCAAAAGGATACTTCATCTGAGATTATCGACCCCAAACTTCATCTTCTAAAGGGAACTTGGTAGGTATCCTTTGGATATCAGAGTAAAAAATGAGAATGGTGTCATTCTGGTGCAAATTACTTCAGAGTGAGAGATAAACTTATGTATAATTTAGAATCAAACAATGAATGCAAGTTTAAATGGACGTCACAAATAAAATCTTTTTTCCTGTTTTTTATTTTGTATAGTTATGTTGATATGTGACCTCTTGTGTCTGAGTGTACAAATAAAAGTTACAGTACAAAGTTACAGTACATAAGATACCAGAAGAAGCCATTTCATGTTAGTTTATATATTTTCTTTCAATTCACGTATTCAACTGAAAGAAAAAATACATTGTGTATTTATAGATTTTAGCCTTTGACTTTGACTCTAGAAACTAAAAATTGTAATAAAAACGATAAGAACAAAGGGTTACATTTTATTAGACTTTTTTTATAACTGTGGATTTTTTTAAATGTGTAATCGAATCCTACTTTCTACACCGCAGAATGGATAGTAGCAACTATTGAACAAAATCTACAAGATCAATTCTTACAAATATGGCTAATATGATTTAATAACAGAACTGAAGGTTTGTTGATAGAATTTTTAAACAAGAGTTTCAGTAAGAAAGTTATCTGCATTACCACCAAGCAATTAATCGTATTTGTTTGCAATTTTAAAGGCTGAAATCATCGCTTGCCTGTAAAGACGGGTAGATGGCACACGAATTGATCGGTTTTGTCATCTCTGCGACTCTGGAGACAATAGAGAAGAAGGCCATTACATTTTTGAGTGTAATTTCTTAAAGTAACAGAGATAAGTTCTTGCAGCTTTATTTTCTTACAGACGTTAACAATTTGACTTTGGTAATATTGTCTTATTATTAAAAGTAATTAGGTTAATTAAGATTATAACCGTGAATGTCGACCCTCGGGTTAGCTATATTTACTAATTTGTTTCTATCTGCATTCGGTAACCCATAACATGTGCATTATGTAAATTGTAGTTATATACTGTCTTTATTTAATCTGTAACAATGTTTAGTTCATGAGAATAAAGTTCATTAATGTTTTCATTCATTCATTTTACACAAATGACTCATGATACAGGAGTTAAAAGCTTATTATTCTAAACTATTATTTTGGTGTCACGGATATCCTTAATAAATAGCTGTTTAACATCATAAATGATCAACCTCAATCAGCCCATGGGGGTTTTAATTCTAACGAGCTCAATGAGACTGAAATTTTCTTTACATATATTGATAATTGGTAAAATAAATGTACATTGCAGTGTGAAATTAAACCATATAATGTATAATTATTAGATAAATAATGAAATAAGGAGGCATTAATTTGAACATCAGTGGCGGATGTTTACAAAAGAATTAGGCAGTATCTCACGAGGTTTATAGTACCATCTTGGACTTTGATTAGTAGAACTTTTATGACAGTTTCCTTTGTGTTCGGTATTTTTTTTATTATCCTCATCTACCAGTTTCTAATGGCAGTTTTAAATTACAGGTAGATACCTTACATATATTTATTCTATGGTAGAATGATAATCTAAACCATGTGGGTCCAAACTGAACTCTAGTTTCAAACAAACGTTAAGTTGTCCTTTTGGAGAGTTTTCGGTGTCGGCCCAGTAATCCGAAGGTTCACAAGTCCGAAGGTTCACAAGTCCGAAGGTCCGCTAGTCCGAAGGTCCGTTAGTCCGAAGGTTCACTAGTCCGAAATCATCAGGATTTATAGAGTAACTATCATAAACCTGCATAAACATGCATAAGATATAACCGTGGGTGTCATTTTTCCTTCGTCGGTTCCTTACCCCCAAAAAGTTTACTAGAAAGAACCTGCTCTTGCCGTAGACAACACTTGATATATTAGCAGGTCAATCGTTCGAGTACATGTGGGGTTTTCTTGAGACTTTTTCTATAATAACTTTACCTAATTCAACGTATTCATGATCAGAGACTTATAACAGGAGACTCAAAGGAACATGTATAGCTCACGGTTATTTGGCATTCAAGTGAAACAAGGAGATTATAAAGGCGATTTATACGTACATACAAACTTACCCTACTAGAGATATATAATTATTCAGAAATATAAAAAAATAATCTGCAAATGTTTTCTTTAATAAGAGCACAAGAAAAAAACATAAAAAAGCCTTCAAGCTTTAATCAAATCGTATTGTTTATAAAACTCAATTGACTTCAACATGATTATTTTTTCTCTATCTTCCTTTCACGGGACAAAAACACAAAAAACCCCACAATTTTTCATCAAGGAAAGAGTTTAAAGTTAACCGACGATGACGACGGACGCAAAGTGATAGAAGGTTCCTGCCATTTTACGCTGAATTGATTGGTAAGGGTTTAAGTGTCATTTGGATGCGAGTTTGCGTTGTTGTTTTGCAATTAAGTTGTGTTTTACTTGTGTCGTATGTTAAATTGAGCTATCTACATGTTTTGGCTCTCGTGGTTTTCCGGATTCAGGACATTCGAATGTACCATTAGAACAAGGATATAGTGAACGACAGACCTGAAATCGATTCCTACGATTTCAGAACTCATGCTGAAGCTGTATACAAAAAATCAAGAGGCTTTGATTAGTAGTAAAGTTGCTAAAAAACTGTTACGGAAATTTTCTCCGACCGTCCTCCCGCCTCCCGACTTTTACCATTTTATAACCCGGATTTTTCACTTTGCCTGAAATCTGGCCAAAACTCGCAAGCTCTCAACATGCCTAAGGTACAACTTAGAAGGGTTAAGACCAGAAGGTAATGATGTATCTATAGTGGTATGGCACTGATACATAAGCATACATAATTTCACTAGCTACGCATATACAGTATATGACAGTATACCATTAGTGTTTTGTGTATATTGAATAATGTTTAAATCACCCATTCCAACAGAAAAATCAAGCTGAGGTTTAAAAGATGGGGACGCAAATCTGCTAAGCTACTTCTCCCAAGCCAATGGCATTCCAAATTAAAGGTTTTTTGCAGGTTGCTTTTTCCTGCAAAAACGATGTCTCCCCAAAAGTCTAAAAGTTCAAGGTCCGTTACTCCCACAAACTGTTGAGGATTAAAAGCCTCGTGATATGCACAACTACATATGATGTACTAGCTTTATACCTAGTTTCATAAAATTTGAACAGTACAGTAGTTTTAGAGGAGTGCGAGCACAAGATGATAGGCAAATTTTTAAGTTCAAAGGGCAATAACTCTTACAAAAATTTGATGATGAAAATTCCCTGCTAATATGCAGTGTACTTCATTCATACCCAGTTTCGTTTAATTCCGTTCTGTAATTCCAGAGGAGTTGTGCTGACAAACATTGTGACGGACAGACATACGAACACGTCAAAAACAATACGTCTCCCCAACAAAGCGGGGGAGATCGGGGGAAATATAATTTTATCCACATACAACTTCTTGTTGCTAAGAAATGAAGGTTCTTAAAAACTAACATTGACAGTTTCAAAACGCTGCTGCCACCGGTAAAGCCGTTCCTTGTCCACTTTGCTCAACCGACGGCCGGGAAGGATGGTGTCATGCTAAAACTAAAAGACCTACTAAAGTTGTTGTTCGTATACCTTTTTAATATAGGGCCAATTGCAAAACAGCGAAAAGCGACCACTGGTCACATTGAAGGCTGCTGGCTGTTATCATCTATTGCGGACCTTTTTAAATTGCAGTTTACATATATATATATATATATGAAGGTTGTGCCGCGAACACTTATTCCACATAACATTATCTTCTATTTAGTAGACATAAAAAAACTAATTGCCAAAGACACTTTATTTACATGGATTTAAGATTTTCATCGGTATTGTCTAACAACGTAAGATATTGCATCCCAAAATTGGTCTAGTTGTCGGATTCCATGTCTGTATTCTCTTCGGAGTCTTTTGATTCTCAGCTCAAGAATCCTCCACTTTCTTTTGAGTTTGATCTCAAGTTGCCCTTGTCTTACTCGTCTCATTCTTACTCTTTCTAGACGTTCTTCATCCTTGAGTTTTCTGATGAAAACCCAGAGTGACGTGTGTCGTGTTCCCACTGTTCTATTCCACCTGCTATGAAACCCTATCATACGACAAAAAAAAAGAACCAAATTAATAACAGAGATACAAAAGTAATAGTCACTAGTGATATCCCCGCTATGTATTACCTAATATCTTTACATGTATTAAGTTTTTGGTAAACACGGATGGCATAAAATATCTTTGTAAATGCCCGTAACGATTTTCCCAATATCTTTTCGAGTTACCTGATCCGGTAATATTTTAACTCCCTTCGTTCAACATGTGCTAGAAAGGACTTAAACCCGAGAATATCAAAAATATTACCCGATTACTTGTAGTGGCATACATGTATTTGCAAATTGTTGTCCTCTAATACTAAAATACTGTTTTGGTATGTTTCTTTGCGTTTTAGACGATGTTGTTAAAAACTAGAATACTCACCAAGTCAAGAATGGCCCCCATCTGCAAAAAGTCTATTTTTTCCAAAAATATTCAACAGATTTATATAAAATGGCAATATGCGATTTTTCAAATGGTACTTTTATCACTGTGTAAAATTTCAAATATTTATTCCTTATTGTTTTTGAGTTCTAGCGTTCACAAAATATTGTTGACGTTATTCATTGTGTGCTATTAATGTTTATCTTGCGCCCCATCATATATGTAGGTTGCAACCTACATGTAGATGTAATTTATATTATTAACGGACGGACTGACAGACGGACAAAGTGAAAACTATAGGGCTTTCGCATTCTTGATGCGGGCCCTAAAATGTAAAATTTACAAATTTCCTATTCTCATATGCATGGTTATACCTTCTACAATGTTGTTTGTTCGACAGTCACTGCCTCGGTCATAAACATTCCACATGTGGATAGGGAATGTGCCCTGTATGTATGTGTTCAGCAGGTTATAGAGAAAGTCGTTGAGTTCAGGATATCGGTTAACCAACCCCCTAGTGCTTTGATCGGCTACTAGCAGATTGAAATTCTGTCGGACAACTGCAATTGGTAAATGACCAATAGACATACACTTTCTGATAACTTTGCGAAGCCGTCGTCTTCTTTTGTATGGTTCAGCGAGACCCAAATCCTGGCATTTCCGCCATAGGCTTTGAAAGAAATGAAAATAACAAGTTCTTATTCTTGTATGTTGCAGTTCTGTCTCCAGAGCTATAAGGCCATGTTCAAAGTCTCAAACTGCTTGATTTGGTCGCCACCTATGTCCTGTATAGTGTCGCACTCGTTGCTTAATATTCTGTAGCATCTGTCTGTATTGGCCAACATTTTTACCTGTTAGAAGACACATATCCAGGGTGAAAACCTGTCCCAAATATCTTCCGTGTATGGATACAAACTGGGTGTACGGTCTTGGGCATGTCTTAAATGTACCATCTATGAATATGGTGTCACAAGTTTGCAATATTATATAGTTTCTCGCTGTACAAAAAACCGCTATCCCCCAATTGTTATCCAAAAGGGAAAGAAACCGGTAATCCCTCCAATTGTTTCTCCAAGAACTGCAAATGTCCACACCATCTATGGTTTCAGATAAAGGTGGCAAGCAAGCTGATCTTGCACGTTGTAGTCTACTCCTTAAGCTCAAAAAGCTTGGAAGTTCAAGGTCTTCTTCATCACTGACATCAGCGAACTCGGCGACAATTTCATTAAATGTCCTTTTAATAGGCCGCGTTGGGTCATTTTCTAATGCTCTTTTGGCTGCATTGAACACTTTCCCCGAAGTAACAAGAGCTCTATCTGGCTCGTGGTCATGAGCTTCGGACTACAAATAAAAAGCAACTAGCAGCATCATATAAATAAATAACAAGAGTATGGCCAAAAGACATAATGCCCCATTTCGCAACATTTGGGACGGACGGACGAACGGACCCAAACACTATATGCCCCCCCCCCCCTAGATAATAACTAGAATAGTTGTCTATGAAACACGGATGCTCGAAATAAAAAAAAACTAGTCGTTCAGGCGAAAAATCGGTAAACTATAGTAGTTTTGTACTACCCAATACCACTCTGTGCATAAAGTTTTAAAGCCATACCATACATAGTTTTAGAGATTTAGACCATAATTTAAATTAGTACTTCCATTAAAGGACCTCTTATATATTAAATTTTGTAATTGTTGTAATTTTATTTCAACGTTGCTATCATTTCAAAGGTTGTATCTGAGATTTTTAACATTTGGAATTATGTAAAGAATAATTGAGAAACAAAATAAAAAATGGAATAAAACTATGTATTTATCAAGTCCGGAGCAGTATAGTAGGTGTTGTTTTTTAATGGATAAAGGCTCAACATTTAAACCCTTTTGGTGGTATTAAACTGAGATGATTTGTAATTTCAAAGAATTTATCTTTGTTCGAAGCAGCATTGGGAAGTTGTTATAATAGGTCGTTTGCATACGAATGGCACAGAGAATAAAAAGACTAATCCAATCGACAACTTTAATCTATAAGCATGTCTAACTACATAGCTCAGAGTTGGGCGGAAGGGAGTGTGCGCATGATACAATTAGATTGTTAACACGTGTTTTACATCAATGTCAAGTAAATACTAAAAGTAATATATGTTACAGAAGTAATGTCAAACCGTGAGATCTCTGGGCTTTTGTTTGTTTGTTTGTTTGTTTGTTTTTTGTTTTTTTTTTGTTTTTGTTTCTTTTTTGTTGTTATGGACCGACAATTTATCTTGAAGTGGGGTGGAGAGTCTTATAATCTGGTCAGAATGTTTTTGCGCGCACAGCGCGGTAAAATTATGTTTTAAAAGCATCAAGACAAAATACTTTTTTCTGTCTAGCAGTATTTTATATAGCAAAAATCATTCTTCAGAATTTTTTTTTCTTTAACTTTGCATGCAGAGCCAAAATATTTTTTTCACCAAAAATCAGATTCAAAATTAAAATATTTCTTAAGACCCCACTTTTCAAGATAAATGGATGGTCCATTATTGAGATTTTTGTTTTACGTTTTAATTATTTGGTCCTCATTTCTTAAATTTGAAAAAGACTTACATGTAAGACATTTATCAGTGGATTTTGGTCTTCCAAATTAAATAAATTTGTTCTCAACGGCGTTCTACAGGTTTTTCTCCAGCACCGCCAATAAATGTTGTTAGCTGTCTGTCTGTTTTTCTGGTATCTATAATCCTGGTAAACTAATATATTCCCTCGGTTAGTACCTTCCATAATAAACGCCATATTAGACCGTACAGTCTGGATGTCCAGACAGCGAATAAAGATACGCGCGAAAATCTGCAGCATCAGCTTTCCTCGTGCAACTTGGACCCGGGAACTCGTCTTTACAAAGTGGCGGCAGATATGAAATTATTATAGTTAGGGAGAATTCGACCATTCAATATAAAAATATTTATATTTTCTTTTATAGCGAAAAAAGGTTCGAACATTTTGAAAGTATAACAAATGTTGGAATACATTGTTCAATTATTGTTTGTTGCTATTAAACTTGCGGTAGTTTGAGGTATGAAAGACTTCACATAAACCTTTAAAACACACATTCAAGTAACTTCACATTGAAAAAAAATTAAAATATATAACTTTACGTGTCTGTATTATACAGGATTACATAAACTTTACCAAAAAATAAATTGTTGAATAGATAAGAAATCACTGAATGTTTCCTTCTTATTATAAGACCGCAAACAAAGTGGGGGGGGGGGGGGGTAAAAATCGCCCTGTCTATCTGTCCGTCCGTCTGTCCGTCCGCCAGCTTTGTCAGCGCAACTCCTGCTAAACCGCTTGAAGAATTTTTATGAAACTTTAAATAAAAAAAGAAGTATACCATATGAAGAATTTTCGTTTCTGTTGGGTATCATTCAGGGGAGAAAATTGGACTTAAGGTTTTTTGACAGTTTAGAGTCCAATATGAAGCTGGGGTATCCATTTGTGAGCTCGCTCGCAGTATGCCTGGTTTATATCTAACTGTTCGTCATGGTTGACAAGGGAATACGTCTTAACACCCACTCTTCGCCCTTCTTATCACAGTTTCCTTCCGTCTGTCTTCGGCTCCCAAACTTTGGTTGGATTATACCCCCTGGGAAATATACCTCCAGCTCAGACTGCTCTCGACCCTCTACCGCTGCTTCCAAACCACTTCCGTGACCCTCTTCGTTGCATGATCCCCATTTTCCGCCACTCCGACCCCTATATCCCCGTTCCCACTGTCCAACACTACATAGAGCAGTAATTATAACTTATGCCCTCATTTATCTTTATAATTATTCTTTGCAGGCGTGAAACTGTGGAAGTAAAGCTAGGCATCAAGGCGGTTGCCCAGTTTCAACTTAAAGTTGTAGGGTAGAAACCTCAATGGCTGGTGGTTAGAGTTGTTTTAATAGAGTTTAAAAGTTAAACACATTTTCATAATAAAAAAGGTAGTACTGACCATTTTGTCTTTGTCTGTATACAGCCATGATCATCCACAACGACGAACAAGCAAAACGGAAAAAAAAATCTAGGACCTTTAGGTCTGTTCAACCTATAATTTGTACATAGAAGCAATAGACTTAAAAAATAAGATTTAATAAAAATTCACTCTATAGGGTTAGCAAGAAAACCCATCACACATCATTTATGCGGCATACTGAAACCCCAAGATTATCTCCTTCTTATTCGTAATAATTCGGACTACCGGGCCTTCGGACTAGTGGACCTTCGGACTAGCGGACTTTCGGACTAACGGACCTTCGGACTAGTGGACCTTCGGACTAGCGGACCTTCGGACTAACGGACCTTCGGACTAGCGGACCTTCGGACTACCGGACCTTCGAACTAGTAGACCGTCATCGTTTCTCAAAGTTTGCCGGTTTGTTGGACTTTTGTTGTCCGAGCGTGAAAATGTACAATTTAAACGACTAACTTTATTAAATTTACTTTAGATGAGATTGGTTATAGAAAGTGTTGGACCTACCAAAAACCGACGAATGTGAAATTTTCATATAAGCAAAGATTACACGATTTGTTTCTGCAGAGATGGTTTTTAGACCTAGAAAACTCGATGACGGTCTACTAGTTCCAACACTTTCTATAACCAATCTCATCTAAAGTAAATTTAATAAAGTTAGTCGTTTAAATTGTACATTTTCACGCTCGGACAACAAAAGTCCAACAAACCGGCAAACTTTGAGAAACAACAACCAAAACTATAGCAACTACATTCAAAACACTTTATACCAAGTCCGACTAATACCATCTACAACTTGAAAACAGAATAACCTTAGAATTAAAATTAAAGTCATTTCGAAATTTCAGAGCCGTAAATGTAGACAATGACTATATAACTGAAATAATCTACGATATTCTTGTCAGCACCAAAGTGTGACTACTGGGCTGGTGATACTCTCTGGGTCTAATAGTCAACCAGCCATGGACCCAGTGGTTGCAAATAAAGTGTCATTAAAGATACCAAACCTATAGAATAAACTATGCCAGGCGCAGGATTTGTCTAATCAAGACTCAGCAAAAGCACTCAAACGCCTAAAACCTCATTGATTATGCCAGACGCACTTTTCGTTATTAAAAAGTTATTAATTAGCGACGCTTTCGATAATTTCCTATCACACTAAACAAGTAAGCCTACTCCAAATATCATAATGTTAAGCTTAATTTGTTGATTTTTTCCTCCAAATTAACCATACACCACACTGTTTCTTACATTAAAGCTTCTTTTAAAAAAAAAGTAAATATATTTTTACTACATGTTTTTTTTTCAAACACCATATTACAATAATGGTACAACATCAACAAGTTTCAACTGTCAATCAACAAGGATTGCAAGTTTCTAATCTCAAGACCATGTAGAGCTTTAATTGCTTGGTCTTAAGTGTTTGCTTGACCGAGTGAAATAACCATTTATGCCTTCCACATTTCATAAACATATAAGGTATAGGATAAAACAAGACTGGTTCAAATTGCGAAAAATTGTTTACTCAAAATAATTGAGATGAAGGGGAAGGTTGTTGGGTTAAAAAATTCTTCGAAAACTGTACTGAAATCGAAATCCTTCATCTCTGTTATCCTGACCTGGGCTAATGAATAATTAATTAGCTAACCATTATCTCTTGACCAATGGAAATCATGTAATCTACCTCTTGTCTAAGGCTCCAAAGGGGGTAATATAAATCTTTGATGGGTGGGTTAAAAAATTCTTCAAAAACTGTACTGAAATCAAAATCCTTTATCTCTGATCTCTGTTATCTTGACCGGGGCTAATGAATAATTAATTAGCTAACTATTATCTCTTGACCAATGGAAATCATGTAATCTACCTCTTGTCTGAGGCTCCAATGGGGGGTAATATAAATCTTTTGATTTTTATTAACCGATTCGAAAATATAATAAGATAATAAAGTTCAATTCATGGGCATAAAAAAATGTTATAAGAATATAACTGCATATATGCAAAACCAATTAAGCATCGGAATCTTAAATTCTGTACATTGGTTAACTAAAAAAAGACAATAATTTTTCTTTTCTTCACATTCAATCGCAATTGATCACAATAAGTATTTTTCAAGCCTTTCTTGTAAATTATGCAGTAATATTAATAAGAATAACACTGTATTGTCAGCAAACGATAATACAAATATTTTGACGTATACATCCATATATTCTAATGCAAGTGAAAGGGGGTGGAAAGGTTAGCGGTTTTTCACCACATTGGTGTACGCGACGCTTTTTAAGGTATCTCTCCAATCTTGTTTAAATCTATTAATAAATTTTTAAAAAAGAACCCAATTTTGTTAAGAGAATTATATTGTAGTCTTCGCTTGCAGCATTCAACAAATTACTATTTTCCAGGAATTTCTCAAATCTATATTTAAGCATTCTTCATTTTGCATCACAATCTTTGTAAAAGTATGGTTTATTGTTTTTGTGAAGTCCAAATTTATTTGAACACACTCAGATAAAATGCCTGCAATCGTAGCAACAACTTCTTTGATATTATTCTCTGCCAAAGAGCCATCGGCAAAAAACAATATTAAGTAAGTTGACACATACAAGGTTAACCTGATCATCAAAGTCGACACTACCGAATGAACAAACCGGTTTTGTTCGTTTATATTTAATCGTACTTTGGTATTAGTAGCCGTGGGCGGAGCTGTAGTATTTGTAGTTACTCTACCGTTCAGAATGTATAACAATAAAATTATTTCACAAAGATTAACAAGTGTGGACTGTGCGCAAGCTCACAAAGGGATACCCCCCACTTCGCTTTCAAGTCCAATTATCTCCCGTTAATGATATCCGAGGTCAACAAAAATCCTTCATGCACATCTACATATAATGTACTTCCTTTATGCTAAGTTTCATTAAATTTCATCAAGCGGTTTAGGAGGAGTTGCGCTTACAAGGGATGTGGACAGACGGACAGACAGGGTGATTCCTATATACCCCACCCCCCCCCCCCCCCAAAAAAAAAACAAGTTTGCGGGGGGTATAAAAAGCATCATTACATACAATAGAGCTAATCTAAAAAGAGTTATGTAAGATACAAAACATTATACACGGTTGAAAAATCCATGTAAAACCATCTACTGTAATTAACAAAGAGCGTTAAACAATGTAACAATAAGAATATGATGAATAAGAACATTAATGTTACGGTTTATGGGTTTTATATTTCTTAAAATACGTAGTGATAATAATGAATACAGGATACATGTTCTATGCACAAAGAATACACAAATACACACATATAGTTGATTTGGCTGAGGGGTCTAAAGCGCCGGAGATGATGCAGGCGAATGGGTGCCACAGTATCACAACGGTGTGATTTCGAATGCCGCTGAGGGTAAGCAAAACATTTGACAGTATTAAAATCTAATTCTAACAGTATTTGGCTTAATTTGTACACGTATAGAAATATTTGGTGTCAACCCTGTATTTCTGATGCTTCAGAAATTCGATGGATAGATATATTATATGGTTGTCACAATTCTTATACGTTTGATATAATTTACTTACTGTGACTGTATGACAAGTAACTTTGTCATCCTATATAATATATACAAAAATGCTGAGTTAGATTACTGTCAGATTAATACGTATTGGGCTTAATTTGTAGACGTATATAAATATTTGGTGTTAACCCTGTATTTCTGATGCTTCAGAAATTCGATGGATAGATATATTATATATGGTTGTCACATTTCATCATTTTAAACATAAAAACAATCTTATCATCATTTGTCATATCATATTCATAAGATAATTATGAACAGCCATAACAAAATTATAATAGACATTACGACAATATGCAGTCAGGACAATTTAGTAAAACGATTGTGTTCATCTTTAATGTTATCAGTCCAGTAAAAAAAACTATAATCCAACTTCGACACATGAGCTTTGTATTAATATCCTTTTTGCTGTTGGGCAGACAACTTCCAGTGTAACAAGTTATAACAAATTAAGAAATAACATACGGACATCATCGCACTCATATCAATATTTGCTGTTCGGCTGAAACACTCCATAAGACAAAAGACACGGACATCATTGCGCTCATATCATTTTTGCTGTTGGGCAAAAGCAGTTCTATGTAAGTTATAATAAAATAAGACAACACACATGGACAGCATTGCACTCACATCGATAATTAATTATTGGTGCAGACATACATAAAGAGCAACATAAGAATATTTTATAACCTGTATATATTGTATCATGGGAAGCAGATTCATTTTTGTAAATTGTAACAATGTAGTTTTGTGTACGAATAATCTAGAAATAACATGTTTTTGTTATTTTGTTAAAAATAACCATTTTAATACCAATGACATACACTAATTCAAACTAGAGTTCACTGGTCTCAAACTGGGTACAGGTAAAGGAAAGGCGTAAATTTATATTGCACGTATTTCTCAATAGCCTATGTAAACGTGAGGTTTGCAAAGGAAAACTATATTTATATACAATATATTGATTAAGATACATGCAGGTACAGGACTTATTTAGTCATTGTTTGTTTTTGCGAATAATTTTTTTTACAAATGTGGACCAATGCCATAGTTTTTTGACCTACTTCCATCCCCCAAATAAGACAAGAAAATAAATAGTACAAATATAATAACAATATAATATAAGATTTTCCTTCTTGGAACCTCATACAGTTTTCTCGAATTATTTATTAAAGAGTCGGGACAAAATTTTAAAGTTTCATTTGTTCAGTATTTATCTCAACTTATCAGATTTTACACAATTTTCTTCCAGCATTAAGGTAAGTATTAAGTCACTTATTAATTGTCAAAATTAATATTAAAGTCACACATTCGTAATAAATAATTATTAAATTATTTTAATTGAGATAACTACAACGGCAAATTTCAAAGTCCTAGCTTTGCAAAGACTTTAATCTGTCAATTTATTTATATCTGTAACCATCGTATACATTTAAGAAAATTTTTTGATCTGACATGATCTTCAAAACGTTTAATTAGATTGAGACATCTTTAACTAATACATTATGTGACTTATGTAATTCAACGGTCTCATAAACGAGCAACTTGTTTTAAATTAATCACAATAATAGTCAAATGAACATCAGCAATCTTTTAACAGAAACGAGCCCTAATTAACTAATTAATTTGCACCGCACATTAATTGTATAATTGTGTTTCACCGCATCTGTACCACGTATTCAATGGACTATTTTTAAATATTTGTGATTTATGGTTTATATATTTCTTAAAATAAGTAACGTGATAATTAATAATAGATGATACATTTTCTATGCAATATATATCGAGGCACATTTTGCGATGTAAAACAACATTTTGTCATCGTAAACATAAAAACAATATTATCATCATCTGTCATATTCAAAAATTATTATCAACAGCAATTGCATAATTACGAAGTCTGAGTATATTTTCTTTTTGCGAATAGTTAAGTGTTCAACAGGAGAATAAAACAACGTTTGTGTCAAAACATTTGCCGCACTACGCGATCTCAAATATTCCGTGGTAATACGAGGCACGTAGGTCAGAAAAATATCCAAACATATATTTATTATAGTAGAAGCATGCAGCTAATGGTTCCTATTAAAAACTTTTGAAAAATTGTAAAAAAAAAATGTTCCAGTCCAGTCAGAAATGCTTTGACATCATAGTATCTTTATCAATGCCAAATGCGGCTGTTATTTAATCATTTAGATACCAAATACTCGCGTGTCTTGAATACAAATAAAGTTTCATTGTTTACACATACATGCATATGAACGCCCGCCGGCACCCCCCCCCCCCAAAAAAAAAAAAAAACAAAAAAAAAACACACACACACAAGAATTACTCAAATGCACAGGAAATAATACTTCATCTATAATCAAGATAGAAACTAAAGTCATCAACAATTCGAGTTTGGGAGATTACTAACAGTTGCGTAATTGCATATCGACGTCTCCTTTTGGATAAACTATAAATTGTTAATATTAAGGAAAATGCGAACTGTCAAATTTTTCAAACGTGTTTACAGAAACACGATTAATAGTTTAAAAAATAGAAGAATTGCGTCACATTCGTTATATAGGAAAATAAAAACGTTAACAATAAATTGCATTTAATATTATAACCAACATGTATATGAAAATAATTGTTAAATTTGGTTTTAAGAAAGAAATAAATTAAATGAAAGTTTCTTCTCTTTGTCTTTGTTTACACTCCAGAACAGCTCGCGAACATCCTGTATGGTTATTTGCTTGTAATTTCCTGTATACTTTAAAATGAAATATTAAATATTTTAGTACTTATTTAACAAAAGCTATCTCTAAATGCTTTCACGCGCCATAAAATAATTACATAAACAGACGACAAAATCTAAAGATTTCTATCAAAATAATAATAAATTTAAAGGTGGATTTTCATCTTAACACACTTTTCTAAAGAACTACATCACATTGTTTTTTGACCAATCAAGAATCATAACTTTGACTGTCGATTAGTGAAGTGTCATAAGGTTACACGTTTACAAAGCGAATATTATATTCCGACTGCGTCGGAAAAATGACATCACTTTAACGCACAACTATATCGTACACAATGCTTCTTTAAAATCAACTAAAAAATCTATGTTAATGCAATTCTAATCGAGTGTCGTATTTTTTAAAAGCCATCTTATATTTCGTACGACTTTTTTTTTAGAATAACAACAGTTTTCGTAAAATAATTTATTCTATTTTCCAGCTATCATTTATGGAGTTGACACGTTGCTCTGTCCCAATCCTTCTGTTTGTATGGAACTTCATCACCCTAATAAATTGTGAAATAGTTTTAAATTACACAGGTAAGAAAGAAGATTGGTTGTCACCCTTATCTCTGGGAAATGTAACATGTATGCAATGATTTTATTATAAGAAAATGAATCTGTAAGTCATATAAGTAATTATAAGCTGTACATAGGTCGATACTCTGTCAGAATATATCTTGGGAACAAAATTTGTTCCATTATGATCATATTATTTTGTTCTACAAGATTGTGCTGTCTTGATAATTAATAAAATGAAATACAAGGGAGGAAGCGGGCATGCGGGTTCCAATTCTCAGAACTGTATTCGACTTACTTTGGTTTTCTCAATTACATTTCCTCAAGAAACAGAACAAAAGAGGAGGATTTACTTGTTGTTGATCTGCAAGAGACACAGAGTGCACTCCTGTATTTTTTTCAAGGCTGGTGATAAAAAGGATACCAATTAATGTGAACATAGTAACATTACTTTGGAATCAAATGATGCTTACGATAACGGGAATTTTCTACTAATTCTGATTGAATAAGAGTTTGACTGATTGCAATAGTATATAGTTGAAGAAGTGAAAAAGAAGCGTACACAATTTCACTGAAAAGTAAAGTAATTTGACAGAAAACATGGACATTTTTACAATCTTTCCAATAGCATCAAGGTACTAGCGAATATGTTATAGATCTAAAAACTTTGACCATTAAAAAGAAATATTCTATCAATGTTTAGTTTTAATTTTTTACATAAGTGTTTTCTTTAGAGTGTTTTTTCGTCCTGTTAACGTTGAGAATACATGTTGATTTGAAATTTGTTGTCGACTTTAGCCTTCTGTGAGAGCTATATAATTTTACTCAGTAACAGTACAATTGCTATCATCTTATTTCAATGTACGTGTTTCTGTTCTATGCATAATGGATTAGGTAATACAACACGTTATCTTCGGCTTTTTTTGCTGTCTTGTTGAACTCTTAGCTGGTCACAGTACCTTGAGAAAAATATTCAGGCCTAAAGCCTGACTACTCATTTAAAACTGTATACTGTCGGTTTTTAGTTGTATCTGAATGTTATAATTTTTATTACAGACATTCAATACCCAAATGTAGATGCAGAACGAGAACAGGCTAGATTATATGGTATCATTGTACCGATCGGATTTTGCACCGGCTTTATAAGTACGTTTATCATATGCTATACATATAACAAACTTAAATCAAATCGTCCACGTAAGTTAAAAGAACCTTTCGTCATAAACAAGGAAGAACCCAAAGTGATAATAAAAAAAGAACCCTTCATGATTACGAAAGCATCTAGCGGTACATATAGTAACAAACATGCGTCTGACAGTGAGCAACAGTCAGCAGAAAATGGGGAACCAGTTATTCAAATCACGAGGTTTTAAACATTGATTTTGGAAGTAATAGATATTGTTTTATTTTAACGAATTTAGTTTGATTTTATAGATATTGTTTTATTGTAACGAATTTAGATAGATTTTATATAACTGATTTGTATGGTTCGCCGACTAATGTCGTAGCTATATACAGGGCGTTAACAATTAATGTGTTGCTGTCAAACTAGTTAGTCGACTTGGCCAATGTTCCGATAATTTTTAGAATATAAAAATCGGGTTCAAGTGATACTACAATTTTCTATTTAAGAACTATTATTTGCAACTGCTAAAAAGTAAATTGTGTGTGTGTTAAATTAATATAATATTTGTGTATCATTTTTCTTAATTTTTCAATAATTTTGCGAATTTCGCTAAACACTTCCACAATGTCGGTATATAAATAATTATGCTGCTATGCATAATTCTAAAGGATACTTCCATGATATTATGATGTTCGGGTTTGGTCGGACGACTAATTCAACAAGTATAACACGCTAATAAGCACCAATCTGGTAAACTGGTTATATTATATGGGTTGTAAATAAACACTTTTTGATTGCAGGTCAATGTATATGTAAAATTGCGTTTGTTTGTTTGGTGGATAGAGACATATTTAAAAATATTTACTGTTGGCTTTGATTGATTGATTGATTGATTGATTGATTGATTGATTGATTGATTGATTGATTGATTGTCCGGCAAGTAATATTTCAGGACGACTTTATAACGTAACAAAACCTGTTTTGCATCTATTTATTGGAAATAGAAACAAAAATTTTAAAAAGCAAAATTTAGAGTTAAATCAAGGATAAGAAATCCTGACATGAACAATATTAATAGTGCACATTATACCATAAGTAAAAGTTTAGAACGTCTCATTTGGTAATTTTAAACAAAAATGGTGAGATACCGTCAAATGATGGCAGTATACCACGTACGTATAGAATATTAAAGAGTGGGTATTCAATACGGTGTTGTAAAATATTTATCCATGTCGTTCTAATATAAAAGAATATTAAAGAGTGTTTATTCTATACGGTATTGTAAAATATCTATCCATGTCGTTATAATATAAAAGTACAATGTTCAAACGTAGATATGAGATTGTTCCCATTAAACCTGAAACAGGAAGATATTCATTGAAGATTAAAAAGAACATGTTTTTTTCCTGCTTATTCCTATATACGCGAATTGTTCGTAATGTTTTCTAATTTTGTGAATATGACACATGATGATAAGATTGCTTTATGAATACGATGACGAAATTTTGTTTTACGCTGCCACAATCTGCCAATAGAAAATTTATCCTCTATTCTTAATTATTACGTCACATATAAGTAATATGCAACATATAACTCTTACCATAAGCGTGCCTATTCATATTCATAGTGTTACATTGTTTTAAAATATTTTTTAATCAAAGTAGTTAATGCATCATTGATAATTTAAAAAAAAATATAAATACACATGTAATTTATATGATGATTTTATTATGTGTATGTATACGTTTTTGTATTACTATTTTTAGAGTGGCTCTATTTTATATAATGATGTTTTTAAACTTTTTATAAAGATTTTATTGTTATACATTTGAGGAGAGACTTTAATAAAGTAACTGCCTTGTTTCTTTAGTACTGTCGTTGTTTTCTGATGCCTCCGTTACGTTGATCTTCCACGCGGCGACAATAAACACGGTAGAACAAGATTAATTTATTTAGATAGACAGACATGCGTGTATATTTCAGTGGGCATCTGATGCCGAGTGAATAAGGTAGTTATATATCAACTGTTTATCATGCGCCTGTCAACATTGAGGTTGCCGGTTTGAGTCTCATTACGGACACCAGGTACTCCGGCTTCCTCGCCCCTCCTCCTGTGAACTGGATTTCCAGCGGATGTATCACGCGTCTCATCTGGTTTAAAGTGATAAGAGCATGTGCACGTAGTTACTTCCTTTCACTGTGTTATTGGTAAGAACAAAATATGCGTAAGACTATGTAGAAACGTTGCATAGAAGAAAATCAAGTACAACTATTCTAAACAAAACATGGATTGCTACACACTTATAAGAATATTAATAAATCCACGAAGGAAATAATATCAATAGTGCCAAATAATGAATAAATCTAGAATATTCAAACTTACACGCACAAAATTACAACTTTTAATATAATATAGTACAACGACCATATCAATCATCATTATTATCAATACTATGCCGTTTCATTAAATGGTAATCAAGACAATGTCCATACTGCTTATTTACACTCCGCCTATCCGAGTTCCGAATTCATGAAAAATCTTAAACAGCTGTTGCCATTACACTGTCTTTTAAAAATATATATTAATTACATTTCCTAATATTTTCTTTGCTGTATACAAGTAAATGCAGAATGCGTGCGTTTGTAGCGAATTTTAAAGCTTGTTGATCTAAGGTCAACTTTTGTTATAACTTTGTTATTCAACCTGGGTGTCGGATTAACAGTACCCAAAATGAGTTCAAACATTAGAGTATTTATTTTGTCTCCCCTGTTATATTCTTAACATATTTTCAATATCTTTATTATATACTACTGCTAAAAGGAAGCGCAAGTTCTGTTATGTTAAATATGTTATGGGCGATTATTAAGTTGTTTAGAGGATTAGATTATTCTTTAATTTCTAATCAAATTGCTAAATCGTGGCCCTAAACCAAACTATTGCTTGAAATAATACTACAATCAAGCGCAATCTATCCCAATTTTATTGTCCTGTGGGGGATGTTAAGGTATAGATCGGTCCAAATAGGCTATGTTATTTCATATCAGTAAAATTATGTTTGTTTCAATTGGATAAAACAAGGTCAGCTGGTATTAATTAATCTGCAGTAATTTGACATGAGGGCATTATCACGCCGTGATCACGTCGTGGTAATGCACTCTTCAGTAACAAGCAACATAAAACTGTTCATTTTTAAATTATATAAATAAATATATGTGTACACATGTACAATCTAAATGAAGAAAAAAATGTCACATAAAGTTTAGAAAACTAGCAGCGTATTGCCTGAAAATTCCAAACAATGATATATCATGAGGCCTACATTCAAATCATCCGGCAAGCAGCTACAAGTCAAAAACACATGGTTGCTTAATTCTTCAATGAAATAAATATAATAGTTGCTTATATAGCTGGCATTGTCATGATACTTGACAGCACTCGGGACAGTGGTATTGCCACTCTCCCTTGTGCAGGCAAGATATCATGACAATGCCTCTATATAAGCAACTATTGTGTAATTAAACGGGTATGCGCGCGCTTTTTTATTCCATGAGTAGCACGTCACACATAAATGTTAGATTACGTACGAATCTTGACTGTATGGTGGCATATTGCACAGAGGGCGTTGCTTTGTTAAGAAAGTTTTTATTAGAGTGAAAATATGCATGAGCACGCAGCTACTGCATTTGTCAGCTGCGGACCATTTGACGTATTGGCCTTAGATGGCGATGGCCAAGACGTCAGCGGCGACCTTTATTGACATGACGTAAAAATCGAAAGTCCGATTCTAGGACAATTAGTTATTCCTACCCTATGTCGAAGACATCTAACTGATCAATCCAACTACATACGGGTGATGAGGCTATCCAAAACCATATATAGCAGAATACCTTTTTTTATTTTTTACAAAAGTTCAAATGGGACTCATTATATTGTATCCTATATAAAGGGATACCCTATCTATTTTAGATATAAAAGGAACATTTCCTGATTAAAATCTTTATCATTCTATTGTTACAATAAACATTATATGTGATAGCCAGGGGTTATTTATAGGTAACCCTGTGATATATGATACTCTTATAGTATTTATAGCATTTAAAGATCGTTTTATTATTTACGGCACATTAACAGAATACTGTTAAAACGAGCTAACTATTGTTAAATCTAATAAACAACAGGACAAAGTTTTCAATCAACAAATTAAAACAATTTTACCATGCTGACAAGATTCAATCTGCAATAAAAACAAGGGTTTCTACTATTGTTCACGTGTTCTGTCAACACTGAGGTTATGGTTTGAGGCTCACTACGAACAGGGTTCTCGACTCCAATCTTAATTTGTAATGATTGCCAGTATTCCTACACAATGTCAGGGGTTTTCTCCGGTTTTACTCCTAATAAAAAGTGGACGCCGTGATATAGCTGAAAAATTGCTGAAAGTGTCGTTTAACACCATTCAAATAAGCAAAATAAAAACACACACAATAAAAACAGATATATGTTATCACAAAATACATGCACGACCTAAGAATTATTTATTTTATGTTTGTGCGAAAATAATTGTCATTAAATAACCCCCAAAATTTAACAAGACAGACATATACAAATTAAATAGAGCATAAAACATGACCTTTTCTATATATGACCTGGTATCATTTAGAGACGCAGTCGAGGAAAATATGGGTCGATGATACCAGGGCAAATATGAAGAAGGTCAAGTATTATTCTTTTTATTATCTATCTCATATTACTTAATATGCCAACAGACAACACCACATATACCAGAAGTTTTTAGCGCGAGAGGCTCAATACGGATATTTTGCTAATACACAATGTATTAAGTTTAACGATGAATAACTTTTTTATTAAACAATTTTAACTGAGGTAGACACTGCAAAAACCAGATGCATATTACCTCGTGATACCGGTAGACGTAAGTATAAAATTCTCACCAGACCTCGTTAGAATGATGAAATTTAACCTACATAATGTTATGTTTAACACATATTTTCCAACCTAACTATTAATACTCCATAACTATCTCTGAATTACAAATAATGTATAATAAGGAAAACAAATATGGCATTTAATTGGTCATTAAATGATAACCCGCCACGTTACATTTTCTACTACATGTATTCAAATTATATGAACAGCTGAGCACGAAAAAATTCCATCTCAGAATTTTTTTTACCTTTTGCTATGGACCTATAACAAATAATTTCAAATTGGCACAACTCAAAAACTACAAATTGGATTAAGCTGAAAATGAAAATCGAACTTGATCTTCATTGTATAGTACTGAACAGCTGTGCAAAGTTTAAACAAAATCTGTTGACGCGTTTTTTAGTTATTATCTGGAAACCACCAACTGATGACCAACACGGACAGATGGACGGACGGACGAACGGACAGACTTGCTTATTACTGGAGAGGGCATTACCACAACGTGATAACGCCAACCACGGGCTGACCTTGTTTTATCCAATTGAAACAAACATTATTTTAGGTATAACAGTAGTAAATGTGTACCAGTAACAGGTTACCAGATTGTGTACCCTACATTAAGTACAGTACTAAATACTTTGTCGAGTTCTGATTTGGTCAATAGTGGTTACATGTGTACAATTTTTTGTCTGTAAGCTCCTGCATAAATTAAGATTTAAAAAGTGGTAAAAAATTTTTCAGATCTTGCAAGATAAAATTTTGGTAATTTTTTAAACAATTTAGTATTTTTACATTCACTGCATTAGAAAGTGCATGTAAAAGTGGGAGCGTCTGAAAATGTTCTAACTAGCGAAACGGATATATATGGCATATATTTTTTTAATGTTGAATGAAAGTTTATTAATTTCCTAGCACAGATAAATTAAGAAATAATTCATGGCTGCCCCAATTTTATGGATTATTTAAATATGGGTAGGCATTATATTCATGAATATTTTGCCATGAGCGTTAGCGAATGGTAAAATATCATGAATATAATGCTTACCCATATTTAAATAATCCATAAAATTGGGACAGCCATGAATTATTTCGATTCTGATATGAAAATACAGAAATTTTACATTTCGCGACTACCTAGGTAAAGGTTTATTTTGGCTGTTCCAATTTCCGAGAACCTCCCTTGTTTCGAAATTATTATATTTCTCGTGTAAAACTTAGTAGAAAGAAAACGAAGAAATATAAATTAAAAACAAACAAACATATTTATTAACATTTACAATAAAATTTAACAATCAAAACAAAGAACGACAAAATTAAATGCTTCATTACATCAGTCGCCGTGTGGCGTGTCTGGGACTGTTCATGTGTTGCTGTGTTTGCGTGAGAAATGAAAACCGCTTACCGCATTTGGTCGATCATATGCTCCTGTTTTAGATCCACAATGGTGCACATTTAAATCGACAGTTATTTTCCACAATTAATCAACATTTTGAAATTCGGTTGCGTTTTCATTTTGATACGTAACGGTAAATTCGTTTGTGGTGGGGGCGGGAAAAGTCTCGCGGTTTGCATTGAACATCATTGTAAACAACGCAACGTCCCTTGAAAACACAACGTAGCTAAAGTCAAGACTTGTAACATGTAAACAATAAAGGCATAGAATAGAAAATGGACTTGTTATCGTGAAAACATGTTATCTATTGGATTTTCTTACAAAGGTACAAAATAAAATAAATTTTAAAGCAAAAACATCAACACACGGGTGTTTCCAAAGCGTTTGAAGGACGTCATATTAGAATGCTGATCAATGTTAGAAAGGTATGCAAATGACAGAAATGTTAGTACTTTCGACTATAGCCAAAACATTTACTACCGTTCTACCTTTACTGATATGAAATAAAATACGTTAAAGATATCAGATGTTACTTACTATGGAATGAAATAGTAATGTAATGTTTACACGTCCGGAATTGAAAAAGGGGAAAGCTGGTAGAAGTAAAAAGTTCACGTTATGCGTTCTAAACTATCATTTGTCCTTAATAGCATTTATTTTTTTGTTAGCAATAAAAAGGTTATGCTTATTGTGTCATTTTTAACACTCATGCTTTGAACAAATGACCCAGTACACCTCCAGTGTCTTTTAAATACAAATTTATAAAAGAAATTCATACTGTACAATTATGGCAGCTAAGTGCATGCGATATGATGTTTTATGGAACACTTAAAAGAGATATTCCTTTAAAGTGTTCCATAAAACATGTTATTGCATGCACTGAGCTGCCATAATTGTTTTATTACATTTCACTGTAATTTGTACACTATTATTCTTAGTCTCTTTCATATATTGGTGCTTTTTATGTACATGTATGTTAGAACGAATAATCGTACCTTCGCGTTTAGTCCCATTACTCGGGAAAAACATTGAGAAACCCGAAACTGAATGGTGTGCTGCATCTTGGGGAAAGTATATGTAAATTACTGGATTCTTACTACGGATTGGTTGTTACAGTATTCAAATTAGCACGATTATACTAAAATTAGGTAACATTATATATATATGGAAAAATGATCAACATAGCATTTTCCACGTGCATCTTCATAGACGAAAATGGAATTTTCTTCAATACAGATCGTTTCCCGTTATTTTCGCAATGTCTGAAGCTTTATTAACGCAAAGAATATATATTAATATACAATTAATGACTTTGATATAGGTCCCTATCAGGATTTATCAGCCCTCAAAAGTTTATATTCAACTCGCCTAGCGGCTCGGTGAATATTAGATTTTCTCTGGCTGATAAATCCTGATAGTGACCTAGATCAAAGTCATTAATTGTATATTATTACATGACATTTTTGATATCATATTTATTATAAGCCCAAGGTTTGATATTGACCCAAGAGCCGCAGGCTCAAGGGCCAATATCAACCAACGGCTAATAATGCATATGATATCAAAAATGTCATGTAATGGTCTTTTTATCATATGCTTCAGCAGGGGAAAATGCTATCAAAATCTTATCGAGTTCTGGTAACGCTATTCCTGTTCTCCGAATTAGTTTCATGTCATTTAGATAATATTTTCAGATCACTCACGGTTTGTTTCTTTTTGTTTGTAAGTTTTCATTGACTCAAAATAATCCAAAGTATTAATTGTCCATCTCCGATGCATCTTATCATGGATGTTGCTTTAATATCGTTAGAGGTCATATTTGTAAACAATTCCGGTAAATTCCGATCATTTACGGAAAGGCATGTGATAACACTTACGGAAAAGTGTGTAGTTACTTTCGGAAGCAATCAATAACATTTTGATATCAGCCCGCTTCGTCAATCTCGTAAAATATCAAATTTTTGCCCATTTATTCCTTTTATCATTCAGTAAAAAATATGTTATTTACAATAAGTACATGATAACAAGTGATATAGCACGGCTAATCTTTGATTACAAGCGATATTGCACGGCTAATCTATGATTACAGGTGATATTGCACGGCTATATAATCAATTTTGGGGATTTCGTTCTTGTACCAAAATAGCGAGCCGTGCAATAGCACTTGTAATCAAAACGTCAATCGTGTAATATTATTCAACTGAAAAGGTCAATACGCTTTAAATGGACCCTTGTAGGATGATATTTTGACCGAAGACGAAGTTGAAGGGTAATATCTTTCTGCAGATATCTTTCCATATAAAGCGTATTGACCGAATACAAAGTCCTTAATTGTTGTTACATATAATTTAAATTACTGTTATAATTCTTGTTGGAATGTTGATTCGTGTACTTATAAATAATATACCTGATTAGTTTTTATGGCTATAAAAAGACAGTTTATATTTGAACATTTAATCAACATACAATTAAGAAACATTAACAAATCACTTATTAGTAGTGATCTGCTGTACACCTGCCATATTGTTACTAGTATGTTGATCAAACCGAAAAATTCAGATCTATATTTAGTAACATGCCTAAGATATTCTTTAAAAATAGTAACATGCCTCAAACATTCTTTAAATATAATAACAAGCCTCGTATATTCTTTAAAAATAGCAACAAACCTAATATGTTGTTTAAAAAATAGACAGATATGATTTATATCTTTGGTGACGGAAGTGAAATTTAGCCAATCAAATTTCAAGAAATTTAATCATAGGTAATATCATAAAATACTGGTTAGTAAGAGATACATTGTTTAAATTGAAGCAAAATTTACGAAATGTAATAAAATGATATAATAAACATCGAAGACATAGCTATAGAATTTCATGTTATTCATTTAGTAAAATTATGTTTCTATTTGTAAAGGTCAGATGATTCATTAATATGCAGTAATTTGACATCAGGACATTGTGTCGCCGATATCGTGCTCGTCTTAATAACAAGCAACCAAAAAAAAATGGTATAAATTTGAATATGTACATGTACAATCTGAATGAATAAAAAATCTCTCGAGCAAGAAGCAAAACACTGACAAACTGTTTAAAACACAAAGATTTGTAATTCTTTTGTGAACAAATAAAATATGTGTTTATATATTGGGCATTCTCATGATACTTGACACTACTCGGGACAATGACATGCCATCAACATTGATAATGCCCTCGCATTCGGCTAGGGCATTATTAATTCATCAGGCAAAACGTACCACTCAGCCTTGTGCAGCCACGATATCACGACAATGCCTGCAATTAGCAAGTAGTGTTAAAATAATACGACTTGCAAGCTGAGAACTGCAGTCTAGCTTCACAGTGATCGATATTACTGTAAATGTACACAAGTCGGGAGGTCCTTATCGACGTTCGCACAAATTAATCCAGCGCACCCATTCTATATTGCGGGATAAGCGTACCAGAACATTGACAGAGTCGATTTATCAGTTTGACAGATACACGCAATTGTTATAACTTGATAACGTCCTGTATATACAAATCGGTATAACAGATCAATGTAAATTCGCTAAAATATTACAAAATATATCACTTCCATTTGTTAAAATTTCGTGACGTGTGCTACTGATTCCACATTCCCATTCTCTTCTGACTGTTGCTCACTTCTAGACGCCTGTTTGTTCTGGTTGTTACTAAAAGATTCCTTTATAATCACGTGGATTTGTTCCTTTATAGTCACGTTGGGTTCTTCATTTTTAATCAAGTGGTATTTTTCAAACTTAGGTCGCTGATGTGCTTTTAGTTTGTAATATATACAGCTTATACACAACGACAATGCAAAGAGCGCACACACCCCAAGCGCTACACTGACACCTAATAATCTAGCCTGTTGTCGATCACCTTCTACATCCGGGTATTTTATTTCTGTAATAGAAAGTGTATAATATAAAAAGACGTAACAAACGGATCAATTAGACTCACGATTCGAATGACAGAGAAATAAATAACCCTTCTAAAAATATAAATATTATAGAAAACACCCATATAAAAATTTAGTTACACTAACAATTAACTGAATATTAAATAATGGTCCAAGTTTTGAGATCTATATCGTTTCTGCTAGTACCATGATCCCATTCATTCATTCATTCATTCAAAATTGTCCATATTTCTATAAAAATAATAATAATACAGTTTTATTTCACATCAGCATGACAACACAACAAAGCAACATAAGATCTAATAAGTTTAATTACATAATAAATACAGAGAACATACTAAGTCTAGATAAATCATCCTCCCAAGTCAGGGGTTCTGAGTCCGCGTTCGCTCCATCATCACCCCTGACAACATACATATATATTTTTCGGGTCGGAAGTGAAGTTGCTTCTGACCTTGAGAAGTACCAATCAAAATCGTTTTTACAAAATCTGCATGTCGAACGTAAACAAACACACGAGGTTTAAAGCACATGTGAATACTTCGGTAATTTGATTTGAAATTGATAAAAATATATCGTGTATCTTATATTTAAACGTGCGCCAACACAAAATAAGGTGTGTGTTACAGCTAATGATACGTTTTTATTTTCTTCTCGAATATTTTGGACCTTGTCAATTCCACGAAGACGAAGCTTTGTAAATCGCATCTTCGCTAGCCAAGTGTTACGATCAGGTCCCCAGTATCGGATCTTAACCCTTGGGTAGCGAAGATGTATAAATCGTAAATAATATTAATCTTATATCCATATATGTAACAAGACAGTAAGCATGTGTCAGTATATGATTCTGTAGGGACCTACTTCTTTTTGTAGAAAAAAGGGGGGGGAGGTAGGATGTTTTTTGGACACAATTAGTCCAGAAGAATCACACAGTCAGTAATTCCAAACTGAGCAAAAAAGAGCATATAGGGAGAAAGGAAGTGTTCTAAGCAGTATTATATTTTAGATCTCGCATTATTTCCTACACCCCCCCCCCCCCCCCCACAAGTCTGCATAAAGGATGTGATTGGTTATTTATTCATGTACCTTTTACAGATGTAAAAAATCCAGAAATTTTAAAGATGTTACTGATCTACCGTTGAAATATTTCAACAAAATATCGACTTTTATACCAAAGCAGTACTTGTGTATACACTTACTGGGTACTTCTGCCTATCTCCATCAAATAAAAACTGGATATCAGTATATAGCTAAAAAATTACTGAAAGTGTCATAGTGTTCCATTTAAACAAACAAATTGTATGTGACTAATTGATAATTGTTATTTGCAAAAGGATAATTCAGTGTCTGCTGATATAAATTGAGGGATCAATGAAATGGGACACTAGAAAGTTTAGCCGTTATTAGCATTCATTATCTTTTCATACATGTACATAGGGGTGCATGCTATATTGTATTTGCCTGCATTACACCAAAAGAATATTCCTTTGATATATATAGACAAGCTTCAACAAGTTGCAGTTTTTGCAATTGCACATTTAGTTTGATTTTAGACCTTATGGGCCTGTACCATAACAAGTTCAACAATCTAAATAACATCCCATACACTGTCATAACTAAGCTGCCTGCCATGTTGACTTTAAGCTGAATACACATACAAGAATCACAGCCCATTTTAACCTAAAGGAGAACTCCATAGTTTGCCATACTAGTATATATTATGACAAGCCCCAGCATAGGACAGTTTGAGCTTGGTTTTAATTATTTGTCTTGCATATTTATTGAATAATTAAAAACAAGTGCCATTGTCACAGTCAAAAAACTGCACTTGCAGCTTTTGCATTTATTCCTTTTAAGTAAGCAGTATTCAAGTAAATAATAAGATTTATGTGTACTAGTTCATGTTCAATTCCAAAACATGATCATATACATGTTCACAAAACTACACTATATTGATAGGACAAGTTACTTGGAAATATATCATGTATCAACAGATTCAATATGCAAAATCAAGATTACCAATAATTTTTTTAAACCCCAATTTGGTGCCAAAAACTAAATGTATTTTTTCAATTTAGTTAAGTTAGACTTGCAATCATATTTAACTTTAAAGTAATTTCATTTCCCCCAAATAGGACACTTAAAGTCCATGCTTTTGTTAATTGGGTCCTCTAGAACTTTAATAAGCAGATCATCAACCTTTAATTGTGGTCTAGTATTAAGCATACCAGTACTTATAAATTATTCTTAATACAATTATGTAGCTCATGTGACAATTTATGATCTGCTAAGAGGTCCCATTACCCTGAATGATGCAGCTGGTTGAATTGTGATTCAACACCCAGGGGTTTACAAATATTATCTGTTATTGAACTGTTGCACGGTTTTATATTTTTTATTTTTTTCTGCCACTTATTGCATACTTCTAGAACACCTTTTTAATAAACTTAACACTTCATTTATAACCATCCAGTCCTTTGCTTAAAAAAACATGGGTTTATTCTTTTAACTGGTCCAGCAGATAAGGTACATACAGTATATGTAAACTAGTACCATACAAGTCTCATTCTTGTCATGAAAAACATGTACATGTATACGTACTAGTATATGAAAAATTATTTCACTTGGGGTACTTAAAATCACTCCGAGACTGAATATTATAAGACAGGGACTCGGTGGCAGAGTGGTTGAGGTAGTTAGTCATCTAATTTTGATCACTGTTAACACAGGGGTTGCAGGTTGGGCTTGGCTGCTGGCAGGGTGTGCTTGACTCCTATCTTAACTGACCAGGATTGCCAATTTTCCTACCGAAAGCAATTTAACACAAAATATGAGATAAAGGAACAGTAGAAATTTTTCGCCTGGTACTTTGTTGTAATTTTTTTATACTGATAAATTCCATAACTTTTCCAGGATTTCTTGACCCGTTTGGACCTTGTGGAAAGTAACGAGTTTTCTCCTGGTACACCGGCTTCCTCCCCAATAAAAACTACATGGCATTACATGTGTATAAAGCTGAAAAATTTCTGAAAGTAGGATGAACACAACAAATAAATCAAAATAAGACAAAATGAAATGGAAATTAATGTGATAATCTGCAACAGGTTTTGAAACTATGAACATAATCCACATGCATGAACATGAATACATTTTATCTTTTATTCCAGTACACAATTTATAAATCAGTCAGAATAGGAAATTTGCTTTCATGTGATAAAAAGTTTGACTAGCATGACTAGTGTGCTGCATGATCAATTTTTAATATCCCTCACATTCTTACATGTACAGTATATTATTAAACCATTATCCATGTCCATTTTGAAGTTGAATGTTTTCCTCCTATAATCAGTAGTTTTAACATGGTTCATAGTTAACCAAATGTAAAACTGTTAACTAAATTTTACTTGAATGTGATGATGTGTTGAAGATTACATACAGGTGTGTAATACATGTAAATGTCAACCTAAATGTGTTGTAAAATTTAAATAACATATAATCCAATCAAATGAACAAATTTTGGTTGGAATATTTACAAACTGACATTCTTCTGTCACTGACAGATCTGTCCCGTGTTAAAACAATCTCGTTTTGGGTTACTTCAACCACCTCTTTCTCAGTCCTTTTTCAGTTCCAAGAAGTACGTCCGGATTACAGAAAATTTTAATTGTCTATTAATTTGTAATTATGTTTGAATCATTTACTCCATCTTTCACATACTGCACAGAACTCCATTTCATTCTATACTATAGTCCACTACTATATCAATATCACGTTCAACACGTGGAAGTATTCTTATGCAAATTTGTATATGCCATTGCAGTCGTCCTCATTTCATTTGAAAAACAAATGGCACCAGCTGTCACCGCTCATACAGCTTCTTTTTGAGGTCCGGAGGGAATCTGTCCAACATATGGTTAAAAAAATCCACGATACAGGGCGCAGACATTTTTTGTTTACATGTAAACATTAGGCGAAGGTTACGATAAATTTCATTGGCTGATGTTAACTCCGGTCACCGCTAGATGGCGACACTCAGACCCGAAAAATATATATGTATGTTGTCAGGGGTGATGATGGAGCGAACGCGGACTCAGAACCCCTGATTTGGGAGGATGAGATAAATACAATATTAAAATATACTGACAAACATAAGAACTCATGCAATTAAAAGAGACGAATTTAGTTAAGGACAAGCAATACAAAGATATACACATACAGTTACAAGAGAAAATCATAGACAAGCAATACATAAAATAGCACACAAAAATAAGATACTAGCAGGGTGACTCAGGTCGAGCCCAGGTAGTGTCGGTTAAGTGTGCCAAGTTTCGAAGCGATACGTCAAGACACTTTTTTGACATCTGCGGGAGAGAAAAAAAATAATTAAAAAGTCATTTGTTCAGAGAACAAATGTGAGGTCTTTCCCTGCATTTTGTTAGTGTTATGTCTAGGTATATGGTTGCTAATGACTTTACGGTCAGTTGCTAAAACTCTGCTTGAAAACTGACATCAAATTATGATTTCCTTGTCTTTCAAATGAACCCTATGTTTCTTTCATCATCTGTAAGGGTTAAAAAGTTATAACCAAAAAATCATTTTCAAAAAACTAATCAAGTGCAATAGCTCAAAAAACGACAAGTTTTACGCTTTCGCATTTGCAAAATATTTTTGTAGATGTCTACATTCCGAACATTTTTCTCATGTATTGTCCGCTTCAATTTTGTACGGTTAAAGTGTTATTTTATAAAAACTGTTTACAGTGTCGGCCGGCCATTTTGAAAATGGCTGCTAATAACCATTCGACTTTGGTCTTAAATCGAAGGGCTTGACATATCGGTCACAAAAACTTATATGTTTACTATATAATCTGTAACTGTTTAAAAGTTATTGACAAATAACGCAGTTTACGATATGTTTTGGTCGCCATTTTGAAACCGCTCAACCGAATCATGTACTTCTTGGTATCAAATTGTAGGTCTTTTAATTCTCTTTCAAATGAACCATATGTTTCATTCACCATCTGTAACGTTTAAAAAGTTATAAACCAAAAAACATTTTCAAAAATACGAATCAAGGGCAATAACTCAAAAACGACAAGTTTTACGCTTTCGTACATAAACATTTTTTGTACATTTCGATGTGACGAACATTTTCCCCTTGTATTGTCTGCTTCAATTTTGTACGGTTTACGTGTTATTCTATAAAAACTGTTTATGGTGTCGGCCATATTGAAAATGACTGCCCGTAACCATTCGACGTTGGTCTCAAATCGAAGGGCTTGTTATGACGGTCACAAAAAAACCCATATGTTTACTATATTATCTCTGACGGTTTAAAAGTTAAAAGCCAAAAACTGATTAGCCGAAACGTGTCAAGGACCATAACTCGAAAACGGTTTGTCGCACAGTTTTCGACACTCTATATCAAATGTAGATCTCAATGAGAGGAACATTTTTCTGATATATTGTTTGCTTCAATTTTGTAGGGTTTTTTAGTTATATTGAAAACAAAATTTTAATGGCGGCCATTTTGAAAATGGTGGACCAAAAAAAAAATTGATCCCGGATATGTAATTAGGACCCTCATATCTACTTGGAAACCAAGTTTTGTGGAAATCAAACAACTTTGACGTTTTCGACAAACTTCGCGTCAAAAACGCGTAACCAGGAAAATGATCGAAATTTTTTTTTTGGAGTGATTAATTATTGTCAGGAGTCAGGTGACAATTTCCACACCTTAGAATTTTGATATCGGTTATATGATTTTAATTGAAAACAAGGGTAAACAGTGTTTGGGGAGATAACTCCGTTTCTAAAAATAGATCGGTTTCGCAGGGTGACTCAGGTCGAGCCCAGGTAGTGTCGGTTAAGTGTGCCAAGTTTCGAAGCGATACGTCAAGACACTTTTTTGACATCTGCGGGAGAAAAAAAAATAATCATAAGAAATACAAGAATGTCTTTCCACTGTAATGGGAAAGACCTTAATAATAATCATAAGAAATACAACAAGGTCTTTCCACTGTAGTGGGAAAGACCTTAATAATAATAATAATGTACACTTGTTGACTGGGTATGAGGAGAATAGCAAGTTTATTTTTCCGAAGGAAGATAAACTTACTATTCCCCGAATATCTAGTATGTAAGTGTTTTATTATATAGAAAGGACAACAGACACAAATAGTTGCAGTGATTGCTAACAGATTTTAAAAAATGAACCAGAAAGTTGGTTTCATGACTGAATATATAAACAATTTGAAAGTTGAAACAAACACACAACAATGATACAACAATTAACAATTCAATTATCATTATTATTATTTAGTACTAGTAGTAGCAGTAGTATTCGAAAATGCAATGGTTATAATAATTAGTATCCAGTTCCGGTATAGACTGCTCTTGTTAAACTTTGATCAATCAATAAGTCGAATGATTCAAGAAGATTATTACAATTTTCTAAGGATTTCATTAAAAGAAGTTCGTCGCCAAATCAATTACTTTCAGGATTGAAATATTGAACAATCTTTTTCATCTGTTGGTCTCTTGTTGCATTAGCAACAACTCTTTAAATGACTACTTTTTTAAGAACGAGAAATCGTAATAGTTGCTAGCTGCAAAGAAGACGCGGCGATACATTTGTCAAATACATGATGTGATAAACATTATAAGTACATGGCCAACGAGCCTATTGCAAAGCATGCTCATGATTTTAGGGTGTTTTATCAAATACACCCATACACCATTATTCGATCCATGCGTTAGGCTTGCTAAAAAATCAGATTATCCTCGGCCAGGGGCGTAGCTAGAGTTGTTACAATGTGGATTCACAAAATAACAAGGGGGTCCAAAATTTAAAAAAAAATTGTGCAATTTGGTGCATGTTGGAGAGTTCTAAGGTGCTTTATTTAGCACTGAAAATGAACAGTTTGTCAAAATCAGATTCAGCCGTGTACTCGCGTATAGGCAGCTAAACCTGTTTGGGGCTCAAGGAGGGCAGGGTGTACTCGACTCCCATCTTAATTGACAAGGATTGCCAGTTTTCTTACTCCAGCTTATTCCCCCATTAAAAACTGGACACCATGATATAGCTGAATAATTCCTGAAAGTGACGTTAAACCTCATTGAAACAAATAAATCTTTTCTAGAGATGACACCAAAGGGTGATAATTAATGTGCATCCCTACCTGTGTGATTCCAAGCCACTCCAAAATTTAGAAGTGACAGCATATTCCATATAATCAGAAGTTTTGGAATAGAGTAATGTGTCAACATCATAACTGTTAGCTGGAAAATGGAAAAAAAACTTATTATTCTCAAGTAAAGTCGTACGAAATACAAGATGTCTTTTTTGTCGTGGTTAAAAATTCGACAATATTTTACCACTTTATTTTAAAGATTATAAAACATCAAATATCATCCTGGTTTGCTTATTTTTAATTCGGGGTATATAAAACAAAACGTGCTTTGTTATTTTAGCAATTATAGTTTATTTCTAACTTTAGTATATTTTCACCTATATTTTTCAAATCTGTTTTAATATAAAAAAAAATTAAAGTACTTTTTATGAAAGAAAAAAGACAAAATAAAGGGACTTTTATTTACAAAATTATTTAAAAAAAAACACACATATTTTTTAAATAGAACAAAAAATATTGAATTAATCACTTGAATTTTGACGGTTTAATTATCCTTCAAATGAACGAATTATGAGATGATAGAAAGCCTTTATTTTAAAAACGTTATGTTCCAATGAGCGTACAACATTTTTTTTTCAGGGTTTAGAAAGTAGAAACATTTATAATAACAGTTAATATTTTAGCATTTTGTGGCTGCATACATATAGTATAATCTGCTGCTAAAACTTTCTAATTACTTATTTCTCTTGAACCTGTCTGTGGCATAAGTTTTCATAGACCTAACAAAGAGGGAAATATTAAATATTGTTGATCAATTGTCTCTTTACGTTTTGAAGTTTTTTCTCGTACATATAAAAGAAAAATAATATAGAATTCAATCTTACCCAATAAAGAATATTTAGCTTAGAATAGTGGGGGGTGCTCCTTTACATGGTCATTAACCTATCAATATTACAATAGGTTTTAAGTGGTTGTTTAATAAAGGTGGTTGCATTCAAAAAGGTCATTTTTCACGCTCATTTATAACTATTGTGAACGTTAAACTTTTGGTCTCATTTAACAGGTGGTCGCCGAAAGCAGGTGCTCCAGTGAGTGTACTACACTCATGGCGGTAAGGGCTCGCATAATACAGGTGGTTGCATTAACAAATTGAAAATGTCATTGTCCTAAACATTTTCTGTATGATAGATCAGTATATATGGATTCTGCAAATAGTTTTTTTTGAAGCTGTAAAACCTGTCAATTTTAATTTTTTGTTCCGAAGGAAAAAATGAATTTTATTGTTTTAATTGCATTAGATAGACATGAAATTAAAAACCTTAGTTTATAGGAGGATGTTCCCCTGCAACCTCATCTGCCTACAAATGTATTTATTCTAAAAGTCACACCCCCGTGGAGTACGTTTGTTGCTTTCATGTCCTACCTTATGTGATCTGCAGGAGAAGTTAGTGCAAATGTCCTACTTTGGTCTGGAGAAGTTAAAGCAATGTCCTACCATATGTGGTAAGGAGAAGTTTGGGTTAATGTCCTGCTTTATGTCGTCTGGAGAAATTAGAGTAAATGTTATACCTAATGTCTGAAGAAGTAAAGCAAATGTCATACCTTGTTATACACCTCATGTTGTCGGGCGGCAAATGAACTACCGTATGTGGTATGGAGGAGAAGTTAGAGCAAATGTCATACATTATGTTGTCTGGAGAATTAAGTGCGAACGTCATACCTTATGTGGTCGGGAGTAGTTAAAGCAGATGTCCTATATTATGTAGTCTGGTGGAGCTAGGGCAAATGTCATACCTGATGTGGTTTGGAAAAGTTAGGGCAAATGCCCTTCCTTATGTAGTATGGAGAAGTTGGAGCAAATGTCCTGCTAGTTTATGTCGTCTGGACAAGTTAGAGCAAATGTCCTGCCATATGTTGTGTGGAGAAGTTTGAGCAAATGTCCTGCCATATGTTGTGTGGAGAAGTTTGAGCAAATGTCTTACCTTAAGTAGTCTGGACATGTTAGAGCAAATGTCCTGCCATATGTAGTCTGGAGAAATTTGAGCAAATGTCTTACCTGAAGTAGTCTGGACAAGTACGAGCAAATGTCCTGCCATATGTAGTCTGGAGAAATTTGAGCAAATGTCTTACCTGAAGTAGTCTGGACAAGTAAGAGCAAATGTCCTGCCATATGTAGTCTGGAGAAATTTGAGCAAATGTCTTACCTGAAGTAGTCTGGACAAGTAAGAGCAAATGTCCTGCCATATGTAGTCTGGAGAAGTTAGAGCACATGTCTTACCTGAAGTAGTCTGGACAAGTAAGAGCAAATGTCCTGCCATATGTAGTCTGGAGAAGTTTGAGCAAATGTCTTACCTGAAGTAGTCTGGACAAGAAAGAGCAAATGTCCGGCCATATGTAGTCTGGAGAAGTTAAAGCACATATCGTACCTTTTTAAAGCAAATGTCCTACCACATGTGGTATGGGCAAGTTAGAGCAAATGTCCTACCTTATGTAGTCGGGAGAAATTATATCAAATGTCCTACTTTAACAATGTATAAGGTGATTCACGTTTGAAAAGATTTACATTTTTACTACGTAGAATGAAAGTCAGACTAACAAATTTGCCATGAATACAAATCGAACCCAATCAGATCCTTTTACTTTGAAATCTCCCCTGCCCTGTATTGTGCCGGCAAATACTTAAAATGTTATCTTGTTGACAATCCGTCTATACTTAATGCGTACTAAAGTATGTATCCCATCTAACTAGAAAAGAATAGAAATACTGTTTACATTTATTGAATACAAAAACTTTTTTCTCGTCAAATTCAAGTCCTTTGTTGTCTCACAAAGATGTATGTGTACATGATGTGAAGGTCGATCGACCGTTAATTGTATGTCGTAATTTAGTTATATAATGTTAACAATCGTATTTAAAGTTAAAATTTCGTTGTTACAGTATTGAAAAATGTGTTTTAATTTGGTTTTGTACTACCATAAACATGTTGTATTCTTAAAATAAATTGAAAATCGATTTAATAAAATAATAAACTGCATTTAATTTAGCTTAACGGGTATGATAGTGTATTTTGTCTACCAATATAGAATCAAATTTTGACACTTATTTTTTTTACACAATGTTAATTTTCGTATTTGTATTTAAGTGTTTTGTAGGTATTTGGAAATAATGGTCGCTTCTACTGGTTCTGTATTGTTCAGGTATATATTTTTTAGAAAGTTCTTTCCAATTTCCAGTGTTAAGACCTTCTTGCTTTTGCTTTGACTATTTTTCTCTTTTTCCCTAACTTTTAAAACCAAACAGATTAAAAAGTATGCGACATATCATTTTCGTCTTTCGCAAAAGTTTTGGCACTGAAATGCTGTTAGAAATTAACCATGTGAAACCGAAACATCTTTCTTTACGGAGTTATCTCCCTTAACACCGAAAACCTTGCTATAGCGTAATCTCTGGAACTATAATAGATGGAGGTTAAACTGATAGGTGGTAAAAGTAAAGAGACTTTTGAGACAACTTTTTTGCATATTATCAACAAAAAAAAAAGAAACAATTTGGGGAGATGGTATACAAATAACTGCCAATGGAATATTTGACGATTCCGGTAACTGTCAAAACTCATAAAGACATAAGGTCTTCACCAATGGTCATATTAAGACTTTACCTTGAAAATGGCATCAACTTCCGGTTCGGTTAATAACTTCCATTTTTTAAAAGGTCTCTTCTGGTTGACTAACATCCCAATCAACCAATCTTTGTTTTTTTTTATTCAGGACAACATTTTCTATCAAAAGACATTAACGTACGGTTTTGTAGCGTTTTTCGAAAATTCAAATTCGGGTTACAAAAGTCTCTATTAAACAAATGTTTTTAGATTCAGGACAACATTTTCTGTCTTAAAACATTGACTTTCGGTTTGAAAACATCGAAAACATCACATTCGATGTTCAAAAGTCACTTTAGGTTAAAAACGTCACTTCCGGTTCAATACAGTTTGCAAAAAGTCCCTAGCAATCATGTTTTCGGATATAGGACAACACTTCTTGTTGAAAGATTTGAAATGCCCCTTCCGGTTGAATTTATTTTCTCAAAGAATGTTGGAAAGACCTCCGAATTGTTTTTGTTACTTTTCCCCGCCAACGTTCAAAACCAAACCGTTTAAAAGTATGCGACATATTTTGCTCTTTCACGACAAGTTTGGACATTGAAAGTCTATTCAGAATTAACCATGTGAAAGCGTAACAGTTTTTTTTACGGAGTGATCTTTCCAAACACCGAAACCTTGTTATAGCATAATCTCTATTAAAATAGAGGAAAACTATTGGTTGGCTGATGTAAACATCCTGATGATAGGGACTGCATATATTAAAAATATTTTAGGGAGTGGGTATATGAGCCACTGACACTGGAATATTTGAAGACTGAGATGAATGTCAACAACTCGCAAACCGTAAGACGTAAATAACTAAGATCTTCACAGCTAATCATCTGGTGACATTTATGATAAATGCCTCATGGTAACATGTAAGAAACTGATTTGTATGCAAAAATGGCTATTTCTATAGAAAGGCCCATTCCGTCTTTTATTAAAGGCCGTAATTTTTACATATAATTACCGCCACCTTTTCAAAATCATGCTGTAAAAAAAGTACGCGACATATCATTTTGGTGTTTTGCGACGAGTATTGGGTAACTAAGGACTATTTTGAGCGGACACTGACACCGAAAAAGTTTTCTTTAAGGAGTTATCTCCCCCAAACACCAAATATCGTGTCATCTCTGTAAGTATAACGGGTAGAAGAAAATCGATGGTTAGTGAATATAAAGGGAATACTTTCGTATAGAAAATAGAAAAACGTTTAATTTAAAATACAACCTTTAGAATTTTATAAAGCTACTTTATCAAGGTCAGTTATATTTCATATATTGCGAGAGTAAAACTGAATTCAGAATTAAACAATATTATTGCGACCTATTAACAACTGTACCATTCCGTGGCACCAGTGTCCATTTATCATATAGTATTTGTTGTCCTTGTTCTTCATGTGGGAGAGTAGTAAGGAAGTTACGTGATCTATCAACAATAAGGTTGTAAGATCGAGTTTAACTGCGCGCAGGGTGTACTCGACTCTTACCTTAATTCACAAGGATTGGCAGTTTTCCTTCCGAAGGTCTTGGGTTTTCTCTGGGTAGTGTGGCTTCCTACCCAATAAAGACTGAACGCCACGATGTAGCCGATAAAGTGGCGTTAAACATTATTTAAACAAACAAACACATCCTTGTTCCTCTGTGTTTACTTTTGCCACAGAGTCCAATCCATGTATTGAACAGAATGTATGTACACTAATACGTCTAGTTTTATGTTTGATCCACTTCTGCAATGTTTATGCTTATCATGGCATAACCTGAGTATCTGATTAGAACACAGGACAATTTAATCATAAATTTGCTATCTTTTGTCATAGTTTTGAGGGCCAGTCTATAAATTACATGATAGTCTTTTCAATGTTGTAGGAAACATTATTGGTAAAAAGGTATACTAGTATCAGCAGAATTGGTTGTTTTGAAGAACAAAATTATGGACATGTTTAAGCATATTGTAAAAATTTGTATAACTTTCATGACCGTTTGGACCGACACAAAATCAATAACACGGATGATGGAATGGTACCATATAATTTAATAAAGCAACGTATTAACCCTTTCATCCCATAAATTAAGTCGCAAATCAAAGCAGAGATTACCTTAAACCAGAGGCTCCCTGTAGCCGATTATCGCAAAGTAACTGTAATACAGATAATATAATTAACCTTGGTTTGCAGGTGAGCATTTCGGATCATCGATTTTCGTTTACACTGTCCGAATGTTTGATAAGAAAGATGTATTTATTGTTGGTAATAATGCAAAAAAGATGTCAAGTTACTCCTATGTGTCACACTAGGGCTCAAATTTAAGATTATTCTTATAAATGAATTGTCCATTCAATGGTTTTATGTTTTTTAACGACGGTCATCTTGCACATAGGGTGGGCGATCGGTTGCGCTTTTGTTAGGGATTTCTTCCAGTGTTCATTAATATCAAGCTTGGATAAAATTTGCGTATTTCTTTTAAAGGAGAAATTAACTTCTAAAAATAGACTCGGGAAAACTACAAATTAGACTCTACGACAAACGTGATAACTTCAAATTTTCAAATGTCAACTTCCCGTTCATCTCTTATTCCAGCAACTCCAGCTTATGGTGTGTACATTTAACAACTTCTACTTAATTCTAAATCCTGCGATCGGTTTTCCAATTTGCTAGATCCGCATGCTACTGTTGACTACTAAGCTACTCAAACAAGCGTTTGTTGTATCTAGGTTTATGTTCAGAAGTTCTATGGTTGTCACCATGACTGAATTGATCGTTATGAGAAATCAGTCTCTCATATAAGATCGCACCTTTTCGCTAAGTCATAGGTAGTCTTTCTTATTCCTCGATTCGACTGTTTCTTATAGACATGACAATTATTGCATCATCACACTGTAAGTTTCTATTGGATGGTTTCCTTTCATCAATGTTTATTTCTATAGCTATTTATATTGAAACTTCCGACCATAATTTCTTTGAATATTTGTTCGAATTTTATGTCTGATTGCATAAAAAACGTAGTACATAATTCCAACTTGGATACTAGGTACAGAGGTACGAGTTTGGTGTTTAAAGGGAGATAATCTTATTATTTATATGGGGACAATTTTGACATAGCATTAACGTGCAATTGTGAGCTTGCATTATTAATAAAGATTATTAAATATTTTGAGATGATTACATTATTTATATGTGAAAGTTGTGGAACCAGAAGTTTCCGGATTTACTAACTCGTGCCTTTTGAAGTGAAATTCCATTTAACAATTAAACAAAATACACAATAAAACAACAAACCTTTAGTTAGTTACTGTGAGACCTAAGATTGATTGATTGATGTTTTACGCACAGCAAACAATATTTAAAGTTGTATTTAGGATGTGTTGATTGAATGTTTGCTTTATGTCTATGGGCCAGTGAGGAGTACTTCATATGCATAAGGGGGGCCTCGGTGGCCGAGTGGTTAAGGTAGTTCGTCTACTATTGATCACGTGGTCTGCCAACACCGAGATTTCGGGTTCCAGCCTCACAGCGGGCAGGTGCGTTCGACTCCAATCTTAATTGACAAGGATTGCCAGTTTTCCTACCGAAGGTCGGGGTTTACTTCGGATACTCCGGCTTCCTCTCCCAATAAAAACTGGACCCCATGATATAGCTGAGAAATTGCTGAAAGTGGCGTTAAACAATATTCAAACAAACAAAAAAACAAAAAAACATATGCATAAGAACAATTTTAAATGGGATCGACCAATGGGAGGGATAATTATATATATCTTTATTTCCCATATACCAATTTACACAGGTACAGAGATACAAAATAAATCATATACATACAAAGTAATAATAAACATTGAAAGGAAATTATATGACTATTATCGTGGTAGACATAACGGTTTCCTATACATTAGAATTATAATAATTTAAAAAGTTTACTCAACACCGGAGCAGTTTATGACAACAACAGACCATTGTACTTCAATTTCAGTTTGCGTTATATTCATACATGTAAATTAGTAACACAATACGTCGTTTTCAAGATAAGTAGTTAGATGTATCCAAACACGTGATTAATGGTATCACGTGATTTTATTTAGGGCACTTTCCTCAACGTACCGTCTTTTAACATCGTGTGAATGTCATAAAACGGAATAAAACTTGACCCCTCTCCATAAATTTTATGTTTAGTGTTGGCTTTGCACCGCGGCACAACACATCACAGGTTTCGTTTTGTATCGTCATTCTTATGCCGTCCCATTTCGTATCAAGTGTTGCCGTTTTAAACAAAAAGTGCCCAAAGTTCTTTCTAAAGGAATTTTAAGAGCTTGTAAATCGTTATTTTTATTCAGTTTTAAGATTTTAGAAAAATCACTATTGAGTAGGATCTTTTTAACGTGAATAAAATCTGGTTCGTTTCTATTGCTACTATTAAAATCTCCATTCATAAAAATGAATTTATAATTTCTTTGAAAAAAAAATATATTCGTTTCACTGAATTTATATACAGATGTATAAGCAGTATAGGGAGAGAGGGATATGTACACTATACCACTATACTTATTACACCTTTATCAGAACAACAAAGGTCTAGAAATTTTGAACTAGAAAATAAAAGAACAGGTTGGATACATTGCGATACATTGCGAAATCTTCTTTGACCGACAGACCTTACATATAAAACATGTTAATCATCAGTTTCGTTTCTACAAAGCATAAAATATCAAAATTATATTTATCATCTCCTGAAATTCTTGGTAATTAAGTTTTGTTTTAATTCCAGAACAATTATGACATAATACGTTAACTGCTTTAATGCAGTAATTGTTATTACGACCTTCATTTACATAATTACATATTTGACCTCCGAGGTATTTCTAGTAAAGTCAGGTTTTAATTCCACTCGTGGGCGTTTTACCGCCTAACGATCCTTACGTCGATGTTCTGCGGTGGTGGACATCAATGCATCTTTAAAAAGTTCATTCTTGAATTGTAGGTTGAATGAGCGTTGTTTAAATATGTATTCTCCACGTGACCTTGTTCTCGTGCCTCCTCCATAACAGGGTACAATGCTTCTGGGCGATTTTCAACTAAGGCAATGAATTGTTGATTTATGCCAACAAGTTTTTCTTTAATAATTTTCCGTTTTATGACATGCATGTTCCCAAACATTAAGATAAAGAACGCGAGCTGCTATTGGCCGATGTCTCGTTTGACCTCTCTGATGAGGCGTACCGAAAAGGTTCAGGTTTCTCAGTTCGATTTTATCGCTGCCTATTGCACAGGAAGAAATTCCACCTGTTTTGCTACATGACTGTGTTTTCGCGGTGCGTTTCAGCAAGCCATGTGAAGATAAGGTTATACTTCTTTGAGGAACATCTCAGATCTAGTATTGTCTCTTTTAACTCTGCTCTTTCTAATTTAAATAACATGAGTTCCGTTTCAAACGATTTCATGTGCGTACATATACTGATATTATCCTTGTCAAGTTCATTTATTGCATTATTGTTTTCAGTTCATTTCTTACTGACATTATCGAACATATCACTTTTGCTCAAGTTCTGTAAATTTCTTGGCTAAATCTTACACTTCTGGACAGTGAAGACTTGCGTAGAGATAGCACTAATACTTTTTTCTTTTTTACGTCTAACTAAACGGATTTTGACACTTGAGTCTATAGCCATAAGTCAAGTATATTTCTTGTCATCGGATCATTTTGTTTTCTCGTCGGACGATAGGGAACTTCTATACTTATGTTTAGCACTGCTGACCTTCTTCAGTTAAATTTCCGTTTTTTGGGGGCATTTCTCATTTCCTTGTAAAATAGCGATTTAGTTGTATGCACGGTCAATGTTCAAGCAAATATTCCGTCTAATTAGAGTTTACAGTACAAATGAACATGATTTAAAGATAGTTAATAAAATAAGGCCAAAGGTCCCGATGAGCATTGTCCAGTTCAAATAAATATAGGGAGTCCTATTATTGCAAATATCTTTTCTGATCAGTAGTTATTTTCTACGAATTGAAGTTGATTTCACAAATAACTTAAAAGTTAATATTAATATTAATCCATTTAGTTTTTGAACAAAAATGTTCAGCACAAAAAACACAATCAACCTTATCAAGGGACACAACTCTTTTTAGAAGTAAGGTGCCTTTTGTAGTGATTATTATGTGCGCACTTTAAAAACAAAATAGGTCTTTTTCAACTTTTTAGCATACAGCGAACGTGGTACTCTTCACAACCATGGTAAGCACTAGACTTTTAGGCTTTATTTATCTCTGTAACGACCATAACCGTTATTGTAACCCACGTAAAAGAGGACTCTAAAGAAAATGGGTACCAACAGTAAATTTCGAGAAACTGTCCACATAGTTAATCCAAATTATGCAGAGATTAATTCAAACTGGAATTGTTCAACTTTTATGTTTGTTGGACTGACTGGAAACTTTGGAAGCATGTGGAGAAAATGTTTCTTCAACTGGTCTCTGATACTGCTTATGCATTTAAACTTGACATTTGCAGCAAATTTCCCGTATCTTTGAATGTTTACTTTTACAAGCCAGGTGAGTATTACATGCTCTTGAGTGCCTCTTGTTTTGTATCATTATAATATTTACAAAAATGTAAAATCTCTATATAGTTTTTACAGATTCAAAAATAAGTAGACGTATTGATTTTTTTTGTTTTGACCTAAATTTTATTTAAAGAAGCATCCAATTAAATTTAGCTTCAAATCACATGTCTACTTATTTACATACAGTTACAAGTACCTCTGATTATAGATTTAGGTTGTTGTAAATCAGCCAGTCATTGTCTTACTTTAGGAGGAGTTGGAGACCTGGGATTTTTTTTTCTGAATCATCACATTCAGGATGGAATTAATTAGTTGCTTCATAAAGTCCCAATTACCTGGCATGTTTTAAAAGATATTAATTTTAGGATAATAGTTATGTAAAGATAAAAATGTTAGAATACCAAAATGGTATAATATCAGAAATTTTTTACATACACAGTTAATTAGTGTACAAATTATTCAAAATTTTAAGGATGAAACAAGATTGATTGATTGATTAGATGCATGCTTTACGTTTAGTGAGCAGTGTTGCAGCTATATTCCGGACGAGAACAAGTTAACAAACAATGAATTAACTAGGGTTGGGACATCGCGAACAAAATTTTGACTGCCACTGGAAAAATTATGATTTTATTAATTAAGCTAGTTGTGGCGGCTACAATGAGCCTACTCTTTTTCGAAATATACAAAAGGGTTCTTTATTGTGCAAAGGAGCGTGGCACTCTCCAAATGCGTCATCCACAACGGTCCGCTGCCAGGTTTTCCGTATTATGACCTGAAAACCCCCCGACGAGAGGGTCCCTCCTATCCCCCACATGGAGACGCGGTGGGCTGATCTGTGGGTCGAGCATTGGTAACCCTCCCAGTATGTAATAAGAGGTAATATACATATCATAATCTTATAATATACGTAAAATCAAGTTAAAAAATCCATATCTTGTCCTGCAGGGTAGATATTGATCCTCTTTGAATATATATATAGAATATCAATATCTATAGGCAGATATGGATCTCCATGGCTGAATATATATTATTATGTATGTATTTGATGAAAGTCTGAAAATTTAGTGATTTATACAACCTAGGTGATACCATCAACTTCCGCGAGAAAAAAAAATCAATATAGCATGAAGCAGATTTGGATCACGTGACACATAATTGCAGTAAAGCTCACCGCTTTTCGCGGGCAGCTGCCGCTGCGAGCTGCGCTCGCTATTAGTTATACACGTTCATATCCGCATTTTAACACCTAAAGTGCCCCAAGTACGCCATGAGGCGAAGCCGAATGGTGTACAGAAGATGCTGAGGGTGTTAAAATCTCCATATCTGTGAAATGAACGTGTATAACGAATTTATACCCGGTTATAGTTTGAAACTATGGATTTTAGTTACTGACAATGGCGGACGTTAACGTAACATTGTCTTCATTATCAAAGAAAGTTTGATTGAAATTAGTTAAAAATAACAGTTTTTTTACAAGGTGTAGGGTACTACCTTTGGTAGAACCCTACAGTTCTCGCAAAAAACACATTTGTTGGATTCAAACAAATGTTGACAAATTAAATTTTGGCTCTGAATGTCTTGAAGAGACCTCATAATAGTGTGACGTCGTTGTGTGTCAAACTGCATATCTTTTGTTCTTTTTCTGCTGAAAATAAAACACATTTGGACCTTTTGTCCAAATGTGTTTTATTTTCATGTGCATGTGATTTTAAATGGCGTCATATTATCAACCAATGAAAATCTTTATATCAGAGGTTCTGACCTGGTGTTATATTTGAAGTGAAGCTTGCATCAATGAAAATATTGCACCAGAAGACCAGGTTACTCTCATTCTAGAATGAAACGTGACGTCATAATGCGTGTGACGTTAAGGACTATATTTTTTTCATATAAAAATTTTTCGTTGAATATTAAAATTTGAAATTTAATACATTCAGTTTTGTTCTGCCTTTTTTATACTTCTTAATTTTAGATAAATGTATTTAGTATTTAAGTTGAGGTACAAATACCATTATCACGTCTGGGCAGTTGCTAGACCGGTTCCCATCCATCAAATCTCGTCCCGCGATATTGACGACTGGCACTGGCCAATTTAACCTTGACATTGATTTTCACTATTCGCTGCAAGACTATAAATACATCCGGGTTTTCCCTGATACGATATTGCTGCAAATGAGAGCCAAGGCTATTACAAAGTTTAAATACCAGTCTCTAAGAGATTGAAGTTTTGAAGAAATGCAAATCAGATGATGTAATTTGGATTCTTCCAACTGGTTACGAAACAATAATTATACAGTGTCTGCGGTTTTTGACATCATTCAGGGTAGGGTAGTTTTAATTTTCAGCCCATTATAAATGCATTCATAGAAGGACAGTCTTCCTGTTTCGCAGGGCATTGCATAGTAATTAATGCCCATTTAATAAAAGCTATGTGTCGAGGTAAGAATGTTTGTAATCTTCAACTTGGTTTCATTGTCCATTGAGGACAATGATCAATCATACATTCATAAACATCTTATGAAATTTAGAAGTACTATAGATATAACTGATGAATTAAATACTGAAGAACATCTAGATTTTTGTTCATCAGTGATGCACCTAGCTTGATAGTCATGCACAAATTCATCCGTGTTTAGATGTGTAAAATTCCCCCAAATACACAGTACTAGACATTCCGATACCTTTCCGTAATCCCAAAATTTCTTCAACATGTAGTACAATCGATGGGTCCCATTTTTTAAACCAATGCTCCAATAAAAAAAACAAGTTTTTTTCCATAATATCTTACGCTATTGAGAACCGGCAAAACCAGGATACATGTTCTATGTATACTACATCTGTAGCACAAGGTAACTATTTTTGCAACATTTATCCAAACTTTTATAAACTGCACAACTACATTTGTTACAAAATGATTGACTTCTTTAGTAGAATATATTGGCAACAAATTAGTGTTGCATTTTTGCTGCTGTTCATTCTTTGCTCTGTAAATAAATAATATCTATTGGATTAAAAAACAAATGACTAGAAGCTATCATTTGTTTGTAAATGTACCCTTATGTATCACTACTAACATTTACACAAGCTTCTATAGTACAAGGTAGTACATTTCAATTATATTGAAAAGATGTCAGTTCAAATCTGACTAGAAGCTGTCATTTGTTTGAATTTTGTTTTGCCATCCTGCTTTACATGTACCAATAAAATGTTCAAAGAATGTTTTGCTGTGCTTATATAACAAAATTTTAGCAATTTTGATACGCTTAGCTTGGTACATGTGCTTTGTATACTACATCTGTAGCACAAGGTACAATGGTAACTGGCAACATGTATCCAAACTTTTACAAACTGTACAACTATATTTGTTTGTTTACTTACAACATTGTTTGACTCCTGCTTGTTTTTATGACATGAAGTTATATATAGAATATATTTGCAACAAATTATTTGCATTTTTGCTGCCTAAGGCCCTTTCATGCTTTGCTCTGTTAATGTACCCTAATGTATCACTCCTAACATTTACACAACCTTCTATAGTACAAGGTAGTACATTTCAATTATATTATTGAAAAGATGTAAGTTCAAATCTTACTAGAAGCTATCATTTGTTTGAAGCTTTACTAACTTCACCAATACCTTTTTGGTTTCCTCGTGGTACTCCGGCTTCCTCAACCCATTAAAAACTGGATGCCAAATGCTGTATTTGTGCATTTAACCAAACTGTTTTTGCCACGTTTAATCATAAATAAAATAAAGAATGTGGAATACAGACACAAATTCTTTTATTTCGTCTTACAAGTTGCTTTATATAAAAGAATGAATACATGTAGTATGCAGTGATTTAAGTACATGTATTGACATTTATGTACACAGTTATAAGACAATAATGCCATAATCTTTCTCAAATTAAAGACAGAAATTTATTACCAAAAAAAAAAACAGAACACATGAACAAACAGCAACATCAGCATATTTTATATCTAGGTTCATAGTTGTGTACTATATGTACTACATATATTATTCAATATTGCAAATTATATAATAAAATTTGATGTCAAAATGTAACTATAGTGTAAAACACCATAAAGAATAAACAGTCATTATACTATAAAGAAATTTTTCTTAATTTTGCTCAGCTGAATGTAGTGATCAAGCTTAAGTTGAATTACAGAAACTAAAAAATGGAGACGTCACATACATATTAATTATAAGCCATCTAGAGCATATGACTGATCCTGCAGTAAAGGAAGACTTTTATATCTGAACCATTAGCAACATGGGTAAAATACTAGAGGCTCTTCAGAGCCTGTATCGCTCACCTGAATTACAAAAAAATGTTGAAGTTCCTATCGACTGGAAAAACTTAAAATAATAAGATTACTATCTAAGATTCACTTCTGCATTATATTATTTGGTTTAATTGTATGGAACAGAAGCTGTTTGTATGATTTTCCCATAGGGTCATATGTTAAGCCGTGTTCCACGGTGGTGGCCATATTGGATTTTGGATCGTCACAAAAAACTCAAACTTTGTAGAGGACCATCTAAGGTACATTTATGCAATATTTCAAATCAATCTGCATGCGGTTTGTAAAAAGAAGATTTTTTAATTTCAGCCAATCATAACCCATTAGTGGCCCTGGAAGCCATGTTCAATTTGCAATTGGCTCGAAAAACTCAAAATAATAAGATAAATATCCAACCATCATTTCTTCATAATTTGGCTTGATTGTGTGGAACAGTTTCTGAGAAGAAGTTGTTAGGACCCTAACGGAAAAACATACTAAGTCCTGCGATGGTTGGCCATCTTGGATTTTCGATGGGCACTAAAATCTCAAATTTGGTAGAGGACCATCTAAGGTACATATCTGCAATATTTCAAATCAATCTGCCAAGCGGTTTATGAGAAGAAGAATTTTGAAATTCAGCCAATCAGAACGCATTAGTGGCCCTGGAAGCCATGTTGAATTTGCAATTGCCTCGAAAAGCTCAAAATATTAAGATAACTATCCAACCTTCATTTCTTCATAATTTGGCTTCATTGTGTGGAATAGTTTCCGAAAAGAAGTTGTTGGTATGTTTTTCCCATAGGGTCCTATGTTAAACTATGTCCTGCCATGGCGGCCATCTTGGATTTTGGATCGGCACAAAAAACTCAAACTTTGTAGAAGACCACCTAAGGTACATTTCTGCAATATTTCAAATCAATCTGACAAGCGGTTTATGAGAAGAAGATTTTTGAAATTCAGCCAATCAGAAAGCATTAATGGCTCTGGCAGCCATGTTTAATATTTGATCAGCAACAAAAACTCAAACTTTGTAAAGACCACCCAATAAACATTCCTGCCAAGTTTGGTTCCAATTGGCCAAGTGGTTTTGGAGAAGAAGATTGAAATGTGAAAAGTTTATGGCCGACGACGACGACAACGACGACGGACGCAAAATGATGAGAATAGCTCACACTGACCCTTTGGGTCAGATGAGCTAAAAACAAATGTAGCCCTTGTGTAATCTATATTTGACTTTTGTAAATAATACTCGTAGAAGAGACATAATTCAAGATTAATGATGTGCTAAATACAATAAACTATCCATAGGTGACATAATCTAATTTAGTTTTAGATGTCAATACTATTTTGTTGTATGCAGTTATACTGATTGTAAAATACTCAGTACTTACTTATGGTAATATTAAAACAAACATGTAAACTTGTTCAACATATTGAATGATTAATTCATTATTATTTTGTCTTCAAAATTTTTCCTTCAGATAAGTCCTATAGTTGTTGACGAGGCCCATTGTGTGTTATCATGGGGGAAGTCCCAATTTAGGCCAGCATTTTTGAAATTGTACCAATGGAGGGCAATTATACCAAATGCCAACACATACAGCTACAGCCACAAAAAATGCAATAATTGAAATTACACAAACACTTCGTATGAAAAAACCAGCTGTTGTAGCAGAGTCTCCTAATCGGTATGTTAAGTGTTTTATATGTTGTACATATGTACTTTGTGAGATGTAATATTTTACAGTTAAAAAATTTAATTGTATAAAACCAAAAAGCTAATTTTTCCATTAACATCATTCCATACCCACTGTCATCTGCTAATGACCACAATTTTATGTGCCCATTTTAAAAAAAAGAACATCTTCAATTTTAAACTGCAAAATCTAACTTGCAATTAATTCTGTATTTTGAATTTTCTTGCATGTCAATATTTGCTAGCTATGTCGTTGAGGACATACATTGTGAAGTCTCCTCCAGGGAGTGAAAGAACTGAATTTATTTCACTAGGAAATCTCAGTATTTCATAGCTGTCATAATAATAAATAGTCTTAACACACATTTATACCATCTACTAATACATAATTTTCATTATAACTTACTTTAAACATTTTGTTTCTGTAAAAGACAGACCATCAACAGGTTTAGGGTATTTGGTGACCATTAACAAAACTGACTTGGCTGCTAAGCATCTAAATAAAGCAATGGAGGAGTATTGTTTGACTTCGTTCTGTCGCAGAGAGTTCATGTTACATTACTATTACTTTGATATGGATCAAGGCAGCAGTAAGCACAACTGTTGCGATAATTGTTTGAAAGACTGTTCATGTGAAAATTGTATAAGTAGATCTTTTCACCAAGTAGAAATTGCAGAAAATGGCCAAAACAAATGTAAAATTAGCAAGGCCAAAATAGCATGTGCTAAAATCTAGACTAAAGAAATATTTTGCTGCTGAAAATAATGTTCAAACATCAATGTGTGTTTCTGCTATGAAAACTGGCTTATCAGACCATCTTATTAATATCCTAATTAATGATATAAATATCTATGCATCTGAAGACACTCTTAAAAGGAATTTTCCAGACCTTGAGAGACATTACATTGTAAATATTTCAGCTATATTGTCTAAAGTCATTAACCTTGAAATCTACATGTGTAAATGAACCAAACTTTATGATCCTGATTTATGGCAATTGATGCTATTGGATAGGATGAACATTATTTTGTCACCTATGAACCCAAACTGAATTATATACAAAATTGACATTACAAATCTATTTCATCAATTAATACATGTAATTATTTAATAGAAATATCATCCATGTTTCCTTGCATACAAAATACACAAAGTGAACATAAATAAAAAAACATGTACAGTTTAAATATACATGTAGTAGTAATCCCTCACCATTTCATTAAATAGAAAGCTATCATAATTCTGCTCTTATGCCTATGAAACCATTCTTGCAACTTATTCCAATCAATAGTTTCTACTTGTGATTTTGTAATGTTATAAAATTGTCTAAACGTCCTTCTGTATATACAATCAGATTTACTGTTTTGAGGTCATTTTAGATAATTTAGTCTGCTTCCATATCACTTTTATTTTTGTGTTTATTAGATTAAACTACAACTGCAGTATTTTTGTCCAATTGTTCACCAATTGCCTTAATAAAAGGTAACGCTGCAGATCAATTGTTATGTTTACATCAGTTTTATTGGAATTCATGTGCTTAATATTTGATTTAAAGTCCTCAACTATCCACTCCATTTGCAGGCCTGCAGGCACATTTGTGTCAGATTTACCACCTATGTTCACAAAACATGCATGTAAAACCTGACAAGTCTCTTGTAAGCCTAACAACCTATATTGCTGTAATAGCATTCTTAGTATTTCTAATGGATATTTGGCTTGCTTGTTCTTTCCCCATAGCAATATCATAATAATTTTAAATAATGATAAGATTTTTGTCTATCTGTGGTTTTTAGCAATTGCAGTAAAAGTTTGAAAACGCACCTAACTTCTAGAGCATCGGTGTGAAATGAATTTGTGTACACAATTATAAAATTTTTGTTGGTGACGGATCATGACATCGGTGTGAAATGAATTTTTGAGATTTCTTTCAACTTCACATTTAAAGGTACCAAGTTCTGACATTCCATAATGTGTCAATTATGAATTTGCCTAAAAAGTCATGCAACGATGAAAAAATTCAAATGTAGTGGGAAATAGATGAACAAATCTTTTTGCAGGTTCAGGATTACCTATTTTGTGTAATCAACTCCTATATTTTTTACACACACCCAAAACCTTCTTTCAACAAATAGTAAAACATTCCCTATTTATTAAGGCACTTGCTCTGCAACCCCACCATTTTGGACTTTTGTGATTTTTCAAAAGTAAACTTTATCCTATTTTGCTCATTGTCTTTGTAAAATACAACATAAAATGGAATTTTACTCATTGCTTGACCTGCCAAATTTACAGTCTTAACTTTGTTGTATGGTATGTAGCAACAAATACCATAAAGATCATTAAATAATTTGTTGAAATCAATATTTTTTTCAAATTATTCAAAATGGAATCATGTAAAATAATAAACAAAAATCATACCAAACAATATTTCATGCAATAATTGTTGCAAATCATCAATCAAAAACACAAGTATATTTTGTTTTAAGGGTGACATGTCTAAAACAGTACTAGCAATTAATTTAGGTCTTTTCGAATTAGGTATAATTTTCAGCCTAGCTAACTGTGATACTGTTAAGGAGGAAATCATCTCAGCTGCTGTAGAAGATTGGGATGGTATAACTTTGTTCTTCCTGATTTTGTTTTCCCCTGGTTTATTGTTGTTTGTAATATAATTATGATCTGACAATGATAGGCAAATGCAAGGATCTGAAGGAACTTGTTGGTATTAGAAAAGTTGTTGGTAATGGTAGGTTGTAATTGTGTTCAGACATTTCTGTATTCGCCATGCGTACTTCATTGCAATTCTGAAAAATAGATATAACAAAAGTATTATTTGTCAATATGCAAACTTACAAAAAATACTTCAAACCTGGCTATTCAGAATTCTAGTCATTTCGGGACTGATAGGAGTTGGTCACTTCAATACCAAAAAGAATTACTTATATTCGTCAATTTCATTGTTTAGATTTTAGTTATTTCTGAAATTTTAAAACTAACATTCGTAAAAATTAAACAAAAAAAGGATGTATGACAGAGATGAATATCTTTTGTGTTTGAAAATAAATTATCATTTATATTGTTGTTGGAAAGGTGTTTTAAATGCTTTCAACAATTTTTCAGCTATATCACCCCAACCTTCAGTAGAAAATCTGGCAATCCTTCATCATTTAAGATTGGAGTCTAGCACACCCAGCCTACAGTGACACTCAAACCTGCACCCTCAAAGACAGATCAAGTGATCAATTATAGAACTACCTTAACCACTCATCCACCAAGGGCCTGCCTCATTTATAAAACATGAATCTATTTATATCTTGTATTCTCTGTATGACATAAACATTTATTCCAATATTAGGAAAATTAGTTTACCTGACCAGTTCACAATATAAACTTTAGTCTAAAGTCTTGATGTGATGCTAAACCATATTATCCATCTTTTAACAATTTTGACATTCTCAATCTAAAAAAGAAAAAAAAACTGTTTAATTTAATTAAGACTTTAGTACAATTGATACATCATATTGACAGTCTTCCGTGGAACAACAAAAGGCTGAAAGAGATTGTGGTTTTTTTTGCCAGTCTTCTCCCAAGACCCTTTTAGCACCGCATTATGGTGGTGCTTAATTTTTTTTTGTATTTTTGTTAGGTAATTAACCACTCGTCCACCAAGGTCCCGACTCATTATAAAACATGAATCTATTTATATCTTTCTGTTTATGACGGATAAATTCATTGCCAATATATAAAAATTAGTCTTACCTGACCAGTTTAAAACATAAGGATTGATCTGAAATCTTGATGCGATGATACACCATATTATCCTTCTTTAACCAATTTTTAAATTCTCAATCTAAAACGAAAACATTAAAACTTCAATTTTCATTTAGTATTGGATTTATCATTGTTTGTTCTATACTATAGGATATTTTGGAGAATGAACATGGGGAATGATGTCAAATAAAATACATGAAGAAATCGCCAGTCTTTTGAAATGCTGAAATATATCGTTTTTTCCTCCGTTTTCACTGGACGAAAAAGTAATTTAAGTTTGGGCAAAATTGAACATAAAACAAGTGGAAGAGTTTTCGCTGGTTTTTTTTATAAACTAGAGGATCCCAGGAGCCTGTAATCGCTCACCTGGAACCCAAATGACTTCAACTATATTTAAATTTTTGAAATTAACAGTTTCAGTCTAGTTGTTATAGCTTTTAAGTTACTGTGCAAAAATTAAACATTTCTTCAAAAATTTTAGTTAAGTACGATAACTCCTATAAGACAATTTCAGAAAATTAAATGGTTTGTAGGCCTTGTCCTTTAGGGTAATTTAGAAATTTACAGTTTTACTCTAGGTGTGTTATAGACTAATTTATAATACAAAAACTGTTCATTTGTCCAAATTCATAATTAAAGGGCAATAACTCCTATAAAGAGTCATCTTGCAATTTTAGACTAAGCAATCATTTGTAGGGCTTCTATTGCTGATCATTTGTGCAATTTACAGTTTCAATCTAGCTGCTATAGTTTTCAAGTTACAGGACAAAAATGGCAAATTTCATAAAAAAATTGTCATTTAAGGGCAATAACCCCTATAAGGAGTCATCTGACAATTTCAGACTAATTAAGTGAATTGTAGGGCTTTTATTGCTGATCATTTTTGCTATGTATAATTTCACTCTAGCTGTTATGGTTTTTAAGTTACAGGACAAAAACGGAAAATTTCATAAAAAATTGCAATTTAAGGGCAATAACTCCTATAAGAAGTCCCCTGACAATTTCAGACTCATATGGTGAATTGTAGGGCTTGTATTGCTGATCATTTTTTCTATTAACAATTTCACTCTAGCTGTTATAGTTTTTAAGTTACAGGACAAAAACAGAAAATAACTAATATAAGGAGTTGTCTGACAATTTCAGACCAATCGAGTGAATTGTAGGGCCTTTATTGCTGATCATTTGTGCAATTTACAGTTTCAATCTAGCTGCTATAGTTTTCAAGTTACAGGACAAAACGGAAAATTTCATAAAAAATTGCCATTTAAGAGCAATAACTCCTATAAAGAGTCATCTGACAATTTCAGACTAATACATTAAATTGTAGGGCTTGTACTGCTGATCATTTTTGCTATTTACAGTTTTACTCTACCTCTTATAGTTTTCAAGTTATATTGTAAATACCAAAAATTTTCTCAAAAATCGTCATTAAAGGGCAATAACTCCTACAAGAAGCCAATACACAACTTCATACTAAAAGCAACTATTGTAGACCTTAATGTGCTGATCAATTTGAAGTAACGGTTTTCTCTATAGCTATTATAATTTTTGAGATAATGAACAAAAAACGTGTGTTGACACCCATGTTCTATTTTTAATAACAGCGGCCATCTTTGTCTGTTGATCAACACCCTGGGTACAAACTTGAAACTAGGAACCCTAAGGATGATTGTGGCCAAGTTTGAAAAAAATTGGCCCAGTGGTTTCAGAGGAGAAGATTTTTGAAAAAGTTTACGACAGACGACGGACGCCAAGTGATGGCAAAAGCTCACATGGACCGAAAAACACGGAGTATTTCAAATTAATAACGAAAATAGACGGCAAAGAAGTCAACAGGGAAATAAAACGCATTACAATGAGCGAAACAGTGGGCGACGTACTTAGAAATATGGACGAAATTGAGGACAATACAAATAAAGTTATTAAGGTGGCCAGAATATTAGCCGGAGATGCTGAGGTTGAAATGGACACCCCGATGTGGGCAATCAAGGAATTTGGGTATGGTTGCTCTGGAAAATATACAAATTTCATTTCAATACGAACAAATTCTACTGTCCAGTTTTGGGTTTTTCTTTCTGACATTTGATATCTGTAACTTGTATTTAAAATGAGAAGTCGAATATGGGATATGTAATTTGTGTATGTGACACTTATAACCTACATTTGGTAAACTAAACAATCCACAGGAGCCTTAGATGTGACCAGTGATTGCTGCTTCTTATTATGCAAATGGTCCCAGATAAAAACTGTAATGCATATGATTCAAAACTAATCCTAAAATTATTGAAAGAAAGACACCCCCAGTTCAAAATATTTTGGGTTCAGTTGGAGTGAGAAAGTTTAAGATTAATATGTTATGATTGTTTACGTTATTTATTTATATTAAAACTCAATGACTAAGGCCATTCGTTGGTCAGTCTGTGTCTAAATTTTTGACAAGAAACACCGTCATTTGTATCGTTGTATAATCTTCTAGACTTGTATATTATTATTTTTTGTTTATGCTGTATCGTCATGTTTGTCGTCATGATCCAATACTAAATAAGTGTACTGGTTTAGCAGCTTTCTTTAGACTCTTTATATAATATTTTGAACTGCTTGTATTGTGTATTTACACGATCCCAGTGGACTTATATTATTCCATCTCCAAATGAAAAAAAATATTATTCCTTCTCCCAATGAAGAATATCTTTTAGAGTTAAACGCCACTGATGAGTCTTAAGTAGACGAAACGCGCGTCTGGCGTAATGAATTGGTCACCTTGATAATTTTGATTACATCTTGTTGGAATATTTCAGGAAAGCCAAGTAACAGGACGGCACGTCCGCGGGTGGCGGACTGGGAAGCAACTATAAAAAAGTTTTGGGTTCAGTTGGAGTGAGAAAGTTTAAGATCAATATGTTATGATTGTTTACGTTATCTATTTATATTGACACTCAATGACTAAGGCCATTCGTTGGTCAGTCTGTGTCTACATTTTTGACAAGAAACACCGTCATTTGTATCGTTGCATAATCTTCTAGACTTGTATATATATATACAAGTCTAGAAGATTATGCAACGATACAAATGACGGTGTTTCTTAATTATATATAGTTAAAATCTTTTATTTTACTCCAACAAGTAAAAATTTTTGTACCCATTTACACAATAGTTATTGACTGTTATTCAACTAACTAAATTACTATAGGCTCCCAGGAGCCTGTATCGCTCACCTGAACCTGAAACCAAACAACCCCTTTTTATCCAGCTTTTCTTTCCTATAAGGAATTGCCCAACACTTCTGCAAAAGTCATTAATTTTGACCTTAATCTTGACCCTAAGTCATTTTTGTAGCCCTCATAGAGCAGAACAATTAAGCAATGCTAACTTTTTCTCTAGTTCTAATAATTTTCAAGATTTTGAGGCAAAAATGTCAAAAATAATCAATTTCGACAATTAAAGGGCAATAACTCCTATAAGAGAAGTCATCATACAACTTCGACCCGATGGAGTGTTTCGTAGAGCTTTCGATGCCGCTGAAGGCATGTCTCGTTGGTTTTCCTGTATCTGTTATACTTTTTGAACTATAAGCCAAAAACTGTATTTTGACCCTCCCCCCCCCGTTCTATTTTTAGCCATGGCGGCCATGTTGGTTAATCTGCGGCCATGGTTTGTGCAAAGTTGGCTGAGGACATTTGACAGATGATGTGTACAAAGATACAAAGCAGTACTTTCAGTGGTTTCAGAGGAGAAGATTGAAAAAAATCAATTAAAACCGATTAAAAAAACAGTTCAAGGGGAATAACTCTTAAACGGTTAATCAGACAATCTTGACCCTAAGCCATTTTTGTAGCTCTCATAGAGCAGAACAATTAAGCAATGCTAACTTTTTCTCTTGTTCTAATAATTTTCAAGATTTTGAGGCAAAAATGGCAAAAATCATCAATTTAATAATTAAAGGGCAATAACTCCTACAAGGAGTCATCATACAACTTCGACCCAATGGAGTGTTTGGTAGAGCTTTTGATGCCGATGAAGGCATGTCTCGTTGGTTTTCCTGTATCTGTTATACTTTTTGAACTATAAGCCAAAAACTGTATTTTGACCCCCCCGTTCTATTTTTAGCCATGGCGGCCATGTTGGTTAATATGCGGCCATGGTTTGTGCAAACTTGGTTGAGGACATTTGACAGATGATGTGTTCAAAGGTTCAAAGCAGTACTTTTAGTGGTTTCAGAGGAGAAGATTGAAAAATTCAGTTAAAACCAATTAAAAAAAACAGTTCAAGGGGAATAACTCTTGAACGGTTAATCAGACAATCTTGACTTTAAGCCATTTTTGTAGCTCTCATAAAGCAGAACAATTAAGCAATGCTAACTTTTTCTCTAGTTCTAATAATTTTCATGATTTTGAGGCAAAAATGGCAAAAATTATCAATTTCAACAATTAAAGGGCAATAACTCCTACAAGGCGTCATCATACAACTTCGACCCAATGGAGTGTCTCGTAGAGCTTTTGATGCCGCTGAAGGTATATCTCGTTGGTTTTCCTGTATCTGTTATACTTTTTGAACTATAAGCCAAAAACTGTATTTTTACCCTCCCCCGTTCTATTTTTAGCCATGGCGGCCATGTTGGTTGGTCTGCGGCCATGGTTTGTGCAAAGTTGGTTGAGGACATTTGACAGATGATGTGTACAAAGATTCAAAGCAGTACTTTCAGTGGTTTCAGAGGAGAAGATTGAAAAAAATCAATTAAAACCGATTAAAAAAAAAACAGTTCAAGGGGAATAACTCTTAAACAGTTAATCAGACAATCTTGACCCTAAGCCATTTTTGTAGCTCTCATAGAGCAGAACAATTAAGCAATGCTAACTTTTTCTCTAGTTCTAATAATTTTCAAGATTTTGAGGCAAAAATGGCAAAAATCATCAATTTAATAATTAAAGGGCAATAACTCCTACAAGGAGTCATCATACAACTTCGACCCAATGGAGTGTTTGGTAGAGCTTTCGATGCCGATGAAGGCATGTCTGGTTGGTTTTCCTGTATCTGTTATACTTTTTGAACTATAAGCCAAAAACTGTATTTTGACCCCCCCCCGTTCTATTTTTAGCCATGGCGGCCATGTTGGTTAATATGCGGCCATGGTTTGTGCAAACTTGGTTGAGGACATTTGACAGATGATGTGTTCAAAGGTTCAAAGCAGTACTTTCAGTGGTGTCAGAGGAGAAGATTGAAAAAATCAGTTAAAACCGATTAAAAAAAACAGTTCAAGGGGAATAACTCTTGAACGGTTAATCAGACAATCTTGACCCTAAGCCATTTTTGTAGCTCTCATAGAGCAGAACAATTAAGCAATGCTAACTTTTTCTCTATTTCTAATAATTTTCAAGATTTTGAGGCAAAAATGGCAAAAATTATCAATTTCAACAATTAAAGGGCAATAACTCCTACAAAGCGTCATCATACAACTTCGACCCAATGGAGTGTTTGGTAGAGCTTTCGATGCCGATGAAGGCATGTCTCGTTTGTTTTCCTGTATCTGTTATACTTTTTGAACTATAAGCCAAAAACTGTATTTTGACCCCCCCCCCCGTTCTATTTTAGCCATGGCGGCCATGTTGGTTAATCTGCGGCCAAGGTTTGTGCAAACTTGATTGAGGACATTTGACAGATGATGTGTACAAAGATTCAAAGCAGTACTTTCAGTGGTTTCAGAGGAGAAGATTTTTAAAAATCAATTAAAACCGATTAAATAAAACAGTTCAAGAAAAATAACTCTTAAACGGTTAATCAGACAATATTGACTCTAAGCTATTTTTGTAGCTCTCATAGAGCAGAACAATTAAGCAATGCTAACTTTTTCTCTAGTTCTAATAATTTTCAAGATTTTGAGGCAAAAATGGCAAAAATCATCAATTTCGACAATTAAAGGGCAATAACTCCTACAAGGAGTCGTTATAAAACTTTGACCCAATGGCGTGTTTTGTAGAGCTTTAGATGCTGAAGAAGGAAAGTCTCTTCGGTTTTCCTGTATCTGTTATACTTTTTGAACTATAAGCCAAAAACTGTATTTTGACCCCCCTGTTCTATTTTTAGCCATGGCGGCCATGTTGGTTGGTCTGAGGCCATGATTTGTGCAAACTTGGTAGAGAACATTTTACTGATGATGTGTGCAAAATTTCAAGCAATCCCTTAAGTGGATTTGGAGTAGAAGATTTTTAAAGAAAAGTTAACGACGACGACGACGACGAAGGACGACGACGACGACGGACGCCAAGTGATAGCAATAGCTCACATGACCCTTCGGGTCAGGTGAGCTAAAAAGGGGGGAGGGGCCTATTATAATGAAAGGTGTGTCAAGTTTTGAGTTCCCAATTAGCTTCCATTTGGTTGTTTTTGTGGAAAGCAGATGTGTAGTTAAAGTATGGGTGTTCTTATTTGTCTGACGTTGACCTGGGCATAATCAAACAAGGCCAAAAGGATTTTCTGATATCGGCTCGAGATAATAAACACAGCCTACACAGATTTGGCAAAATAATATAATATTCCCGTATTTCTTACCTTTACAATGCACAGTGAAAAACCGTTTCTACAATCTAGTTTAGTTAGTATTATTCCACGAACTTCGATATCACCGAATTTGAGACATACGACTATTATTGCAGACTGTTTTGCGATAACAAACATCGTTTTTGCTTAAGAAAAACTTTATGGCGTTTGAATAGTATATAAAACTATTAAAAGAAATAATTTGGCATCTTGCAAAAACTATATTGAAGCTTTATATTACATATTACTTCTATAGTCTGTAAAAATACCTTTTGTGCCGACGAAACGTTGCCGCCATACATGTATTAAGGATAAAATGGTGGGCGCTACCGGTCCTTTGTGGATGGAGCATGCGTAATCACGCAAAGGCCGAGAACCAGTCTAGACAGTTGCATGCATTCCGTATCACAGCTGTCTCGACGTGATACAGGTAGTTGTACCTGCACATAATGTATCTAATATGTATGCATTTTCTCTATCAGTCTGAGTATCATCCCGAGACTCCTAGATATCAAGCCCGGGAGCTTAGCTCTGTGGCTGATATGGTCGAGGGCTGATATAAGATAGATATGTAGCAATACCATGTCATAAACTTTTTATCACATATTTTAACAAAACCAATCTAAAACTTCATATTTTTTTTTCTATTCATTTATAAACAAAATTGTAAATTTCAGGACAAGACATCACTTTCTTTTACCCGCGACGTCAACATTAACGACATAGAATATCATATGGGTCTTTTTATGTCACATACCGTAATAACCCCGTGACACATATATCAACCCGTGAGCTTGCTCAATGGTTAATTGGCGCCTCGGTGGCCGAGTGGTCAAGGTAGTTCGTCTACTATTGATCACGTGGTCTGTCAACACTGAGATTGCGGGTTCGATTCTCACTGCAGGCAGGGTGTACTCGACTCCAATCTTAATTGACAAGGATTGCCAGTTTTCCTGCCGCATGTCGGGATTTTTCTCCGGGTACTCTGGCTTCCTCCCCCAATAAAAACTGGACGCCATGATATAGCTGAAAAATTGCTGAAAGTGGCGTTAAACACCATCAAACAAACAAACAACAAACATCAATGGTTAATTATCGTCTTCCATGGGAGACGGTATGCATAGTCAAATGATGAACAGTATACGGAGTAAATGGCTATCTGTTACTTGATTGGGTGGTTCACCAAATCTATAAATATCTTTGTCATATCATTGGTTTACGTCAGGATTGCACTAGTATGTGTCCTAAAATTTCGATATATTCTTGGGTTGAATCGGGATTGTAATCAGTATTTTTGTGTAGTAATGCTACGTTCAACATATTGACTTCTGTTTCTTTCAGTGCATTGGTCAGTTAACTATTAAAAGGTAAACATTGTAGCAAAATCTCCCTACTTTTAAAGCTGTTTGGGAAAAATACTGATATTTTCTGTATCTTTATATTCGTTCTGATATTGATGCAAATAGAACAACAGATATTTTTACCGCTCATTTTGAACATTTGTTCAGGAGTCAATTTTTGTTAAATTATTTATTTTTCAAAAAACCACGTGTGAACTGACGACAGTTATTTAAATCTCTCACGCACCATTGGTTAATAGTTTAGCGTAAACAATGTCCTTAAAAGGTACATTGCTTACCTATCCTACATATAAATTACAAACAATGGATACTTTAATAATACCCATAAAATGGGAATTGCAGCTAAGAGACGGTTAGCTTTTTAGAAAAGCTTAACTTGTATGGGTTAAACGGTTGTTATGGAATGTGATATTAAAATAAGACCCATATCATATTATGTTTATCATATATGTTAACGTTTTTAATACATGATACAATCCTTGGCTAAATATATGATGGAATATGAAAAAAACGTTGCACATTCGTTTTTTAACCATTTGAAATATAAAATCAGAATTATAAAGACAAAGGCTTCTTCGAAAAGGTCTTTTATCTTTATTTACGCAGCTGTCAATCATTATGAGGTCCATCGTATGACGTCTTCAACTAATATCAGGGGAGTGTTATACGGGTATATCCATATTTACCATGTTTACTCGTAAAGCACCTGAGTGCACTCATGGGTTTTATTGGATTCTGGTAAATCATCTTCTGTTTTAGTGTATTGGGTTTTGTTTTGCGTTTTATATGTTTATCTATATTAGGATTTGTTATTGTCCCTTGACTTCCGGCTTTTGTTGTTCAGTCGGTTTCAGTTCTGTATTTTTAGTCTACTAAATATATATAATAAATACACATTACATACATTATGTGTAGGTACAACTACCTGTATCACGTCGAGACAGTTGTATACATTCGTATGACTACGAGACGCTCAGCGTCGAGTTGTGATGCGGAAAATGTATGTAAAAATTCTAAAATTAGAAAGTATAAAAAAGCAAAACAAAACTTATGTTTAAAATTTAAAATTTAGCTTTCAACGAACCATTTGTTAATAAAATAGAGTCCCTAACGTCAGACGTATTATGATGTCATATTTCATTCATAGAATGAGAGTAATTAAACGAATCATTGGTTATACCATTCATTGTGACGTCAAGAAGTAGTTTCGATAAAAGTTATATAGATGATACAAGGTTTTGTATCACACAGGTTGTATCAATCGCTTATTTTTCTGATTTTGACAAGATACATACTTAACGTTAGATAAATGCTGATACTGATGACGTTTCTATAGACGACAGCTGTATTTTATGTGCAAAAACGTCCATATCACCGCCAAATATTTGATAAACACGTATATTACAAGACGGCTAAATATGTTATAACAGTGTCATAGATGCATTGTATTTCGAAAAATGCTACTTCAATGAACTGTACAGGATAACTGATCGTTCCCCGGCCAGGACATTCTTAAGTTGAGAAAAAGCTTTCCTGAAGTATGATAGCTGCGGTACTATTTTTAATTAAAAAGCTTGATAACAGCTGATTTAAAGTTGAATAAAAGCAGTATATTAGCGTTACTTTTAATCAACTTATAGTTACCTAATGAACTGCTGAAATAACGCTTTTTAAAACTAATTTGCATATTTGGTTAAGTGATTAGGACAATAAGCGGCAAAGAAGCGTAAAATAAGTTGGGCTAAAGCGTCTTAATTATGCAAATTAGGTGAAGTTTGGATTAAGCGGTACAAATCAGCGGATTTGAAGTGGAATATGCAAATTAGTTGTCAGCGGTAAATAAGTGGAATATAATAATTGTACAACAACGGGTTTTATGTGGTTATACCAGCGTGTTTTAAGTGTATCATCTCAGCGTACTTTAAGTGTCTTTTTATTTATATTTTGAGAATAATGATGCTGTTATGCAATAAAGTCATACTAAATTTTGTCATGTGTAATATCAGTGTCTTCTTTCTCTTTTTGGATTGAAAACTTCAATCTTTACCTATAAATAATTCCAAACATTTTCTTAGATAGAAAATACTCAAACTGCATATTTAGAGAATTTTTGCCATATTTCTATTTTTCAATGGTAGATTGTTAATATGTGAATGTAATGTGATATATTACTATTTTTTTTTTAAATTTAATAGTCACTAAATAAATGGAAAACAGACAACAAATAATATAAATATTTTACAAAGTTTTTTCAGTTGTTTATAGGCGGTCTTTAATTTATATTTAAAAGAGCAGAGTTAAATCAGTAGGGAAAAAGTATTTCCTGTAACAGCTTAAAGTATTTTCAGTTGGAAACGAGCGATCAATCTAATTTACTAAGATAAATTAGTAGTGATTAAGTAGGTTTCTAATAAACCTGAGAATGACTCATATTTATCAGTTGAATTTAAGCAGGTATAATCAATTACCTGTAATCTCGCTTTTTTCTTCTTAGAAAATCAGTATAGTTATAGTTGGATAAAAGCGGGTTTGAAGTAATGCTAATTATGTATGTTAAAATTAAGCGGTAATTATGCATGTCGCTGAAATACTGCTTTTTACAACAGCGGATTCTATACAGATAATAAGCGGCATTAAAGTAACGATGTGATATAAAAGCGCCTAACGCTGACACACGTTTTTAATTGTAATCTTTCAGTTATTCGATGGCAACATTCCAGCACCTCCTGTTTATGGCGTTTATATTTTACAACTGATACATTATGCTAGATCTTGTGATCCGTATACCGATTGTCTAGACCGAATATTGTTATTGTTTAATAATATCCTATATTAAGAGATTGTTGTTGTCGTTTAGAAGTTCTATGACCTTAGCATTAGGTCTATGAGGTTAATTGCCACGGAATATTTATTAGTCCAAACCAGTATTATGTGTTGTGATAAGGTTACTTCTGTTTTTTTATTTTGTTTTCATTTTTTATTGTCATTTCTGTCTCCGTACGTATTTTGTTATAGTCCCATGGTTTTCGATTTTTGTTGGAATTTATTTAGAATGCCATTCCGTACACTTTAAATGTCACAAAATTGAAACAATTTATTGTGCATAAAGAACTAAATAATGACAGTCGTAAGAAAAAAACAAAACATTTCTACGTTATTAGTAACATTGGGGATAATTTCGCAGATACCAAGAGGTAAGCGGGAAACGATAAGTTCCGGACAGACAAAACTATGGTTAAACAGAAGAGGGGACCACAATAAAATAAACAGACACACAACATAAAAACAACAAAAATTGAGTAATACAAACCCTACTTAAAACCGGTGCTGAGTCCGTAAAATTATTATTCCGTAGAAATCAACGTAATAGACCTTTCAGGTGATCACGCGTGGCACCCGTCGTATTACTCAGGTTAAAAATCCGGTAATTAGTCATATCGGGGTTGTCATAATCTAGTAAGAAGATGGAACAGTGCTTAATACTAAACAGAACAAATAAACGGTTCCTTGTGATACGAACATTCCGTAATGGTCAACTAAGTCATGATGGTGACCGTAAAGGTAATGTTTAAGTAATGCCTTTTGTCTTTACCAGTAAGCATGTTAAGTAACTTTTCTGTCAGCAGACATCCTCTATCGACTAAATGCTGATAGGAAATGTAGGCTCTTAAAGTATCTGATCATATGGGAAATCTTAAATAAAAGTAAAAATAAGAGTTTCATTTAAAGGCATTTTATCAGATATCTATAATTTTATAAATTGAGAAATTTAAGCAATAATGATACAAAACTCATAAAGTCAATGATAAATAACACAAATAACAAGGTGGCATACCAGGGACAAGGTCTCAAACCCAAACAGTATAAACAATAAGACGAACTTTTATTAAAACAATTTGGAATCAGTTGCTCCGGAAGTATCGGAAGTTATTGCAGCATTACTTACACTAATAAATGTGATTACTCTGAACAGTGTTATACAATAGAAAATGGTTTTGGTCTGTTAACACCCAATAATCGCGAAGCGGTTTTTGAATGGGGTAAACATAATCAAACTATGGGAAAGACTTCCATTTGAACCTCCCCCCACTAAAAATGCATTATTTCGAACGTAAATCAAAGAATTTGGCACTGGGTGGCAGCCACTAGTGAACCACACAGTGGACACAGTCATGCATTGCCAATTAGGCAAGTGCGAGCCGTGTGAACTCCATGTATCTTGTGATAGTCTAATGCATTGCGTATAAAAATTAAATATGATACATGATGGTATTTTTTATTGGGGGGTTCAATTGGAAGTCTTACCAAATTAACAGTAAAACAGCGGTGACGCCATGTAACAATTAGAACAAACGGTGTAAACACTGGTCACGTGACAATTTATTTTAATTTTCCAATCAGATTTTTTGCTTACAAAGCAACTTAGGGGGATGCAGGACACTTTCAATGAAAATAATTTGTCAATGAATTTTCTTTAAATTCGCCTTATAGTTAGTTTTTTATTTAGTTTTTATACAAGTTATCATAATTCAAAATAAAAATATGGTTTCAGAGCTTATTTTCAAGGGGTTGATCATTGAAATTTTAAATTTTTTAATAGATTTTACAAAGAAGAGAACTAAAAAAGCACTAAAAAACAAGATTACAAAAATTCTGTGCAATGAAATTTTCAGAATTTTTGATATAATGTCAAGCAATTGGTATACATTTAAGTAATGGAAGGAAAAATTGGGGTTTCAGAGTTAAATTTTTATCTATTGGAAAAAAACTGGTAAAAAAGTGCTAAAAATGGTATTTTTTGGTCAAAATTACCTCCCTTGTTAAAATATTCATTTTCATTATTTTTGCCAATACCGAACTCATTTATGCAAAAACTTTTTATTTCAACCATTTATCAATTAAAGTAGTAATATAGGTATAAGACTTTCATTATTATTTTACATTTTATGGAAATTAATGAAGGAAATTATTATTAAATTTACCATAAATGTTCAATCTATTTTGAAATTTTCACAAAAATGGCGGATGGTGTCCTGCATCCCCTTACTTATTTAGTAATAACATCTGGTCGTTGATTTATGATCCTTCATTTGAGAGTATAAATAACTGTCATTATTTCATGCTGTTGGGTAGTAACAGTCATATGTTAATAATACAAAACACGTGGGCAACATTGTTCTTACATAGATAAATAATTGCGGTGCAATTATATACTTAAACAGCAACTTCAGAATATTTTATTTTATAACTTGTACACTTTATATCAATTGCATAATAATGAATAAGAAAAATTATGTGGACAAAACAATACATCTGTCAGAATTGTGTAATACCTGCATTTCAGAAGAAATAGACTTACATTGAGAGGTTAACTTTGGCGTAGTCCATTAAATAATCACTAATAATTATATCTTTAACATGTCAAATAGTCCAGAGAGCATCATTATTGCATGCATTTGAAAACATTTATAATTTGTTTTACAAATTATGGTTTAAATAATAATACGCAATACCTTGAAATAACGTGTAATGTTTGATATTTTGTTAAATGTAACAATTTTGATACAAATGACATGTTTTGTAGTCTATATATTAATGTATCTGAGTGCATACATTAACACAAGCAGGAGTTCTCTGGTCTTAACTGGTACAGGTAAAACAAATGCGTAAATTTTTAATGCATGTATTTCGCCTGATAGAGTGAGAAAATGAGAGGTTTGCAAGGGAAAACTATGTAAGTATGCAATATTTCTTCTACGAGACATGCAGATAAACGACTTTAATCATTATTTGTTATTGTACACAGTTTATACAAAGTTGGAAAAAGATCATAGTATTGAACACTTCCACCCTTAATACAAAAGAAAAAATATATATAATTAAACACAAACAAAACAAACATCAAGAAAAAAACCTTCATTTTACATACTAGAAGTAATGACTAATGGCTTGAAACCTATAATCTGCTATTATTGATTACAAGACAATGAATAAAGTAATGAAGTGATGAGTTATTTTTCAGCAGTTCTAAAATGTCTTTAAATTATCTTTGAATCTGATATTCATTTATTTATTAAGGTAATGAAACAATGCATTTGTAAGATAAACACGTGTAAGCATATTCAAATGTATATGCTTTAATTTCACTTGTTTAGTGACAAAATAAACCGAACACTAAAGAAATTCCTTTTTGTAACCTCTTATTGTAAATGTATGTTTTCTCTAATTATATGTTTGAAGAGCAAGGACAAAGTTGTAAGGACCTATTTGTTCGGAATTCATAACTTTTACAAAAAATTCCTTCTTTGAGGTATGTATAGTCACATTCTCTTATTAATTGTACTTAGTAAAAATATAAATTCGTAAGTTTATAATAAATAATTACTACTGTTTGATTGCTTCAATTGAGAATGCTATAATTGCAAATTAAAAAGTTCAATAATTTAATTCGTCAAATATGTTTTAATCTGTAACGGTCGTATACATTTGAGAAAGTAATAGATTTTTCTTAAGTTTTGCTTCTTATAATCGGACACAGCCATCATACATTTGATATCCGATTGAAACATCTTCCCCTATAAATTATGCGACCTGTGTAATTCAAAGGTCTTCTTTGCGAACAAGTGGTATTCCATTAATCACCATTACCTTATTGTCAAATGAGTATCAATAACATTTCACCTGAAACAAGTTCTAATGAATCAGTCCATTTTACACATTTTGCTTTTTGTATCCATGACATAAATGCATTATTTTTAAATATGTTAAATCAGGTTAAGGGCATTTCGTATTTACTTTTTGTCCTAAATATTGCCCATTCATATCAAAAATTAGGTGCGGGAATTCTTTATTTGTACCATAAATATTTACATTTTTTAATTCAAGGTGTTACCCTTTTACAAATTTAATAAACACATCTTTACCATATGAGTACTCATATCTTTACGGATATTTTAACGATCGAAAAAAAGAACACCCCAGCGTTTTCGACTAAACAGTGGCCACACCCGCAACCATTTTGTTGCGAAAGGAGGAACGTAGGTCATACAAATATCTAAACATATATGAATTATCAATTGATTATGGATGGCGTTTGTTATTGAAAGCTAGTTAAAACTGCTTAATCACAATCTTATGACATAATAGTAACATCTGCATTGATGTTATTTGACAAAATGCATCTGTTTTGTTATTATTACCATACCAAAATACTTGTATCGTTCCTGGAATTTACGAAATTGTTGTATTGTGCTTTTAATTAATGAAAGACATAGTAGGGTTTTAATAAAATGTCATCAAAAATACCGAGGTTTCATAATTTACTAGCACAGACGATCATTTGTTCTTATCATGGCTGTAAATTTAGACAATTACCATATCATTGAAAAAAAACTGCGACTACCGGACTGGTGATACCCATGGGAACTAACAATCTACCGTCCGAGGTACAAACCCCATGTTTTGCAAATACAACGTCATCAAAGATACCAGGGTTATTCAATTTACCACGCCAGTCGCGCATTTGGTTTAATCAAGACTCGTTAGTGGCGCTGAAACCCCCTAAAATATTTAATAAGATGTTGCATAGCATGTATAATCAGAATTCCGAAACCGTATACCAAATCCGGCTAGGGCCATCTACTCCTTGTGAATAGAAAATACTTAAAACTTTAATCTTTTTCAATTTTCAGGGTAGTAAATTTCGATATCAGAGAATTTAAGTAGATAATTAAATACAAATATAAAATTAAAGAACTATGAACAAAACTGGAATTATAGTATAAACCACAGTTTTAGTATAAACTATGCTTGCCATATTAAAAATAGTCATCACGAATATGAATATGTAAATTTCTTGTCACAATAACTGTGTATTGTTTTTTTGGTTGTTTGTTATCATCATGAATTAAACATGTTTTTTAATTGTGTCTTCACAATTACTGGACTACGAAATGTCTTCGTTTAACTTTAAGACTAAATAAACACCAAAATATCAATATCTTTTTTCCAGCTAACAATTATGAAGTTTTTTCTGATCCTTTTGATTGGTTGGAATTTGATCTCATTTATATATTGTGAAGAGGCTTGGAATCACACAGGTAAGGACGAATATTTGTTATCTTTTATTTGATGTCTTCTCTAAACAAGAAATGATACATGCAATCCAAAATAGCAATCAGCAATTGATAGCCTATCCTTGATTGACAAGGGTAGATATAGGAATTACACAGTTATACTTACTTGTTCTTCTTTTAGGCTTACACTTATCAGAATATACCTCGGGGTCAACATATTTTCCAAATATGACAATTTCAGCATATACTTAGAAAAGAGAAGTTATGTGCCCTTGAGTATGAAGGCTTGAATTTTTGTGGGGCGAGTAAAAAGAGATGAAATTGTTTATTGTCGAAAATGTTTGACTAAGTGATGCCTAGTGAATGAACTGTAAACTGGTGTGGTGTTGAAATATTTGAAATTAGTGAAATTAGTGAAACACATAATTACTTTTCAACAGTTTTGTCTTTTGGATATTGGACAAAGGAATTAACTTTATTCACAGAGCAATATGGCTGACCAGGTAAACAAAGGAAAACAGTCTAACTTATACAGTTTTATTACACAAACACCAAAGCCTAATAATAAAAGGGATCAACCCGCTAGTAGTCCTGACATTGATTCCCCATCAACGAAACAGGTTGGGAAACAAGCAAGGTTGGCTTCTCTTGATTTGACCCTCAATGACTCAAATAATGATAGCGCAGAAAAAGTTGCATCCTCCATTCAAAGCGACACAGTAGTACAACTCTCAGGGATTGTGTGTGCCATACTTAAAAACCAAGACTTTATAGAGTCTATTATACCCTTAATTAGTGATAAAGTCCTTGAAATGATTAGACCAAAAGTTACACAAATCGTTGATGAATGTATGCAGGCACATGTATTGTCTATGCAACAAAATACACGAGCTTTAAGTAGTCATGAAGCAGAGCTTCTGAAACATACAGAAGAAATAAATGCACTTAAAGTCAGATTAAATAAAGCAGAATTGAAGTTAGAGGAACAAGAACAATATTCCAGAAGGACTAGCTTACGATTTAACAATGTCAAAGTCCCTACTGATGGTCGTGGTAATGTCATTAAACCTATTAATACTGATTCCCTCGTACTTGATATATGTAACAACAAGCTAAAGGTTAATATCGAAACGAAGGATATCGGTAGGTCACATCCTATTGGAGAAATACGTGATGGAAAAGTCTCCATCATTGTTAGATTCCTATCATATAGGCAGAGACAGATAGTATTCAGTAGTAAGAAAAAACTAAAAGGTAATCCAGATAAAACTTATATTGCTGAAAACCTTACGAAGTACAGATATGACCTTCTAAATAGATTGAACACTCTTCGCATTTCGAAGAAAGTCCATTCATTCTGGACACATGATGGCTCTGTTATTGTCAAAGAAAATGAATCTTCTCGTCCCAAGGTAGTGAGATCGAGATATGATATATACAGTCTTGGTGGTGAAGTTCTTCCTAACGATGATCACGATTCGTACTAGACATAATTTTACAGCCAACTAATTGTGTCATCGAAAATAATAATGTCAGTTGTTTAACTTTGAAATTAATCACAAATACGGCCGTAAACGAACACGTGCTTATGTTTACAAACATTCAATACGTAGTTGTTATTGTTTTTTTCGAATGAGTAATTTGTGCTCTCTTTTATTTTTTTTTTTTTTTTTTTTTTTATTTATTTATTTTTATTTATTTTTTTATTATTATACTATCTTACGATAAGCCCGTGTATGGTTTTTATTCAGTCGTAACTATCCTTATAAGCTTTATGAGTGTTAGTTTATAACACATTTATATATGTGCCATCACTTATGTTTAAAACATTGAACACGTGATTACTTACAAATGAGTTATACGTGAAGTGATTTATGAATAGTATTAAGTCATTAAAATGTAACACATGCTTTGTTATGAATTTATTTCACTTACTTAGATCTCTTACGATATCCCGTGTCAGGGTTGATTAGTCGTAATCATACTTATAAAACTAAATTATCGTTCGTTTGTAACACTTTTTATTATTGCAAATGGGATGTTATTGGCGGTTTATTAAACAACTTATTATTATTATTATATTTAATTAATTTATTTTTTGTTGCACATTGCTTTTCAACACAGTACTGATTTCTTACCTTAATTTAATTCAGTTTTTATATTATTTTATTTTATTATTTTTTCCTCGTTCAACTATGGTGTCATTGGTACAAACTAATTAAACTATTAGTAAATCTAATCTCTTCGTATTCGCTCCTCGTCTAGCAATGTTATCAATGCTAGGTATTTTCTACATTCAGTTGTACATAGTTTTCTTAATACCTGTTTCCTTTTTCGTCAAATATGATCATTCGAAGCGTACGTGTCCTAAATTCGTTGTATTAGCATTTACTGTCTTCCAGTCCTATTTGTTACCATTATATATGTGTCTGATTTTTGACAATGGGTAGTGATATTTTAGCATACCGAATAACAATAGGACTGTTTTATTATAAAATTTGTATGAGTTGTTTGAGAAAAGTCGTTAAAATATCCTTCAGTTGTTGTGATCTTATGTACTGTATACTGATGTCAGTTAGTAATTTAAAAACTGTTATTACTGCTAAATACAGGTCTAACTGTATCACGATTACATTCCTGCTGTTATTAATTAGTTTGCTATTAGTATGTGGTGACATTGAAACAAACCCAGGTCCCGGAGGCACACCGGAAGGTCAAGAAACAACAATGTCAATTTTCCATGGTAACATTAGAAGCCTTAGAAACAAATTAAATTATGTTGTTGATATTGTTGAAGAGTTCGATATTGTATTTTTTACTGAAACTCATCTAGATTGTAATATAGTGGACTCGGACATCTGTTTGTCGGGATTTGAAAGTCCTGTTAGAAAAGATCGAAACTCGAATGGGGGTGGTATTATCATGTATTTCAAAAGTTATGTTAATATTATACGTCGAGCAGATCTAGAACACGAGCTGGTTGAGAGCATGTGGTTTGAATTGACTACAAGTATCCGATCAATTTTAATAAACATAAACTATAGGTCAGAAAGACAATCCCCTGTTTATTTTTGGCAATATTTTGATATAATGTTAAAAAACGCGTTAGACGAGAATAACAATATAATTTGTTTAGGTGATCTGAATAAAAACTTTATGTCAGAACTACCGCAAAATGTTGGCGATATTGTTTTAATTAACGGCTTAGTTAACATTATAAGTAAACCTACACATTTTGATACACGTTCAGGAAATACTTCTCTGCTTGATCCGATTTTGATCACGGATTCTATTAACGTTGTTGACGCTGACACAATACCTATTGACAGAGAGTTCAGCGATCACGACGGAACATACATAACAATAGAATGTGCTTGCATTAATAACAAAACGTATAAACGTAAAATTTGGGATTATAAAAAAGGAGACTACAATCTTATGAAACAAAAAATTTGTGAAGCTAACTGGGAAACTTTAATTACTAATGCGGATAATATTCATAATGCCTGTACAAACTTTACTGATACTTTCCTACATTGTGCTTCACAATGTATACCTACCAGGGAGGTACTTATTAGATGTGATGATAAAGTTTGGTTTGATTCAAATTTGCGACGTGAAGTTCGTAAACGCGACAGATATCGGAAAATATTTCTTCGTTTTAAAACTCCAACTACCGAAAGAAAGTTTAAACAACAACGAAATACTGTTAATAATTTAAAAAAGCAGGCAAAAAAAAGGTTCTTTGCCAGCATTAATGAAAATTTAGATGAATTAAAAGTAAATAATAGCAAATTATATTGGAAGACCATTAATATGTTAATTAAAAATGAACGACCCGTTCACGATATTCCTCCATTAAAAGATCCCAGTAATAATCTCAATTTATCGTATAATGCTGTTGAAAAATCAGAAATGTTAAATAGATACTTTTGTTCAATCTCCAACATAGATGTAGATCAAAAAGAATTGCCTGCGTTCGAAAATAGGTGTTTGAATCCCATCTCAAAAATAGATATCAGTGAACAGGATGTCCTAGATATGCTGTCTACACTTTGTGTAAATAAAGCTGTGGGTCCAGATATAATAAGCAACAGAATGCTACTTGCTGTAAGCAATGAAATCTCTAGGCCATTATGTTTGCTTTTCAAAAAATCTTTAAAAGAGAATACTTTTCCCGACCAGTGGAAAATTGCTCATGTTACTCCCATATTCAAATCAGGTGACAAGTCATTGCCATCAAATTATAGACCCGTCTCCTTGTTATCTTGTGTCGGTAAACTTTTAGAAAAAATAGTTTATAAAAATATTTTTAATCATTTACATAATAACAAACTGATATATAAGTTTCAGTCTGGCTTCCTTCCTGGTTACTCAACAACACATCAATTAATTGAATTGTATAACCAAATATTATTAGCACTGAACAATAAACAAGTTACTAGTGTCACCTTTGCTGATATTAGTAAAGCTTTTGATACGGTTTGGATTAAAGCACTTATTTTCAAATTAGGAAACTATGGTATTACAGGAAATTTACTATACTGGCTAAAAAGTTATCTTTCTAGACGTACTCAGAAAGTAGTATTAAAAGATTCTATATCAGGTGTTGGTATATTGAAAGCCGGTGTGCCTCAAGGGTCAGTACTGGGACCTCTTTTATTTTTGATTTTTATAAATGATATTGCAGATGAAATGGTTGGACTTGGAAGACTTTTTGCTGATGACACCTCTATTGGTCATATTGCAACTGACCATCAAAGCCTTAATATTATGATTACTAAAGATCTCGAGTATCTAGATCAGTGGTCTAAAAAATGGTCAATCAAGTTTAACCCTAACAAAACTGATATCATGCTTTTTAGTACGAGAAATGCACAGTTAAATTTGTCTTTTGACTTTGGAACAACGTCTTTAGCCCCTGTTGCCACACATAAACATTTAGGTGTTACTTTTAGTAGTGATTGCAAATGGACTAAACATATCGATAATCTGGTACAGAAAGCATCTAAACAGCTAACTGTCTTACGAAAACTAAAATTTAAACTAAAAAGGGAATATCTTGAAAAAATATATTTCACTTTCATTAGACCGATCTTAGAATATGCATCTGAAGTTTGGGACAACTGTGGGCAGGTAATTCAGAAAGACTAGAAAGAATTCAAATTGAAGCTGCACGTATAATAACAGGTTTACCATGCTACGCTAGTATTACATCTATTTATAATGAAACGGGATGGGAAAAATTAAGTCTTAGAAGGGAATTTAAAAAAATATTGCTTTTTTATAAAATTGTTCATAACCAGGCTCCTGATTATCTCTATGATTTAGTCCCACCTGCTACATTTGAAACAAGTAATTACAACCTGCGAAGTAAATTGAATATTAGTATACCATTTAATCGCTTATCAATTTATCAAGAGTCTTTTTTTCCATCGTCGATTAAATTATGGAACGCATTGGACTTAAAAATCAGAGAACTTCCTACGTTTACTTCCTTTAAATCAAAATTACAACATTTATATTTCAGATGCAAAAAACCTCCAATATATTTTGCTTACGGTGATAGATTGTTTAATGTATTACATGCGAGATTGCGCAATAACTGCAGTGCACTTAATGCTGACTTAAATAAAGCAAATTTAGTACCAAATTCAGAATGTATATGTGGTTTCTATAATGAGAATGCTGAACATTATTTACTACATTGTCATAGATTTCATACTCAGAGAACTCGTATGTATAATGAAATAAAACGGATAACTATGGAAGTTGCTCCGATTAATGTTAAACTATTATTATACGGAAATGAAGCTACAACTATTGATAAAAACTGTGCAATATTTTTGTCAGTTCAGAAATTTATTAAAGATACTGAACGGTTCACTTTTCGACAACAACAGTAATGTCTAAAAGTAAATGTCAATAATAAGTCGTATGTACTTTAAAGAAATAGTGTTTGGTTGTACAACGCTTCGTATGATCATTGATGATGAGTCACGACTCAATGGATTTCAAATAAATAACTACTAAATAATAAAGTAAATATACTTACATTATAGGTAAATAAATATAAAAATCCTTTTGTTATATTGATAATTATCACAGACATATTCACGTCAATACTTTACGGTGTATTCGTAAAACATCATATACAAAGGTCTGTTCGATTCGTTCTCTTCCTGCACACGAAATCCATTGAATCATCTCTTTAGTATTTTTCTTGTTTTATAATTCTATTTGTAATAATATTATTATCTTTTCAAAATTCACGTCTTCATATACAAAATATATATTGTTGTAATTCTATAATGTATGATGTCAATCATTGTGTGTATATATGTATGTTTCTGGAAAAGACAGTACTAAGTTGTGAAACTTGTGTCTGATCCATTTGTTTTTCAACAATAAAATATGTTTAACTTAACTTAGAAAAAAGATGTCTTTATAATAAAAGAAAAGAAAATACAAGGTTGGAAACAGGTAATTACGTTCCAATTCTTTTCTTAATTATACGAAATTTCCTTAATATGCTCATCCAATTCATACCCTGCATCCCTATGTCACAGAATGTTTCGATTTTAGAAACCTGAAATATAATTCTGATAAAAATATTAAATATCAGGTGCGCAATGGCACTATGTGACAAGAATGTGTGAGTGTTTCATCAAATTTTATTCAGTGATTTAATGGAGTTGCAGATAAATAATGAGTAACTCTGAAAGTTCATGTTTTGTTATAGGTAACGCCAAATATCATTCGGATCTAAATATGTAATGTATTAGGTTCAATAAATAACATTATCTGACAAAGATTCTATGAAAGGTAAATAAGACAATATTTGTAAGAATTTATAAATAACACATTTAAATTGTAAAAAAATGAAAGATAAAATAATATGACGATAATTGGAGAGTTTGACTAAATCTGTTCAGGTTACGACTAATTAAAATTTTCCCTATAGCATATTAAAAAGTCTAACTTTTCCCCTGTAATGGCAATATCAAGAAACGGTATTTTTGTTTTATGGTAAAAACATGGAGTATTTTACAATTTTGTTTGCATATTCACTACATATTTAGTGCAACTAACTATCTAACTATCTGAATGTGTGTTTCCTTTAGTTCTTGTTCTTTGTTATTCAGATTTGGAGTCGAATCTTTCTGTTAGTTAGTTGGCACTTTAATTTCTTCTTTCTATTACAGAATTTAAATACCCGGATGTAGAAGAAACACGAGAACACAATAGATTATTAGGTGTCGCTGTATCCATTGGATTGTGTATGATATTCGTATTTATGTTTTGTATAAGCTTTACATATTACAAACTTAAAGAACATCAACAACAAAAGTTAGATGATCACCTCTTTAACGTAAGGGAAGAACGCCCCGTGGTTAAAGAGGAAGAACCCAAAGTGACTATACAGGAAGAACCCTACGTCATTATAAAGGAATCTACCAGTATAAGTAGGATCAAACAGGCATCTGCTAGTGAGCAGCCGTCAGAAGAGAATTGGGAATCAGTAACACAAATCACGAAATTTTAAACATTGATTTTTGAAGTAAAGATAGTAATAGATTTTGTATAATTGTAAAGCATTAGATTGATCTTGCGCAACCAATTGTATAGTTCGTATTAATAATATCTTAGCTATGCCGAGCATGTTACGAGTTAACAATTAGTTTGATGCTGTCAAACGGGCTAGTCAACTGGGTCAATGTCCTAGTAAGTTTTATAATCTAAAAAGCGTTTCAAGTGAAAACGTTAGTTTTACCTGGGGCAAAAGCAAACTACAGGACTATAAAGGTAAAATTAATAACCAAAACTTCGGTAATAACTCACTAAATAAGTTTATTACTAATTTAATATTTTACGAATTTGTGTAAGCTTTTAAAGTTAAAAATAAGATCATTACACTTGATAATAGTATCTCTGTATGTAACTGTATTATTCTAACAGGTAATACAAGGCGTTTAGTCCATTTTTGTTCGAATTAAGTCTGATTTAATAGGTATAACTCGCTTATATAAACAAATTAGTAATATGTAATATTTCTGCACTTAATTAGTAACGCTATTTGGTTATACTATATACGTTATTAAAAAATCAACAAGTCAGTGTATTGACAAAATTTGATTTTAAGTCAATTAGTTTTATATGTTAAATTATTATTAATGTTTCGTGGCTTTCGTTGGGTCATTTTACCTAGTTTTAATTGTTTTGATAGTTACATTGTGTTTCCTGTCTTAATTTAAAAATTATGGATTGATTGATTATTGCTTGAAGTCCAGCAATATTTCAGTTATGTCAGGGATGACTTTAAAAAAGAAACAAAATAGCTATTAAGTTGGATATAAATTACAGTCATTGTTATACTATAATTATACCCCTTTTTCGAAGCAGACGGTGGTATACCGTTTGTTCGTCAGTCCGTAACAAAAATTTCTAGCGAAGTTTTCTAAGCAACAATAGGATGCTGAAGCCTGATATTTTGCATATTGCTTAATCCTATAGTACCATATGGTGTATAGCGATTGTATGCTCCTTGATCATCTACTTCCTGTTTACCGAATACTTAGATTTTTACACATAGTTGACATACATGCAAAATGTTTGTGAAAGCGGGGGTATCACCAGTAAGCATTAGCTCGCTGTCCACACTTTTTCGTTCTAAAAATATTCTTACATACGAGATTTGTATTTAGAGAATGATTTATAAATTGTAGATTGTACACCGAGTACTTTCTTTAAATATCTGACAATTTGCATTTGTGTTTTGCATATGGGTGTAATCTTTATTCAAACAAAGATGTTTTATTACAGGAACATATACTGTGCCGTATAGCGTTCAGCAATAATGAAATTATTTCACTGCAAACGATTGTAACAGTCAAAGATTTGTGTTTTTAGTTATTGCATAGACGAAAATCGATAAAATAGACTACGTCATTACACAACGTCATAGTTGGTTGCATTTTTATCAGGCATTTGCAATACGTATTGACAATAACAAACGGAACATGCTTTTGTTTTCTCTTATTTTTGTTTGTTTAATGTGTTATCTTTTATTAAGGTAATAAGAGTCTATGCATCTAAATTATTTTGACAGGCCTTGGGACTTCGACATAAATCGAAATAAGATGGGGACATTTTGTAATTTTAAAATGTTTGGAATATTGTTGTTTAGGTTACAGTATCTATCAAAATACAGACAAATATTTTGCTAAATGAAATAGCCGATTTGTTTTGAAAATGCACTTCGGCATTAAACATAAAATGTGTTAAATTAGTTCACATATCTCCCACATATACAGGTAAATAAAGACACATTAATTATACATATATTTACAATATGTCAGTGAGGTCCAAATGGGAACTTAGGGATTATTATTTTACCTTGAGTATGACATCTGTTTTAAATGAAAAAAACAATATATATGATAAATCAAATTAACATCAAAATGCTCGATATTTATACTTATAACAGAGCATTTAATGCATTAACACCAAATAACATTTATATATATTTTTGAATGAACTCAGTGTAGTACTGTAACCAAATACTGAAAATAATAACAAAAAAAAATTCTTAAATATATATATATATATATTTAATCTGTTATGTAATATTTTTCATAGATCTTCAAAACCAAACAAAAAAGAGTTAATTGATATTGGTTGTAGATGCACTTTACTTTGGCTTCAAAGTGTAGGTAATTCACAAAATTATTTAATGCAAGTTTGTTTTGATGTCTGTAGTAATTCATCACGAAACTGTTCTTAGGAAATGAACTAGGTGGAAATTTCCCAACGGAACCCCCCACTAGTTTTCTTTTTTGCTTTGCGAACAAATACCTTCATAGGGATTTTCTTTCTCATGTAAAGCAACATACTTTTTGGAGCATTTACTTTTTGTCCAATAGGTATGTAGACATTGATACATTTTTTCATAAGATGGTTACCTTTCAAATATTTTCCTTTCAAACAAAGCGTAAACATTTTTTTTATTTATTTCCTTTAAAATAAACATTATCCTCTCATTTTGATTTCAGATTGTATAGTATTTTAATGTTAGCAAGGAAGAGAGAAAACAATAATGACAGGAAGAAATCTATAGTATGCTTCGTAATCTATTAATCTAAATCAATCTCCACGGGCCGCATTATACCTTTAAATTTGTTATGGGAATTTGTTTTTTATTTACCAAGGAAGTTTGCAACAATTTATACTACTTGAGATATAAAAAGGCAGATCTAATAATGTTTTTCTATTGACCAGATATATAGCCTGGATGGGATATACTTCAATGCCATTTTTATTTTGTTGAATTTAGTTTTTTAATTCCGGAGATACAGGCAGGGAATTACACAGGTAGGCTACTGCGCACACGTATGGATAATTAATTTAAATTACAGGTAAAAACACTTCTATCGCTTTATTTCTTCATTCAGTAAATAAAAAAAATATTCGATCGCTGAACATGCAAAGTTAAATTGTATAAGATCGCATATATTACAATAGAGAAAAGAGGAAGCAGAAAGTGTAGAATCTGCTTCGTAGTAAGATTTAGATAGTTTAGAATCTGCATCGTAGTTAGATGTAAATAATAATACAAAGACTAATTAATTCCCGCTATGGGTAATGCTTAGAAATGTGTTTACGTTTGATAATGTCTCGGTATTGATATTTACATTATATGATGCTTTTAAAGGCGCCCCAAAGTTTGAAGAAATATGCAGAACAGCTACTCTAGTAGTTCATAAACTTAATAATCAAAAACAATATATTGAACACATTTTTAGTTAAATGTTTAGTTTTTGTGTCCTTAGAAGTTCTTTTCTCTTATGTAAACCAATTGTTGAATTTTTGTAATTGTATAGACGTCAAATAACCGCTTGTTTGTGTGAATTAATAAGGTCATAAAAATGTCCAAAAGAACTTCAATAAAGTATTAAACTGCTTATAGATTTTTCCAGCTTTGAAAAAAAATCAAATTTTTCTAAAGGCTAATTGTTTACTTTAGTTAATCATGCCAGAAAGTTTTGACTAGTTATGGAAGAATATAGGCAAATCGATCATAGCACTATATTTACCTACCTTCCGGTGAGGCTATTTACGAGAAGGTATTACGTAAAAGGTCTTGTATTTAATAAAAATTACAAGACTAATTGTGAACGCAGCCGAGCATAAACAAAATATCACCAAAGATACTAGGGTTAATAGAATCTACTACGCCAGACGCGCTCTGTCTAATCAAGACTCATCAGACCCAAAAATATTAAAATTCCCACGGTTAAGATTGTGTACAACTTTTATCACCAAAATTTTCAAAACGTTAAACCAAATCCGGCAAAGTCTATCTACACTTTGAAAATAGAAAAGCCTTAGAATTAAAATAATTTTAGTACAGTCAATTTAGACAATGACTTTATTACTAAAAGAATCAATGATTTTCCTGTCAGCACCGAAGTGTTACTACTAAGCTGGTGTCATCAAAGATAAACTATACTTACATAATTTCCCCAATATGCATTTAACAAGAAGGTATTACACAAAAGGGGTTTTACTTTTCATCAAGTACTCTTTGAGTATGTTAACTTATGTTCCTATATAGCTTTTTAAGTACATGTTTGGTCGAATTCAACAATTTAGATAAGATCAAACCTAATACACAATCGTACGTTTTATCACTGTTATTTATTTAATTGTTGTTCTTGCAGAATATCAACACCAGACATAGAAAGCGAAAGAAACGATGCTAGATTACTAGGAATATGTGTGGCAGTTGGGCTGTGTATAATATTTGTGATTATAATTTGCATTAGCTATAATTACTACAAAAGTCATTACCAGCAGAAATAATTGACGCACCGCTGGAGTCTTCGAAAGTAACCATCGACAATCAGAAAATGTGTGCAAAAAAGAGAATTGACTGTTGAATCGAAAACACTAGACACGCGATTTTAAACATTCGTTATTGAGCATTATGCTAGAAAATGTATACATAACAGGTAGAATATTTCTACTGTATCAATATATAATTTTGTAAAAAATATTCATTGTAGTCCAAAAGTATTTAAAAAATTGCAAATGCTAAAATGCCCTGATTGCAAAGTGTGTTCCTTATATGTGACGTGCATTAACAAATAGATAATGGTTTGACATTTTGCTTGTAGAAAGTTGTACTAGAAGAAGATTACTCAAAATTTTAGTTAAATGTGCTGGAAATAGAAAAATTGAATACACTTTGAACTATTCTGTAACAGTAGGTCTAACTTCAATATGCGTGTAATCTTTTAGTGAAGTTTCAGAAATCTAGTATTAATAAAGAGTAAGTTGCTGACAATCTACGTTACTATGTATGAGAAACTGTTGAAAATGAAGGTAACAAAATACCGAACAGCAAGGAAACTGTCAAAATCAAAATACAAGAAATTGACAGAACTTGGAACCTACAAACAAACATATAGCAACTATAGCAATTGTCTTGACTTGAAACAAGCATTTAAAAATGGTTGGTTAAACAAGGTTTTACAAACGATTCGATAATAGCAGGTGCACAAGTTCAGTATGTGCGCAATCGTTCTGCGAAGTTTCAAGAACTTGGTTTATTGATTGATTGATTGATTGGATGTCTGCTTTTCGTCCAGCGAGCAGTATTTCAGCTATATTCAGGACGGGAACAAGTTAACAAACAATAAATCAACGGAAAATGGGGGTGGGATGGGTCACAGGGAATACAATTTTGACTGCCACTGGAAAAGTATGGAGTTTTGGGTAGGGGCGGAAAATTTAGCCTTTTGTAGCGGCTACAATGAGCCTACTCTTTTTTGAAATCTACAAAAGGGGTCTTTATCGCGCAAGGAGCGTGGCACTCTCCAAACACGTTACCCACTACGGTCCGCGGTCAGGCTTTCCGAATTATGAACTGACAACCCCCAATGAGAGGGTCTCCCCTATCCGCCATCCGGGGACGCGCTGGGCTGCTCTGTGGGTCGAGCACTGGGAACCCTCCCAGTATGGTCCCAGAAGAACTTGGTTGAAAGCTCCAATAGGGGTTGGTCGCACAAAATAGTAAATGATTTTTGTAAAATTTCCTAGAAAGGAACTATTCCAGAATCTGGAAAAACTACTCTAACAATGTGCATAAAGCATGTGCACAAATTTTTTAGCTATATCATGGCGTCCAGTTTCTATTGGGAAGAAGCCAGAGCACCAAAAATCCCCGACCTTCGGTAGGAAAACTGGTAATTCTTGTTAATTTAGATTGGAGTCAAGCTTACCTAGTGAGACTCATACCAAGTGAGAGTCTCACTGTTGACAGACCACGTGATCAATAGAACGAACTACCTTAACCATTCGGCCATTGAGGCACCTCTGGATAAGGAGTTGATTTCACAAGTTAGGTGCCCTCTGTACAATTTGCCGTTAAAAAAACTATGTTTCTAAGTTTTATAATTGGGGAAACATTTGTTTCTAAGTTCTAAAATTGGGAAAATATTCCCGAAAGAATTTTACATAGGCGTTTGCAAAATTTCAATATGTGTGCAATCTTTATATAAAGCTTAATAGATCTAGTATACGGTAAAATAATTTGCTGAGAAACTAGTAAACTGGTAAAATGTTCAAAACTCCACAAACAATTTTATAATAGCAGGTGCACAATTTAAATATATGTTTCAAGGATCTGAGTTTTAAGCTGTAGTATGAGTTCATTGCGCAAAATAGGTGACGTCTTTTGTAAAATTTGCTGAAGTCTTAAAAAGGAAGAAAATTTCCACCAAGAATTTCATAATAGAAGGTGCACAAGTTTAATATGTGTGCTGAAAATAAACTAAGATTCCATGTCTAGAAGAACGAGGAAAAAATCATCGAACAATTCCATATTAGAAGGTGCACATCTTGAAGATGACTCCAATCCCACTGCGAGGTTTCACAGATCTAGATTGAAATTTTTAGCAAGAGTTGATGACACAAAATGCGTATCCTTTCTTCCCGGCTCGTCAGACTGCCGATGGCTTTTATGTGTTTACATGTATTTAATAAGTCTTCCTATTCACATTTTCTGCGAAAACTTGTATAAATACTTGTAAAGTCCCAGTAATTTAAGTTAAACGTAAGTGTGTGTAGTAAGTTAGGATGTACATTGTTGTACCTAGAGTGTCTTGTAACTTAAGCTCTCTGGAATGAATATTTGTTTTGCCTTGTTTTTTGATGTTCGTCATTAAAATATCTAGTTCTAATTTTCAATTGTAGTTTGTCTGCCTTTGATCTTTAAAGAATATAAAAACTGAGGAGATGTCTTAAGACAACTTAAGATTGCCAAATACGTCTTAATGCTGTTATCGTTTTGTTAATGCCATTCTTTTAGACAAAATTGTAAACCTTTATTTTTTTACTTATATCAAATAGAATTTAACTAACAAAACATTATCATTTTTAAGCTTAAAATAAAATATCGTAGACAATTTTGTACACATCTTGAAACGGCAGTTGTACCCAGACGTAAAACTTTGGCAGGTAAATAATTTCTCGCTCATAAAAGGTAATTAACGGAATTAGCAACTAACCAAAAGGGAGGTTTACGAGATAATTCAACGCCGAGGTTGAGGTATGAATATTACAAAATTTTTAAAGGCTAACCACATTAAAAGTTATTTATGTACTTATTTGTTTATTCTTTAAAAGTGGTTAAATTAGAAATTTCACTGTTACTTTATTATTTCATGCATTATATAAGAACACAGTTTTATTTTCAAATGAACAAAGTTTGAAAATAATTGTTTTCAATGACAATTTCAGGTTGTGAATTAAACCGACATTGATTGATGATCTTTTGATCAAAGAGACTTTCCTGAAATAGGACATATCAATAAGGCCCGACTGCACAGGAAAAGAGCTTAAACACGAATGCCATTCTTGATGAAGGAGAAAGTAATAGATCAAAATTCAGGCAACAATTAACAGTACTTCGGGTTGTTCTTGTGAAATACATGTATGTCAGTATGCTAATGAGTGTCTATGGTGCCATCGGTTGTTCTAATGGTTATAAAGAATGCGGACATTTTTACTGGTTTTAGTGTCTGAGCCCGTACTTCCGAGTCCGCAAAAATACACCTCTTGAATAATCTGCTATTCCACTTTGTCCGAACCATCTGCTATTTGCATTAGTACATCGCCGACACCGTCACGTGGGTTTTGGCCGTGTCCCTCCTTACAGGACTGCCAGCTAGCTGGTATACCAAACAAATTCTTGTGATTAACTATCATTCCAAAAATAAACATGTTCCTGTATTGACTTGCTGAACTCTCACTGATGTAATGAATGTGGGACATGACTAACCTCTTCCGTGCTAGTTCATGTAAAATTTTATGAAAAGTTAATCTGGGCTATTAATTAACCTGTTTGCAATATGTCTCTATGGTTTCAGAACTCTATCAACGGTTTTAATTTCCGGTTTGTTTGAATGGGTAGTGCTATTGACACTCCTTTCCATAAAATCAACTACCATCTTTCGGTACTTCCCATCTTCCTTATTGGCCCTGATTCTTCTACCTCGTTGTGGGATTTTTTATTTTACACCAGACATCTTGTTTCTACAATGCCAAACTTATTTGAAACACACCTATTATATTTTCTCTAAATTTTGCTTTCTACTATTACTTTTACAGCCGTTTTGATTTTCTTGTCCTGTTTCTTTAGGTCGCTTTTTATTTCTTAATTTTCTGTATAGGACATCAGCCTCTAACAATTCATCCATTTATCTTTTTCTAGGAGTATTGACCGTTTCATGTTCAATTCTCTGTACATCTCTTTGTATTTTCCTTTTTAACGAGTAAAATAAAGTTAGGAAGTTATTTATGATTTGTCTTCATGTCCTGGTTTTATTAGATTGGTTGATGATTGCGTTTCTAATTTCTATTTTTTCTCCTTACCTCTGTTAGGAAAATCAAACAAAATTAAGACGAGCGGTTGTTTTTACAATATTTTTTCTCTATCTTTATTTTCTATTTGAGATAAGCCTCGTGTCATTTCTTCCCCTCTCACTTCTCGTCAACTATTAACTTCTCCCTCTTTTTTGTTCCTTCCTCTGTATGCCGCAAGGTTATTGGCTCTTTATTTCCCATGTTATAAAAGACATTTAAATGTATCTGAATTGGAAATAGAGAAATAAATACTAAAAGAATGGAAGGGTCGCAGAGTGTAAGGCTTAAGAATTATTTAAGTTCTATGACAGGATGTATACTTTATTGTACATGACAACATGCTCTATGGTAATAGTATTTCAACATCTCGGTTTCCGATTTAGACTAAAGTTTAAAAATCAAATATTTATTGTGGAGTCAGCACAAACACTTCCATTTCTAATAAAGTAGGAATATGTCCATATGACTATGATATGTAAAATTGATAACCGAACATGCAAAAGCACCTTAATAATAAATTTAATTCAAAATAATCTCATTTAGAATGTTTTATAGTTAAGTAGGAATTGCGATTCCTAAGTTACCAAAATGAACGTGTTTATGCTTATGTTAATTTCCCTATGCAGACATAAATAAAAATATGACGTTTTTGAAGTTGCACAGACTATTTTTAGTCAAATTTTCTCTACGTTTAAACTCTTTTAAACGACCTTTTTGAATTGATAAGATTTTCCATTAAAAGACGTACCTCACAATTGTCAGTTCTAGCGAGGAATATGTTGATATATGAAGTTCATTAATAAACAGGTTCAGACAATCATGTGAACGTTCCGGTAACTTAGTAATTATAACGCAGGAATTTTAAAATACAATATAATCTAAAAACAGTATCAAACAACTGGAGTTAAAATCGACTCTTGTTGATAATAAAGTACTAAAAAGCGGCATTATAATTTAAAAAAATAGTCAGTCCAAAATGAAAAAATATTTTTGGTATCTTAAGTTACGTAGGAGTCCTTCTTATTCCAGCTATGTAGGAAAAAAAAATTATGCATGTTTTATTTGTGTGTTGAACACACTACGAGTTTTGCTATGTCTTTAAGTATTTGTATTCAAAAATGTTTGGATAAAGTGGTGAAAAAAAAACACTCATGTAACCCACCCTTTTACAATCTAACATTTTAGTAAAATAAGAATTAATATTGACATTAATTGATTCAATCTTGTTTGTAATATGGATTATTATTTAGTCAAATGTCGATTCATTAAAGATTACTGAATAAAATTACCGTTAGGTAATTTAAAATTTAAGTTTTTGACAGGTAAAATTTGATGTTTTTTGTGACTAATCTCTCCGAAAAAGAAGCAAAAACAGTCGTAAAGGCTAGGAAAAGTGCTAAACAAGTTTCTTTCAATGCACCTTAAAACACTTGAATAAAGCTAAGACATGTTTTTGAGTGATAATATCATTACTGGCAGAACCAATATATAATCCTTTATATAACTGAATAGTAATAAAACTTATAGCCCAAAAAGTTGATGAACTGCGTCCATTATGCGTAAAAACCATTTAAATACGAAAAATAGGGATTGATTGTTTGTTTGTTTAATTTTCAGCAAGAAATCGTTCAAATTAATTAAAAATAAAAACAAAGTAAATAAATCAGAAGTCATCAGAAAAGTTGTTGGGATGTCGGGAACAAAACTTTGATTGCACCTGGAAAATAGTAATGGGTAGTTGTGGAAGTTAAGACTTCGGTAGCAGATACGATAAGCCAATACTTTTTACAAAATCTACAAGTTTAAAAGTAGTTTTTATCGTGCAAGAAGTGTAGCACTATCAAACACGTTACTGTTAAAAGCCGTATTTTAACACGACAACCCCCAAAGGAGAAAGCTGTCCAAATCCGCCTACAGGGGACGCACTTGGTCGTTCTGTGACGAGCACTGGGAAACATCCTAGTATAATTCCATCTAAACAGGTGATAAAATCATTGCAAACAGGTTTGAGTGTGTGAAAGATATATCCGAAAAGTAAGACACAAGGCAAGGCGACCACAAGTGTATAATTATGAAATTAGAAAGCACAATAATAATTGGTTGACAAATCGAAATATTGTAAATGATTTATCGTGAAATACTGTTTAATTAATCGGATGTCAGTGCATAGTTGGCACAGGCTATTCCATGAATACATGATATACTGTGTATATTTCCAAAAGGTATTCAGGAGCAATTGAAACCTATTTTTACTAAGTTGTGTACGACCAAGAAGATGGTAAGTGTAGTTGTGAACCTTCCTTGTAGTTTAAATATAAAATATCATTTAATAAATGCTAGTAGCAGATAATGATAATGATGCATGTTATTTAGGCTTTGATTTTAAAAATGGGCAAAAAATATGTGTACAGATATACCTGGCTGATAGGTGTATTCTTTGTAACTAAGCTGAGTTCATCTAAAAAGGCTTAGTAAAAATAGGTTTTTAGTTGCTCCATGTAATTTGATAAAAATGTTCTAGTGAATTAGAGGACATGGTTACTTGTGTCAATCAGAAGTGACCTTTTGAAAAGCGAAAGATAGCTACCAAACTGGAAATTGATGCCATTTTTTTACAATCAGTTACTTGTATTGCTGTCTTAAGCCAAAATATTGTATGTTCATTAAATTATAAAAAAGAAGAAACCAAACAAAACAAAACAAAACAAAGCTATGCATTCAAATTGGAAATATTAGGATATAAAAAACATAAAATTTGTTTTAAAAATATTCAGCTGTGACTACTGCATGAAGGGTAAACTGTTAGAAAATTTATGATGTGTACGAACTGAATGATTATGGTTGTCTAACCCAAAATAGGAGTCCTTTGATAAGAATACCGTATGACAGGTATTATTTAACGATTAAAGTCCTATTTGTTAACATCAACATTTGTTTAAAATTTGATTTTCAAGCTTTTCTTGGCAATTTTCGAAGAAAAAAAAGCGAGAAATTATATTGTTCTGGCGAAAAGAATTGTCTTGTATTAATATTAATTCAATATTTTAATTAAATTTAAAAATAATTGATAAGATTGGGCTACGCTTAAATGATACCTTGCATGAATGACTGGCAAGTCCTAATGATCGTTTGATATGTTCGTTTCTTTACTTTGGTCAGTAGATCGTTATAAGGCCCAATCTCTTTGCTTGATTCTGTTTTTCACTTCCTCGATCTCAGTCTTTGGAAACATCTCATTTATATGGACTGCAGCCTTTTCGAGATCTGCTGTTAGAGTCTACGACTTGCACGCAAACAATAATATTGAAATGACCAAGGGATATATCTGTCTGATCTTTGAACTTAGGTTGGTCTTCTATCTAACCAGTTCCCTGTTGTTTGCTTTATTTTAGGCAGTATTTCTATCCTATCCGTTATCTGTCATAACGCCTCAAATTTATTTGAGATATGTACAGTTTCAAGTTTATGGCCATTGATTGTCAGAGTTTTTGTTGGTCAGAATCTCTGTCTTTTCGGTATTATTTACATCCCATATACAGAAACTATCAATCCAGGCAATTGACTAAGTGAACTAGCTTTTATTTTTCCTACCAGGCCATCAATGTCGTCAGCAATTTGCAAGTTTGTATTTTTGCTGCCCCGATGCTGACAATCTCGTCATGTTCTACCAGAGCGCTTATCATAATCTATAAGGCTCTTTGGTAAAAAAATAAATGGGAAATCTAGTAACCCACAGAAATGATATTATGTCAGAGAAACTTAAGTTTAAAGTATGGTTTTCTCTGAAGAAATTCATTTAGTTTTTTGTGTCAATTATTGATTCTATTCTTGTTTGGTATTTGTGACTTAACCTTACAATCTCTTTGTTGCCGATACATGAAAATATTGATTGTTTATTCAGATTCGTATTCCGCGATTTATTGTGCACACAATTAATGATTATCTACATGCATCGTCTTTAATTCACAATGATTAAATCCTAGGACTCTAGCAAAAGCGCGCCGCATTTAAAAGAGTTCTTTTGTCAAGGTTCAATTTCCCAACCAGTTATTGTACCTACGTGCAGTTTTAAACGAGACGAAAGCAGTCATTATTCATAACGTCTATCATATTCTTGTATTGATTTATATAGTAAATAATAAAAGTCAATTCCCAAACAACTAAGGTCGTTACTTTAGACTTGATAACTTTGAGCATTTGGTGTTAAATTAAAATAACAACAGCGTATTTTAATTCTGTCCTTGATGCACATAAAAACCTGCTGAAAAAAAAATTGCATTTTGAATAAGACACATGTTCAGTTATTCTAGCTTATTATGTCGATTTCATATCACACTAACCTTCATAAACATATTACTCAACATTTTATGCAGTGAGAATATAACAAGATGTTAGCTAACTGCTAACAAAGTTTAGTACGCTTTGACTCATAAAAAATATCTAACGTTAAGAGCATGTTAACTGGTAATACGTGGACAGTGCGAATCCATAAATTTCTGAACGATCCAGAAATGAGATTCCTACAATCGAGACAAATTTGATTTATTACAGTTGCAGCAAAATGGGCTTTCCAGGATGTCCGTGAGTATTCATACCTCTTCGTATGCCAGATAATCATTACTTGATTTTCAACAATCGTATATTCATTATCCATTGTTCGTGTTGCTCCCGTCGCAGCAGACAGGCCTTAAATTCAAGTTCAAATGATGTATTGTAAGCCCAAATATGTCATTATGTATCACAATCCCAATCAAATGTTGATTGTAAACAAGGAGTGCACTTTACTCTACCTCGGAATGGGAAGTATTGTCATGTATGTACCTTGGCTAATGCCATAAATATTTTCATACCCATTGGAAATAGTCAAATGTTTTTTGCTTCTTTAACTCGTGTTCTGGGTAAAAACTATATTGTTGTGAGCTAAATCGAAACATTGATTTTTCTCACCACTGGAATAAGAAAATATTTTAAGACATCAAATGTTCCAGGAGAAAGCAAACGTGGTTTATTTAGCTATTGTAGCGTGCATACCCCGACGTGCAAACTATTTAATAGAGAACATTAAAGACACATAATTTAAAATTGAAAACTTTTTTATAGCTAAAGGTAATTCCGCCCTATCTGTGCTTGTATATCACTTGCTTCTAAGAGCTCCACAATAAAATTCACTGATAGACATCCTTAAAAGAAGATACATCTTTTTCAAAGGAATACTAACCACAAGGTAGTGTCAACAAAATATTTTGCACATAATATGAAACTATTATAGTCACATACTCACAAAATTTGGAAAACCTGCAACCATATTTTCAAACGATATTTAGACAAGAAAGTGTTATCAATAGTAAAACTTGTTAAAGGCGTGGATGAGTCGTTTTTTCTTAAAACCGTTTGTTTATACGTTCATTAAGAACAGATTGCACAAATCAGTATACTGTCTGCAAGCTATTGCATACATGATTGAGAAATATAGATACCGTATGCAGGAGAAAACTTAAATATTGCTGCATACGAGAGGAACACTAATAATTTCGAAATTAAAATTGTCTCGTTTGTCGTAAATTCTTGTGTTGGTGTCATATTCGAGATGTATGTCTAAAAATGATGTAGATGAAGCTGTTTCTAAGGTTTCTTTAATTTCCAGTTTTGAAAAACTCAGCAAATTAAGGGTTGTTAATTTTAAGGACGCCAACAACAAATCTATATTTGTAATTAATGGAACCTGGATTCTGCTATTCTTGTTTTTAATAAGACGATGACGAATTTCAGTTTCATAGGATTACAGGAGCAAATTGCTGATAAGTGGGGCAAAGTTTTTTACCCATTGTAATTCCGATTATCTGCTGAAAACACATCCTTCAAAAGTAACAAAAATATTGTCGATAAGAAAATCTAGCATACTATAAACCTGTTCTTCGATGTAGCATAATTTGCCTTTAAGTTCGTTAGTTGAAAAATACGTTAGTTGTAACCTCAAACTACACATTTGTAGTCGTATGTGGAAGCAAAGTGATTTCGAAATATTTTTGCTGTCCTTCTTTTACTGAAGAAAATATTTTGTTGAACCGTTTTGACAACTTTTTGGTAGAGCAAGTAGATGACCTGGCTATGTAATTCATTATTCTGAGATTTTCGTGGTCATCGATGTTTGGATTACCAGTAATGACATGACCAGAGGGATTGTATATGAAACGATAATGAGAACAAGTGCATTCATTAGGTTTCTTGAGGTAAGTTTTAATGTCTAGGTCATGCAATTTTGTTTTTAATTGAAGACTTTAAGGGCAATTATGTAGGTAATTTATATGACGTGATAGTAATAGATTGATTTAAGAAATAGATCTGATTTTCCACTTCTTTTCTATTAAGAATATTGCTGATGTTAACTGCATCAATTCTTTAATTTCTTTGGTGGTTGGACTTGTATATTTTATGACCATAGCTTCTTTTGAATCAAGAATTGGTTTTAAAAAATACTCATTACATTCACTCCATTGCATGCTGGACTGGATGTTATCATTGCAGCCGTAAGGCATGGCAGTACTTAGTTCCCTGATCAAAAATCTTTTTGTTTGAGAAACGATGTTCTGAGTAGGAGGTTATTAATATGATGGTATTTTGTGTTCTATAATGCGTACTTTCATGGAATAACACCGACCATGATTTGACTGATTAATGTTATTGTGCAGCATTGTATTTTGAGGATTGCTAGTACAGTACTTGCACCCGTAAACGCAACACTTTGACTGATTGATAACTGATTGCTGACGGATTTTGGAACGCCGACGGATCGCTGACTGATTGATGATAAATACATCCGTCCAAAATTATGAATCCGTCATTTCCTTGGTAACCGTCAGCGATCAGTGCGATCAGTCCAATCAGTGCGATCCAGAATCCGTCATTTAATTATATGCATAAATCAGTCAGTTTATTGACAGATACGTATAAATTGATAATTTAAAGATAAAACGAATTCTGTGTCATTTGTATATTATATATGCATTTATAATAAAATAAACGGAAGTATTCAAAAGAATAGTTAATACAATGTCTCGTTCTAAAAAGAAAATATGTAAATATATTGAAAGAAAACTATTTTCTTTATATTATATATAATTAAGCAAATTTCTTTAAGGCAGGACATATCTGCGGGTCGAGCCCCGTAAACCTTAAAAAAACTTCCATTTAAGGCACATCAGAAGCGACGAGGTAAATGTTGTCTTTTCGTAATCCATTATTGATTCTCTTTTTTAAGTGACTCGTGATTTCTGCCTATTTTATTTCTGCGACCTGTTACATGTATATTTTTTGTCGGTCGTATATTAAGCCGACCCTACTCCCCCAATCAGTAACAGATTTATTTCACATTTAGGACGTGGCCTCTTTTTGACATCATTACTAATTACTTAAATGTATGCCTGCGTGTTTTTATTTAGTCTACAACATTTTAAAATACAATTATAAAACTTATGTATAAAAAAATTGTTGAACTGTAGAACAAGCATTCTCAATCAAAACACATTGTTTACTAAACAAAAAGTTGTATTGTAAAATATACAGCGATTCTGGTCGCAAGTTTTATTTGACAGGCAATAAAAGAAGTTAAAAAAGTATACTAACAATTACGCTGGATTGTTTCATTTATCTCATGTTGTCTATTTTTTTATTGGGGGTCGGGTGGGAGGAAGCCGGAGTACAGGTTAAAACAGACAATCTTTGTCAATTAAGTTGAAGTCGGGCACACCCTATCTGCAGTCGTTCGAAAATCCGCAACCTGTTGACAGGCATGAGATAACCAGTAGATGACTAACCAATCAGCCACCGAGGCCCCAATAACGCCGGGGAGAATTGTCTGCGAATCCTGCAGTTAAGCGTAAAAATGTGTTACAGGATAGACACGTGTTATAGTACGAAATAGTAATTTTTTTAACAAAACGTCTTTAATTCTTTAGGTCTATGAAGATCGGGTTTAACATTGTCATTACAGTCATATCGATAAAACAGAACCTTTTCAAAACTTGCCCTTTAAAAGAGTGTCATTCAATTTGGAAAATAACTTATTTCATTGATTGATTGATTGATTGGATGTTTGCTTTTCTTTCAGCGGGAGTATTTCAGCTTTATTCATGACGAGAAAAAGTTGAATATCAATCAATTAGTAAGATTTGTTTGTTTAAATATTGCTTAACGCCACTTTCAGCAATTTTTCAGCTATATCATGGCGTCCAGATTTTATTGGAGGAGGAAGCCGGAGTACCCGGAGAAAACCCTCGACTTTCGGTAGGAAAACTGGCTCCTTTTCAAATAAGTAGAGTGCACCCTGCTGCAGTGAGACTCGAACCCGCAACCTCAGTGTTGACAGACCACGTGATCAATAGTAGACGAACTAATATAACCATTCGGCCACCAAGGCCCCCTCAATCAATTAGAGAAAGATGGACCAAGGGCAAAAATGTTGAATTCCGCAGGAAAAATATGGGGTATGGGAATGGGCGGAAAACTTACTTTTTAAAGCCTACTTCTTTTCGAAGTCTACAAAAGAGATCCTTATCGTGCAAGGAGCGTGACACTCTCTAAACACGTCACTATCGCGGCAGTTCTAATATGCCCTGAACCACCCCCCCCCCTCCACCAAAAAAAAAAAAAAACAAAAAAAAATCAAAAAAAAACGAGAGCACATTCCATTTCCGCCAGCTGAGGACGCGCTGGGCAGCTCTGTGAAACCTAGTAACTAATTTCATATACTTCCGAATTTAAGAGAAACCATTTATACTCATATATCAATAATTATCGAATGACTATAAAAGACTTGTAAAATAAACAAATTGTGACGGCTAATTTTGCGAAAGCAGAATTGATTGTTATATTACGCTTACATGTTCGCATCTTTAACTCATAGGCTTATATATACAAACGCGTTTAGTAGTTTATTCTATATTCTAATATGACGTGCTTAAAAGGCTTTGAGACCACAACTGTGGTAAAAAAATGATTTATCTATGAGCAACACGCGCTGAGAAGGGCGTGTTTTAAATGGCTGTTCCAATTACAAAACTGTAACTCCCACCGGGAAACTATTGCATATGACGTATAAATCTTATAAATAGCGACACGCGCTATAATTATCCGTTGCAATATATTGTGTGTTACATTGACGGAACAGCCAGTTTATGGAGGAAATGATGTTTTCTATAGGTACGAAAATATTATAAATGTACTCTAATTGTCTTATTAGAATAAAAATAATTCACGGAGGCTGTGATTTATCATTGTTTTACCACGGGATGACCATTTATGTCGTTATTTTATCCCTCTCTATCGCTCGGGATAAAATAATACGACATAAATGGTCACCCCGTGGTAAAACAATGATAAACCACAGCCTCCGTGAATTATTTCTTAATTTGAGATTTAATTCTGTGTAAATTCATGTGACACAATAAGATAGTGATAAAATATATAAATAGATGTTTTCACTTTTGTCGTAAATCTTAATTATTATTCAGTATTATACAGCGGAACTCTTAGGAATTGTGGCATAGTAGTTTATTCTTTATTTGAGATTTAATTCTGTGTAAATTCATTTGACACAATGAGATAGTGAATAAAATATATAAGTAGATCTTTTCGCTTTTGTCGTAAATCTTATTCAGTATTATACACCGGAATTCTTAGGAACTGTGGCACAGAAAGAAAACTGATCAAACCACCACAAATGATCGTTTTAAACGTTTATAATAAAAAACATCGACCTCGATGGTTAAGGTATCAGTAATCTATTATTGATCACCGAGTTGTCTGTTCGACCCTTACAGCGAGAGGGTGTGCTCAACTCATCCGTAAATTTGCAAAGAGCACCAGTTTTCTTGTCGAAGGTCTGCTGTTTCGTTGGGTACTCCAGCTCTTCCTTATAAACACTCGACGCCATATTATATAGACTAATAAGATTTTTTGAAAATAGTGTTAAACAAACTTCAAATATACAAATAATGGTAACGCGAAAGCGCGAATTAAAAAAAATGTTACTATTCCGCCTTCACGTATTTCGTCTTTCTCGCTTTTTCCGCTTTAAAAAAAATAAAAGACAAATACGAGATGTACGCCTTGGCACGCGAGGTCAAATATTTTTTGAATTCATTGTCTGTGGTTTTTTTATTTCTTTTTTAATTAATTTTTTTAATAAAATGACACTGCGATGTTTATATTCCGTCACAGATGCATTAGTTATAGATTGGGGGGGGGATTTCCATTTATCATTTATAACTTTAGACTAGACTTTTTCCGCTGTAAAAAACTTCAAAGACAAATACGAGACGTGCGCCTTGGCACGCGAGGTAATTTTGTTTAAGTCATTGTGTGTGTGTTTTTTTTTTAAATTTACTATGTTTTAATTACTTTGTTAATAAAATGACACTATATGATGTTTTTATTTCGTCATAGATGCCTAAGTTATAGATGGGGGAAAATTCCATTTATATCATTTATAACTTTAGACCTTTTTACGCCTTATTATTAGGTAAAACGAGTCATAAATGAGGACATAACAGTTGACATTTTTAAACTAATGTTTGCGAGTGAAACGAATTTTCACATTTTGAAATATTAATTTATTAACCGGAAGTTGAATGGACGGATTGGAGCGATCAGTCCAAATCAATCCGTCAGATCAGTCAAATCGTTCCAAATCCGTCAATTGACGGATGGACGGATTGGGAACGATCTGACGGATTGGGAACGATTTGACTGATCTGACTGATTGATAACTGATTGCTGACGGATTTTGGAACGCTGACGGATTGCTAAAAGTGTTGCGTTTTCAATCTTCAATCTCAAGTACTGTAACATATCGATCAAGTAAGATTCATTATTCATGCTTTGATTTAAAAACATAAATTTATATCTAATTGATCTCCATGATATATATATATATATATATAATTCGTCTAAAGAAATAGTCAACAATTGTTCGTACGGGATGTTGGATCGTTACGGTAGATAACGATGCTGTACAGACTAAAATAATAATATATTCGTTTAAAAATATGTACAACAACATCTAGATACATAATTAAAGCGAAAACAAAGTTTTACACTTTAAAAAATTGCACAAATATTTCGCCTGACCAACAGGCTTCGTCAGTGTTTTTACAACGAATGTTGTAATATTAACAAAGTAATTAAAACATAGTAAATTTAAAAAAAAAACACACACACAATGACTTAAACAAAATTACCTCGCGTGCCAAGGCGCACGTCTCGTATTTGTCTTTGAAGTTTTTTACAGCGGAAAAAGTCTAGTTGTAATGTTGTAAAAACACTGACGAAGCCTGTTGGTCAGGCGAAATATTTGTGCAATTTTTTAAAGTGTAAAACTTTGTTTTCGCTTTAATTATGTATCTAGATGTTGTTGTACATATTTTGTAAACGAATATATATATATATATTTAAAATAAATTCAAAAGTCGACGAAAACATGAATATAAGATGTAAGATGCATATACAATACTCGTACAATTTCAAAAAAATATAAAATATATTTTTGTACGAGCCCTAGAAACAGGTAGAAATGCGAGGCTCGGCAAAACATTTTTCAACTATTTCTTTGCAGTAAAAAAACTTTATTTTTCTCTGAAAATATTTGAATGTTGTTTTTATGCTGTATACTAAAACACTAAAATACATTTAAAAAAAATGAAAAAAATGGTACAAGTGCAACTTTTTGCCGATTTTTGACTTAAAAATTTTCGGTACGTATTCTAGTGATAGCCTTGCGCCACAAATAAATATATGTCGTATTAGGCCGTGACTGTGACATACCCTGTGTAAGACCGGAATAACTTTTTTAAAACATCTGTATTTAGGCATATTTTTCCGGGGAAAAATATACAAAATTAATATACTGTTTTTTGTAAACATGTAATAACTCATATTTCTGAGATAATATATGTTGTAAGTGAATGTATAATACTTTTATAAATGAAATGGTCGATAAACAGTTTTATCATGGAACATGTGAAGCTTTCTATAGGATATCCGCAAACCACACACATCGCCTCTGTTGGCACTCTGTGGCAGGTAGAGGACGCGGGATGCAAACAGCCTTTCTCACAAAATGTCTGCTGAAAGCACTCATTATTCCAACAAGTTCCAAATAAAGAAAAAACTAAAAACCGTTAATAGACAAATAATAATATCAATGAACCTTTGGCAAATGTTCCCCACTTTCCATTGGAAAAGCTGTCGTTGGTGCTGCAGGAGACGTAAATATGTAATAGCAAATCTGAAAATGAAAACTGAAGAAATCCCAGTCTCTCCTCACATAACATTAAATAATTGAGGCCAATGAATGTTTCTCTTTATAGAATATGATCTACACGAGACGATGAGATTTGTAAAAAACTCAAACATCAAGGAATGCCAAAGGTCAAAAAAAAATTTTGACAGATAAAACTTGTAACCGAATATATCTTAAATATGCATTTAGTCAAAACTCGAGAAACGTAAAATAACTTAACGAGACCGAATCACTGCTGTGTCCAAAACGTTTTAGTACATATGTAGTTCGTTTTGGTTCAGATCTTTTAACATGATATCGTCATGGTCCTACCAGGACAACACTGTAATGTCATGCGTTTCATGATGCAAAAGCTACCTCTAAATTCAATCAACAAACGACAAGAATGACTTAATACTTTTAACAAAATTCATTTCATCAATAATAAACAAAGTTGAAACATAAGGACGCGACATGTTTACTTTGAGGAAGGTCTAATATAACAAGTATACAGGTTATGACTTTGCGATAACTACTTTGTTTAATTTTCTCTATTATTTAAGAGAGGTACACTAACAAAATGTGTATCAATATGTCTTAATTTACTTTTTATATTTAATAAAATATTTTACTTAGTAAACTGATTCCAGTATATACAAAAATGAAGGTAATAACAAAATACGGAACACCTAGGAAACTGTAAAAAAATACAATCCACAAATCAAAGGTAGAGAAACCGGCAAACTCCAGAACCAACAACCAAAAACATAGCAACCACAACAATGCTTCTGACTTGGTACAGGCATAGCATAGATCAAAAACTAGGACGTGACCTGACCCATGTGTACATTTTTAAGATCAAATTTAATAAGGGTTATGATTGACGACCCAATTCCTCTCGATAAATAGTTAATGAGTTGTACATTAAAAACTATTAAACCGCCGACCTAATGGGAGATAACTCTAACGAAATGAGGTCAAATTCTTCCCGTTTAACGAGACAAAGTTGAGACTTTAAAATGCTAGCTTTTTGCCGTATTTTACGGTTTGAAAGGAGTAGTGATAACAAGAAATGTCAAAAACTAGATTGTGATCTTGACATTTGACCTTTATCTACTTTTGACTGGGACCATACTGTGCGGGTTCACAGTGCTCAACCCACAGGGCTGCCCAGCGCTTCTGTGGGTGGCGGATAGATGATGCTCTATCGTTACGGGTTGTAAGGTCATTATATGGAAAGCCGCGGACCACAGTGGGTAACGTGATTTGAGAGTGCCACGGTAAATGCACGATAAAGACCCCTTCGCTAATGTCGATAAGAGTAGGTTCGTTGTAGCCGCTTCAAACGACTTATTCTTTTGCATGCCGCGTTATACAAAAGGATATATCGCGTATATTTTTATCATTTTCGGTTTAGAAGAAGCAGAGATAACAAGTTTTTAAGTAGAAGAGAAGATAACTCAATTAAAAGAGATCGGTCTTTAAAATAAACTGCAAAATGTATTTCAGTCCCAAACATAAATGCCAAAAAAACCAATGCGACATGTCGAAGTGAACAAACCAGATTGCGACGGAAGAAATGAGAAAACAATATAATATATATAATAAGTTCTTAACAAACAATCTGAAAGTATTTTACACTATGAAATTTCTTTCGTGCATGAATTCCTAATGATAGGTGGGGATTTTTCCAAAATTTGCAACACCTGATTCAATTAAATCTGTACTTAAAATATGTGGATGCTAGGCCTTGTTTTGTAACAAAAGAGCACTTTCAGTTTGACAGTGCTTAAATTTGACCTCGACAGTTTATTAAAGGTCATAGTTTAAATGTTCTTGTCCATTACAGCTTTACGGCATTTGTCCACAGATATTATGACCCTTGAAGATTATTCAAATCTGCTCAGGTAGGAACAACACATTAGCATTTTTGCTACATAAATTTTCTGTTGTTTAATATTAGTCTCTCTTTTACAGTACTTTGTTACAGTATTCGAGTTGTCAAGATAACACTGTAAAATGTCAAAGGTCAAAGTCACCAGATAATTTTGACCTTGAGACAGTTTTCAAGGTCAGGTCTCATGATGATCAATGGTAAAGACAATAGGTCTTTACCAATTTCGGTTTTGATGTTCGGGTCCGTTATTTTTATCCTAACTGTACACAGTAGTTATTCGCGTATAGAAGTCTAATATCGTCGGTCGAAGAGGACAAGATTGCAGCTTTATGTGCATCACATTTTTGATGATTTGACTTGGGTTATCTTTTCAATTTTTGAGATTTTTTTATCTAAATGTCCAAGTGCAATTGTCATGGTTCTCGTGTCACTTTAGGCTTGCATGCATTTTCAAGATCATGTCTCAAGAAGACCAATGGTGAAGACCCTATGTTTTTACTACTAATAGGTTTATTTTGTGATCAATAACATCTTTATTGCAACTGTTCATGGGAGTTATTCCCCTAAAGGAGTTTTAAATCTTTCAAAGACGACAAACATGCTTGATAATCACTAACCCTGAGAACATTTTCAAGGTCAAATCTTAAAATGACAAATGGTAAAGATCATAGGTGTTAACGACTGACTGTTTGCGAGTTTGGTCATAACGAAGTATATCGATACGCTCTACATTTGTTTATAATATGCAATAAATTGTTTCATCCGGCCTTGTACACTATCAACCACCAGGTAACCTCTGTCTATGTCAGAGATTACATGAAAGCAAGGTTATCGGTGTTTGAGGAGATAAGTCCGTAAAATTATTTTAGTGCCGCTGTTTTGACACAGAATAGTAGTCAATGCATGCCGCGTTATACCAAAAGGATATATCGCCTACGTTTTTACGGCTTGTTTTTGAAAAGTTGGCGGAAACAAAAACTTTTAGACGGTCTTGCCAGCTTCATTTTATAAAATAACGGTGTTTGTTCTCTAGCTCAAACCTCGAAACCATGCGGTTGTTACACTATCTATTCACAAAGATATACCATTTTTGAAAGCAAATGTACGGAACGATGAATGGTTGTCAAGGTTTTCTGTCAACAGGAAGTGACTTTTTAAATGCGAAGTTATTTTCTGACAACCTATGTTATCCTTGCTCAGTAAAATAAATTGATACAAAAGATAAACCGAAAGGTAATGTTCTGAAATAAAATGTTGTCTTGAACCCAAATATATATAGATGCTAGAAACTTTTGTCAACCGAACTTGTCTTTTTAAAACTGGAGACGAATTGTTAAAAGTAGGTTGTTTTTATGACAGAAAATGTTTTACGCAACCCCAAAATATATGGATTTCTCCCAGTAAAGCAAAAATCAATGTTAGGCACTTTTGTTAAATAAAAGGGTACTTCTGGTTTTAAGGGATTCGACCGACCTTCATACTTTTTTCAAGGTAGTGTATCAGGAAGACCAAATGTGAAGATCCCATGTCAATACAACTTATGGTTTTAATGTTCTGGCCTTGACGACTTTATTGTAACTGTCAATATGATTTATGCTCCTACAGAAAGCAACAAATCTGTATGGTCCAAGTACACATTTTTCGACGATTTTAATTTTAGTATACCAGGGCGGGTTTTCGAATAAGAATGATAACTAGGTTCGATTCAAGGTCAAGATGTCACAAACCATTTTCAAGGAAATGTTTAAAGATGACCAACAGTGCAAACCTTTTTCTTTGACAATCATCAAATGCACATGTGCATATCGAAAAAATGAAAACAGATATAGATTTGGTTATCAAAATGTTATTAGAACATTTAACGCGTGCGCCGTTTTCAAAAGATGCGCCTCATTTATGCCTAAATACAGACTTACATGACGATAATAACAATGTGTATCGGCCATCCAATGTTGACATATTTTACTAATTCATCTTAATGTCGTAATTTGAATGGTTACATGGGCGCTGCTTGCTGCTTAACACTTATATTAAGCTTCTCCGCATGGTAAAGGTAAAGAGAAATAACAACACACATTTCGTCCTTTAACCAGATAATGAACTTATTTTACTTTTGATTTCTGTTTATCTAATTTGAGACCCTGGAAATAACCTGATAGTAATTTTATATTGGTAAATTACTGCATTCTTTTAATTTGATAAATATTAAATAGTTTTCTTATAAATCTTCATCCTCACAAGTCAGGGTTTCTGTTTCCACGACAAACTTAGCTAGGAGATTTTAATATGACGTCAAACCTTCAAAATATCAACTAATAAAATTTGCTTGAAAGAAGCAATGTAGGGCAGTAGTCATTCTTACTCATTCTTGCGTGGGAAGAAAACGTAACGCAACTAAAATATAACAAGGTAATAACAAACTATAAACACTACTGTACAAATTACACTGATTTTCTCGTGATTATGCAACACATCAGTATAGTTTATTTACAATCGACGTCAGGATATCCCCTAACCAAGTCATGAATGAAAGCGAGCTTTTGATTGGCTACATTCAGGTATCATGTAGCCAATCAAAATAGTCACTTCAAGCCCGGGAATTTCCTAGCTAAGTTTGTCAGGGTTTCGTGGACACATGTGGACACAAAAATCCTGACTTGTGAGGATGATACATCTTGTCAATTCAAGTTTAAATGCACAGAGAGAATAATCGTGAATCAGTTCTTATGGTGGTAGCCACAAATATGTTTGTTAAAGCGTAATAATATTACAATTGCTTGCACTAGCTATCTAATAAATACACACATTTGTATATAAGACTTTTAATTTCATAACAATTGGCAATACAACAAATCTTCCAGCAGGATTTATTGTTTTTTAAACCCAAACGGTGTGTTTTGTCAACAATAAATTATTTATAGCACTTTTCGGTTTGTTCGAATGGAGTTTATTGCAAACAGTTGTTCAGCTTTTTTTAAAATATATTTTTCGATTTTAAAACCATGTTGTACATTAACATAAGCCACTTGTATCCATGTTAGTCATTTTCTTTTTTTGCACTGTAGAAAGTATTTTCTTTGCAATCTAAAACATGTTTATTACACATTTTCGCCATTGTCTCATTTTTGTTTATTTTGTAACATATACCTAACAATACATATGAACTGGAACGAAGTTCAGGAGAAACGAAATATTTGTCATTCAATGTTAATGATAAATCACGCAAAGTTTGTTGTTTATTGCAAACATCACACAGATGTTCATAGCAAAGAAACCGCAAAAAATAAGACAACACGACAGGTGATACTCTTAGAGCATTATTTTCTGCCTCCATCTGTAGTTCATCTGGTATCAATGATGAATGCTTCATGAAATTTGCCGTATTTAAAATAGTTTTATTTCTTGATTAAAATCAATACTTGCGTCCCGTCCAATATTAATTCTTTTTGTTTGTTCCGTGTTTTCGAAACCTATTAACATCATATCTGGAGTACAACGAGACAGTACGTAATTCACGATTTCTAATGTTGTTTTGTAATGTTTAAGTTTATAATAAAACGAAGCATATAACAACCAACCCGATACAGCGTCAGATTTTGTACTATTATATATAAGTGTTTGCAATACCGGTTCAATTGAAGATACCTGCTTTTATTTCTCGATTTAAATCCTATTAAACTCTGACATAATATTTGACTCACCACGGCATGATGGAATATACAAATGTTGAAAATAAACGAGGATGACTCAAATTCAATAATAGCTCGAGTAGTTAATAATGTATCGTCTTCTCTTGCTGATAACAACATGGTTATCAAATTTCCTGCATTGAACAATCAATAAAGAAGAAGCCGCAAATCTGCATGTTTATCAGATATTTTACTGGTATCATTGCAAATATGAAATAAACATTTTATTCCTTTAGACCGAATTTCGCTCAATACATCCAGTAGTTGATTATTAACTTTGTCTATTTTACCTTTAAACATGTTATGTTTTGGAATAAAATAATTTGGACAGACACAGAATCTAATCCAAGTTATAAGTTGATCAATACACAGCGCATAACAATCAGATATGTTTGACATTCTGAACATTTCAATATCTGTTTTCTCGTAAACTCAGTATAGTGTGGTTTTTAGAAAGTACGAGCACAGGAGGTCTTTTAACTCCATTGTGTTTATTTATTACTTCTTTTAAAGTCAATTTTAAAAGAGCGTAACACACAACTTGTGTATAGTTTATTGCATGTGACAAATGTTTCTCTGCTAACGAAAATTATATTCTCCATAGCAGTGTATTATCTTCCTCATATTTTGGCCCAATAGGTACCAACAAGCAACCGTCTTTCAATATGTGACTTATTATTAATTCAGATGGCCACTTCGCCCTGTGACGATAAATCCATCTTTTCGCAACTGTTGGCCATTCACTACATTTTAGGCATAATGCACAATCGATTTGTTTGTCTTTTGTAGATACACAGGGTCCATGGGTTTCCATTGCTAGATTTTCCTTTGCAATGTTTAGAAATGACTTGTTGGTTAAACAAAGACCCATTGGCGTATAAACAAAATGCCTATATAGCAGTTTATAAAATATAACAACAATATACTATAGCGAATTTTCATTTAATTTTAGTTTTGCAAATTCCGGATAAAGTCGGTCACACATCATTTGCAACATGGTCGCTCGATTTCTTACTACATTGACAGTAATAAACTTCAAAACAAACATTACATCTAAATCACTTTCTGGAAGGTCTAATCCCTCTGCTAAACTACCACTACACACCATTTTGGCGTGTGTAACCCCTTGTGAATAAACAATAGTATCTAACACGGAAAACATTCTCTGCCTTGTTCGAATCGTTTTTTCATCCCCAATTATTGTTTGCAAATGTACAAACATGTCTTTTTCAATTGGAGTTTCTGCAGTTACTGTACTCTTATATTCTACAAAATAAAATATCAGGCTATAAAATAAAAAAAAAATACATAATCTTTACATTAATGAAATATTAAGCATTAACTAAAAAATATTTCTCCGTCGAGGAATACAAATTTTCAATTGAGCACAGGTTATAATTCGCGTGAAATGAGAATTGACCAACTCAACAATTAAAACAATTAAAACGATCTACTCGAAAATCATAATCTTTAATAGTCATTTCATTGCTTGTTTTCCTCTTAATTTTCTACTAACAATGCATTGCTTCCTTTAGTAATTCTTTAAACTTCAATACAAACTCCGTTCATTTGTTTTATTCTACTGCTAGCTTTTAAAAATAATAAATACTCTTGTTTAGTTTTTAAGATCTATATAGATCTAGCCTTCTTCGTTTAGTTGTTAATATTTCAATTACAGTGTTATACAAAGGAATCTTTATTATATAATATTATGATTATTTTGATAAGTTTATCATGCATTAGTAACCAGCGTGGTTTTCTACATGTATTTGTCTGTTTCTTTTACATAATACATGTATATTTACGTTATATTTTTTCATAGCTATGTATCCCTATCGTTTGTATTAATTCCCTAGTTCAATTGTTTAAGTTATTTTTATTAACTTTTTGTACCTTTAAAATGTTTTTATTGAGAGTGTTGTGTAGGTTTATATAACACCGCTACCTATCTGACTTGTTTTTGTAAATTGTAAGTTCATTGGAAAGTGTAAAATTTTGGTAATCTTAAATAAATGTCTTGTATATCACAAACAAACATAATTTTTTAAGTTTTGACATTAAAATGTTTTATGTTAAAATAACATATAAATATTAAATATCTATACATTAATCAACAAAATGAAATCTCATGAGACGACATGATTGGCGGAGGCGATTACAGTACAGATATGTTTCTTATGCAATTTACAATTTCTTGTCATTGGGTATGCTCAGGAGGCAGTGATTCGTAACACTACTTTCGTACATGTAATACACATTAAATTTAGATATAGTAGTTTAATTGTATTTCTTTAATTATGTCGTGTTTGGTTTCTTATCTGCAGCTTTTGATTGTTTATTCGTTAGTATAGGCAGTACAATGAACATTAAAACAAATGGGCGACAATTGTGATTAAAATTGAATATTTTCTAGTTTTATAATGTTATGGGTTTGTTGACAGTAGAGATTTAAAGGTGGATTCTTTTTTACTTTCTACGAAGAACAGATTTGTTCAATTCAAAAGGGGACTTTTTCCTCTTTGTTGACTTATAAAAAAACTAACTGCGAGTTTTAAATTTATTCCATAAAAACAATGCCAAAATTAGATAAGCAACTCGTAAATTTAATCGGTAATTATCTTTGATTCAAAACCAAACAAAAAGGCTTTTTCAAACTGAAGCACATCAATTTCCTTTTGAACCTTTTACACGTGGTTATTGCATGCTCATTTAAAATTATTTCTCTAAACTCTTCCTAATTTTATTTACCAATATTTATATTTCCACATCTTAAATATCCCTTTTATAGAAGTGTTGTTGATTCATCTACTTAAATGTATTCTATTTTTAATGGAATTTATATTTTAAAATACTAGACAGTTAACTTTATAAGAGAACACATTTATTAATACACACTACAATGACATAGATTTATGTTAATGGACAAATGTGAATAGTCAACATGCTTTTTTCCATAATTGCACATTGACTGATTTACGAAACTAAATTGTTAGTACACATTTGAACTGAAAACCATCATGTGTATGAATACGTTATCTCGATACATATAAAATGTGGTATGATTTGTTACAGCAATTGAAATACTAATGATTCATTGCTGCAATTCGAATGTTTAACATGCCACTAAAGGATTTCAATATCAGTAAAGCTCCCTAGACTTATTTGGAAATTTAGCATAGCCTGTCCGAACGAAAGAATCTTTAAACTTCGTCCCACATTAGAGAGGAGATTTTAAAGCTTAGAGTTATTAATTTTTTTTATAAGAATTGAGTACTATTTAAATTGACTTTGAATTGCAGTTCAGAACGCTTACAGAAGACTGTAGATAATAGATATTAGGGATGCAAATCAAGTTTAAGTGTTTTTAAAATGTCGGCAGAATGGTCACAGATACAATATATATATATATATATATATATATATATATATATATATATATATATATATATATATATATATATATATATATATATATATATATATATATATACACAAACGTCTAAGTATTGTGACAACCATATAATATATCTAACCACAGATACAATATATATATATATATATATATATATATCCGCGGATACATCAGTTTGGCGAAATGTCCAATTTTTATGTATTCGGGGGAATTTCTTCGGGTCGATTTTTCACTTAAACTACATGTCCAATTTTTTATATCGGAGGGTATATTGGAGTTTTTTTACTCACTTTATTCGGTAAGCTTCTTATTTTTTTATTTGGATTTAAAATAAAAAAGTTCTTCGAAGTAAGATTCGCCTAAGTGAATATACAGTTTTTAAAAAAACGTACTATCCGAAAATGCCGGTATTTGAAGAATGGCTCTTCGGGGATTTTACATTTTTGTTAAACATGCCTCTCTGCGAAACTTTATGTTTTTTCTTTAATAAAAGTTCAGGTGACTAAAATTATAACAAACTTTATTATGAAAATACGGATTATGCAAACATATGCCAGGAAAAGCGAATTGAAATAGTATTTTCCTTTTTACATACCCCGAAAAATTTTAAGGCGTATACATATACCGGATGCCTTGTAACTCCTCTAGACTATTCATATAATAGACTGGGTGCCAGCGACAGTCGGTGCTTGCTAGATGGATAGTACTATGATAGGAAACCAGTGTCATAAGTAAGTAAGTAAGTAAGTAAGTAAATTTTATTGAAATAGAGACCAAACAATATGAACATCGGGAAGTAAGATCATCTTAAAGATGAAAGTGATTTTAATGAAGTGTCAACGAATATACGTATATAAATGTGTGGTGTGACAATGCTCATAATTAAAAAACGACGGATAATTGAATTATATACTACTACTCATAAACAATGTCACAGTTCCGTATGGCTTCCTAGATACAGACTACAGCCAGTACAGCCACAGCACAGGTGACCAGTTTTAGTGCATGGCCACGAGTGATTAAGGTAACCAATTCATGCAGTTTTTAACAGGTCCTACTTAACTACGCCTGCAGTAATAAAGTGTACGTGTACGCCTGCCATCGTGCATTATAAAATAGGTTTTTTGGTGTAATATGATGTTAAAAGAGTTTAGGAGGAATTCTATCTAAGTCAACTGCCCCCCCTCCCCTCAATTGGTCAACTGGTCCCCACTTTTTTGGTCAATGGGTCCCCAATATGGAAATCTGTATTGTCCGATTTGTCATGCATTATACATATATGAAATAATTACATATTTGCATGACAACTCTGACAATAACCAATTGACGACTTTCCAATTTAAAAAAACGCCACCTAGTGTCAACTTCTTGTACTAAAAACTGCTTTAGTCACAGTTTGTCCTGTTGGAATCATTTGAAATTGACAATTGTCTTTGGTAATTGTCATGCTTCAGGTGTATGACAGGTGTCAATATCTGATTGATGTTTATATTAAAACCCTCTGTTGTGTAAATGTGATTGTAAATTAATTAACCAATGTTAATTCCCCCATTTACTGATGCTTATCTGAGGTAGAACCCCAGATGTTTTATAGCTTCTTACCAGTGACATCTGTGTTCTAACTGACCTTTTGCCTACTAGTACTGGCTATAGTACATGTAACATCCACTAATAAGGTTAATTAGATGAAAATTTAATTGGAATAGACAAACAATACAAATCTTTATTTCAATATCATAGTCTTTTAATAATGATAGCCGTAGTTTTTTAACCTGAAGTAAAAGGGGAGATAAATCATGTAAAACTGGAAATGGGTCAATTTGGACTACACAAATTCAGACCATTTCATATTTGGACCTTTGCCAATTCAGCTTCCAATGTTAATGTTATTTAAAGATGAGTTGCAGATTGATTGTTTCATTTTACTTGTACAAAAGAAACCAGATTTGCATTTTAATATATTCACTTCCCTTGAATCACATTTAGAATTAATAAGTCACATTTTGAAATGATGTTTGTAGTAGAATAAAAAAAGAAATACAGAAGAATTTTGTAACGCCATGCTTTACCATCTCACAGTACTGATTCTGTGTTATACCTGTAATTTAATTGCAGATTATTTACATAATTTGAACATTATGACATGCATGATTATTAAAATTATAGAATTAGATTTATATGTTCTAGTATATCTGTTACCAATTTTCTTGGTATATCATAACTTAAATTGAGCCAGCCTTTACATAACACAATATTACTGGCAATAGAATATACTGTTGTATATTGTGTACCTGCCAATATAATGATTAAATTTAAGAATTTATGAAATTATTTTCTGCGTATATCATAACAATTCCAAAAAAATTATCAGAACATGAATGAAAAATAATAAAATTTTACCAGTGTTGCATAATTCTATGCTAGGGGCAGCGCTGGGCTTCACCAATGTCGCCAATTGCGATTTTTTTTTCATTTGGCGACAAAATATTGCGTCTGGCGATTTTTTTGGCGCCTAGGTTTTATAGTGTTAAACGATGCGATTGCATCATTAAAGATCCTTTGTCGGCTTTTTTGGTTGTAAATACACGTGTATTGTGTAGTATCCCCAGACATGTGTATTATTTTGAGTTATTGAACATGTGTTGAATGAAAATCGGCAATTATTTAATCAACAAAGTTGTCTGATGAAAAGTGGCTTTACCTGCATCAGATTTGAATAGACGTGTAATAAAACAATTGATGCTGTTAATTAATTTATAAAAATAACAGAACAAACTTTTTTTTTAGTATTTTTTTTTTTAATTATGTAATTAATAAAATACAGGTATGAAAACTGACGTCGTTGTTGAGTGATTTCTGGACCAGATGTCCGTCTTAATTTCGTAATTAGAAAATTCTTACACATGCGTAGTTATATTTTCAATATTTCTGGTTTTATGTTCATTCACGGGAATAGATGTTTCTAATAAATTACTGTTAAATTTTGGTTTTCTGCCAACAAGAAATCACTCGCACATCTTTTCATGATTTAAATTAAATTAGTGTACGAGCTGCTGGAGACCAAACTTAGAAAAATTGAATAAAGAGTCAGGCAAACTTCACCCGACGTTACAGAATTTTTTCAATTTCAGGTTGTCTGACCAAATGTCACACATAATGTTAAACAATTCATGGCTCCGAGATAAGAAGATAAGCCCCGCCTCCTTAGTTATTGTTTCTATGCGCCATTAGCTTCTTCAAAATGACGGCTCAGCATCATCGTGATGCCAATATTACTACCGATTGTCTCGACAATATTCCTGAAAATATAGATATTTCGTACCTACAAGAAAGTAATTTCTTATCCAAAGAGCTTTAGAAAAAGGGATGAATTATTTCACGCAGGGTTATATTCACGATAACAGAATATCTTAAATAAATTGTACCGTCCGCGTTGCCGTTGATACTAAATGCTGGCGATCTATGAGAAAAAGTTAATCGCCTCACAGTCTTCGTATTGAAATTAGAACTGAACCGAAACTTTCTGAATTCTATTGCACATGTAAAGCTGGGTATGTTTTTCTATTCTGAAATTGCGGTTAAATTTTATATTTATATAATCTGTCTTCACTGGCCGTGTGTGCACACGTATTTACATATGCTGTCAGAGAGTATTTCCTAGACATCTACAGAGTACTGGGAAATCGATAACTGCTAATTAATTGGATAAAGATGTATCAATATAATAAATAAAGAATTTTTTATCTGTGTTTAAAGTACTCCCCATGTTTTCAAATTTGCAAAATTCATAGCCGAAAAAAGAACATAAATCTGAAATACATGTAACGTTATATAAGTAATGTTCATTAATTAAGTCAATTAATGGGAAAACATAAAAAAGAGCATTGTTCCTGTCCCATTTCTTGTATATCATAATTGAATTAGGGTAGATTAACTAACCGAGACTTAAAATTTTAATAAAATCCATTTGAAATTGAAGACGTGCACACCATCACGTAATCATTTATTCTTTTTTAGACTAAGCGGGCATTGTTCTCACATAGTAGGGTTGCTCAAATCTCTACAAGGATTGCAGCTGCTTTATGTTTATTTATTCTGTTAATATTGAGCTGATCATTGGGACTTACACACGTTTTCAAGCGTAGACATTTCTCTAAATCTCTTTTAATATTTGGAAATGGTATAAATATGTATCCTTGCATTCGATCTGGGTACCTTTCATCGGAATTATATGTACCACATTCACAACTAAGAACCATATTCTTAAAACGATTGAAAATTATGCCGTTCCCACAACTGTACAAATAGTTTGCTTGTGGGACAAAGATGGCGGAAGCTTTGTTTACACATCGGCTAATTATAACTTAGCATTCTGATTGGATAGAAAAAATAAAATCGGATTCATGAATTTCGCCATGTCATATGGTGATCTAATGATTTCTAATTTGGCGACACTTTTACAAAACTGGCGAGAATTTAAAAGCTAAATTATTGGAAAACAGAAGCAAAATTAATTGAGGAAGGTTAAACACTATTGCAACTACATGTAAATAAATTTTACTTTGAACAAAACAAAAAAAAATACATATGTGCACTTCAACCATTTAGAACAGCAAAACATAGCGCATGTATGCATTCACCTTGGAGATCTGCGAGATAAGGTTCTATATGATATTGCTCACAAATGCCTTTCAACCAAATCCATGATACTGTTTACCAAAAAAGCATGCAAAGCCCGTAAAATATGGTTTGTATTTTATTTATGTCATTAATTTTTGTCTGAAAAACTGATCCAGTAGCAACAGATAGAGTCGGGTCATAATCTAGCATGCACTTTTCCCCCCAAACAAATTATGATTGCATGACCATTTCTACAAGATGTATTTAAATCCAGCATTTTTCCTCAAATGCTTCATTTTACCAAGGGGAAACACTTGTAATCAACATTCATATTTCTACCTTTTAGCAATTAACAAAATAGACACTAATAAAGTTAAAACCTTGTCAACCAAGGGAGATAATTGTAGGCACTGAAGAATGTAAACAAACTATAAAATGAAGCTTTTATTGTAAATATATGAAATTGATCCATATTTAAAGAACAAAATTAGAAGATAATAATCTGATTCCTATTTTAGAAATACAATCACAAAAATGTCTTCCTGAGATTACAAAGATAGCTTAAACATTGTTTGTGGGGGGGGGGGGGGGGGGGGGTGCACATGTAGATGGAATAAGCCAGGATATGCGCATATATATATATATATAAAAGTGACATATAAGTAGGTGGAGTGGTTTCATTTGGTAACCATGGACCTTGTACACAATAAATGCACTCGGTTACCAATTTTAAAAACATGTTTTTTTTTGCTTTCACCATTTATTTCAAATTCTTGTATTGATGTTTACTTGTTTACAATATATGGTTACAACATCATAGCATTATGACGTCACAGTTTGCATAATGTCATAAAGGGTACTTCAAAACTCCTGGCTGTGTAAATCTCTTTTTTAAGAAACTTCTTTGGAAATATTGCTATTAACCTATTAATTATCAGTTGAATTTTAGTAAATACAAATGTACACCCATTTTTGATTTTTATATTGAGTACTGTTTAAGAATGTTTGATTGTGCAATTAATACAAAAATTAGAAAGTAAATGTAAAAATTTGTTCTAAAAGATAAGTAATGTGCCCATTTTTCTTCTTAAAAAGGTAAAATTTTTATAACTTTGGAATTCAGTATTGATATTATTTAAAGATACATGTATAGCCTTCCTATGGTTTATTATGACATACTGGTATATATAGGTTACGAAAGCGAAAACTTATCATCCAGCTATAGATATAATGACACATGAAAATTGTTGATTTTTTTTTTAAATCAAGTGGGGAACAAAAATAAAATACAGTAAAAAGTGTGAAAATTGAAAATTTTGTTTTCAATTTGACAACGGCTCTGTAAATGACCTTTGACTGAGGGAGAGGAAATTATATGTTATTCGGGATCTTCACAGGGGATACGGGTTCATATTCCCTGTCTGTGTTTTATATTCCCTGAGCCGTAGGCGAAGGGAATATACTAGTAGAATACAGACAGGGAATATGAACCCGTATCCCATGTGAAGCCCAAATAACAATTATATTCTGTTGAAGTCTTCTTGTAATTATATTCTAGAGTATATAATTAGATTAGACATTTCTCATGCTTTAGTTTGGAACACCCGACTATCGGAGAACCTACCATTCAACACATTAAAGCTTCCAACGAAACTTTTTATGGCATTTAAAATTTTATAACCTTTATTTTTTTACGACTTTTTATTCCCAGCTAAACTTTTAATGATAAATTTCACTTTCGAAGTGCGATGCAAATGCCTTTGTTTGCCATTTTGAAGACTTCAAGTTATCGGTTATCTCCCTTGTTAATTTCAAGACAAAACGCAGACGGAGATGATAGATTCCGTAAAATGCATGTATTTAAAATCGATATCTTTATATTATGTTTAACTATTTATATTATGTAAAACAAATAAATTATTCAATGAATAGACACCATTTTGAAACTGGTTTCAATATCCCTGGGGTTTCACAGGGAATACGGTATGATATCCCCGTCTTGATTAATCAATCAAATTGTAGGGATTCACTAGATACATTACTTCAACAGAATATTAGTTCTTATTTTGATATTTGGCTGCGCCGAGCTGTAGCATGGACAGTGGATTTATTATTCAATGGAATTTAGATATTAGAGCTGCATTTAAAAAGCAATTTCATACAGAATTGATAAATAAATTTATTGATATATATATCCGCGGATGTATCAGTTTGGCGAAAAGCCCAATTTTTATGTATTCGGGGGAATTTCTTCGGGTCCATTTTTCACTTAAACCACAAGTCCAATTATTTATATCGGAGGGTATATTGGAGTTTTTTTAGTCACTTTATTCAGTAAACTTCTTATTTTTTATTTTGATTTAAAATAAAAAAGTTCTTTGAAGTAAGATTCGCCGAAGTGAATATACAGTTTTTAAAAAAACGTACTATCCGAAAATGCCAGCATTTGAAGAAAGGCTCTTCGGGGATTTTATATTTTTGTTAAACATGCTTCTCTGCGAAACTTTAAGTTTTATCTTGAATAAAAGTTCAGATAACTAAAATTATAACAAACTATATTATGAAAATACGGATTATTCAAACATATGCCAGGAAAAGCGAACTAAAATAGTATTTTCCTTTTACATACCTCGAAAAATTTTAAGGCGTATACATATACCCGATGCCTTGTAACTCCTCTAGACTATTCATATAATAGACTGGGTGCTAGGGACAGTCGTTGCTTGCTAGATGGATAGTACTATGATAGGAAACCAGTGTTTAATGAACATCAGGTAGTAAGATTAAAGTGATTTTAATGTAGCGTCTGATCTTAATCTGAATAAATACGATGCAGGACCAATACTAGTATAGACACATCGGAAGAGAGCTGCTGCTTAGTAGCAGGTCGGGAGAGCTTCCTTGAAGCTATCAATTGTCTTTCTGCGCACTGTGTCTTCCAGTAGCTTATTCCAGTGGATGATTGTGTCAACAAAGAAAGAGTTCCTGTATTGGTTGCATTTGGATGGTGGTACAATAAAAGTCCTAGTGTTGTTTGGTTCCTGACGGTCTATGATGTTATTAGTCAGGCAGTCTTTGTATTTAACGGAACGGATTTGCCTCTTTGGTCTAGCTGGTCTGATGTAAGCTTCCTGGTCTACGTCAACGAATATACATGTACGTATATAAATGTGTGGTGTGTCAACTCGGATTTCAATATGCTTATAATTAAAAATGACGGATAATTGAATTATTACACTACTACTCATAAACAATGTCACAGTTCAGCCAGTACAGCCTACAGGTTACCAGTTTTAGTGTATGGCCACGCGTGATTAAGGTAACATGCAGTTTTTAACAGGTCTACCTAACTACGCATGCAGTAATAAAGTGTACGCCTGCCATCGTACATTATATTTAAGGTTTTTTTGGTGTAATATGATGTAAAAAGAGTTTTAGAAGGAATTCTATTCCAAGTCAACTGCCCACCCCCCCAAAATGGTCAACTTGTCCCCACTTTTTTGGTCAGTCAGGGTCCCCAATATGGAAATCTGTATTGTCTGAGTCATCATGCATTATACATATATGTAATAATTACATATAATGCATATATACAACTCTGACAATAACCAATTGACGACTTTCCAATTTAAAAAAAACGCCACCTAGTGTCAACTTCCGGTACTAAAAACTGCAGCTCTAGTCACAGTTTGTCCTGGTAATTTTCACGCTTCAGGTGTATGACAGGTGTCAATATCTGAGTGCATTTTTAAAACCCCCTGTTGTGTTAACATGATCCTAAATTAATTAACTGATTAATTGATGTTTATTCCCCCATTTACCTGATGCTTATCTGAGGTAGAACGATTTCTAGACGATCCGTCCCCAAACCAATCCGTCCCCTAGTCGAACGTCCCTGGTCTGACTGGCCCCAGTAAAACCAAAGGTAGGAAAAATAAATAAAGAAGGTAGGTAAAATATATAAACAAAACATTCATAAGTAGTATTTTTAAGTATGGAAAGTATGGTAGTACACCGGAATTCACTATTTTTATTGCCGAGTATGGATGCGAATTTTGTTACCATGATATAGATAATGGTTGCTTTAAAGTCTTCTAAAGAAAATTATAAAGATTTTTTTTCATTTTGCGGATATGTAATTGTAAAACCAAAGCAGGGAATTTTTAAGGATTTTGAGGGCTTTAGTCACTTTAGCGGATGAGCCTTACAAGCATCTGCTCAGAAGCATGCATTCATTGTACTGGTGAAATATCATAGTATAAAAAAACTATATTCTTTCAATTGCAGTGTATTAATTTGTTTTAAAAAATGATTATAACAAAATGTTTATAAATTTTCACAGAATTTTAATTTTAAAACTTATTTAAAAAGCGTTTGTATATCAATCGGTTACAATTTTTCATTAAGGGCCGTTGTACTCTTCGTTTTCTATGTGGTATCCATCGGTTATTAGACGTATCTCGGATGTACACAAATGGCGTGTAATCCATTTGAAACCAGCAAAACATATGAAACATGAGTTACATCCGCAAAATCTTTGCAATTTTTATTTGCATTACATATTTAATCAAAAGGTGGAAGTCTGTGCTCATCAGTACGATCAATGACACTTTTGTTTGCGTAAATTGACCAGGAGCACCACTTAATCATGTTAATCCCATTGCCCGTAAAAACATCGATTAGGCGATTGACACCTGCTGTTTAAAAGTATCGAGGTGAAAAAATTAAATTTCTTGGTAATTGGCTTTGGGGTCATAAATATGACGTTTTACACTTGTTAGAATGAATTTGTACCAAAAAATTTTAGTACATGTACTTGTTGGAAATCGGGTGACGAAATTGATTTAGAAATATGTCGTCAATTTTCAAATGATTTCGTCAATGACGAAAGTGGCGAGCGCTAAAAAATTCCCTGCCAAAGGTAGGTAAAATAAATAAAGCGGGTAGGTATAAATATATAAAAAAGTCATATTTTTAATTACGCCAATTATGCATGTGAATGTGTCCATGATTTAGGATGATTTGCGATATTTTGTCTTTATTTTTATGTATTGTTACTTCTTTATCCTACGGTATGGTTTTATGTGTACGTTTAATTAAATTGTAATTGTTATTTAGTATTGATCTTTTTGAAACCTGTAATTTGTAACCAACATTTGACACGTGTCAGATAATAGTAATAACACGGTAGAGACAGTAGTAATAATTTTATTCTTTATTATATTTAATATTGATAACAATAACAATCATAAAAAGCATGAAGAACATGATAAGAAACATAAGTTTCGGTACTGGGTCTGCTTGTGGCTCTGGCTCAGGCTCATTTAGGTCATCTAAGTCAACTGGCTCGGCACATTCACAACAGTGAAATGTATAATCATAATCATAATCATGTTTTGTTTATTTAATTATTAAACTAATTTTAATCAACACTTCTTCACTTTTTCCACTTAAAAACAGTTAAAATAAAATTTAAATATAGTAAAATACTTATAATTTGTTACAGGGGACGGATCGACCAAGAAATAGTGGACGAATCGACTAGGGGATGGATCGACTGGGGCCGGATCGACCTGGGTCAGGGGAAGGAACGACCTGCTATCAGGTAGAACCCCTGGGTGCCGTTTCATAAAGTGATCGCTAATTAACGTGCTCGTTAACACATGCAATTTAAATGGGATAACGTGCACGTTAAGCTAACGATCGCTTTATGAAACGGCACCCAGATGTTTTATAGCTTGATTAAACACGCTTACAAGTGACATCTGTGTTCTAGCTCATCTGTTGCTTATGGTTATAGTAACATCCACTAATGAGGTTAATTAGATGAAAATTTAAATGGAATAGACAAACAATACAAAAACAATGCAAATCTTCATTTCAGTATCATAGTCTTTTAGTAATGATAGCCATAGTTTTTTTTAACTGAAGTAAAAGGGGAGATAAACCATGTGAAACTGGAAATGTGTCAAATTTGGACTAAACAAATTCAGACCATTTCATATTTGGACCTTTGCCAATTCAGACTTCCAATGTTAATGTTATTTAAAGATGAGTTGCAGATTGATTGTTTCATTTTACTTGTACAAAAGATATAAGATTTGCATTTTAATATATTCCCTTCCCTTGAATCACAATTAGAGTTGATAAGTCACATTCTGAAGTGATGTGTGTAATACAATAAAAAAAGAAATACAGAGGAATTTTGTAATGCAGGGTTCTCCCCAAAAATTTTGGAAAGCACTGTGGTGTCGTGTTTTAAAAAGGGTCCAATCTTGCACGTTACATCAAACATTTTAGTGCTTTACATGGATTTGTGTGTGTGTGTGTTATCTCTAACATGGGGGGAGGGGGGGGGTGACTTTGTTGAATTTAATACATGCAATAAATGACATAGTATAAAATTTTTTCTTAATTTGTGTTAAATTATTGGCATACATAACAGATGATAACAGATATAAATACAAAGCTACTATTTAACATTGGCACTTATAAATAACACTAAAGCTACACCAGCAATGTGCCATGTACAAACATTGCATTATCTTGACACCTGTCTCATTTCCTTTTTTTACAACTTATTTTTTTCACTTAATTACATTTTTTTGATTTAGTTAAGTGTGTTATTGAACGAATTTGGTAGTGTAGTTTATAACAAGTAAAAAATATAAGTTCTATTATACTCAATTTTAGACACAGTCCAACACATTGAAAAGTTCTGTAATAAATTTTTACAAAAAAATAGGTTAAATAAATTTGGTTTCTCATTTAATAGAGTATTAATTTCCATTATTTTCTGCAAAATTTAAATTCAAGGGTGTAGAGATTTATATATAAATTGTTTTATTTTGTTAAAAATATATTAAAAATGTTTGTATAGCAGTTTTTGGTAAATTATTCTACACCAAGAACACAAAATACATCTATACTGCATAATAATCACTAATGCAGGGGAAGCAACTCTGGATTGGTGCATGTGCATGGTGCTTTCAGCAAATTTATCAGTGTACATTTTAATGCATATTTATGCATATCAACCACAATTTAATTACAGATAGTTTAATAATTCTGCTAATTTCTGCTCAAATAACATATTTAAAATTTACAAGAAGGTATTGCAAAATTTCTACTGAAACTGAAAGTTACAATAGCCATGACCACCATTTGCAAATTTTTTGTGGGGGAACTTAAGGTAATTAAGTGTTAACTCCAATTATAGTATCCACAAGAAATGAATGAAATCATTCAAAATTGAGCTTAATTTGTCTAATTTTATTAAAACTTTTGTATTAAACGTATACAAATTAGAAATCAGTATGGTTCTGACGAGCACTGATGTTTACACCTGTCCGGGTAATGACCCGAGGTATTAATTAACAGAATGTATTGTCCACAGCTTTAATCAGTTGAATAAACAATACAACAATAAATAGTGACAAGTGGATAGCACCGCAGCATGAAATTAAACCACAGTGGTAGATCAGATAGCACTGCGGTGCTTAAAGGGCATGGGGAGAACAGTGTAACGCCACGCTTTACCATCTCACAGTACTGATTCTTTGTTATACCTTTAATTTAATTGCAGATTATTTACATAATTTGAATATTATGACACGCATGAATAGAAAAAATTATAGAATTAGATTATACATATATCTGTTAGTGTAACCAATTTTCTTGGCATATCATAATTTAAATTGAGCCAGCCTTTACATAACACAATATTACTGGCAAAAGAATATACTGTTGTATATTGTACCTGCCAATATAATGATTAAATTTAAGAATTTATTAAATTATTTTATGCATATATCTGTAACAATTCCAAACAAATAATCAGAACATGAATGAAAAATAATAAAATTTACCAGTGTTGCATAATTCTATGCTGTTACAAAGTACCTTCGCATTTGTAACACTGTAAAGCGTGATACTTTTCAATGGCAATCTACACAATGGTTTGATGCATCCATTTTGGAAACAACAAGAAACAGATTGGAAATGGTTTTATATATTCATGATATTATAACTTCAAAGTCGGCTTTGTGTTGTTTCAACATTCCGATTGAGAAAATATACTTTGAATGCAAAACTAAAGGAAGCCATAGCTTGATCATGTTTGTACACCTCATAATTTGGTTAATTATAAACAGCAAAGTGTAAAAATGTCCCCTTTATATTCTTTTTATTAATTATGCTCAATCATAACGACCAATACACAATCATTAGCAAATACTCTAGTAAAAATTTTGTCAGAAACATTTAACATTTCTATAATGAAGAAGCAATGTTCAATTAATTTAATAAATTAATTTAGTACATTTATTACATTTATAGGAAACTAAAACTATATTATTATATGTACGTATAATATATTTATATTTTATAGTCTGAATTTGTTCACCATAAAAAGCTTACAATTGTATGTTGAAACAGTAGGCTGAATTTGTTCTAGTCAGAATTTGTTTTGCTCCAAATCGTCTAGTTACCATTTTTTCTACATTGTAGTTTTCAATAAAAGTTTTGAGGAACTAGTCAGTTCAGTGTAAAAGTGAATTGTGGGACCTCCTTGTAGCTCCGTCCATAAAAAAAAAAGGAGCTACATTATTGTAGCTAAGATTTCATCAGTTCTAGCTATTAATCACTCTAAACTTAACTTGAATTGTTGCCTGTACTTTTGTGTTTTGCCAAGGCATCATCATGTGACATAAAGAGTTACCTATTAGAATGAGGGTCTAGAGGGGAGGTATTTTTTTTTAAAATAAATCACAAGAGAAGTTGTTGCAGTCCAAACGGCTATTAACATGATTAACTTATTTCAATTTAAGAGGCTCTGAAAGGTATTTTTGTGCAATTTGCTTGGTTGACTGGATATATTTGTAGACAATTTATATACAAAATTTTCTTAGTCATTTTCCAAGTTTTTCAGACTCATTACAAACATATGAAATACAGACAGTGGTATCCCACTCAAACAATTCATGCTCAGAAGTGTAAAATATATTTGACCCTATTATAAGGTTACTTAAATAAAATTCAATTCAGATCTTTCAGGGTGTGTCAAAACACCACACAAGACTCCTTAGTGCACTAAGGACCCAAAATGTGCACTAAGGACATGATGCATTTGATTTAGATTATTAAAAGACATATTAATGGTTTCTGATTATTATAAATAACATAAATCTAAAGTTTTGTAAAAATAGTGATATCGGTTTTTAAGTTAATAAGGATTTTGTAAAAATCCTTTGATGTATCGCACTAGATCGTCTACCATAAATCAATAAGCAAGGTCATGGATCATTGAGTTTGTTAACGTTTGATTTTGTCATTAGGGAATTAAATTGTGTTGCTGTTTAGCTAAGAATATAAATAAAACACTTTTGTAGATAGATAATTTAATTGTTGAAATCATATAATAAATAACAAACAAAAAAATTCTTAATACGAACATGCATGCACACACCTTCAAATGTTTTTTAAAGAAATAAATTACAAACATAATTAATTCCAGATTGAATCATGGATAATACTATTTATTCATTAAAGTAAATAATTTCAGATTATACGCGTAATTGCGTAATTTTATTGTTACCAACAGTTTTACTGATATCTGAGTTGTGTCCTAACAGTTCTTGGTTGTTTCTTTTAGTGGGGTTTTCTGGCTAATTTCTGCGATTTAGGCACTGTAAATTTGGAACATGTTGATTTGACTTCTGTACATAGGGGAACATGATCATTTATGAGTCTAGGGAAGAGACGCTCCTGCTGCTCGAAGGTTTTTGGAAGCCCAACACTGCTGGGAAATGCTATGTCTCTTGTACCTGCCATAAAGTTCGTAGTTATCGGTACCGTAAATAGCCCGCTTTTAATCTACTTGTTGAACTTAGACAATAATAGTTGTAAGCTCTGGAAGCGGCAATGGTGTCCAGTCTACAGCCTTTTTGAATACATGATTGATGGATGCGCAGTTGTTGTTGGTCCAAAGGCGGTCGTGTTGAAGCTGGACTTTTGGTTCTACTACGTATTGTTGAAGTCGGTCTTTAAGTCTGGTATCAAAGTAGTTTTTTAAAAATGGAAAGTTTGTGCATAATTTATCGGCTCGGATACTAACTGTTGAGTTATTGAAGAATTGTCATTAAAAGACCAACATGAACAAATTGTACATTTTTTATACATTATACATGTATGTCATAAGGACTCTGTTATGTATGTCATATTAGCAATAAAACTGTCAAAAAAGGGATGTTTTGTTAGCACTTTCAATTTCAAACGGTTGGTTTAATAACCATAACCATAATTATTGCTATTTAACTTACCCATATCAAAAATGACTTCAAAGATTCCAACAAACCTTTTGTATTCTGATTAAAAAAAATCATTTATTGATATTGATACATATTTTTTATTCATATCTACATGTAATTACTAAATCACTAATTTCCTTCCTACCTGTAATTAATAATTGTTTATTCTATGCTTATATTGAATTTTCATCTCGATTTGACAGATCTCAGCAGGATCTTCCCGCGGTACATCAAAGGAATTTGACAAAATCCTTAATAACTAAAAAACCGATAAAAATATCTTTACAAGACTTTCGATTTATGTTATTTATAATAATCAGAATCCATTAACAGGTACTTTATTAATCTAAAACAAATGCATCATGTCCGTAGTGCACATTTTGGATCCTTAGTGCATTCAGGAGTCCTGTGTGGTGTTTAGACGTACCGGATCTTTCATGTTCAACTAATGATGTAGTATATATACATGTATTTGACATTACTAGTATTTTTAAAGCCTATAAATCATCACATTGACCATTGAAAAAACCTTACATTGATTTCTAACACACTGTTCACATGTTACATTAAGTATGTATGGTATAATAAAAGGTAGAGGGATCGATAAAAATATGGCAAAAACAGGAACCTGGGAAGTTTACTGACAAAAATTAACCTAACTCAGCATACTTGTCAGTCATACATGTAGGTTTAGTGAAAAATATAGCAAATACAAAATAACTTAAAATTATTAAACCTTTTAAAAATTTTTCATTAAATAATTGCAACCCTGAAAGCTGGACTTGTTTTATAAAAGATGCATAAATTTTGTTTTATAATGTGAAAGTCTATGAAGGTATGTTCCTCACATCTGTATGGTTTTCGTGCCACACCTGTTGATTGGATTGTAAAAGATGTGTTGCTTTTGACACTCAGCCAGGCCAATTACCTGTAAAACCTCTCTTCAGGTCTCCAAAGACGGACAATTGACAGAATAATCCACACTTTGTTGGTTGTTGTTTAATTTACCAACAATAGTATTACCTGTTCAATGTACGATTGTGTGAAACAAATGAAATTGGGACATCAATGTAATGATGTCAAAATCTTATGCATTTGAAATATTATATAAATATGAAAGTTATTAATAAGCATACATGTATACTGCATGCAGTGTTCTTCCCAGGCCCTTTTCGCTTTATATTTTTTGCTGCGGTGCAATTTGATCTACCAAGATGCTTTAATTTCATGCCCTTGTGTCAGTGACACTTGTCGGAATTTCCTTTTGTATTGTTTATTCATTGGATTAAAGCTGTGAGCAATACCTTTCGTTAATAAATGCCTCAGGTAGTGTTTACATGGACAGGTGTAAACATAATCATGACATCGGCACTTGCTAGACCAAATGTCTAGTTACCATTAGATTAATTCATTAATTACCTAACCAGACTGATGTACCAGTTCAGAGTTGCTTCCCCTGCATTGGTGTCTTATGCAGTATAGGTGTACTTTATGTACATACATTGTAGTTGGTGTAGTATTTCAACCAAAAACTGCTATCCAAACATTTTATTTATCTTTTTAACAAAATAAAAGAATTAATATATAAATCTTTACCTCCTTTATTTAAATTTGTCAGAAAGTGATTGAAATTAATCACGTGAAATTAATACTCTGTTAAATAAGAAACCAAATTTAATCACACCCAGTTGTTGTGAAAGTTTTTTCGATGTGTTTAACTGTATCTAAAAAGTGAATTATAATAGAAATTATATGTATTGCTTGTTGAATTATACCCTTTACTACATCACAATGTTCAATAACACACTTAACCGAATGAAAAAATGTAAGAATATAAAAACAATGAGTTTTACAAAAAGGAAATGAGACAAGTGTTAAGATAATGTAAAATGTTTGTACATAGCAGACACATAGCTGCTGTAGCTTTAGTGTTATTTGTCATGATGAGTGCCAATGTTAATACGTAGCTTTGTACTGTTATCTGTTATCATCAAAAAGCAATGTGATGGTATACTTGTTTCCCTGAAAATTGAACATCCAGTGAATCTTCTTCAATTTTATTCAGATTTGAGTTCAAAATTCTTTTTATTAAAAAAAGTAGAAGAGAAAACACTACTTTTGTCAGCTATGTAAAAATCAATGGGAAATTGTATTCTATAGGCAATGGTACTTTTACTTTCACACTACCTTTTTAAAACACTTAATTGTTTAAGATGCTTTTTACAAACATTTTCCAGATTTCGTTATCATGGAGGACTTTTCCAAGATTTGGAGGAAAAATTTATCAGGAAATTTGGGATTTTAGGACAAAATCATGGATGTATACTGTGGAGGGTCTGTGTTGACAAAAGAGGCTATGGGGTCCAAATGTAAGGTGGCCTGCAGAGGGTTGTAAGAAAGAGAGGGCATATCGAGTGGAATATATGATTAGGCACAAATTAAGTCCTATTGATATGCCAAAGGTAGATAATTGAATGCAGCCACCTATGTCACCATAAGATATGTGTCACTGCTGAGCACATAGAAATAGAAGCCCACAGTATAAACCAAGAGAGAATCTATTGTAGGGAATAGGGCCATTTTATGTCATGAACAAAACTGTTTAAGGTGTAAAATTTTATTTTCTTGCAAAATTAACACTTAGCTGTCCATTTCCTTTGGCATATAAATGATCTGTATTATGGGAGGACAGTTTTTTATTTGCCGTCTTCTGAAGTTCATTTTGTTCATAATCTGTCTTCTCTTGCTGAGTTGTATAAATATCAAATAGGTATTTTCTTTTATTTGAAGCAGCTATTTTATATGCAGTATCTATTTATACTCCTTTTGCAACCTATCAATTTTTTGTATTGATTATAGAGATTGTTCAAAAGTAGATCCCATGGTCAGAGGTATACCAAGACTTTGACATATGAGAAGAAGAGATTTAACTGGACCTAAATTAGCTGTAAATAGCTGCATATGCACATGTACATGTATGTATGGACTCTGCCTTCAAAGTTTTTTGTTAAATGTTACATTTTTTGGAAATGACCGACATAAACTTCTGTTGAATCCTTAACATTTCTACAGTGGATGTATTTAAATTTTTGTCTGATTTAAGGTGTTAAGTCCCAGTCGATAAATCATGCACCGTCTAATAGCACTTGCATTTTCATCTGAATTTAGGATTAACAAATTCTGGTTTAATAAATTCTGGTTGGATAGCCATTCTTCCTTCTGCCTGTAATACCAGTGAATGACGCTGACACAGTTCATGTTGTCCAAAATAAATGTAACATTAGGGTATTGCATCGCAAATGTATGAAATTTTATTTAGAATTATCAAAAAATTTCCTCCACATTTGTCAATAGCCTGTTGATACTCTGCTCGACACCTTTCTGATACATGTACATGTAAATCTACTGCAAAAATGTTGAGTATCTTTTCCTTGGCAGCCTTTGTTTTGCCTGGCATATATTTAACTATATCAGGATGCTCTATACTTTAGTCTTTTTCTGTGATTGTTTGCTATGTGTCTGGTATCTAGGAAATGTTCAGGGTTACGTGGTTGTAATATTTTCATTGTATAAATCCTGTGCGGCTTTAAATGCTGAACTATCGGAATCTGTTGATAAGTGCTTTGCTTCAATTGCAAGTCCATCTGTTTTTAGCTCAGTCAATGCTTCATTGGCCCAGGAATATTCATCACCAATACTTTATGTTATGTTTGAGCTGCATTGGGGTGTACACTGTTTATTCTGTTTATTTTGAGCATTAACTGGATGCATGGAATAATGCAGCTTATATTTTGCTACCACAGCAATTATAATTTTGTCTTCATATTCATTTTCAACCACTGTATAAACAACTTTAGTAACCCGCTGAAATGGAGTGTGCCTAATTCCGGAGTAGATGGAATTATTATAGGCACCTTCACCTTGTAAAATAACTGTACATGAATTTTCTCTGCCATGAGTTGGTTTACCTCCACTAGCTGTTTGCATCGACTCATGTCCTTTTTGTTTATATCTACAATTTGTGGTATCACAGCATTGCCCTATTTTGCAGGCCCTTTATTGATGGAGCAGGAGTATATGTTCACAGAATTATTTTGCGAAAGCTTGTGATGGATATAGGAAAGTTGACTCATGGTGGCTTGTAAAGTTACATTCATTTTTGCAGCTTTCCAACAACATTTTTCTGTTTTATCTTCATCATATAGTTTAAACTTTTCTGAAATGTACTTGCATGAGTCATATTTAGGTGTTTTACTTTTTCCTAGCCCCCATCTCTCCCTGTTGTTATGTAAGTGTTAGGAGAAAATTAGGAGGATTCTGTTATTTAGTTAGGAGCATTTTAGGAGGAAGTTAGGAGAAATTTAGGAGATGATAGAGGTCAGGTGTTAAGGCTTGGGTATATAAGTACCAAGTTGTTTGTTTTGTTTAGAGGGAGATGTGGCAATTTTAGAGTAGGTTCTTTGGTGTTATTATGATATGAGCCATGAGATGTTTAAGAAATAATTCATGGAGGCTGTGGTTTATAATTGCTTTACCATGGGGTGACCATTTATGTCATATTATTTTATCCCGAGCAATAGCTCTCTATCGCTCCGTGAATTATTTCTATTCTAATAAGACAATTAGAGTACATTTATAATATTTTCGTACCTATAGAAAACATCAATTACTCCATAAACTGGCTGTTCCGTCAATGTAACACGCAATATATAGCAGCGGATAATTATAGCGTGTTTCGCTATTTATAAGATTTATATGTCATATGCAATAGCTTTCCGGTGTGAGTTACAGTTTTGTAATTGGAACAGCCATTTAAAACAAGCCCTTCTCAGCACATGTTGCTCATAGATAAATCATTTTTTTTACCACAGTTGTGGTCTCTAAGCCTTTAAAGCACGTCATATTAGAATTTTGGATTTACTTAATGGTTAATGGATTAACCTGTGACTTTGTATAAGTCTGTTCTGTGTTATGGGATTTATTGCGTGTTTTGTGGTGGATTATTTGTTAGTTATTCCACTATGTTGAATTATATTCAACCATTACCTCATGTGCGTTTGGCTGATAGGATTTAGAATATCCTGAATGTTATTTTGTTTGGTCGTGAGGAATTCCTCCTACTATGTTGTAAAATTGACTGTAGATAATTGAGATGTATATATATTTAATAAACTGTAGATTAGTACAATTAGTGTTTATGTGATTTTAAGGACTAAAGCCAGCATCACTGCATCCGTCTGTCCGTTTATAGTCATTTGTACTTGGCCGCTGTCACAGAAGTAGAATTTACTAAATTTTTTAAGCAAAATTTGCACAGTTTTATTCATACTGTTATATCTTCCAGTTTGTACATCTACAGTAATACACCCTGTGCTGGTATTTATGTTGTGTATATCATTAGTTTTACTTCTGATTAATCGAAATATATTTTCTTTAGTCTTCACAGCATAGGATACTGATTGAGACTGTTTGGTGACACTTGACTGTGGACGTAACAGTTTAGCTGGTGTGGCTGTCAACAGTGGCAGTTTTATCCTCATTGTATGGCACATTTTGCACAAGATTTGTCATTTTCCTGGTAAGTCTTTTATAAACAGCTTGTTTAATGTCACTTTTAACTAATGGTTCCATTTTTCTTTCTTGTTATGAGGAATACATCCCTTTATAAATCCAAATTTATGTTGTTTTTTTAACTTAGTCATATTTTTAGGAATACTTGTTGATGTAAAATAGAAATAGTTTGTATGAAATTGTTGTGAGTGTAAAGTTTTAATACGTCCCAGTGTTTTTATTGGGTTTGGTAAGGTCACAAGTGTAATTAGTAGTTAAATTTTTATCACAGGCCTCCCCATATAAGAACTAGATAAGATATTTCAGCTTAATTTTCCTGGACATTTACATGTATGACAGATTTTATATGTCCATTTCTGCATCTTCCTTAAGTTATCAGTAAACATGATAAGCTGGAAAATTTGGTGCCTTGTCTCATTTGACATGTTTAAATTGTAAAAAAAATATGAAAAAAGACACTTTTATGTCAAGAAATTTAACAAAAAAGTGATTGTTTCTGCTTTTTTAATGTTATGGGTAGAATCTGTTTGGAACACATTGAAATGTAAGAAGGTACATGAAAAAGAGTTCTTTGTCTACTTGTTTGAAAAAAATTCATTTGTAAAGATTTCTTCTCAACTTGGGTGAAAAAAGTTGTATTTTTATTGAAGAAAATTCTCTCAATAGCCTTTGCCATCAACATGCATATACACTTAAGTTTTGTAACATTCTAGTACAACTAAGCTATGCTTAAAAATTTTTCCATACAGGTTTCTTGTTACACAGTGGTATATTCTGATGGGGGTGTCCGTCCGTCCGCATGTCCGTCCGTCCGTTACACTTTCTGTTATTTGCAACTTCTACACCACTGAATGGAATTTGATGAAACAGAATCTTTAATTGTCACATAGTGCCATTGTGCACCTGATGCAAAACATTTTGATAGGAATGATATTTGGTGTTTTCCAAAAAAAAAATGGACACATGTTTTATCTGCAACTCTGCCTACACTAGATTAAGTGTCAATATTAGTTCATAATTAAGAACACATGAATTTTCAAAGAAATTGTGAAAGGAGGGGGGGGGGGGTTATCAATGGTGAGCATTGCTCACAGTTTTTTTCACTCTCGTTTAAATAATATCAAATTTGCTAGATTCTGATTTTATTTGTAACAGTTAGGATTCAATATACTAATGAAAATTCATATCCGCCACCATTTTATGAGCACAACATTTAATAGAGTACTAAAGTCCTGGTCTGCTGGTGATTGGTTGCAATATAATGATATTTTTTTATTGGAAAGCTTTTTTCAATATTCTATCTGTTAAACTTAAAATAAAGAATGTGCAAATGAAGATATAGGAGAATTTTTTTTAAAAGATGTGTTGCAGTGCATTTTATTTAGACATTTTTCTGCGGGATTGGCATGAGTTCTTGACAACTTCAATTTTGAGGTCAAAAAGCAATGCAATGGTATACTTTTTTCCCTGAAAATTGCACATCCAGTGAATCTTCTTCCATTCTATTAAAGACATGAAAGATGTTTCTGGACAAAAACTCAAAAAGCTTGCTCTGGAATATTGTTACATATCAGGTTGGTAAGAAGCCTATCGATTTTGGTGAAAATCCATCAAATTTCTTGGTGGAAATCCATCAAATTTCAAGATCACAGTCTACAAAAAATGTTAGAAATTTTTTTGCATCAGATGAGATTTGAATGGAACTTTGTGGTCACACGTTAGAAATTTTACAAAAAAGATGTTTCCCTATAATAAATCAAAGAGTTTGCATTTGATTTCAATGAAACTTTGGGATATAGTTTCGCATTAAGTGGATCCGAAGCCTATTAATTTTTGTAGAATTCTATCAAATTTCAAGGTCACAGTTGCCAAAAAATGTTATACATTTTACCAAACTAGAGGTTTCCATACAATAACTCAAAAAGTATGTATTTGAATTCAGTGAAACTTTAGAATATTATTACATAACATGTAGCTAAGAAGCCTGTTGATGCTGTAGGAATTACATTAGAGACCAAGTTCACCAGTTTACAAAAAAACCTTAAAATTATTACAACATAAGTAACACTTAAGCAGGGGTATCAGTGATAGCTAGATCAATTTCTGGCCGGGTTGCACAAAGTGCAAACCCAGGTTATAGTATGGTGAAGGCGGGCAGAGAAAATAGGGTATCTATTTTGTGCAATCAACTTCTCTTACAGTGTTCAAGGATTTTTTTCCTAATTTTCCAGACTTGGGAACTTAGTCATTTTTCAAAACATTTGCAGAAGATGGTACTTATATTGTGTAATCAACTCCTCTTACAGTTTTAAACCAAGATCTCTGAATCTTCACAGAAAGACTGCACATGTATTGAAGTTGTGCACGTGCAATTGGAGAATTGTTGGAGAAATTTTTTCCTTTTTTTCCAGACTAGGTAACCAAAACCTTCTTCCAACAAATTGTAAACTATTCCCTATTTATTAAGGTACTTTCTTTGCAACCCGGACATGTCAGACTTTTGCGAATTTTTCTAGCTTAATCTTGGCAGAGCTACATGGAGCTCCCATTACTTGTTATGGAACAGCACAGGAATTGATATTTCTAGGACAACTCATTCATGAGTTTTAACACTTTTTTTCCTAATAATTTCATTTATGACAAAATTGGAATTCCTGAAGTGCATAATTTCGGAATAAAAACTGATATGATTCTGAAATAATACCCTATGAAATTTTAATTTTGTCAACAATGCCATGATTACACAAAAGGGTTAAAATTAATTAATTAGACATGGTACATTGTAGAAATGATTTTCCATTATCAGCTGATCATCACTATCCTGATAAAATTAATTGCAATAGCAGCTTTAGTTGGTTGAAGAAAACATTACAACAGAAAGTGGAAATAATCAAAATGTCAGTGGGACACACTAATTACTTTAAGTGGAGAAAATTATAAGGGCACTATAAAGTGATACAGGGCTCAAAGGTGCACGGAGGCACAGTAAATTAATGGTCAAAGGCAGCCTCTTTCCATTTTACCCTATAGCTAGATGGGACATTGTCATGGCACCTACTTTTTTGTGGGTTTGGGGGTGGGAGGGTGGAAGACCTTTGAAAATCTGCAGAATAATAATAATAATAAATTCCTTTATTTCAACAGGATAGCATATTTAGTTATCAAAACTAGTTTACAATATGGCCCTGCATTATGTACATATTTACAGCATAAAGTATAAGATTGACTAAATAAAAATTATTACATAAACAAGGACATTAATTAACTTTAACCATAATACTGTTGCAGATATAACTGTTTAAAAGATTCAATAGTTGTACATGTTTTTAAGTTTTCTTCTAAATCATTCCATAAATAGCTTCCCGATATAACAAATGATTTTTTGTAGTATTCTGTTTTTGACTTTGGGATATATAATAAATTTTGTCTACTCTGTCTCGTTGATCTGGTACTTATTTGGTGTACATATTTAAAAACATTAAGATATTCTGGAACAAGCTGATTTAAAGATTTAAAACCTAAAATTGCCTTTCTGTATACAAAATAATCAGGTATAGGCATCCATTTGAGTTTATTAAAAAGCCCAACAGATGGAGTCATTACACATTTCTCCTTCAAAATTATACGTGCTGCTCGTTTCTGAAGCTTAAAAATCTTATCTATATTTGCAGCATTTTTTGCACTTGACCAAATAGTACAGCAATAATTAAAGTGTGGAAATATAACAGAGTTATAAACTTTAAGTAATGCAAAACTTGACATAAAACTTTTCAACCTACCTAGAACTCCAATTTTCTTTGATATCTTCAGAAAACCTGGCAATGCTTGACAAATAAGGTTGAGTCAACAATCCTTGGCTTGTTTATGCATGTTCTATACTTGTCACTTAAGAATAGAGTCAAGAACAACTTGGCTGTAGTGAGACTCGAACCTGCAACTTCGGTGTTGACAGGCAAGTCATCTACCTAATTAATTCAGCCACTAATCTTTTTGTAAGCCTTCGGTGTAACATTACAGATATGTTTGAGGGTTTTAAAGGTTGTATTTATGAAGACACATAGGTACTTTTGTACACGACCTGCATTAGAAATAGACACCATTTAAGGATAGAAATAACAAACGAATTGTCTAAGTCTCAAAACAAAATGTTTCTGAGCATTAAAGTTGCCAAAAGACCAAATCATATACAGTATAGTATGTATCATCATGTGCAAATATTTTTTTGAGACTAATTTTTAAATTGTTTTTAGCTGATGTTTATTTATGTACATGTATGTAATTCAAATATGGCAACAATGTAAAGGTAAACCTACCTAGTATGGATTGGCAAATTTGTCATGAATGTGTTCAGAGGTTAACAAGATCTGGTTTTAATAAAATGCTTACTGTAGAAAACATAGTTTTTGTTCAGTTAAACAAACAATGTCAAAAAGATATAATGAAAGTACTTAAAAGGTTTGGTAAGTCAGAGTGTTTAATATTTATACACAAAGAAGAAATGGTTCATAAAAAGTTGGAAAGTTGCTGATCTTTCTGGTTACTGCTTATGCGCTACGTAATATTCAATTGAAGTGCTTCTCAGTAGCTGGATAGGGCACATATTTTTCAGCAGATTGGTTAGTTTTGCCTTGCAGAAGGTATGTACATTTATAAACATCTACTTTTTTTCTTGATTTTTATGCAGTAATAAATATGTTATGAGTAATAGAACAAAAAAATGGTACCCTCAGTGTGAACCTTATTCATAGCAACAGAATAAATTAACCATTTTGTTTAACAGAAGAATTTGAAATAAAGAATTATAATATATCAAGAGAAAATAATCTTCAGGGAGCTTATTAACAAAGCATCCAGAAACATTGCAAAGTCAGACTTGAAAAAGTTGAAAATGCTGTTAACAAAGCACCCTGAAAGTTCCACATCAGTAAAAGTTGCAAAAAGATTTCGGAAAGGTACTAGTCGAAAAAATGGCTGGGAATCTAGACCTGACATAAACTTTGCAGAAACTGAAATTTGTTGAAGAGGACGCCTTTTTTTAAACTTTTTACATTTGTATCTTCTTCTCCAAAACCAACAACAACAAATTGTTTATTTGCCAATCAGGCTACCCACATGAGGCAGTAAGTAAAATTGCATTAATAAAAGACATAAGAATAATAAAATATACAAATTGAGGTTGATTATCAATGATTGGTAAATAGAAAGCAAATGACAGTTTTATTGATTGATTGACCCATCTTTTGCCAGATATATATAGCAATACTCCTTGGCGGAATAACACCAGCCTATGACTTCAGTTTAATTAACAATATCGAAAACCACTTGGCCAATAATTACCAAACTTGCCAGGAATATAATTGTGTATTGGGCAGTTCTTTACAAAGTTTGAGTTATTTGTGCCGATCCAATATCCAAGATGGCCACTATTGAGGACTTGGTTTAACATAGGCCCCTATGGGAAAATATACAAACAACTTCTTCGCCAAAACTGTTCCACACAATGAAACCAAATTATGCAAAAATGAAGCTTGGATTGTTATCTTATTATTTAGAGTTTTTTGAGCCAGTTGGAAATTCAACATGGCTGCAAGGGCCATTAATGTGTTCTGATTGGCTGAATTTCAAAATTCTTCTTTTCACAGACCTCTTGGCAGATTGATTTGTAATATTGCAGAAATGTACCTTAAATGGTACTCTACAAAGTTTAAATTTTTTGTACCTATCGAAAATCCAAGATGGCAAACATCTTAAATTTTGTTTAACATAGGTCCCTATGGGAAAATCATACAAACAGCTTCTTTTCTGGAACTGATCCACACAGCGAAACCAAATTATACAGAAATGAAGGTTGGATAGTTATTTTAATATTTTTAGATTTTTTAGGCCAATAAGAAATTCAACATGGCTTCCAGGGCATGTTCTAATTGGCTGAATTTAAACATTCTTCTCACAAACCGCATTGCAGATTAATTTGAAATATTGTAGCAATATGCTTTAGATGGTCATGGTCATATACAAAGTTTTTGTTTTTTGTACCGATCCCAAATCCAATATGGCCACCACTTTGGAACACAGCTTAAGGGGATGCAATACACTTTCACTGAAAATAATGTGTCGATGAATTTTGTTTAAATTTGCCATATACAAGTAATCATAATTCAAGTTAAATTTTTGTTTTGTGGGACAAAACTGGTCAACAAGTGCTAAAAAATGGGGTTTTTTTGACAAAATTATCTCCCTTTTTAAAAATTTCATTTTAATTATTTTTGCCAATACTGAATTTATTTATGCGAAAACCTTTTATTTCAACTATTAATAAATTGAAGTAATACTATAGGTATAAGTCTTTCATTATTACTTAAAATTTTATGGAAATTAAGAGTTAATAATGACAGAAATTATTATTAAATTTACCATAAATGTGATATCTATTGTGAAATTTTCACAAAATATGGCGGATGGTGTCCTGCATTACTTTTACATAAGACCCTATGAGAAAACCATACAAACAGTTTCTCCTCTGAAACTGTTTCACACCATTAAACCAATTAATGCAAAAGTGAATCTTGGATAGCTATCTTATTAGATAGTTTTAAGAGATTTTTTTCAAGCTGATAGGAAATTCAACATGGCTGCCAGAGCTGCAAATTCATTCTGATTGGCTCAAAATTTGTTTTCTCACAAACCGCTATGCAGAAAGAATTGTGATATTGTAGAAATGTACCTCAGATGGTCCTCTACTAAATTTTTTTGTGACGTTCAAAAATACAAGATTGCTGCCACCATGGAACACCGGGATTCATAATCCAACACGGATGCCATTATGTAACATAGGACTGTATGGATAAAGCATAAAAACAGCTTCTTCTTAGAAACAGCATATTTGCATAAACTCTGTTACATTAAATATTAAAATTTGCAAGAAAATTTATGTCTCTTAAAAAGTTTTTTTGTTAGTCATGTGAGCGATACAGGCTCTTAAGATCCCTTGTTTTAGACCTCGTCGTTACTTTTTATGACATAGTCATGTGATATGCTTCCTTTCATAATATAACTAGACGCCATGATAAAGCTGAAAATAGCCTTGACGAAATCAACATTAATCATTACATTTTATGTGATATATTTCACTATTTATATATTTGTTGACTTGAAATTACAATGATTGGTATTCTAGTAAAGTGCCTTTGATGGTCTTTGATAAACAAAACACGCAGTAAAACAATTGCCTGTCTTTCATAGGGGTGTACTCCGTCTAGTTAGGTTTTTATTCAATGAGGTCCATGTTAAAAACTGCTGGTTGTTCTCTTTATGAGATGAAGTATTTGGTTGAATGGTTGTTTCATGCACGTTCAAATTCATTCCACATCTAGTATTTCATATTTGTAAAAAAAATTTTCTGTATAACCATTTTTATAAATGTTTCATTGACTATGTTTGGTGAATTTTACAAGGATTTGAGTTTGAAACAAACAGTTGTATAAAGATTATTAAAAATAAGAATAAAGATATTTACTACTTTCTAGTATATCCATAAATCTCACGGTTTACAGAATCCTTTGGTACCAGCTGTGTGAAATAATAGGTCAAGGTTTTATCTATGCGGCTGTTCTATCCTTTAGTTCGGTTGTTCAATAAAATGGCTGGAATACTAGTAATTTTAACCAAAAAAAAATTCAACATAATTATGGACAGGAAAGTATTTTGTAGCAATTCAACTTCTTTTAAAACTATTTGAAGGATATTTTATGTAATTTTATGTTCATTCCCCTTGTTAGTTGGGACCATACCCAGGGAGGGTTCCCTATGCTTGACCTACAGAGCTGGGGAGACCCTCTCGTTTGGATGTTGTCAGGTCATGATACTGAAGCCTGGCTGTGGACCATAGTGAGTAACATGTTTTGAGAGTTTTGTTTTGTAGATTTCTATAAAGAGTAGGCTCATTGTAGCCACTGCAAAAGGCTAAGTTCTCCGTCCCTACCTAAAACTCCATACCTTTCCAGTAAGCAGTCTAAATCATGTCCCCTGTGTCCTATCTCAGCCCCTTTTTCTGTTGCTTTATTGTTTGATAACTTATTCTCATTATAAATATATCTGGGTGCAAAGCAAACATCCAATCAATCAAAACTCTGTTAACGTTTATTGTCTGTTAAATTGTAACTAAATGTATGTTACTATTATTAGTACATGTAAAAATTACATTGGACATTTTCATTTGTTTCCATATGAAATACATAAAAGGTCTAGGAAAAAAGGTTAATTTCTTAAATAAATTATAACCTTCCTGTACTTTGTTACAAAATTAAAGCCAAGGTCAAATTTGACTTCTTTGAAGCTCTAACTAGTCTTTTCTCTGTCTGTGTCATAATTCTCCTAAATGACGTCATTTCTTTAGGAATAATAGCAGGTTTGTATTACAGCATGGCTATTTAACTGACACGCAACAATCAACTGAACAACTTCCAAAAGTGAGACAGCAGCTTCCATGGTTAATGAAATATGACACATTAAGAGATGTCACATGATGTTGTCTGACATGTGGAGTATTAGAACAGAGGGGAAGGAAGGAAAAAAAGAAAGAAAGAAAGAAAAACGTTCCTTTTTATTCAACTTTGTTATTGTAAACGTGACATTAATTAGATCTCAAGGACCCTTATGTCAATGAATAAAATATCATAAAACATAATAAACTGGATAAATAATCTAAACTATTCCACTGAACAAGTATCACATGATGTTCAAATTTAATAATTTTCTTAGAAGTCATCTCAAAATGTATTTAAAAAAGAGTCTTGGATACTTTTTTGCTAAATTAACAAACCATATTTTATACTAGTACATGTAGTTATAAGGATTTTTAATTCCTCCCAAAAATAGTTGAAAAGGAAATGACAATGTTTTGTTACACACAATAAAAAAATTTTTTTCATATATTTGTATATAATTACTTGGGTTATTGATCAACATGTGCACTAATAGAGATGTTATTGCAGAAAGACTGAAGAAACCCAATTAAGAACGGCAAAGTTTCTGGAACCTTTAGGAATAACATCTAAATGTTTCTGATCACTTTTGGTAAAATTATGGAAACTTTACATGTTTGCGGAAGTTTCCGGAAGCTTTGTGAAATAGTTCTTGGTGGATATTTAATATTCAGTATAAGTTTTGGGAGCAATTTGATATTCAAAAAAAGGAAGTATTTGTAAATATATTGGGACTTTTAAGGACTAGTATAACAGACACTGTTTTACATGTATATACCTTAAATTAAATTTCAGAATCAGTAACAGCTTAAGTTTAGGGAGAATTTAAAGACAAGAATATGTGCGTAAAATTTTATGATCTAGATAAATATTTAAGGATCAGTTTAAAAGAATGTTTTATACATTTTGTGAGAAATTGTGAAAAGCTAGACAGTGATTATACAATTTATGTCGAAATTGAAGGATAAATTGAAATCAAACAACTTATAATTTTGGAGAGAAATTTACCAATTGGAATACAAAGAGTATTTATACATTTTCAGGAAAAATAGGAATAAAAGACAATTTTTTATACATTTTGGGAGAAATCAAACAGTATGAGAAGTAAAACATTTTTGGGGCAAATCGTATAAAACTGCTGATATCTATAACATCAGTTTTTATAAAATAGCTGATAAATTGAACAATTGGAATATAGGATAGTGATTACACATTTTATTTAGAATCTTAAGGATTGGTTTAAAACATGGTGTTTTATACATTTTGTGAGAAATTTAACAATTATTTTGTATGAAACAATGACAATATGGGGAAATTTAACAATATGAAAATTATACATTTTTGGGGCAAATTACATGAAACTTCTGATATTTTTATATATACATGAACAATGTATGACACATTTAAATATTGGAATATAAAGGCGTAGGGTATTAAGGTATCCGACCCATAATTGACCACGTGATCATATTTGGTGTCCCGGATGTCCATTGTTTGTCAATGGAGCAGACCTCGGTAATGTTCTGCAAACATCGGAACTATTATTTGAGCAACTAACTTTTTTTCCTCAAAACTGTTAACATTGACTCAAAGTAAAACAATATATTTAATTTGTATCATTAATTAGTAATATATTGATTAAATAAAGCTCCATTTCTTGGTTTAAAAATAAAATTAAACGGTGACTTCAATTATGGGTCGGATACCTTAATACATTTTATAGGGGACTTTAAGGATCAGTATAGAAGGCAGTGTTATGTTCATTTTGGGAGAAATTTAAGAATAACTTTATATGAAACAATTACACTTTGGGAGAAATTTTACAATATGAGAAGTTACTTATCTTAGTGTCAAATTATATGAAACTGTTGATATATTTTTAGGTAAAGTAATTAGTTGATATAAAACAGCTGAGAAATTGAACACTTAGAATATATGAGAGTGATTATACATTTTCTGAAGAATCTTTAGGATTGCTGTAATAGACAGTTTTATGCATATTGGGAGAAATTTAAGTATTTTATATGAAACAATTATACTTTGGGAGAAATTTAACAATATGAAAAGTTATACATTTTTGGGCTTCATTAAATGAAACTGTAATGTCTTTACATATACATTAATATGTATGACAAAATTTGAATATTCGTATATAAAGGCCAAGGGTGTTAAATAGATTTTATAGGGAACTTTAACTATTAGTATAAAAGACAATGTTTTATACAAATTATATGAAACTGTTGATATCTTTACATGTATAGTTTATATTAACAGCTGAGAAATTTAACATTTAGAAAATAAGATAGTTATTACACATTTTTCTGAAGATTCTTTAGGATTGGTATAAAAGACAGTGTTTTATACGTATTGGAAGAAATTTAACAATTTTTTTATATGAAACAATTACACTTTGGGAGAAATTGAACAAGATGGGAAGTTACACATTTGGCCACATTACATGAAACTGCCTAAATCTTTACATATATATGAATATTTTTTAATTTCGTTTAAATACTCAATACATGAGCAAAGTTGTTTATTTCATATAACTTGGTTTTTCAGCACCTGACTGATTGTGACATCAGATGTATTGATGATGTTGACTATATATGAATTCTTCCGCTAACAAAAAGTGACGAAACTAAAATTGTGAATTGCAAATATTATTTAAGTTCTTGTTACTTCATTTTTACTACAGAATTTAAAATATAAGGTTTGTTTCCAATTGTTGGTTAGATTATTGGATATAAACGACTTTGGATCAATTTACGCTGCAACATAAATCACTTCGCAGTTTATTCAGTGTAAATCGCCCCAAAGTTGTTTATATCCAATAATCTAACCAGCAATTGAAAACAATCCTTAAATGTATGACAAATTTGAATATTGGGATATAATGGCCTATGGTGTTAATACATTTATATCAACAATAACACTTTGGGAGAAATTAAACAATATGAGAAGTTATAAATATTTGGGTCAAATTATATGAAACTGCTAATATCATCATTTGTATAGTTTATATAAAACAGCTGGGAAATTTAACAAGTAGAATATAAGAGATTGATTATACATTTTCTGAAGAATCTTTAGGATTAGTATAAAAGACAGTGTTGTATACATAATGGGTGAAATTAAACAATTATTTTATATAAAACAATTAAACTTTGGGAGAAATTAAACAATATCAGAAGTGATTCATTTTTGGTCCACTTTACATGAAACTGCTAAAATTCTTCATATAAATGAATATGTATGGAGAATTTTATTATTGGGATATTAAGGCCTAGGGTGTTTATATATTTTATAGTGGGACTTTAAGGATCTGTTTTGAAACATTTTGGAAGAAATTTAGGAATAACTTTATATAAAGCAATTACACTTTGGGAGAAATTAAACAATATGAGAAGTCATACATTCTTGGAGGCAAATTATATGAAACTACTGATGTCTTTACATGTATAGTTTATATAAAACAGCTGAGAAATTTAACAATTAAAAATAAGACAGTGATTATACATTTTCTGAAGAATCTTTAGGATTGGTATAAAAGACGGTGTTTTATACATATTGGGAGAAATTTAACACTATCAGAAGTTATTCATTTTTGGTCTCCTTTACATGAGACTGCTGATATTTTTACATATAAATGAATATGTATGGAGAATTTAAATATTGGGATATTAAGGCCTAGGGTGTTAATACATTTTATAGTGGACTTTAAGGATCAGTATAAAAGACACTGTTTTATACATTTTGGGAGAAATATAAGGATAACTTTATATAAAACAATTACACTTTGGGTGAAATTAAACAATAAGAGAAGTCATACATCCTTGGAGGCAAATTATATGAAACTGCTGATATTTTTACATATATATGAACATTGTAAGACAAATTAAAGTAATGGGATATTAAGGCCTAGGGCATTAATACATTTTATAGATCAGTATAAAAGTGTTTTATACATTTTGGGAGAAATTTAAGAATAACTTTTTATAAAAAAATTACACTTTGGGAGAAATTTAACAATATGAGAAGTTATACTTCTTTGGGCCAAATTACATGACACTGTTGGTATATTTACATGTATTGTTTATATAAAACAGATGATGAAATTAACAATTAGAATATAAGAGAGTGATTATACATTTTCTGAAGAATCTTAAGGATTGGTATAAAAGACAGTGTTTTATACATATTGGTGGATATTTAACAATTATTTCATAACTTTGTTTATAGGGCAGATTATATGAAAGTTCTGATATCTTCAAATGTAAAGTTTATATAAAACAGCTGATAAATTTAACAATTCGAATATAAGAGAGTGATAATACATTTTCTGAAGAACTTTTAGGATTAATAGAAAGGACCGTGTTTTATACATATTAGAAGAGATTGAACAATTTTTATATAAAGCAATTACATTTTGGGGGCACATTATATGAAACTGCTGATATCTTTACATGTATATAAACATTGTAAGACAAATTTAAATATTGGGATATAAAGGCATAGGGTGTTAATACATTTTATAGTGGATTTTAATGATGAGTATAAAAGACAGTGTTTTATACATTTTGGGAGAAATTTAACAATATGAGAAGTCATACATTCTTTGATGCAAATTATATGAAACTACAGATGTCTTTACATGTATAGTTTATATAAAACAGATGAGAAATTTAACAATTAAAAAATAAGAGCGTGATTTTACATTTTCTGAAGATTGGTATAAGGACTGTGTTTTATACATTTTGGGAGAAATTTAAGAATAACTTTTTATCAAACAATTACACTTTGGAAGAAATTTAACAATATGAGAAGTTATACTTCTTTGGGCCAAATTACATGACACTGCTGATATAATTACATGTAAAGTTTATATAAAACAGCTGATGAAATTAACAATAAGAATATAAGAGAGTGATTATATATTTTCTGAAGAATCTTTAGGATTGGTATAAAAGACAGTGTTTTATACATATTGGGGGATATTTAACAATTATTTCATATAAAACAATTACTCTTTGGTGGAAATATAACAATATGAGAAGTTCTTTATTTATGGGACACATTATATAAAAGTGCTGATATCTTCACATGTATAGTTTATATAAAACAGCTGATAAATTTAACAATTCGAATATAAGAGTGTGATTATACATTTTCTGAAGATTCTTTAGGATTAATAGAAAAGACCATGTTTTATACATATTAGAAGAAACTGAACAATGTTTTTATATAAAGCAATTACACCTTTGGGAGAAATTTAAAAATATGGGAAGTTATACATTTTTAGGGCACATTATATGAAACTGCTGATATTTTTACATGTATATAAACATTGTAAGACAAATTTAAATATTGGGATATAAACGCATAGGGTGCTAATACATTTTATAGTGGACTTAAATGATGAGATAAAAGACAGTGTTTTATACATTTTGGGTGAAATTTAACAATATGAGAAGTCATACATTCTTTGATGCAAATTATATGAAACTACTGATGTCTTTACATGTATAGTTTATATAAAACAGCTGAGAAATTTCACAATTAAAAAATAAGAGATTGATTATACATTTTCTGAAGAATCTTTAGGATTGGTATAAAAGACAGTGTTTTATACATATTGGGAGAAATTTAACAATTATTTTATATAAAACAATTACACTTCGGGAGAAATTGAACACTATCATTTTTGGCTGCCTTTACAGGAAACTACTGATATCTTTTCATATATATCAACATTGTAAGACAAATTAAAATATTGGTATATTAAGGCCTAGAACAACAATGCATTTTATAGTGGACTTTAAGGATCAGTATAAGAGTGTTTTATACATTTTGGGAGAAATTAAATAATAACTTTTTATCAAACAATTACACTTTGGAAGAAATTTAACAATATGAGAAGTTATACTTCTTTGGGCCAAATTACATGACACTGCTGATATAATTACATGTAAAGTTTATATAAAACAGCTGATGAAATTAACAATAAGAATATAAGAGAGTGATTATATATTTTCTGAAGAATCTTTAGGATTGGTATAAAGACAGTGTTTTATACATATTGGGGGATATTTAACAATTATTTCATATAAAACAATTACTCTTTGGTGAAAATATAACAATATGAGAAGTTCTTTATTTATGGGACACATTATATGAAAGTGCTGATATCTTCACATGTATAGTTTATATAAAACAGCTGATAAATTAAACAATTCGAATATAAGAGTGTGATTATACATTTTCTGAAGATTCTTTAGGATTAATAGAAAAGACCATGTTTTATACATATTAGAAGAAATTGAACAATTTTTTTATATAAAGCAATTACACTTTTGGGAGAAATTTAAAAATATGAGAAGTTATACATTTGGGGGCACATTATATGAAACTGCTGATATTTTTAAATGTATATAAACATTGTAAGACAAATTTAAATATTGGTATATTAAGGCCTAGGGTAATAATACATTTTATAGTGGACTTTAAGGATCAGTATAAAAGTGTTTTATACATTTTGAGAGAAATTTAAGAATAACTTTTTATCAAACAATTACACTTTGGAAGAAATTTAACAATATGAGAAGTTATACTTCTTTGGGCCAAATTACATGACACTGCTGATATAATTACATGTAAAGTTTATATAAAACAGCTGATGAAATTAACAATAAGAATATAAGAGAGTGATTATATATTTTCCGAAGAATCTTTAGGATTGGTATAAAAGACAGTGTTTTATACATATTGGGAGAAATTTAACAATTATTTTTTATAAAACAATTACACTTCGGGAGAAATTGAACACTATCATTTTTGGCTGACTTTACAGGAAACTACTGATATCTTTACATATATATGAACATTGTAAGACAAATTTAAATATTGGTATATTAAGGCCTAGGGTAATAATACATTTTATAGTGGACTTTAAGGATCAGTATAAAAGTGTTTTATACATTTTGAGAGAAATTTAAGAATAACTTTTTATCAAACAATTACACTTTGGAAGAAATTTAACAATATGAGAAGTTATACTTCTTTGGGCCAAATTACATGACACTGCTGATATAATTACATGTAAAGTTTATATAAAACAGCTGATGAAATTAACAATAAGAATATAAGAGAGTGATTATATATTTTCTGAAGAATCTTTAGGATTGGTATAAAAGACAGTGTTTTATACATATTGGGGGATATTTAACAATTATTTCATATAAAACAATTACTCTTTGGTGGAAATATAACAATATGAGAAGTTCTTTATTTATGGGACACATTATATAAAAGTGCTGATATCTTCACATGTATAGTTTATATAAAACAGCTGATAAATTTAACAATTCGAATATAAGAGTGTGATTATACATTTTCTGAAGATTCTTTAGGATTAATAGAAAAGTCCATGTTTTATACATATTAGAAGAAACTGAACAATGTTTTTATATAAAGCAATTACACTTTTGGGAGAAATTTAAAAATATGGGAAGTTATACATTTTTAGGGCACATTATATGAAACTTAGCTGATATTTTTACATGTATGTAAACATTGTAAGACAAATTTAAATATTGGGATATAAAGGCATAGGGTGCTAATACATTTTATAGTGGACTTAAATGATAAGATAAATGACAGTGTTTTATACATTTTGGGTGAAATTTAACAATATGAGAAGTCATACATTCTTTAATGCAAATTATATGAAACTACTGATGTCTTTACATGTATAGTTTATATAAAACAGCTGAGAAATTTAACAATTAAAAAATAAGAGATTGATTATACATTTTCTGAAGAATCTTTAGGATTGGTATAAAAGACAGTGTTTTATACATATTGGGAGAAATTTAACAATTATTTTATATAAAACAATTACACTTCGGGAGAAATTGAACACTATCATTTTTGGCTGCCTTTACAGGAAACTACTGATATCTTTTCATATATATCAACATTGTAAGACAAATTAAAATATTGGTATATTAAGGCCTAGAACAACAATACATTTTATAGTGGACTTTAAGGATCAGTATAAGAGTGTTTTATACATTTTGGGAGAAATTAAAGAATAACTTTTTATCAAACAATTACACTTTGGAAGAAATTTAACAATATGAGAAGTTTTACTTCTTTGGGCCAAATTACATGACACTGCTGATATAATTACATGTAAAGTTTATATAAAACAGCTGATGAAATTAACAATAAGAATATAAGAGAGTGATTATATATTTTCTGAAGAATCTTTAGGATTGGTATAAAGACAGTGTTTTATACATATTGGGGGATATTTAACAATAATTTCATATAAAACAATTACTCTTTGGTGAAAATATAACAATATGAGAAGTTCATTATTTATGGGACACATTATATGAAAGTGCTGATATCTTCACATGTATAGTTTATATAAAACAGCTGATAAATTAAACAATTCGAATATAAGAGTGTGATTATACATTTTCTGAAATTTCTTTAGGATTAATAGAAAAGACCATGTTTTATACATATTAGAAGAAATTGAACAATTTTTTTATATAAAGCAATTACACTTTTGGGAGAAATTTAAAAATATGGGAAGTTATACATTTTGGGGGCACATTATATGAAACTGCTGATATCTTTACATGTATATAAACATTGTAAGACAAATTTAAATATTGGGATATAAAAGCATAGGGTGTTAATACATTTTATAGTGGACTTTAATGATGAGTATTAAAGACAGTGTTTTATACATTTTGGGAGAAATTTAACAATTATTTTATATAAAACAATTACACTTTGGGAGAAATTATACACTATAATTTTTGCTGCCTTTACTGGAAACTACTGATAGTTTGTCAGCCTAACTTCTCTGCAATTACTGAACACAATTTTATAAAACTCCATATGGATTGAGGGTCCAATATCTAGTTGTGTATATTATGGCAATTTTTTTAACCGGAGAAATTTGTAGAAGTGATCTTCTTTTGAACTTAGAAATTTTACAATATATACCACCAAATCAGATTGTGAACGCAACTCTTCTGAAGGTACTAAACAGAATTTTATTAAACTTAGTTGGGATTGAGGGCACAATATCACTTTCATTGTTCACATACATTTACCCTTTATTTGCATACTACAACGCAAGTAGTAACGCATGGAATAGTAAGTAGTAAAAGTAATGGAGTAATTGTAGTACAGTGATGGAGTAACGGTAGTAATGGATTAGTAGGTAGTAAAGTGATGGAGTAATGTCAGTAATGGATTAGTAGATAGTAAAGTTATGGAGTAATGGTAGTAAAGGAATTAAAAGTGGGTAGTAAGATGATGTAGTAATTGTCAAGTTGATTGTAGTAAGTGATAGTAATATAGTAATGGTAGTAACGGATTGGAATAGTAGGTAGTTAAGTGATGGAGTAACGGTAGTAACGGAATGGAATAGTAGGTAGTAAAGTGATGCAGTAATGGTAGTAACGGAATGGAATAGGAGGTAGTAAAGTGCTGGAGTAATAGAAGGAACGGAATAGTAGATAGTAAAGTGATGGAGTAACAGTAGTAACGGAATGAAAAAATGGCAGGTAAAATGATGTAGTAATTGTCAGGTTGATTGTAGTAAGGGCATGTAATAGGAGGTAGTAATGTCATGTGGTAAAGGTAGTAACGGAATGGAATTTAGTTAGTAAAGTGATAGAGTAATACTAGTAACAGAATGGAATAGTAGGTAGTAAAGTGATGGAGTAATTGTAGTAACGGAATGGAATAGTAGGTAGTGAAGTGATGGAGTAATTGTAGTAACGGAATGGAATAGTAGGTAGTAAAGTGATGCAGAAATGGTATTAACGGAGTGGAATAGTAGGTAGTAAAGTGATGGGGTAATGGTAGTAACGGAAATGAATAGTAGGTAGTAAAGTGATGAAGTAATAGTAGTAAAATAAAGGAGTAACGGTAGTAACCGCACAAAAAGTGGGTAGTAAAGTGATGTTGTAATGGTAGTAAAATATGGAGTATCGGTAGTAACGGAATGAAAAAATTGGTAGCAAAGTGATTGATTAACAGTAGCAACGGAATTCAACAGTAGGTGGTAAAGTGATGGAGTAATGGTAATAAGATGACTGTGTAACGGTAATAAAGGAATGAAAAGTGGGTAGTAAAGTGATGGAGTAATGGTAGTTAAATCATGGAATAACGGTAGTAACAGAATGGAATAGTTAGTAGGAAAGTAATGGAGTAAGGGTAGTAAAATGATGCAGTAATTGTAGTAACGGAATGAAAAAGTGGTTAGTAAAGTGATGGAGTAAAAGTAGTAATTTAATAGAATAATTGGTAGTAAAGTGGTTGAGAAAAGGTAGTAAAGAGATGGAGGAACAGTAGTAACGGAAAGACAAAGTTGGAAGTAAAGTGATGGAGTAATGGTAGAAAAATGAAAGATAAACGGTAGTAATTGAAGAAAAAAGATCGTAGAAAAGTGATGGAGTGACATTAGTAACGGAATGGAATAGTAAGAAGTAAAGTGATTGAGTAAAGGTAGTAAAGTGATGGGGTAGTGGTAGTAACGGCATGGAAAAGTTGGTAGTACAGTGATGGAGTAATGGTAGTAACGGCATGGAATAATAAGCAGTAAAGTTATGAAAGTGATAAGGCAGTAATATTATGGAGTAATGACAGTAAAGTGATTGTGTAATGGCATTAAAGTGATGAAGTAAAGTGATGGAGTAACAGTATTGACGTAATGTCAAGTGCGTAGTAACTGATGGACTGATAGAGGAAGGGAAGTGAAATGATTAACAGTAGTGAAGGAATGAAAAAGTAGGTAGTAAACAATAGTAATTTAATGGGATAATAGGTAGTAAACAGTAGTAATTTAATGGGATAATAGGTAGTAAAGTGATGGGTAATGGGTAGTAAAATGATAGAGAAACGGTAGTAACGGAATGAAAATTGGGTAGTAAAGTGATGGAGTAACGGTTGTAACGGAATGACAAAGTAGGTAGTAAAGTGATGGAGTAACGGTAGTAACGGAATACAAAGTAGGTGGTAAAATGATGATGAACAGTAGTAACGGAATGAAATAGTAGGTAGTAAAGTGATGGAGTAACAGTAGTAAATTTTGCTTGTTTTTTTGATCATGTTTTCCGCCACTTTCAGCAATTTTTCAGCTATATAATGGCGTCTAGTTTTTAGTGGGGGAGGAAGCCGGAGTACCCGGAGAAAACCCCTGACCTGCGGTAGGAAAACTGGCAATCCTTGTCATTTAAGATTTGAATCGAGTACACCCTGCCTGCAGTGAGAATCGAACCCACAATCTCAGTGTTGACAGACCAATGTGATCAATAGTAGACGAACTACCTTCACCACTCGGCCACACAGTAGTAAAGGAATGGAATAGTAGGTAGTATAGTGAAACAGTAACTGTAGCAACTGAATGAAAAAGTGGGTAGTAAAGTAATGAAGTATGGAATGGAATAGTAGTTAATAAAGTGAGAGAGTATTGGTAGTAAAATAATGGAGAAACGGTTGTAACGGAATAAAAAAATGGGTAATAAAGTGATGGAGTAACAGTAGTAACGGAATGGAATAGTAGGTAGTAAAGTGAAAGAGTAACTGTAGTAACTGAATGAAAAAGTGGATAGCAAAGTGATGGAGTATGGAATGGTATAGTAGCTAGTAAAGTGAGAGAGTAATAGTAGTAAAATAATGGAGAAACGGTTGTAACGGAATAAAAAAATGGGTAATAAAGTGATGGAGTAACAGTAGTAACGGAATGGAATAGTAGGTAGTAAAGTGAAAGAGTAACTGTAGTAACTGAATGAAAAAGTGGGTAGCAAAGTGATGGAGTATGGAATGGTATAGTAGCTAGTAAAGTGAGAGAGTAATAGTAGTAAAATAATGGAGAAACGGTAGTAACGGAATGAAATAATTGGTAGTAAAGTGATGGAGTAACAGTAGCAACGGAATGGAATAGTAGGTAGTAAAGTGATGGAGTAAAGGTAGTAAAGCTATGGTATAACGGTAGTAACGGAATGTAAAAATGGGTAGGAAAGTAGTAATGGTATTAAAATGATGGAGTAATGGTAGTAACAGAATGAAATGGTAGGTAGTAAGATGATGGAGTACGGTAGTAAAATGACGGAGTAATGGTAGTAACAGTATAAAAAAGTGGTTAGTAAAGTGATGGAGTAACAGTAATAATTTAATGGAATAATAAGTATTAAAGTGATGGAGTAAAGGTATTAACGGAATGACAAAGTTGGTAGTAAAGTGATGGAGTAATGGTAGTAAAATGAAAGATAAACGGCAGAAATTGAAAGAAACAGTGGGTAGTAAAGTGATGGAGGAACATTAGTGACGGAATGTAAAAGTGGGTAGTAAATGAAGGAGGAAAGGTAGTGAAATGATTGAGTAACAGTAGTAAAGAAATGAAAAGTAGGTAGTAAACAATAGTTATTTAACAGAATAATAGGTAGTAAAGTGATGGGTAAAAGGTAGTAAAATGACGGATAAACGGTAGTAACGGAATGAAAAAGTAGGTGGTAAAATGATGATGAATGTGAATATTGTGGGAGTTACAGCCCTTTGAACTTAGAGAATTTCACCAAACCAGTTTGTCATCGAAACTTTTCTGAAACTACTGAATAGAATTTTATGAAACCAGTTTGTCTGCGAAACTCCCTTAAAACTACTGAACATAATTTTATGAAACTCTTTGTTGTGCATAGTACAAAGATTTTTTTATCCTGGGAATTGTGTGGGAGTTACTCGCCTTTGAACTTAGAAATTTTACATTATATACCACCAAACCAGCTTGTCAGCGCAACTCTTGTGAAACTACTAAATATAATTTTATGAAGCATGGTATGGATTGAGGGCACAATATTTAGTTGAGTATGTTACGGCGATTTTTTTCCCTGTGAATTATGTTGGAGTTACACTGCTTTGAACTTAGAAATTTCACAAATACAACCAAAACCAGCTTTCAGTGCAACTTCTCGGCAACTACTGAACAGCATATTATGAAACTTAGTATGGATTTAGGGTACACTATTTAGTTGTGCTTATTACAGCGATTTGTTCATCTCGTGAATTTTGTGGGAGTTACTCGCATTTGAACTTCGAAATTTCACAATATATACCACCAAACCAGTTTGTCAGCGCAACTCCTCTGAAGCTACTGAATGGAATTTTATTAAACTTGGTATGGATTGTGGGCACAACATGTAGTTATGCATATTGCAAACAATTTTTTTATTCGAGGAATTTTGTCGGAGTTACTCTCCTTCGAACTTAGAAGTTTCACATTTTCTGCCAACAAACCAGCTTGTCAGCCCAACTTCTCTGCAACTACTGAATAAAATTTTATAGAACTTCATTTGGATTGAGGGTCCAATATCTAGTTGTGTATATTACGGCAATTTTTTTAACCGGAGAAATTTGTAGAAGTGATCTTCTTTTGAACTTAGAAATTTTACAATATATACCACCAAATCAGATTGTGAACGCAACTCTTCTGAAGGTACTAAACAGAATTTTATTAAACTTAGTTTGAGTTGAGGGCACAATATCACTTCCATTGTTCACATACATTTACCCTCCATTGACAATTTGGGCTACAAGGGGGGGGGGGGGCATTCGTTATTGCAGTCAAAAACAAACGTTAATACATTTAAGGAGAAATTTAACGATTGCAATATAAGAGAATGTTTGTACATTTTAGGAAGATATTTAAACACCAGTATGAAAAACAGTGTTTAAAATTATCAGTATGTCTTGTCATTCGTCTGAAGACACCTTTATTTGCATACTACAACGCAAGTGTTCTGTCACTGATTCTTTTGAAAATTTTATAATTGTAGTCTTAAAATAGAGGTCAAATATTGCGACAAAAAATTATCAATTTAGAAAACCATTTTAAAGAGGTAGAAAAGGGATGGAATAACTGTAGAAAGTGTTAGTGATGGAGTAACGGAAGTCAATTAACGGAGTAACGGAAGGGAATAGAGGGTAGTAAAGTGATGGAGTAATGGTAGTAAATTTATGGAGAAACGGTAGTAACGGAAAGAAAAAATGGGGAGTAAAGTGATGGAGCAATAGTAGTAACGGCATGGAATAGTAAGTAGTAAAAGTAATGGAGTAATTGTAGTACAGTGATGGAGTAATGGTAGAAACGGAATTGATTAGTAGGTAGCAAAGTGATGGAGTAACAGTAATAACGGAATTAAAAAGTGGTAGTAAAATAATGTAGTAATTTCCAGGTTGGTTGTAGTAGGGCATGTAATAGTATGTAGTAAAGTCATGGGCTAAAGGTAGTAACAGAATGGAATTTAGTTAGTAACGTGATGGAGTGATGCTAGTAACGGAATGAAATTTAGTTAGTTAAGTGATGAAGTAATCCTAGTAACGGAATGGAATAGTAGGTAGTAAAGTGATGGCGTAATGGTAGTAACGGAATGAAATAGTAGCGTGTAAACTGATGGAGTAATGGTAGTAACGGAATGGAATAGTATGTAGTAAAGTGATGGAGTAATGGTAGAAACGGCATGTAATAGTAGTAAAGGAATTAAAAAGTGTGTAGTAAAATGATGTAGTAATTGTCAGGTTGATTGTAGTAAGAGCATGTAATAGGAGGTAGTAAATGACAAAGTAATGGTAGTAACGGATTGGAATAGTAGATAGGATAGTAAAGTGATGGAGTAATGGTGGTAACGGATTGGAATAGTAGGTAGTAAAGTGATGGAGTAATGGTAGTAACGGATTGGAATAGTAGGTAGTAAAGTGATATAGTAATGGTAGTAACGGATTGGAATAGTAGGTAGTAAAGTGATTAAGTAATGGTAGTAACGGAATGGAATAGTAGGTAGTAAAGTGATGGAGTAATGGTCGTAACTGATTTGAATAGTAGGTAGTAAAGTGATAAAGTAATGGTAGTAACGGAATGGAATAGTAGGTAGTAAAGTGATGGCGTAATGGTAGTAACGGAATGGAATAGTAGGTAGTAAAGTGATGGAGTAATGGTAGTAACGGAATGGAATAGTAGGTAGTAAAGTGATGGAGTAATGGTAGTAACAGATTGGAATAGTAGGTAGTAAAGTGATAAAGTAATGGTAGTAACGGAATGGAACAGTAGGTAGTAAAGTGATGGCGTAATGGTAGTAACGGAATGGAATAGTAGGTAGTACAGTGATGTTGTAATGGTAGTAAAGGAATGGAATGGTAGGTAGTAAAGTGATGGAGTAATGGTAGTAACGGAATGGAATAGTCGGTAGTAAAGTGATGGAGTAATCGTAGAAACGGATGGGAATAGTAGGTAGTAAACTGATAAAGTAATGGTAGTAACGGAATGGAATAGTAGGTAGTAAAGTGATGGAGTAATGGTAGTAACGGATTGGAATAGTATTTAGTAAAGTGATAAAGTAATGGTAGAAACGGAATGGAATAGAAGGTAGTAAAGTGATGGCGTAATGGTAGTAACGGAATGGAATAGTAGGTAGTAAAGTGATGGAGAAATGGTAGTAACGGATTGGAATAGTAGGAAGTAAAGTGATAAAGTAATGGTAGTAACGGATTGGAATATTAGGTAGTAAAGTGATAAAATAATGCTAGTAACGGAATGGAATAGAAGGTAGTAAAGTGATGGCGTAATGGTAGTAACGGAATGGAAAAGTAGGTAGTAAAGTGATGGAGTAATGGTAGTAACGGAATGGAATAGTAGGTAGTAAAGTGATGAAGTAATAGTAGTAACGGATTTGAATAGTAGGTAGTAAAGTGATATAGTAATGGTAGTAACGGATTGAAATAGTAGGTAGTAAAGTGATAAAGTAATGGTAGTAACGGAATGGAATAGTAGGTAGTAAAGTGATTCAGAAATGGTATTAACGGAATGGAATAGTAGGTAGTAAAGTAATGGAGTAATCGTAGTAACGGATTGGAATAGTAGGTAGTAAAGTAAAGGAGTAATCGTAGTAACGGATTGGAATAGTAGGTAGCAAAGTGATATAGTAATGGTAGTAACGGATTGGAAAAGTAGGTAGTAGAGTGATATAGTAATGGTAGTAACGGAATGGACTGGTAGGTAGTAAAGTGATAAGTAATGGTAGTAACGGAATGGAATAGTAGGTAGTAAAGTGATGAAGTAATGGTAGTAACGTATTGGAATAGTAGGTAGTAAAGTGATGGAGTAATGCTAGTAACGGATTGGAATAGTAAGTAGTAAAGTGATGTAGTAATGGTAGTAGCGGATTTGAATAGCAGGTAGTAAAGGGATAAAGTAATGGTAGTAATGGAATGGAATAGTAGGTAGTAAAGTGATAAAGTAATGACAGTAACGGAATGGAATAGTAGGTAGTAAAGTGATATAGTAATGGTAGTAACGGATTGGAATAGTAGGTTGTAAAGTGATAAAGAAATGGTAGTAACGGAATGGAATAGTAGGTAGTAAAGTGATGGAGTAATGGTAGTAACGGATTGGAATAGTAGGTAGTAAAGTGATAAAGTAATGGTAGTAACGGAATGGAACAGTAGGTAGTAAAGTGATGGAGTAATGGTAGTAACGGATTGGAATAGAAGGTAGTAAAGTGATAAAGTAATGGTAGTAACGGAATGGAATAGTAGGTAGTAAAGTGATATAGTAATGGTAGTAACGGATTGGAATAGTAGGTAGTAAAGTGATGGAGTAATGGTCGTAACTGATTTGAATAGTAGGTAGTAAAGTGATAAAGTAATGGTAGTAACGGAATGGAATAGTAGGTAGTAAAGTGATGGCGTAATGGTAGTAACGGAATGGAATAGTAGGTAGTAAAGTGATGGAGTAATGGTAGTAACGGAATGGAATAGTAGGTAGTAAAGTGATGGAGTAATGGTAGTAACAGATTGGAATAGTAGGTAGTAAAGTGATAAAGTAATGGTAGTAACGGAATGGAACAGTAGGTAGTAAAGTGATGGCGTAATGGTAGTAACGGAATGGAATAGTAGGTAGTAAAGTGATGGTGTAATGGTAGTAAAGGAATGGAATAGTAGGTAGCAAAGTAATGGAGTAATGGTAGTAACGGAATGGAATAGTCGGTAGTAAAGTGATGGAGTAATCGTAGAAACGGATTGGAATAGTAAGTAGTAAACTGATAAAGTAATGGTAGTAACGGAATGGAATAGTAGGTAGTAAAGTGATGGAGTAATGGTAGTAACGGATTGGAATAGTATTTAGTAAAGTGATAAAGTAATGGTAGAAACGGAATGGAATAGAAGGTAGTAAAGTGATGGCGTAATGGTAGTAACGGAATGGAATAGTAGGTAGTAAAGTGATGGAGAAATGGTACTAACGGATTGGAATAGTAGGAAGTAAAGTGATAAAGTAATGGTAGTAACGGATCGGAATATTAGGTAGTAAAGTGATAAAATAATGCTAGTAACGGAATGGAATAGAAGGTAGTAAAGTGATGGCGTAATGGTAGTAACGGAATGGAAAAGTAGGTAGTAAAGTGATGGAGTAATGGTAGTAACGGAATGGAATAGTAGGTAGTAAAGTGATGGAGTAATAGTAGTAACGGATTTGAATAGTAGGTAGTAAAGTGATATAGTAATGGTAGTAACGGATTGAAATAGTAGGTAGTAAAGTGATAAAGTAATGGTAGTAACGGAATGGAATAGTAGGTAGTAAAGTGATTCAGAAATGGTATTAACGGAATGGAATAGTAGGTAGTAAAGTAATGGAATAATCGTAGTAACGGATTGGAATAGTAGGTAGTAAAGTAAAGGAGTAATCGTAGTAACGGATTGGAAAAGTAGGTAGTAGAGTGATATAGTAATGGTAGTAACGGAATGGACTGGTAGGTAGTAAAGTGATAAGTAATGGTAGTAACGGAATGGAATAGTAGGTAGTAAAGTGATGAAGTAATGGTAGTAACGGATTGGAATAGTAAGTAGTAAAGTGATGTAGTAATGGTAGTAGCGGATTTGAATAGCAGGTAGTAAAGGGATAAAGTAATGGTAGTAATGGAATGGAATAGTAGGTAGTAAAGTGATAAAGTAATGACAGTAACGGAATGGAATAGTAGGTAGTAAAGTGATATAGTAATGGTAGTAACGGATTGGAATAGTAGGTAGTAAAGTGATAAAGAAATGGTAGTAACGGAATGGAATAGTAGGTAGTAAAGTGATGGAGTAATGGTAGTAACGGATTGGAATAGTAGGTAGTAAAGTGATAAAGTAATGGTAGTAACGGAATGGAACAGTAGGTAGTAAAGTGATGGAGTAATGGTAGTAACGGATTGGAATAGAAGGTAGTAAAGTGATAAAGTAATGGTAGTAACGGAATGGAATAGTAGGTAGTAAAGTGATGCAGTAATGGTAGTACCGGAATGGAATAGGAGGTAGTAAAGTGATGCAGTAATGGTAGTAACGGAATGGAATCGGAGTTAGTAAAGTGCGGGAGCAATTGTGGGAACGGAACGAAACAGTAGGTAGTAAAGAAATGGAGCAAAGGTAGTAAAGTGATGGAGTAATGGTAGTAAAGGAATGGAATAGTAGCTAGAAAAGTGATGCAGTAATGGTAGTAACGGAATGGAATAGGAGGTAGTAAAGTGATGCAGTAATGGTAGTAACGGAATGGAATTGGAGTTAGTAAAGTGCTGGAGTAATTGTTGGAACGGAACGAAATAGTAGGTAGTAAAGAAATGGAGCAAAGGTAGTAAAGTGATGGAGTAATGGTAGTAACGGAATGTAATTTAGTTAGTTAAGTGATGAAGTAATGCTAGTAACAGAATGGAATAGAAGGTAGTAAAGTGATGGCGTAATGGTAGTAACGGAAAGAAACAGTAGGTTGTAAAGTGATGGAGTAATGGTAGTAACGGAATGTAATTTAGTTAGTTAAGTGATGAAGTAATCCTAGTAACGGAATGGATTAGTAGGTAGTAAAGTGATGGCGTAATGGTAGTAACGGAATGAAATAGTAGGGTGTAAACTGATGGAGTAATGGTAGTAGCGGAATGGAATAGTAGGTAGTAAAGTAATGGAGTAGAGATAGTAAATTGATGGAGTAATGGTAGAAACGGCATGTAATAGTAGTAAAGGAATTAAAAAGTGTGTAGTAAAATGATGTAGTAATTGTCAGGTTGATTGTAGTAAGAGCATGTAATAGGAGGTAGTAAATGACAAAGTAATGGTAGTAACGGATTGGAATAGTAGGTAGTTAAGTGATGGAGTAATGGCAGTAACGGATTGGAATAGTTGGTAGTAAAGTGATATAGTAATGGCAGTAACGGATTGGAATAGTAGGTAGTAAAATGATGGAGTAATTATGGTAACGGATTGTAATAGTAGGTAGTAAAGTGATGGAGTAATGGTAGTAATGGATTGGAATAGTAGGTAGTAAAGTGATATAGTAATGGTAGTAACGGATTGGAATAGTGGGTAGTAAAGTGATTAAGTAATGGTAGTAAGGGAATGGAATAGCAGGTAGTAAAGTGATGGAGTAGTGGTAGTTACGGATTGGAATAGTAGGTAGTAAAGTGATAAATTAATGCTAGTAACGGAATGGAATAGTAGGTAGTAAAGTGATATAGTAATAGTAGTAACGGATTGGAATAGTAGGTAGTAAAGTGATGGAGTAATGGTAGTAAAGTGATGGAGTAACGGTAGTAACGGATTGGAAAAGTAGGTAGTAAAGAGATAGAGTAATGGTAGTAACGGATTGGAATAGTAGGTAGTAAAGTGATAAAGTGATGGTAGAAACGGAATGGAATAGAAGGTAGTAAAGTGATGGCGTAATGGTAGTAACGGAATGGAATAGTAGGTAGTAAAGTGATGGAGTAATGGTAGTAACGGAATGGAATAGTAGGTAGTAAAGTGAAGAGTAATGGTAGTAACGGATTGGAATAGTAGGTAGTAAAGTGATAAAGTAATGGTAGTAACGGATTGGAATAGTAGGTAGTAAAGTGATAAAGTAATGCTAATAACGGAATGGAATATAAGGTAGTAAAGTGATGGCGTAATGGTAGTAACGGAATGGAAATGTAGGTAGTAAAGTGATGGAGTAATGGTAGTAACGGAATGGAATAGTAGGTAGTAAAGTGATGGAGTAATGGTAGTAACGGATTTGAATAGTAGGTAGTAAAGAGATATAACAATTTTAGTAACGGATTGAAATAGTAGGTAGTAAAGTGATAAAGTAATGGTAGTAACGGAATGGAATAGTAGGTAGTAAAGTGACTCAGAAATGGTATTAACGGAATGGAATAGTAGGTAGTAAAGTTATGGAGTAATGGTAGTAACTGAATGGAATAATAGGTAGCAAAGTGATGGAGTAATGGTAGAAACGGATTGGAATAGTAGGTAGTAAAGTGATAAAGTAATGGTAGTAACGGAATGGAATATTAGGTAGTAAAGTGATAAAATAATGCTAGTAACGGAATGGAATAGAAGGTAGTAAAGTGATGGCGTAATGGTAGTAACGGAATGGAAAAGTAGGTAGTAAAGTGATGGAGTAATGGTAGTAACGGAATGGAATAGTAGGTAGTAAAGTGATGGAGTAATAGTAGTAACGGATTTGAATAGTAGGTAGTAAAGTAATATAGTAATGGTAGTAACGGATTGAAATAGTAGGTAGTAAAGTGATAAAGTAATGGTAGTAACGGAATGGAATAGTAGGTAGTAAAGTGATTCAGAAATGGTATTAACGGAATGGAATAGTAGGTAGTAAAGTAATGGAATAATCGTAGTAACGGATTGGAATAGTAGGTAGTAAAGTAAAGGAGTAATCGTAGTAACGGATTGGAAAAGTAGGTAGTAGAGTGATATAGTAATGGTAGTAACGGAATGGACTGGTAGGTAGTAAAGTGATAAGTAATGGTAGTAACGGAATGGAATAGTAGGTAGTAAAGTGATGAAGTAATGGTAGTAACGTATTGGAATAGTAGGTAGTAAAGTGATGGAGTAATGCTAGTAACGGATTGGAATAGTAAGTAGTAAAGTGATGTAGTAATGGTAGTAGCGGATTTGAATAGCAGGTAGTAAAGGGATAAAGTAATGGTAGTAATGGAATGGAATAGTAGGTAGTAAAGTGATAAAGTAATGACAGTAACGGAATGGAATAGTAGGTAGTAAAGTGATATAGTAATGGTAGTAACGGATTGGAATAGTAGGTAGTAAAGTGATAAAGAAATGGTAGTAACGGAATGGAATAGTAGGTAGTAAAGTGATGGAGTAATGGTAGTAACGGATTGGAATAGTAGGTAGTAAAGTGATAAAGTAATGGTAGTAACGGAATGGAACAGTAGGTAGTAAAGTGATGGAGTAATGGTAGTAACGGATTGGAATAGAAGGTAGTTAAGTGATAAAGTAATGGTAGTAACGGAATGGAATAGTAGGTAGTAAAGTGATGCAGTAATGGTAGTACCGGAATGGAATAGGAGGTAGTAAAGTGATGCAGTAATGGTAGTAACGGAATGGAATCGGAGTTAGTAAAGTGCGGGAGCAATTGTGGGAACGGAACGAAACAGTAGGTAGTAAAGAAATGGAGCAAAGGTAGTAAAGTGATGGAGTAATGGTAGTAAAGGAATGGAATAGTAGCTAGAAAAGTGATGCAGTAATGGTAGTAACGGAATGGAATAGGAGGTAGTAAAGTGATGCAGTAATGGTAGTAACGGAATGGAATTGGAGTTAGTAAAGTGCTGGAGTAATTGTTGGAACGGAACGAAATAGTAGGTAGTAAAGAAATGGAGCAAAGGTAGTAAAGTGATGGAGTAATGGTAGTAACGGAATGTAATTTAGTTAGTTAAGTGATGAAGTAATGCTAGTAACAGAATGGAATAGAAGGTAGTAAAGTGATGGCGTAATGGTAGTAACGGAAAGAAACAGTAGGTTGTAAAGTGATGGAGTAATGGTAGTAACGGAATGTAATTTAGTTAGTTAAGTGATGAAGTAATCCTAGTAACGGAATGGATTAGTAGGTAGTAAAGTGATGGCGTAATGGTAGTAACGGAATGAAATAGTAGGGTGTAAACTGATGGAGTAATGGTAGTAGCGGAATGGAATAGTAGGTAGTAAAGTAATGGAGTAGAGATAGTAAATTGATGGAGTAATGGTAGAAACGGCATGTAATAGTAGTAAAGGAATTAAAAAGTGTGTAGTAAAATGATGTAGTAATTGTCAGGTTGATTGTAGTAAGAGCATGTAATAGGAGGTAGTAAATGACAAAGTAATGGTAGTAACGGATTGGAATAGTAGGTAGTTAAGTGATGGAGTAATGGCAGTAACGGATTGGAATAGTTGGTAGTAAAGTGATATAGTAATGGCAGTAACGGATTGGAATAGTAGGTAGTAAAATGATGGAGTAATTATGGTAACGGATTGCAATAGTAGGTAGTAAAGTGATGGAGTAATGGTAGTAATGGATTGGAATAGTAGGTAGTAAAGTGATATAGTAATGGTAGTAACGGATTGGAATAGTGGGTAGTAAAGTGATTAAGTAATGGTAGTAAGGGAATGGAATAGCAGGTAGTAAAGTGATGGAGTAGTGGTAGTTACGGATTGGAATAGTAGGTAGTAAAGTGATAAATTAATGGTAGTAACGGAATGGAATAGTAGGTAGTAAAGTGATATAGTAATAGTAGTAACGGATTGGAATAGTAGGTAGTAAAGTGATGGAGTAATGGTAGTAAAGTGATGGAGTAACGGTAGTAACGGATTGGAAAAGTAGGTAGTAAAGAGATAGAGTAATGGTAGTAACGGATTGGAATAGTAGGTAGTAAAGTGATAAAGTGATGGTAGAAACGGAATGGAATAGAAGGTAGTAAAGTGATGGCGTAATGGTAGTAACGGAATGGAATAGTAGGTAGTAAAGTGATGGAGTAATGGTAGTAACGGAATGGAATAGTAGGTAGTAAAGTGAAGAGTAATGGTAGTAACGGATTGGAATAGTAGGTAGTAAAGTGATAAAGTAATGGTAGTAACGGATTGGAATAGTAGGTAGTAAAGTGATAAAGTAATGCTAATAACGGAATGGAATATAAGGTAGTAAAGTGATGGCGTAATGGTAGTAACGGAATGGAAATGTAGGTAGTAAAGTGATGGAGTAATGGTAGTAACGGAATGGAATAGTAGGTAGTAAAGTGATGGAGTAATGGTAGTAACGGATTTGAATAGTAGGTAGTAAAGAGATATAACAATTTTAGTAACGGATTGAAATAGTAGGTAGTAAAGTGATAAAGTAATGGTAGTAACGGAATGGAATAGTAGGTAGTAAAGTGACTCAGAAATGGTATTAACGGAATGGAATAGTAGGTAGTAAAGTTATGGAGTAATGGTAGTAACTGAATGGAATAATAGGTAGCAAAGTGATGGAGTAATGGTAGAAACGGATTGGAATAGTAGGTAGTAAAGTGATAAAGTAATGGTAGTAACGGAATGGAATATTAGGTAGTAAAGTGATGGAGTAATGGTAGTAACGGATTGGAATAGTAGGTAGTAAAGTAATAAAGTAATGGTAAAAACGGAATGGAATAGAAGGTAGTAAAGTGATGGAGTAATGGTAGTAACGGAATGGAATAGTAGGTAGTAAAGTGGTAGAGTAATAGTAGTAACGGATTGGAATAGTAGGTAGTAAAGTGATGGAGTAATGGTGGTAACGGATTGGAATAGTAGGTAGTAAAGTGATGGAGTAATGGTAGTAACGGATTGGAATAGTAGGTAGTAAAATGATGTAGTAATGGTAGTAACGGATTGGAATAGCAGGTAGTAAAGTGATAAAGTAATGGTAGTAACGGAATGGAATAGTAGGTAGTAAAGTGATAAAGTAATGGTAGTAATGGATTGGAATAGTAGGTAGTAAAGTGGTAAAGTAATGGTAGTAACGGAATGGAATAGTAGGTGTAAAGTGATGGAGTAATAGTAGTAACGGATTGGAATAGTAGGTAGTAAAGTGATAAAGTAATGGTAGTAATGGAATGGAATAATAGGTAGTAAAGTGATGGAGTAATGGTAGTAACGGATTGGAATAGGAGGTAGTAAAGTGATGCAGTAATGGTAGTAACGGAATGGAATCGGAGTTAGTAAAGTGCCGGAGAAATTGTAGGAACGGAACGAAATAGTAGGTAGTAAAGAAATGGAGCAAAGGTAGTAAAGTGATGGAGTAATGGTAGTAAAGGAATGGAATAGTAGCTAGAAAAGTGATGCAGTAATGGTAGTAACGGAATGGAATAGGAGGCAGTAAAGTGATGCAGTAATGGTAGTAAAGTGATGGAGTAATGGTAGTAACGGAATGGAATAGTAGGTGGTAAAGTAATGGAGTAGAGGTAGTAAATTGATGGAGTAATGGTAGAAACGGCATGTAATAGTAGTAAAGGAATTAAAAAGTGTGTAGTAAAATGATGTAGTAATTGTCAGGTTGATTGTAGTAAGAGCATGTAATAGGAGGTAGTAAATGACAGAGTAATGTTAGTAACAGATTGGAATAGTAGGTAGTAAAGTGATGGAGTAATGGTGGTAACGGATTGGCATAGTAGGTAGTATGATATAGTAATGGTAGTAACGGATTGGAATAGTAGGTAGTAAAGTGATGGAGTAATGGTCGTAACTGATTGGAATAGTAGGTAGTAAAGTGATAAAGTAATGGTAGTAACGGAATGGAATAGCAGGTAGTACAGTGATGGCGAAATGGTAGCTACGAAATGCAACAGTAGGTTGTAAAGTGATCGCGTAATGGTAGTAACGGAATGGAATAGTAGATAGTAAAGTGATGGAGTAATGGTAGTAACGGAATGGAATAGTAGGTAGTAAAGTGATGGAGTAATGGTAGTAACGGAATGGAATAGTCGGTAGTAAAGTGATGGAGTAATCGTTGAAACGGATTGGAATAGTAGGTAGTAAAGTGATAAAGTAATGGTAGTAACGGAATGGAATAGTAGGTAGTAAAGTGATGGAGTAATGGTAGTAACGGATTGGAATAGTATTTAGTAAAGTGATAAAGTAATGGTAGAAACGGAATGGAATAGAAGGTAGTAAAGTGATGGCGTAATGGTAGTAACGGAATGGAATAGTAGGTAGTAAAGTGATGGAGAAATGGTAGAAACGGATTGGAATAGTAGGAAGTAAAGTGATAAAGTAATGGTAGTAACGGATTGGAATATTAGGTAGTAAAGTGATAAAATAATGCTAGTAACGAATGGAATAGAAGGTAGTAAAGTGATGGCGTAATGGTAGTAACGGAATGGAAAAGTAGGTAGTAAAGTGATGGAGTAATGGTAGTAACGGAATGGAATAGTAGGTAGTAAAGTGATGGAGTAATAGTAGTAACGGATTTGAAAAGTAGGTAGTAAAGTGATTCAGAAATGGTTTTAACGGAATGGAATAGTAGGTAGTAAAGTGATTCAGAAATGGTATTAACGGAATGGAATTGTAGGTAGTAAAGTAATGGAGTAATCGTTCTAACGGATTGGAATAGTAGGTAGTAAAGTAATGGAGTAATCGTAGTAACGGATTGGAATAGTAGGTAGTAAAGTGATATAGTAATGGTAGTAACGGAATGGATTAGTAGGTAGTAAAGAGATATAGTAATGGTAGTAACGGATTGGAAAAGTAGGTAGTAGTGTGATATAGTAATGGTAGTAACGGAATGGAATAGTAGGTAGTAAAGTGATGGAGTAATGCTAGTAACGGATTGGAATAGTAGGTAGTAAAGTGATGTAGTAATGGTAGTAGCGGATATGAATAGCAGGTAGTAAGGGGATAAAGTAATGGTAGTAACGGAATGGAATAGTAGGTAGTAAAGTGATAAAGTAATGACAGTAACGGAATGGAATAGTAGGTAGTAAAGTGATATAGTAATGGTACTAACGGATTGGAATAGTAGGTAGTAAAGTGATAAAGTAATGGTAGTAACGGAATGGAATAGTAGGTAGTAAAGTGATGGAGTAATGGTAGTAACGGATTGGAATAGTAGGTAGTAAAGTGATAAAGTAATGGTTGTAACGGAATGGAATAGTAGGTAGTAAAGTGATGGAGTAATGGTACTAACGGATTGGAATAGAAGGTAGTAAAGTGATAAAGTAATGGTAGTAACGGAATGGAATAGTAGGTAGTAAAGTGATGCAGTAATGGTAGTATCGGAATGGAATAGGAGGTAGTAAAGTGATAAAGTAATGGTAGTAACGGAATGGAATAGTAGGTAGCAAAGTGATGGAGTAATGGTAGTAACGGAATGGAATAGTAGGTAGTAAAGTGATGGAGAAATGGTAGAAACGGATTGGAATAGTAGGAAGTAAAGTGATAAAGTAATGGTAGTAACGGATTGGAATATTAGGTAGTAAAGTGATAAAATAATGCTAGTAACGAATGGAATAGAAGGTAGTAAAGTGATGGCGTAATGGTAGTAACGGAATGGAAAAGTAGGTAGTAAAGTGATGGAGTAATGGTAGTAACGGATTGGAATAGTAGGTAGTAAAGTGATGGAGTAATAGTAGTAACGGATTTGAAAAGTAGGTAGTAAAGTGATTCAGAAATGGTTTTAACGGAATGGAATAGTAGGTAGTAAAGTGATTCAGAAATGGTATTAACGGAATGGAATAGTAGGTAGTAAAGTAATGGAGTAATCGTTCTAACGGATTGGAATAGTAGGTAGTAAAGTAATGGAGTAATCGTAGTAACGGATTGGAATAGTAGGTAGTAAAGTGATATAGTAATGGTAGTAACGGAATGGATTAGTAGGTAGTAAAGAGATATAGTAATGGTAGTAACGGATTGGAAAAGTAGGTAGTAGTGTGATATAGTAATGGTAGTAACGGAATGGAATAGTAGGTAGTAAAGTGATGGAGTAATGCTAGTAACGGATTGGAATAGTAGGTAGTAAAGTGATGTAGTAATGGTAGTAGCGGATATGAATAGCAGGTAGTAAGGGGATAAAGTAATGGTAGTAACGGAATGGAATAGTAGGTAGTAAAGTGATAAAGTAATGACAGTAACGGAATGGAATAGTAGGTAGTAAAGTGATATAGTAATGGTACTAACGGATTGGAATAGTAGGTAGTAAAGTGATAAAGTAATGGTAGTAACGGAATGGAATAGTAGGTAGTAAAGTGATGGAGTAATGGTAGTAACGGATTGGAATAGTAGGTAGTAAAGTGATAAAGTAATGGTTGTAACGGAATGGAATAGTAGGTAGTAAAGTGATGGAGTAATGGTACTAACGGATTGGAATAGAAGGTAGTAAAGTGATAAAGTAATGGTAGTAACGGAATGGAATAGTAGGTAGTAAAGTGATGCAGTAATGGTAGTATCGGAATGGAATAGGAGGTAGCAAAGTGATAAAGTAATGGTAGTAACGGAATGGAATAGTAGGTAGCAAAGTGATGGAGTAATGGTAGTAACGGATTGGAATAGTATTTAGTAAAGTGATAAAGTAATGGTAGAAACGGAATGGAATAGAAGGTAGTAAAGTGATGGCGTAATGGTAGTAACGGAATGGAATAGTAGGTAGTAAAGTGATGGAGTAATGGTAGTAACGGATTTGAATAGTAGGTAGTAAAGAGATATAGCAATTTTAGTAACGGATTGAAATAGTAGGTAGTAAAGTGATAAAGTAATGGTAGTAACGGAATGGAATAGTAGGTAGTGAAGTGATTGAGTAATGGTAGTAACGGATTGGAATAGTAGGTAGTAAAGTGATAAAGTAATGGTAGTAACGGAATGGAATAGTAGGTAGTAAAGTGATTGAGTAATGGTAGTAACGGATTGGAATAGTAGGTAGTAAAGTAATAAAGTAATGGTAAAAACGGAATGGAATAGAAGGTAGTAAAGTGATGGAGTAATGGTAGTAACGGAATGGAATAGTAGGTAGTAAAGTGATAGAGTAATGGTAGTAACGGATTGGAATAGTAGGTAGTAAAGTGATGGAGTAACGGTTTGTATCGGATTGGAATAGTAGGTAGTAAAGTGATGGAGTAATGGTAGTAACGGATTGGAATAGTAGGTAGTAAAGTGATATAGTAATGGCAGTAACGGATTGGAATAGCAGGTAGTAAAGTGATAAAGTAATGGTAGTAACGGAATGGAATAGTAGGTAGTAAAGTGATAACGTAATGACATTAACGAATGGAATAGTAGGTAGTAAAGTGATATAGTAATGGTAGTAACGGATTGGAATAGTAGGTAGTAAAGTGATAAAGTAGTGGTAGTAACGGAATGGAATAGTAGGTAGTAAAGTGATGGAGTAATGGTAGTAACGGATTGGAATAGTAGATAGCAAAGTGATAAAGAAATGGTAGTAACGGAATGGAATAGTAGGTAGTAAAGTGATGGAGTAATGGGAGTAACGGATTGGAATAGGAGGTAGTAAAGTGATGAAGTAATGGTAGTAACGGAATGGAATCGGTGTTAGTAAAGTGCAGGAGCAATTGCAGGAACGGAACGAAATAGTAGGTAGTAAAGAAATGGAGCAAAGGTAGTAAAGTGATGGAGTAATGGTAGTAAAGGAATGGAATAGTAGCTAGAAAAGTGATGGAGTAATGGTAGTAACGGAATGGAATAGGGGTAGTAAAGTGATAAAGTAATGGTAGAAACGGAATGGAATAGAAGGTAGTAAAGTGATGGCGTAATGGTAGTAACGGAATGGAATAGTAGGTAGTAAAGTGATGGAGTAATGGTAGTAACGGATTTGAATAGTAGGTAGTAAAGAGATATAGCAATTTTAGTAACGGATTGAAATAGTAGGTAGTAAAGTGATAAAGTAATGGTAGTAACGGAATGGAATAGTAGGTAGTAAAGTGATGGAGTAATGGTAGTAACGGATTGGAATAGTAGGTAGTAAAGTGTTAAAGTAATGGTAGTAACGGAATGGAATAGTAGGTAGTAAAGTGATTGAGTAATGGTAGTAACGGATTGGAATAGTAGGTAGTAAAGTAATAAAGTAATGGTAAAAACGGAATGGAATAGTAGGTAGTAAAGTGATGGAGTAATGGTAGTAACGGAATGGAATAGTAGGTAGTAAAGTGATAGAGTAATGGTAGTAACGGATTGGAATAGTAAGTAGTAAAGTGATGGAGTAACGGTTTGTATCGGATTGGAATAGTAGGTAGTAAAGTGATGGAGTAATGGTAGTAACGGATTGGAATAGTAGGTAGTAAAGTGATATAGTAATGGCAGTAACGGATTGGAATAGCAGGTAGTAAAGTGATAAAGTAATGGTAGTAACGGAATGGAATAGTAGGTAGTAAAGTGATATAGTAATGGTAGTAACGGATTGGAATAGTAGGTAGTAAAGTGATAAAGTAGTGGTAGTAACGGAATGGAATAGTAGGTAGTAAAGTGATGGAGTAATGGTAGTAACGGATTGGAATAGTAGATAGCAAAGTGATAAAGAAATGGTAGTAACGGAATGGAATAGTAGGTAGTAAAGTGATGGAGTAATGGGAGTAACGGATTGGAATAGGAGGTAGTAAAGTGATGCAGTAATGGTAGTAACGGAATGGAATCGGAGTTAGTAAAGTGCAGGAGCAATTGCAGGAATGGAACGAAATAGTAGGTAGTAAAGAAATGGAGCAAAGGTAGTAAAGTGATGGAGTAATGGTAGTAAAGGAATGGAATAGTAGCTAGAAAAGTGATGGAGTAATGGTAGTAACGGAATGGAATAGGGGTAGTAAAGTGATGCAGTAATGGTAGTAAAGTGATGGAGTAATGGTAGTAACGGAATGTAATTTAGTTAGTTAAGTGATGAAGTAATGCTAGTAACTGAATGGAATAGAAGGTAGTAAAGTGATGGAGTAATGGTAGTAACGGAATGAAACAGTAGGTTGTAAAGTGATGGAGTAATGGTAGTAACGGAATGTAATTTAGTTAGTTAAGTGATGAAGTAATCCTAGTAACGGAATGGAATAGTAGGTAGTAAAGTGATGGCGTAATGGTAGTAACGGAATGGAATAGTAGGTAGTAAAGTAATGGAGTAGAGGTAGTAAATTGATGGAGTAATGGTAGAAACGGCATGTAATAGTAGTAAAGGAATTAAAAGTGTGTAGTAAAATGATGTAGTAATTGTCAGGTTGATTGTAGTAAGAGCATGTAATAGGAGGTAGTAAATGACAAAGTAATGTTAGTAACAGATTGGAACAGTAGGTAGTAAAGTGATGGAGTAATGGTGGTAACGGATTGGAATAGTAGGTAGTATGATATAGTAATGGTAGTAACGGATTGGAATAGTAGGTAGTAAAGTGATGGAGTAATGGTCGTAACTGATTGGAATAGTAGGTAGTAAAGTGATAAAGTAATGGTAGTAACGGAATGGAATAGCAGGTAGTAAAGTGATGGCGAAATGGTAGTAACGGAATGCAACAGTAGGTTGTAAAGTGATGTCGTAATGGTAGTAACGGAATGGAATAGTAGGTAGTAAAGTGATGGAGTAATGGTAGTAACGGAATGGAATAGTAGGTAGTAAAGTGATGGAGTAATGGTAGTAACGGAATGGAATAGTAGGTAGTAAAGTGATGGAGTAATGGTAGTTAAATCATGGAATAACGGTAGTAACAGAATGGAATAGTTAGTAGGAAAGTAATGGAGTAAGGGTAGTAAAATGATGCAGTAATTGTAGTAACGGAATGAAAAAGTGGTTAGTAAAGTGATGGAGTAATGGTAGTACCGGAATGGAATAGGAGGTAGTAAAGTGATGCAGTAATGGTAGTAACGGAATCGAATCGGAGTTAGTAAAGTGCGGGAGCAATTGTAGCAACGGAACGAAATAGTAGGTAGTAAAGAAATGGAGCAAAGGTAGTAAAGTGATGGAGTAATGGTAGTAAAGGAATGGAATAGTAGCTATAAAAGTGATGCAGTAATGGTTGTAACGGAATGGAATAGGAGGTAGTAAAGGGATGCAGTAATGGTAGTAACGGATTGGAATCGGAGTTAGTAAAGTGCTGGAGTAATTGTTGGAACGGAACGAAATAGTATGTAGTAAAGAAATGTAGCAAAGGTAGTAAAGTGATGGAGTAATGGTAGTAACGGAATGTAATTTAGTTATTTAATTGATGAAGTAATGCTAGTAACAGAATGGAATAGAAGGTAGTAAAGTGATGGCGTAATAGTAGTAACGGAATGAAACAGTAGGTTGTAAAGTGATGGAGTAATGGTAGTAACGGAATGGAATAGTAGGTAGTAAAGTAATGTAGTAATAGTAATAACGGAATGAAATAGTAGCTAGTAAAGTAATGGAGTAATGGTAGTAGCGGAATGGAATAGTAGGTAGTAAAGTAATGGAGTGAAGGTGGTAAAGTGATGGAGTAATTGTAGAAACGGCAAGTAATAGGAGATAGTAAGTGATGGATTAAAAGTAGTAAAGGAATTAAAAAGTGTGTAGTAAAATGATGTAGTAATTGTCAGGTTGATTGTTGTAAGAGCATGTAATAGGATGTAGGAAGTGATATAAAGTAATGGTAGTAACGGATTGGAATAGTAGGTAGTAAAGTGATGGAGTAATGGCAGTAACGGATTGGAATAGTAGGTAGTAAAGTGATATAGTAATGGTAGTAACGGATTGGAATAGTAGGTAGTAAAGTGATAAAGTAATGGTAGTAACGGAATCGAATAGTAGGTAGTAAAGTGATGCAGTAATGGTAGTAACGGAATTGAATAGGAGGTAGTAAAGTGATGCAGTAATGGTAGAAACGGAATGGAATCGGAGTTAGTAAAGTGCTGGAGTAATTGTAGGAACGGAACGAAATAGTAGGCAGTAAAGAAATGGAGCAAAGGTAGTAAAGTGATGGAGTAATGGTAGTAACGGAATGTTATTTAGTTCGTTAAGTGATGAAGTAATGGTAGTAACGGAATGGAATAGAAGGCAGTAAAGTGATGGAGTAATGGTAGTAACGGATTGGAATAGTAGGTAGTAAAGTGATAAAGAAATTGTAGTAACGGAATGGAATAGTAGGTAGTAAAGCGATGGAGTAATGGTAGTAACGGAATGGAACAGTAGGTAGTAAAGTAATGAAGTGAAGGTAGTAATGTGATGGAGTAATGGCTGAAACGGCATGTAATAGTAGAAAGTAAAGTGATGGAGTAAAACTAGTAAAGGAATTAAAATGTGTGTAGTAAAATGTAGTAATTGTCAGGCTGATTGTAATGAGAGCATGTAGTAGGAGGTAGTAAGTGATAAAGCAATGGTAGTAACGGATTGGAATAGTAGGTAGTAAAGTGATGGCGTAATGGTAGTAACGGATTTGAATAGTAGGTAGTAAAGTGATAAAGTAATGGTAGTAACGGATTGGAACAGTAGGTAGTAAAGTGATGGAGTAATGGTAGTAACGGATTGGAATAGTAGGTAGTAAAGTGATGAAGTAATGGTAGTAACGGATTGGAATAGTAGGTGGTAAAGTGATGTAGTAATGGTAGTAACGGATTGGAAAAGTAGGTAGTAAAGTGATGGAATAATGGTAGTAACGGATTGGAATAGTAGGTAGTAAAGTGATGTAGTAATGGTAGTAACTGATTGGAATAGTAGGTAGTAAAGTGATAAAGTAATGGTAGTAACGGAATGGAAAGTAGGTAGTAAAGTGATAAAGTAATGACAGTAACGGAATGGAATAGTAGGTAGTAAAGTGATATAGTAATGGTAGTAACGGATTGGAATAGTAGGTAGTAAAGCGATATAGTAATGGTAGTAACGGATTGGAATAGTAGGTAGTAAAGCGATAAAGTAATGGTAGTAACGGAATGAAATAGTAGGTAGTAAAGTGATGGAGTAATAGTATTAACGGATTGGAATAGTAGGTAGTAAAGTGATAAAGTAATGGAAGTAACGGAATGGAATAGTAGGTAGTAAAGTGATACAGTAATGGTAGTAACGGAATGGAACAGAAGGTAGTAAAGTGATGGCGTAATGGTAGTAACGGAATGAAACAGTAGGTTGTAAAGTGATGGAGTAATGGTAGTAACGGAATGGAATAGTAGGTCGTAAAGTAATGGAGTAATGGTAGTAACGGATTGGAATAGTAGGTAGTAAAGTGATAAAGTAATGGTAGTAACGGAATGGAATAGTAGGTAGTAAAGTGATGGAGTAATGGTAGTAACGGATTGGAATAGGAGGTAGTAAAGTGATGCAGTAATGGTAGTAACGGAATGGAACCGGAGTTAATAAAGTGCGGGAGCAATTGTAGGAACGGAACGAAATAGTAGGTAGTAAAGAAATGGAGCAAAGGTAGTAAAGTGATGGAGTAATGGTAGTAAAGGAATGGAATAGTAGCTAGAAAAGTCATGCAGTAATGGTAGTAACGGAATGGAATAGGAGGTAGTAAAGTGATGCAGTAATGGTAGTAAAGTGATGGAGTAATGGTAGTAACGGAATGTAATTTAGTTAGTTAAGTGATGAAGTAATGCTAGTAACAGAATGGAATAGAAGGTAGTAAATTGATGGAGTAATGGTAGTAACGGAATGAAACAGTAGGTTGTAAAGTGATTTAGTAATGGTAGTAACGGAATGTAATTTAGTTAGTTAAGTGATGAAGTAATTCTAGTAACGGAATGGATCAGTAGGTAGTAAAGTGATGGCGTAATGGTAGTAACGGAATGGAATAGTAGGTGGTAAAGTAATGGAGTAGAGGTAGTAAATTGATGGAGTAATGGTAGAAACGGCATGTAATAGTAGTAAAGGAATTAAAAAGTGTGTAGTAAAATGATGTAGTAATTGTCAGGTTGATTGTAGTAAGAGCATGTAATAGGAGGTAGTAAATGACAAAGTAATGTTAGTAACAGATTGGAATAGTAGGTAGTAAAGTGATGGAGTAATGGTGGTAACGGATTGGAATAGTAGGTAGTATGATATAGTAATGGTAGTAACGGATTGGAATAGTAGGTAGTAAAGTGATGGAGTAATGGTCGTAACTGATTGGAATAGTAGGTAGTAAAGTGATAAAGTAATGGTAGTAACGGAATGGAATAGCAGGTAGTAAAGTGATGGCGTAATGGTAGTAACGGAATGCAACAGTAGGTTGTAAAGTGATGGCGTAATGGTAGTAACGGAATGGAATAGTAGGTAGTAAAGTGATGGAGTAATGGTAGTAACGGAATGGAATAGTAGGTAGTAAAGTGATGGAGTAATGGTAGTAACGGAATGGAATAGTCGGTAGTAAAGTGATGGAGTAATGGTAGAAACGGATTGGAATAGTAGGTAGTAAAGTGATAAAGTAATGGTAGTAACGGAATGGAATAGTAGGTAGTAAAGTGATGGAGTAATGGTAGTAACGGAATGGAATAGTAGGTAGTAAAGTGATGGAGTAATGGTAGTAATGGATTGGAATAGTAGGTAGTAAAGTGATAAAGTAATGGTAGAAACGGAATGGAATAGAAGGTAGTAAAGTGATGGCGTAATGGTAGTAACGGAATGGAAAAGTAGGTAGTAAAGTGATGGAGTAATGGTAGTAACGGAATGGAATAGTAGGTAGTAAAGTGATGGAGTAATGGTAGTAACGGATTTGAATAGTATGTGGTAAGGTGATATAGTAATGGTAGTAACGGATTGAAATAGTAGGTAGTAAAGTGATAAAGTGATAAAGTAATGGTAGCAACGGAATGGAATAGTAGGTAGTAAAGTGATTGAGAAATGGTATTAACGGAATGGAATAGTAGGTAGTAAAGTGATGGAGTACTGGTAGTAACGGAATGGAATAGTAGGTAGTAAAGTAATGGAGTAATCGTTGTAACGGATTGGAATAGAAGGTAGTAAAGTGATATAGTAATGGTAGTAACGGAATGGAATAGTAGGTAGTAAATTGATATAGTAATGGTAGTAACGGATTGGAACAGTAGGTAGTAAAGTGATATAGTAATGGTAGTAACGGAATGGAATGCTTGGTAGTAAATTGATAAAGTAATGGTAGTAACGGAATGGAATAGTAGGTAGTAAAGTGATGGAGTAATGGTAGTAACGGATTGGAATAGTAAGTAGTAAAGTGATGGAGTAATGGTAGTAACGGATTGGAATAGAAGGTAGTAAAGTGATGTAGTAATGGTAGTAACGGATTGGAATAGCAGGTAGTAAAGGGATAAAGTAATGGTAGTACCGGAATGGAATAGTAGGTACTAAAGTGATAAAGTAATGGTAGTAACGGAATGGAAAAGTAGGTAGTAAAGTGATGTAGTAATGGTAGTAACGTATTGGAATAGCAGGTAGTAAAGGGATAAAGTAATGGTAGTACCGGAATGGAATAGCAGGTAGTAAAGTGATAAAGTAATGGTAGTAACGGAAAGGAATAGTAGGTAGTAAAGTGATATAGTAATGGTAGTAACGGATTGGAATAGTAGGTAGTAAAGTAATAAAGTAATGGTAGTAACGGAATGGAATAGTAGGTAGTAAAGTGATGGAGTAATGGTAGTAACGGATTGGAATAGTAGGTAGTAAAGTGATAAAGTAATGGTAGTAACGGAATAGAATAAGTAGGTAGTAAAGTGATGCAGTAATGGTAGTACCGGAATGGAATAGGAGGTAGTAAAGTGATGCAGTAATGGTAGTAACAGAATCGAATCGGAGTTAGTAAAGTGCGGGAGCAATTGTAGCAACGGAACGAAATAGTAGGTAGTAAAGAAATGGAGCAAAGGTAGTTAAGTGATGGAGTAATGGTAGTAACGGAATGGAATAGTAGGTAGTAAAGTGATAGAGTAATGGTAGTAACGGATTGGAATAGTAAGTAGTAAAGTGATGGAGTAACGGATTGTATCGGATTGGAATAGTAGGTAGTAAAGTGATGGAGTAATGGTAGTAACGGATTGGAATAGTAGGTAGTAAAGTGATATAGTAATGGCAGTAACGGATTGGAACAGCAGGTAGTAAAGTGATAAAGTAATGGTAGTAACGGAATGGAATAGTAGGTAGTAAAGTGATAACGTAATGACATTAACGAATGGAATAGTAGGTAGTAAAGTGATATAGTAATGGTAGTAACGGATTGGAATAGTAGGTAGTAAAGTGATAAAGTAGTGGTAGTAACGGAATGGAATAGTAGGTAGTAAAGTGATAAAGTAATGGTAGTAACGGATTGGAATAGTAGATAGCAAAGTGATAAAGAAATGGTAGTAACGGAATGGAATAGTAGGTAGTAAAGTGATGGAGTAATGGGAGTAACGGATTGGAATAGGAGGTAGTAAAGTGATGAAGTAATGGTAGTAACGGAATGGAATCGGTGTTAGTAAAGTGCAGGAGCAATTGCAGGAACGGAACGAAATAGTAGGTAGTAAAGAAATGGAGCAAAGGTAGTAAAGTGATGGAGTAATGGTAGTAAAGGAATGGAATAGTAGCTAGAAAAGTGATGGAGTAATGGTAGTAACGGAATGGAATAGGGGTAGTAAAGTGATAAAGTAATGGTAGAAACGGAATGGAATAGAAGGTAGTAAAGTGATGGCGTAATGGTAGTAACGGAATGGAATAGTAGGTAGTAAAGTGATGGAGTAATGGTAGTAACGGATTGGAATAGTAGGTAGTAAAGAGATATAGCAATTTTAGTAACGGATTGAAATAGTAGGTAGTAAAGTGATAAAGTAATGGTAGTAACGGAATGGAATAGTAGGTAGTGAAGTGATGGAGTAATGGTAGTAACGGATTGGAATAGTAGGTAGTAAAGTGATAAAGTAATGGTAGTAACGGAATGGAATAGTAGGTAGTAAAGTGATTGAGTAATGGTAGTAACGGATTGGAATAGTAGGTAGTAAAGTAATAAAGTAATGGTAAAAACGGAATGGAATAGAAGGTAGTAAAGTGATGGAGTAATGGTAGTAACGGAATGGAATAGTAGGTAGTAAAGTGATGGAGTAATGGTAGTAACGGAATGGAATAGTAAGTAGTAAAGTGATGGAGTAACGGTTTGTATCGGATTGGAATAGTAGGTAGTAAAGTGATGGAGTAATGGTAGTAACGGATTGGAATAGTAGGTAGTAAAGTGATATAGTAATGGCAGTAACGGATTGGAATAGCAGGTAGTAAAGTGATAAAGTAATGGTAGTAACGGAATGGAATAGTAGGTAGTAAAGTGATAACGTAATGACATTAACGAATGGAATAGTAGGTAGTAAAGTGATATAGTAATGGTAGTAACGGATTGGAATAGTAGGTAGTAAAGTGATAAAGTAGTGGTAGTAACGGAATGGAATAGTAGGTAGTAAAGTGATGGAGTAATGGTAGTAACGGATTGGAATAGTAGATAGCAAAGTGATAAAGAAATGGTAGTAACGGAATGGAATAGTAGGTAGTAAAGTGATGGAGTAATGGGAGTAACGGATTGGAATAGGAGGTAGTAAAGTGATGCAGTAATGGTAGTAACGGAATGGAATCGGAGTTAGTAAAGTGCAGGAGCAATTGCAGGAATGGAACGAAATAGTAGGTAGTAAAGAAATGGAGTAAAGGTAGTAAAGTGATGGAGTAATGGTAGTAAAGGAATGGAATAGTAGCTAGAAAAGTGATGGAGTAATGGTAGTAACGGAATGGAATAGGGGTAGTAAAGTGATGCAGTAATGGTAGTAAAGTGATGGAGTAATGGTAGTAACGGAATGTAATTTAGTTAGTTAAGTGATGAAGTAATGCTAGTAACTGAATGGAATAGTAGGTAGTAAAGTGATGGAGTAATGGTAGTAACGGAATGAAACAGTAGGTTGTAAAGTGATGGAGTAATGGTAGTAACGGAATGTAATTTAGTTAGTTAAGTGATGAAGTAATCCTAGTAACGGAATGGAATAGTAGGTAGTAAAGTGATGGCGTAATGGTAGTAACGGAATGGAATAGTAGGTAGTAAAGTAATGGAGTAGAGGTAGTAAATTGATGGAGTAATGGTAGAAACGGCATGTAATAGTAGTAAAGGAATTAAAAGTGTGTAGTAAAATGATGTAGTAATTGTCAGGTTGATTGTAGTAAGAGCATGTAATAGGAGGTAGTAAATGACAAAGTAATGTTAGTAACAGATTGGAACAGTAGGTAGTAAAGTGATGGAGTAATGGTGGTAACGGATTGGAATAGTAGGTAGTATGATATAGTAATGGTAGTAACGGATTGGAATAGTAGGTAGTAAAGTGATGGAGTAATGGTCGTAACTGATTGGAATAGTAGGTAGTAAAGTGATAAAGTAATGGTAGTAACGGAATGGAATAGCAGGTAGTAAAGTGATGGCGAAATGGTAGTAACGGAATGCAACAGTAGGTTGTAAAGTGATGTCGTAATGGTAGTAACGGAATGGAATAGTAGGTAGTAAAGTGATGGAGTAATGGTAGTAACGGAATGGAATAGTAGGTAGTAAAGTGATGGAGTAATGGTAGTAACGGAATGGAATAGTAGGTAGTAAAGTGATGGAGTAATGGTAGTTAAATCATGGAATAACGGTAGTAACAGAATGGAATAGTTAGTAGGAAAGTAATGGAGTAAGGGTAGTAAAATGATGCAGTAATTGTAGTAACGGAATGAAAAAGTGGTTAGTAAAGTGATGGAGTAATGGTAGTACCGGAATGGAATAGGAGGTAGTAAAGTGATGCAGTAATGGTAGTAACGGAATCGAATCGGAGTTAGTAAAGTGCGGGAGCAATTGTAGCAACGGAACGAAATAGTAGGTAGTAAAGAAATGGAGCAAAGGTAGTAAAGTGATGGAGTAATGGTAGTAAAGGAATGGAATAGTAGCTATAAAAGTGATGCAGTAATGGTTGTAACGGAATGGAATAGGAGGTAGTAAAGGGATGCAGTAATGGTAGTAACGGATTGGAATCGGAGTTAGTAAAGTGCTGGAGTAATTGTTGGAACGGAACGAAATAGTATGTAGTAAAGAAATGTAGCAAAGGTAGTAAAGTGATGGAGTAATGGTAGTAACGGAATGTAATTTAGTTATTTAATTGATGAAGTAATGCTAGTAACAGAATGGAATAGAAGGTAGTAAAGTGATGGCGTAATAGTAGTAACGGAATGAAACAGTAGGTTGTAAAGTGATGGAGTAATGGTAGTAACGGAATGGAATAGTAGGTAGTAAAGTAATGTAGTAATAGTAATAACGGAATGAAATAGTAGCTAGTAAAGTAATGGAGTAATGGTAGTAGCGGAATGGAATAGTAGGTAGTAAAGTAATGGAGTGAAGGTGGTAAAGTGATGGAGTAATTGTAGAAACGGCAAGTAATAGGAGATAGTAAGTGATGGATTAAAAGTAGTAAAGGAATTAAAAAGTGTGTAGTAAAATGATGTAGTAATTGTCAGGTTGATTGTGGTAAGAGCATGTAATAGGATGTAGGAAGTGATATAAAGTAATGGTAGTAACGGATTGGAATAGTAGGTAGTAAAGTGATGGAGTAATGGCAGTAACGGATTGGAATAGTAGGTAGTAAAGTGATATAGTAATGGTAGTAACGGATTGGAATAGTAGGTAGTAAAGTGATAAAGTAATGGTAGTAACGGAATCGAATAGTAGGTAGTAAAGTGATGCAGTAATGGTAGTAACGGAATTGAATAGGAGGTAGTAAAGTGATGCAGTAATGGTAGAAACGGAATGGAATCGGAGTTAGTAAAGTGCTGGAGTAATTGTAGGAACGGAACGAAATAGTAGGCAGTAAAGAAATGGAGCAAAGGTAGTAAAGTGATGGAGTAATGGTAGTAACGGAATGTTATTTAGTTCGTTAAGTGATGAAGTAATGGTAGTAACGGAATGGAATAGAAGGTAGTAAAGTGATGGAGTAATGGTAGTAACGGATTGGAATAGTAGGTAGTAAAGTGATAAAGAAATTGTAGTAACGGAATGGAATAGTAGGTAGTAAAGCGATGGAGTAATGGTAGTAACGGAATGGAACAGTAGGTAGTAAAGTAATGAAGTGAAGGTAGTAATGTGATGGAGTAATGGCTGAAACGGCATGTAATAGTAGAAAGTAAAGTGATGGAGTAAAACTAGTAAAGGAATTAAAATGTGTGTAGTAAAATGTAGTAATTGTCAGGCTGATTGTAATGAGAGCATGTAGTAGGAGGTAGTAAGTGATAAAGCAATGGTAGTAACGGATTGGAATAGTAGGTAGTAAAGTGATGGCGTAATGGTAGTAACGGATTTGAATAGTAGGTAGTAAAGTGATAAAGTAATGGTAGTAACGGATTGGAACAGTAGGTAGTAAAGTGATGGAGTAATGGTAGTAACGGATTGGAATAGTAGGTAGTAAAGTGATGAAGTAATGGTAGTAACGGATTGGAATAGTAGGTGGTAAAGTGATGTAGTAATGGTAGTAACGGATTGGAAAAGTAGGTAGTAAAGTGATGGAATAATGGTAGTAACGGATTGGAATAGTAGGTAGTAAAGTGATGTAGTAATGGTAGTAACTGATTGGAATAGTAGGTAGTAAAGTGATAAAGTAATGGTAGTAACGGAATGGAAAGTAGGTAGTAAAGTGATAAAGTAATGACAGTAACGGAATGGAATAGTAGGTAGTAAAGTGATATAGTAATGGTAGTAACGGATTGGAATAGTAGGTAGTAAAGCGATATAGTAATGGTAGTAACGGATTGGAATAGTAGGTAGTAAAGCGATAAAGTAATGGTAGTAACGGAATGAAATAGTAGGTAGTAAAGTGATGGAGTAATGGTATTAACGGATTGGAATAGTAGGTAGTAAAGTGATAAAGTAATGGAAGTAACGGAATGGAATAGTAGGTAGTAAAGTGATACAGTAATGGTAGTAACGGAATGGAACAGAAGGTAGTAAAGTGATGGCGTAATGGTAGTAACGGAATGAAACAGTAGGTTGTAAAGTGATGGAGTAATGGTAGTAACGGAATGGAATAGTAGGTCGTAAAGTAATGGAGTAATGGTAGTAACGGATTGGAATAGTAGGTAGTAAAGTGATAAAGTAATGGTAGTAACGGAATGGAATAGTAGGTAGTAAAGTGATGGAGTAATGGTAGTAACGGATTGGAATAGGAGGTAGTAAAGTGATGCAGTAATGGTAGTAACGGAATAGAACCGGAGTTAATAAAGTGCGGGAGCAATTGTAGGAACGGAACGAAATAGTAGGTAGTAAAGAAATGGAGCAAAGGTAGTAAAGTGATGGAGTAATGGTAGTAAAGGAATGGAATAGTAGCTAGAAAAGTCATGCAGTAATGGTAGTAACGGAATGGAATAGGAGGTAGTAAAGTGATGCAGTAATGGTAGTAAATTGATGGAGTAATGGTAGTAACGGAATGTAATTTAGTTAGTTAAGTGATGAAGTAATGCTAGTAACAGAATGGAATAGAAGGTAGTAAATTGATGGAGTAATGGTAGTAACGGAATGAAACAGTAGGTTGTAAAGTGATTTAGTAATGGTAGTAACGGAATGTAATTTAGTTAGTTAAGTGATGAAGTAATTCTAGTAACGGAATGGATCAGTAGGTAGTAAAGTGATGGCGTAATGGTAGTAACGGAATGGAATAGTAGGTGGTAAAGTAATGGAGTAGAGGTAGTAAATTGATGGAGTAATGGTAGAAACGGCATGTAATAGTAGTAAAGGAATTAAAAAGTGTGTAGTAAAATGATGTAGTAATTGTCAGGTTGATTGTAGTAAGAGCATGTAATAGGAGGTAGTAAATGACAAAGTAATGTTAGTAACAGATTGGAATAGTAGGTAGTAAAGTGATGGAGTAATGGTGGTAACGGATTGGAATAGTAGGTAGTATGATATAGTAATGGTAGTAACGGATTGGAATAGTAGGTAGTAAAGTGATGGAGTAATGGTCGTAACTGATTGGAATAGTAGGTAGTAAAGTGATAAAGTAATGGTAGTAACGGAATGGAATAGCAGGTAGTAAAGTGATGGCGTAATGGTAGTAACGGAATGCAACAGTAGGTTGTAAAGTGATGGCGTAATGGTAGTAACGGAATGGAATAGTAGGTAGTAAAGTGATGGAGTAATGGTAGTAACGGAATGGAATAGTAGGTAGTAAAGTGATGGAGTAATGGTAGTAACGGAATGGAATAGTCGGTAGTATAGTGATGGAGTAATGGTAGAAACGGATTGGAATAGTAGGTAGTAAAGTGATAAAGTAATGGTAGTAACGGAATGGAATAGTAGGTAGTAAAGTGATGGAGTAATGGTAGTAACGGAATGGAATAGTAGGTAGTAAAGTGATGGAGTAATGGTAGTAATGGATTGGAATAGTAGGTAGTAAAGTGATAAAGTAATGGTAGAAACGGAATGGAATAGAAGGTAGTAAAGTGATGGCGTAATGGTAGTAACGGAATGGAAAAGTAGGTAGTAAAGTGATGGAGTAATGGTAGTAACGGAATGGAATAGTAGGTAGTAAAGTGATGGAGTAATGGTAGTAACGGATTTGAATAGTATGTGGTAAGGTGATATAGTAATGGTAGTAACGGATTGAAATAGTAGGTAGTAAAGTGATAAAGTGATAAAGTAATGGTAGCAACGGAATGGAATAGTAGGTAGTAAAGTGATTGAGAAATGGTATTAACGGAATGGAATAGTAGGTAGTAAAGTGATGGAGTACTGGTAGTAACGGAATGGAATAGTAGGTAGTAAAGTAATGGAGTAATCGTTGTAACGGATTGGAATAGAAGGTAGTAAAGTGATATAGTAATGGTAGTAACGGAATGGAATAGTAGGTAGTAAATTGATATAGTAATGGTAGTAACGGATTGGAACAGTAGGTAGTAAAGTGATATAGTAATGGTAGTAACGGAATGGAATGCTTGGTAGTAAAGTGATAAAGTAATGGTAGTAACGGAATGGAATAGTAGGTAGTAAAGTGATGGAGTAATGGTAGTAACGGATTGGAATAGTAAGTAGTAAAGTGATGGAGTAATGGTAGTAACGGATTGGAATAGAAGGTAGTAAAGTGATGTAGTAATGGTAGTAACGGATTGGAATAGCAGGTAGTAAAGGGATAAAGTAATGGTAGTACCGGAATGGAATAGTAGGTACTAAAGTGATAAAGTAATGGTAATAACGGAATGGAAAAGTAGGTAGTAAAGTGATGTAGTAATGGTAGTAACGTATTGGAATAGCAGGTAGTAAAGGGATAAAGTAATGGTAGTACCGGAATGGAATAGCAGGTAGTAAAGTGATAAAGTAATGGTAGTAACGGAAAGGAATAGTAGGTAGTAAAGTGATATAGTAATGGTAGTAACGGATTGGAATAGTAGGTAGTAAAGTAATAAAGTAATGGTAGTAACGGAATGGAATAGTAGGTAGTAAAGTGATGGAGTAATGGTAGTAACGGATTGGAATAGTAGGTAGTAAAGTGATAAAGTAATGGTAGTAACGGAATAGAATAAGTAGGTAGTAAAGTGATGCAGTAATGGTAGTACCGGAATGGAATAGGAGGTAGTAAAGTGATGCAGTAATGGTAGTAACAGAATCGAATCGGAGTTAGTAAAGTGCGGGAGCAATTGTAGCAACGGAACGAAATAGTAGGTAGTAAAGAAATGGAGCAAAGGTAGTTAAGTGATGGAGTAATGGTAGTAAAGGAATGGAATAGTAGCTAGAAAAGTGATGCAGTAATGGTAGTAACGGAATGGAATAGGAGGTAGTAAAGTGATGCAGTAATGGTAGTAACGGAATGGAATCGGAGTTAGTAAAGTGCTGAAGTAATTGTTGAAACGGAACGAAATAGTATGTAGTAAAGAAATGGAGCAAAGGTAGTAAAGTGATGGAGTAATGGTAGTAACGGAATGTAATTTAGTTATTTAATTGATGAAGTAATGCTAGTAACAGAATGGAATAGAAAGTAGTAAAGTGATGGCGTAATGGTAGCAACGGAATGAAACAGTAGGTTGTAAAGTGATGGAGTAATGGTAGTAACGGAATGGAATAGTAGGTAGTAAAGTAATTTAGTAATAGTAATTACGGAATGAAATAGTAGCTAGTAAAGTAATGGAGTAATGGTAGTAGCGGAATGGAATAGTAGGTAGTAAAGTAATGGAGTGAAGGTGGTAAAGTGATGCAGTAATGGTAGAAACGGCAAGTAATAGGAGATAGTAAGTGATGGATTAAAAGTAGTAAAGGAATTAAAAAGTGTGTAGTAAAATGATGTAGTAATTGTCAGGTTGATTGTTGTAAGAGCATGTAATAGGACGTAGGAAGTGATATAAAGTAATGGTAGTAACGGATTGGAATAGTAGGTAGTAAAGTGATGGAGTAATGGTCGTAACTGATTGGAATAGTAGGTAGTAAAGGGATAAAGTAATGGTAGTAACGGAATGGAATAGCAGATAGTAAAGTGATGGCGTAATGGTAGTAACGGAATGCAACAGTATGTTGTAAAGTGATGGCGTAATGGTAGTAACGGAATGGAATAGTAGGTAGTAAAGTGATGGAGTAATGGTAGTAACGGAATGGAATAGTAGGTAGTAAAGTGATGGAGTAATGGTAGTAACAGAATGGAATAGTCGGGAGTAAAGTGATGGCGTAATGGTAGTAACGGAATGCAACAGTATGTTGTAAAGTGATGGCGTAATGGTAGTAACGGAATGGAATAGTAGGTAGTAAAGTGATGGAGTAATGGCTGAAACGTCATGTAATAGTAGAAAGTAAAGTGATGGAGTAAAACTAGTAAAGGAATTAAAATGTGTGTAGTAAAATGTAGTAATTGTCAGGCTGATTGTAATAAGAGCATGTAATAGGAGGTAGTAAGTGATAAAGTAATGGTAGTAACGGATTGGAATAGTAGGTAGTAAAGCGATGGCGTAATGGTAGTAACGGATTTGAATAGTAGGTAGTAAAGTGATAAAGTAATGGTAGTAACGGATTGGAATAGTAGGTAGTAAAGTGATGGAGTAATGGTAGTAACGGATTGGAATAGTAGGTGGTAAAGTGATGTAGTAATGGTAGTAACGGATTAGAAAAGTAGGTAGTAAAGTGATGGAATAATGGTAGTAAAGGATTGGAATAGTAGGTAGTAAAGTGATATAGTAATGGTAGTAACGGATTGGAATAGTAGGTAGTAAAGTGATAAAGTAATGGTAGTAACGGAATGGAATAGTAGGTAGTAAAGTGATAAAGTAATGACAGTAACGGAATGGAATAGTAGGTAGTAAAGTGATATAGTAATGGTAGTAACGGATTGGAATAGTAGGTAGTAAAGCGATATAGTAATGGTAGTAACGGATTGGAATAGTAGGTAGTAAAGCGATAAAGTAATGGTAGTAACGGAATGAAATAGTAGGTAGTAAAGTGATGGAGTAATGGTATTAACGGATTGGAATAGTAGGTAGTAAAGTGATAAAGTAATGGAAGTAACGGAATTGAATAGTAGGTAGTAAAGTGATACAGTAATGGTAGTAACGGAATGGAATAGAAGGTAGTAAAGTGATGGCGTAATGGTAGTAGCGGAATGAAACAGTAGGTTGTAAAGTGATGGAGTAATGGTAGTAACGGAATGAAATAGAAGGTCGTAAAGTAATGGAGTAATGGTAGTAACGGATTGGAATAGTAGGTAGTAAATTGATAAAGTAATGGTAGTAACGGAATGGAATAGTAGGTAGTAAAGTGATGGAGTAATGGTAGTAACGGATTGGAATAGGAGGTAGTAAAGTGATGCAGTAATGGTAGTAACGGAATGGAATCGGAGTTAATAAAGTGCGGGAGCAATTGTAGGAACGGAACGAAATAGTAGGTAGTAAAGAAATGGAGCAAAGGTAGTAAAGTGATGGAGTAATGGTATTAACGGAATGTCATTTAGTTATTTAATTGATGAAGTAATGCTAGTAACAGAATGGAATAGAAGGTAGTAAAGTGATGGAGTAATGGTAGTAACGGAATGGAAGAGTAGGTAGTAAAGTAATGTAGTAATAGTAATAACGGAATGAAATAGTAGCTAGTAAAGTAATGGAGTAATGGTAGTAGCGGAATGGAATAGTAGGTAGTAAAGTAATGGAGTAAAGGTGGTAAAGTGATGGAGTAATGGTAGAAACGGCAAGTAATAGGAGATAGTAAGTGATGGATTAAAAGTAGTAAAGGAATTAAAAAGTGTGTAGTAAAATGATGTAGTAATTGTCAGGTTGATTGTTGTAAGAGCATGTAATAGGAGGTAGGAAGTGATATAAAGTAATGGTAATAACGGATTGGAATAGTAGGTAGTAAAGTGATGGAGTAATGGCAGTAACGAATTGGTTTAGTAGGTAGTAAAGTGATATAGTAATGGTAGTAACGGATTGGAATAGTAGGTAGTAAAGTGATAAAGTAATGGTAGTAACGGAATCGAATAGTAGGTAGTAAAGTGATGCAGTAATGGTAGTAACGGAATTGAATAGGAGGTAGTAAAGTGATGCAGTAATGGTAGAAACGGAATGGAATCGGAGTTAGTAAAGTGCTGGAGTAATTGTAGGAACTGAACGAAATAGTAGGCAGTAAAGAAATGGAGCAAAGGTAGTAAAGTGATGGAGTAATGGTAGTAACGGATTGGAATAGTAGGTAGTAAAGTGATAAAGTAATGGTAGAAACGGAATGGAATAGAAGGTAGTAAAGTGATGGCGTAATGGTAGTAACGGAATGGAATAGTAGGTAGTAAAGTGATGGAGTAATGGTAGTAACGGAATGGAATAGTAGGTAGTAAAGTGATGGAGTAATGGTAGTAACGGATTGGAATAGTAGGTAGTAAAGTGATAAAGTAATGGTAGAAACGGAATGGAATAGAAGGTAGTAAAGTGATGGCGTAATGGTAATAACGGAATGGAAAAGTAGGTAGTAAAGTGATGGAGTAATGGTAGTAACGGAATGGAATAGTAGGTAGTAAAGTGATGGAGTAATGGTAGTAACGGATTTGAATAGTGTGTGGTAAAGTGATATAGTAATGGTAGTAACGGATTGAAATAGTAGGTAGTAAAGTGATAAAGTGATAAAGTAATGGTAGTAACGGAATGGAATAGTAGGTAGTAAAGTGATTCAGAAATGGTATTAACGGAATGGAATAGTAGGTAGTAAAGTGATGGAGTAATGGTAGTAACGGAATGGAATAGTAGGTAGTAAAGTAATGGAGTAATCGTTGTAACGGATTGGAATAGTAGGTAATAAAGTTATATAGTAATGGTAGTAACGGAATGGAATAGTAGGTAGTAAATTGATATAGTAATGGTAGTAACGGATTGGAATAGTAGGTAGTAAAGTGATATAGTAATGGTAGTAACGGAATGGAATGCTAGGTAGTAAAGTGATAAAGTAATGGTAGTAACGGAATGGAATAGTAGGTAGTAAAGTGATGGAGTAATGGTAGTAACGGATTGGAATAGTAAGTAGTAAAGTGATGGAGTAATGGTAGTAACGGATTGGAATAGTAGGTAGTAAAGGGATAAAGTAATGGTAGTACCGGAATGGAATAGTAGGTAGTAAAGTGATAAAGTAATGGTAGTAATGGAAAGGAATAGTATGTAGTAAAGTGATATAGTAATGGTAGTAACTGATTGGAATAGTAGGTAGTAAGGTGATAAAGTAATGGTAGTAACGGAATGGAATAGTAGGTAGTAAAGTGATGCAGTAATGGTAGTAACGGATTGGAATAGTATTTAGTAAAGTGATAAAGTAATGGTAGTAACGGAATGGAATAGTAGGTAGTAAAGTGATGGAGCAATGGTAGTAACTGATTGGCATAGTAGGTAGTAAAGTGATAAAGTAATGGTAGTAACGGAATAGAATAGTAGGTAGTAAAGTGATGCAGTAATGGTAGTACCGGAATGGAATAGGAGGTAGTAAAGTGATGCAGTAATGTGAGTAACGGAATCGAATCGGAGTTAGTAAAGTGCGGGAGCAATTGTAGCAACGGAACGAAATAGTAGGTAGTAAAGAAATGGAGCAAAGGTAGTAAAGTGATGGAGTAATGGTAGTAAAGGAATGGAATAGTAGCTAGAAAAGTGATGAAGTAATGGTAGTAACTGAATGGAATAGGAGGTAGTAAAGTGATGCAGTAATGGTAGTAACGGAATGGAATCGGAGTTAGTAAAGTGCTGGAGTAATTGTTGGAACGGAACGAAATAGTATGTAGTAAAGAAAAGGAGCAAAGGTAGTAAAGTGATGGAGTAATGGTAGTAACGGAATGTAATTTAGTTATTTAATTGATGAAGTAATGCTAGTAACAGAATGGAATAGAAGGTAGAAAGTGATGGAATAATGGTAGTAACGGAATGGAATAGTAGGTAGTAAAGTAATGTAGTAATAGTAATAACGGAATGAAATAGTAGCTAGTAAAGTAATGGAGTAATGGTAGTAGCGGAATTGAATAGTAGGTAGTAAAGTAATGGAGTAAAGGTGGTAAAGTGATGGAGTAATGGTAGAAACGGCAAGTAATAGGAGATAGTAAGTGATGGATTACAAGTAGTAAAGGAATTAAAAAGTGTGTAGTAAAATGATGTAGTAATTGTCAGGTTGATTGTTGTAAGAGCATGTAATAGGAGGTAGGAAGTGATATAAAATAATGGTAGTAACGGATTGGAATAGTAGGTAGTAAAGTGATGGAGTAATGGCAGTAACGGATTGGTTTAGTAGGTAGTAAAGTGATATAGTAATGGTAGTAACGGATTGGAATAGTTGGTAGTAAAGTGATAAAGTAATGGTAGTAACGGAATCGAATAGTAGGTAGTAAAGTGATGCAGTAATGGTAGTAACGGAATTGAATAGGAGGTAGTAAAGTGATGCAGTAATGGTAGAAACGGAATGGAATCGGAGCTAGTAAAGTGCTGGAGTAATTGTAGGAAAGGAACGAAATAGTAGGCTGTAAAGAAATGGAGCAAAGGTAGTAAAGTGATGGAGTAATGGTAGTAACGGAATGTTATTTAGTTAGTTAAGTGATGAAGTAATGGTAGTAACGGAATGGAACAGAAGGTAGTAAAGTGATGGAGTAATGGTAGTAACGGATTGGAATAGTAGGTAGTAAAGTGATAAAGTAATTGTAGTAACGGAATGGAATAGTAGGTAGTAAAGCGATGGAGTAATGGTAGTAACGGAATGGAATAGTAGGTAGTAAAGTAATGAAGTGAAGGTAGTAATGTGATGGAGTAATGGCTGAAACGGCATGTAATAGTAGAAAGTAAAGTGATGGAGTAAAACTAGTAAAGGAATTAAAATGTGTGTAGTAAAATGATGAAGTAATTGTCAGGCTGATTGTAATAAGAGCATGTAATAGGAGGTAGTAAGTGATAAAGTAATGGTAGTAACGGATTGGAATAGTAGGTAGTAAAGTGATGGCGTAATGGTAGAAACGGATTTGAATAGTAGGTAGTAAAGTGATGGCGTAATGGTAGAAACGGATTTGAATAGTAGGTAGTAAAGTGATAAAGTAATGGTAGTAACGGATTGGAACAGTAGGTAGTAAAGTGATGGAGTAATGGTAGTAACGGATTGGAATAGTAGGTAGTAAAGTGATGGAGTAATGGTAGTAACGGATTGGAATAGTAGTTGGTAAAGTGATGTAGTAATGGTAGTAACGGATTGGAAAAGTAGGTAGTAAAGTGATGGAGTAATGGTAGTAACGGATTGGAATAGTAGGTAGTAAAGTGATGGAATAATGGTAGTAACGGATTGGAATAGTAGGTAGTAAAGTGATGTAGTAATGGTAGTAACGGATTGGAATAGTAGGTAGTAAAGTGATAAAGTAATGGTAGTAACGGAATGGAATAGTAGGTAGTAAAGTGATATAGTAATGGTAGTAACGGATTGGAATAGAAGGTAGTAAAGTAATGGAGTAATGGTAGTAACGGAATGAAATAGTAGGTAGTAAAGTGATGGAGTATTGGTATTAACAGATTGGAATAGTAGGTAGTAAAGTGATAAGTAATGGAAGTAACGGAATGGAATAGTAGGTAGTAAAGTGATGCAGTAATGGTAGTAACGGAATGGAATAGAAGGTAGTACAGTAATGGCGTAATGGTAGTAACGGAATGAAACAGTAGGTTGTAAAGTGATGGAGTAATGGTAGTAACGGAATGGAATAGTAGGTCGTAAAGTAATGGAGTAATGGTAGTAACGGAATGAAATAGTAGGTAGTAAAGTAATGGAGTAATGGTAGTAATGGAACGGAATAGTAGGTAGTAAAGTAATGGAGTAAAGGTAGTAAAGTGATGGAGTAATGGTGGAAACGGCATATAATAGTAGATAGTAAAGTGATGGAGTAAAAGTTGTAAAGGTATTAAAAAGTGTGTAGTAAAATGATGTAGTAATTGTCAGGTCGATTGTAGTAAGAGCATGTAATAGGAGGTAGCAAGTGATAAAGTAATGGTAGTAACGGATTGGAATAGAAGGTAGTAAAGTAATGGATTAATGGTAGTAACGGAATGGAAAAGTAGGTAGTAAAGTGATGGAGTAATGGTAGTAACGGATTGGAATAGTAGGTAGTAAAGTGATGGAGTAATGGTAGTAACGGATTTGAATAGTAGGTAGTAAAGTGATATGGTAATGGTAGTAATGGATTGGAATAGTAGGTAGTAAAGTGATAAAGTAAAGGTAGAAACAGAATGGAATAGTAGGTAGTAAAGTGATTCAGAAATGGTATTAACGGATTGAATAGTAGGTAGTAAAGTAATGGAGTAATGGTAGTAACGGAATGGAATAGTAGGTAGTAAAGTAATGGAGTAATGGTAGTAACGGATTGGAATAGTAGGTAGTAAAGTGATATAGTAATGGTAGTAACGGAATGGAATAGTAGGTAGTAAAGTGATGGAGTAATGGTAGTAACGGAATGGAATATTAGGTAGTAAAGTAATGGAGTAATGGTAGTAACGGAATGGAATAGTAGGTAGCTAAGTGATAAAGTAATGGTAGTAACGGAATGGAATACTAGGTAGTAAAGTGATATAGTAATGGTAGTAACGGATTGGAATAGTAGGTAGTAAAGTGATGTAGTAATGGTAGTAACGAAATGGAATGGTAGGTAGTAAAGTGATAAAGTAATGATTGTTACGAATGGAATAGTAGGTAGTAAAATGATGGAGTAATGCTAGTAACGGATTGGAATAGTAGGAAGTAAAGTGATATAGTAATGGTAGTAATGGAATGGAATAGTAGGTAGTAAAGTGATAAAGTAATGGTAGTAACGGACTGGAATAGTAGGTAGAAAATTGATGGAGTAATTGTAGTGACGGAATGGAATAGTAGGTTGGATAGTAATGGAGTAATGGTAGTAACGGAATGGAATAGTAGGCAGTAAAGTGATGGAGTAATGGTAGTGACGGAATGGAATAGTAGGTAGTAAAGTAATGGAGTAATAGTAGTAACGGAATGGAATAGTAGGTAGTAAAGTAATGGATTAATGGTAGTAACGGAATGGAAAAGTAGGTAGTAAAGTGATGGAGTAATGGTAGTAACGGATTGGAATAGTAGGTAGTAAAAGTGATGGAGTAATGGTAGTAACGGATTGGAATAGTAGGTAGTAAAAGTGATGGAGTAATGGTAGTAACGGAATGGAATAGTAGGTAGTATAGTGATGGAGTAATGGTAGTAACGGAATGGAATATTAGGTAGTAAAGTAATGGAGTAATGGTAGTAACGGAATGGAATAGTAGGTAGCAAAGTGATAAAGTAATGGTAGTAACGGAATGGAATACTCGGTAGTAAAGTGATATAGTAATGGTAGTAACGGATCGGAATAGTAGGTAGTAAAGTGATATAGTAATGGAAGTAACAGAATGGAATAGTAGGTAGTAAAGTGATAAAGTAATGGTAGTAACGAATGGAATAGTAGGTAGTAAAGTGTTGGAGTAATGGTAGCAACAGATTGGAATAGTAGGAAGTAAAGTGATATAGTAATGGTAGTAACGGAATGGAATAGTAGGTAGTAAAGTGATTAAGTAATGGTAGTAACGGAATGGAATAGTAGGTAGTAAAGTGATTTAGTAATGGTAGTGACGGAATGGAATAGTAGGTTGTATAGTAATGGAGTAATGGTAGTAACGGAATGGAATAGTAGGTAGTAAAGTGATGGAGTAATGTTAGTGACGGAATGAAATAGAAGGTAGTAAAGTAATGGAGTAATAGTAGTAACGGAATGGAATAGTAGGTAGTAAAAGTAATTGAGTAATGGTAGTAACGGATTGGAATAGTAGGTAGTAAAGTGATAAAGTAATGGTAGTAACGGAATGGAATAGTAGTTAGTAAAGTGATAAACTAATGGTAGTAACGGAATGGAATAGTCGATAGTAGAGATAAAGTAATGGTAGTAACGGAATGAAATAGTAGGTAGTAAAGTGATGGAGTAATGGTAGTAACGGAATGGAATAGTAGGTAGTCAAGTAATGGAGTAATGGTAGTTACGGAATGGAATAGTAGATAGTAAAGTGATGGAGTAATGGTAGTAACGGAATGGAATAGTAGGTATTAAAATGATGGAGTAATGGTAGTAACGGAATGGAATAGGAGGTAGTAAAGTAATGCAGTAATGATAGTAACGGAACGAAATAGTAGGTAGTAAAGAAATGGAGCAAAGGTAGTAAAGTGATGGAGTAATGGTAGTAAAGTCATGGAATAGAAGGTAGTATAGTGATGGAGTAACAGTAGTAAGGGAATGAAAAAATGGCAAGTAAAATGATGAAGTAAATATCAGGTTGATTGTAGTAAGGGCATGTAACAGTAGGTAGTAAAGTCATGTGGTAAAGGTAGTAACGGAATGGAATTTAGTTAGTAAAGTGATGGACTAATACTAATAACGGAATGGAATAGTAGGTAAGAAAGGGATGAAGAAATGGTAGTAACGGAATGGAATAGTAGGTAGTAAAGTGATGCAGAAATGGTAGTAACGGATTGGAATAGTAGGTAGTAAAGTCATGGGCTAAAGGTAGTAACGGAATGGAATAGTAGGTAGTAAAGAGAGGGAGTAATTGTAGTAACGGAAATGAATAGAAGTTAGTAAAGTAATGGATTAATTGTAGTAAAATAAAGGGGTTACGGTATTAACCGCACAAAAAAGTGGGTAGTAAAGTAATGTAGTAATGGTAGTAAAATATGGAGTATCGGTTGTAACGGAATGAAAAAATTGGTAGTAAAGTGATGGAGTAACAGTAGCAACGGAATTCAACAGTAAATGATAAAGTGATGGAGTTATGGTAATAAGATGACTGGGTAATGGTAATAAAGGAATGAAAAAGTGGTTAGTAAAGTGATGGAGTAATGGTAGTTAAATCATGGAATAACGGTAGTAACAGAATGGAATAGTAAGTAGGAAAATGATTGAGTAAGGGTAGTAAAATGATGCAGTAATGGTAGTAACGGAATGAAAAAATGGTTAGTAAAGTGATGGAGTAAAAGTAGTAATTTAATAGAATAATAGGTAGTAAAGTGATGCAGTAAAAGTAATAAAGAGATGGAGCAACGGTAGTAACGTAATGACACAGTTGGAAGTAAAGTGATGGAGTAAAGGTAGAAAAATGAAAGATAAACATTAGTAATTGAAGAGAAAAGTGTGTAGAAAAGTGATGGAGTGACATTAGTAACGGAATGGAATAGTAAGAAGTAAAGTGATTGAGTAAAGGTAGTAAAGTGATCGGGTAATCGTAGTAACGGCATGGAAAAGTTGGTAGTACAGTGATGGAGTAATGGTAGTAAAATGAAAGATAAACGGCAGAAACTGAATGAAAAAGTGGGTAGTAAAGTGATGTAGTAATGGTAGTAACGGCATGGAATAATAAGTAGTAAAGTCATGAAAGTGATAAGGCGGTAATATTATGGAGTAATGACAGTAAAGTGATTGTGTAATGGCATCAAAGTGATTGTGTAATGGCATCAAAGTGATGAAGTAAAGATAGTAAAGTGATGGAGTAACAGTAGTGACGTAGTGTAAAGTGGGAAGTAACAGATGGAGGAAAGGTAGTGAAATGATTAACAGTAGTAATCGAATGAAAAAGTAGGTAGTTAACAGTAGTAATTTAATGTAACAATAGGTAGTAAACAGTAGTAATTTAATGGAATAATAGGTAGTAAAGTGATGGGTTATGGGTAGTAAAATGATAGAGAAACGGTAGTAACAGAAAGAAAATTGGGTAGTAAAGTGATGGAGTAACGGTTGTAACGGAATGACAAAGTAGGTAGTAAAGTGATTGAAGAACGGCAATAACGGAATAGAAAGTAGGTGGTAAAATGATGATGAACAGTAGTAACGGAATTCAATAGTAGGTAGTAAAGTGATGGAGTAACAGTAGTAACGGAATGGAATAGTAGGTAGTATAGTGAAAGAGTAACTGTAGTAACTGAATGAAAAAGTGGGAAATAAAGTGATGGAGTATGGAATGGAATAGTAGTTAGTAAAGTGAGAGAGTAATGGTAGTAAAATAATTGAGAAACGGTAGTAACGGAATGAAAAAAATGGGTAGTAAAGTGATGGAGTGACAGTAGCAACGGAATGGAATAGTAGGAATTAAAGCGATGGAGTAACCGTAGTAAAGCTATGATATAACGGTAGTAACGGAATGTAAAAGTGGGTAGGAAAGTGATGTAGTAATGGTATTAAAATGATGGAGTAATGGTAGTGACAGAAAGGAATGGTAGGTAGTGAGATGATGGAGTAAGGTAGTAAAATGACGGAGTAATGGCAGTAACAGTATAAAAAAGTGGTTAGTAAAGTGATGGAGTAACAGTAATAATTTAATGGAATAATAAGTATTAAAGTGATGGAGTAACAGTAGTAATTTAATGGAATAATAGGTAGTAAAGTGATGGAGTAAAGGTATTAACGGAATGACAAAGTTGGTAGTAAAGTGATGGAGTAATGGTAGTAAAATGAAAGATAAACGGCAGAAATTGAATGAAAAAGTGGGTAGTAATGTGATGGAGGAACAGTAGTGACGGAATGTAAAAGTGGGTGTAAATGAAGGAGAAAAGGTAGTGAAATGATTGAGTAACAGTAGTAAAGAAATGAAAAAGTAGGTAGTAGACAATAGTAATTTAATAGAATAATAGGTAGTAAAGTGATGGGTAAAAGGTAGTAAAATGACGGATAAACGTTAGTAACGAAATGAAAAAGTAGGTGACAAAATGATGATGAAAAATAGTAGCGGAATGCAATATTGGGTAGTAAAGTGATGGAGCAACTGTAGTAATTTAATGGAATACTAGTAAAAGGCAGTGAAGTGAAGGAGTAAAGGTATTAACGGAATGACAAAGTTGGAAGTAAAGGGATGGAGTAATGGTAGTAAAATGAAAGATAAACGGTAGTAATTGAATAGAAAAGTGCGTAGAAAATGATGGAGTGACATTAGTAACGGAATGGAATAGTAAGAAGTAAAGTGATTGAGTAAAGGTAGTAAAGTGATGGGGTAATGGTAGTAACGGCATGACAAAGTTGGTAGTAAAGTGATGGAGTAATGGTAGTAAAATGAAAGATAAACGGCAGAAATTGAATGAAAAAGTGGGTAGAAAAGTGATGTAGTAATGGTAGTAACGGCATGGAATAATAAGCAGTAAAGTCATGAAAGTGATAAGGTAGTAATATGATGGAGTAATGGCATTTAAGTGATTGTGTAATGGCATTACCGTGATGAAGTGCAGGTAGTAAAGTGATGGGGTAAGAGTAGTGACGTAATGTAAAAGTGTGTAGGTACTGATGGAGGAAAGGTAGTGAAATGATTAACAGTAGTAATCGAATGAAAAAGTAGGTAGTAAAGAGTAGTAATTTAATGTAATAATATGTAGTAAACAGTAGTAATTTAATCGAATAATAGAGATTAAAGTGATGGGTTATAGGTAGTAAAATGATAGAGAAACGGTAGTAACGGAATGAAAATTGGGTAGTAAAGTGATGGAGTAACGGTTGTAACGGAATGACAATTGGGTAGTAAAGTGATGGAGTAACGGTTGTAACGGAATGACAAAGTAGGTAGTAAAGTGATTGAAGAACGGTAATAACGGAATAGAAAGTAGGTGGTAAATTGATGATGAACAGTAGTAACGGAATGCAATAGTAGGTAGTAAAGTGATGGAGTAACAGTAGTAACGGAATGGAATAGTAGGTAGTATAGTGAAAGAGTAACTGTAGTAACTGAATGAAAAAATGGGTAGTAAAGTGATGGAGTAACAGTAGTAAAGGAATGGAATAGTAGGTAGTATAGTGAAAGAGTAACTGTAGCAACTGAATGAAAAAGTGGGTGGTAAAGTGATGTTGTATGGTAGTAGCGGCATGGAATAATAAGCAGTAAAGTCATTAAAGTGATAAGGTAGTAAGTAATATGATGGAGTAAAACTGTTAGTCTTTCCCATTTTCAATTGGAAGATCTTATTGATTTTCTTTGGATTATTATTATTATTATGGTTCTTTTCTGCAAATTTTCCAAATCACACTGTAGAAAAAGTACGTGACATACCATTTTGGTACTACCAAAACGACAAGTATTGTGTACCCAATGACTATTTATAGTCACTACAGTGAAACTAAAACGTTATTCTTTACAGAGTTATCTCCCCAAACATCAAAAACTTTGTTATCGAATAATCTCCGCAACTATAACAGATAGATGAAAACTGATGAATGGTAAACGTAATGCAACTGTTGAGACAAATTTATTGCATATTATCAAAAATAATCATCTGAAGACTTGACCTTGAAACGGCATAAACTTCCATTTTGGTTAGAAACTTCCGTTCTTAAAGTCACTTTCGGTTAACAAAAGTCCCTAGCAACCATATGTGTATGACTAGGACAAATTTCCTCTACAAAGCCATCAACTTTTGGTTCTGAAATGTATCTTCAGGTTGACAAAAGTCACTAGCACCCATTTTTCAGATGGACCTCAATTAAAATTCAAACAGTGGACTAATTGGAATATTTTATTACTAGTTTCTGCTAAAATAATAGAATAAACAATTAAAATTTACTAAGATATCTTCTGGAATTCATAAATTGCAGTTACCTCCATATTTGCATGCAATTTTTGGTGGGGGAAATTTTAAGTGCAAGTTTTCAGTTACATTTCCCACATAAAATGTAGGAAACTATTACAATTTTTAGTTATTTTGTCACATTTTATTCACATCCGTTAAGTGTAGAGATGATAAACTAATCTTAGCTATTTAATGAATCTAACGGTAACAGGCAATTTGGCCTATTCAGCCATTTGGCATTATGTTACTAGGTGAAGCTTTAATCCGTTAAATAAACAATACAAAAGGAAATAGTGACCAAGTGTTAGTGTTTTGGATAGAACGGCGGCATGAAATTATAGCACCGCGGTAAAAAAAAAAATAAAGGCGCCGCGGTACAGCGGTGCTAAAAAGGCCTGAGGAGAACACTACGGCGGCGACCATCGTCCATTCGTTTTTGGCCGAGTTGCGCGAAGTGCAAACCCGGGTTTTAGTATAGTGAAATCAGGTGGGCGGGCGGGGAAATTGGGGTATATATTTTGTGTAATCAACTCCTACACTTTTAAACCCAGATCTCTGAAACTTCACAGAAAGATAACACATGTATTGAAGTTGTGCACTTGCTATTATGGAATTGTTCCTAATTTTCCAGATTTGAGAACTTAGTCATTTTTCAGTACAATTGCAGAAGACGGCACCTATTTTGTGTAATCAACTCCTACATGTTTTTACACAGACCAAAAACCTTCTTCCAACAAATTGTAATCCATAACTTGTTTATTAAGGCAATTGCTTTGCAACGCGGCCATTTCAGACGCGATTTTTTTCAATAATCTCCTCTGGAACCACTTGAGCAATTTTTTTCCACAATCACCCTATGGTACCTAGTTTCGGATTTGTATCTGGGCCGTTGATCTATGCCCGCTGTTGCTAAACATGGAACATTGGGTCAACGCAAGTTGGGGAACTTGTAGATTTTCGTCCGTTCGTCCGTTCAACCTCGGGTTTACCTTTGCTCTGAAGCTTTTTTATGAAGATAACATCTTCATCATATTTTTTAAACAGTTATAACATGATCTTTTCACTGGCAAAATTATGTAGGGCTGCGCCCAATACTTCATGCTTGAACGAACTTAGCTTGTTACCATAGAAATCAAAAGCTATAGTACCTAGTGTAAAATAGAAAACAGCAAACAATGTATGAAAGTTGTCTGATGACTCCTATAGAAATTATTGTCCTTTAATGGCATTGAATTGCCACTGAACTTAAAAGCGTTGACAGCTAGAGTGAAAGTGAAACTGTAAATTTGCTAAACGGATCAGCAAGACAAGACCTACAAATCACTTATTTGGTCCACAATTTTCAGAGAACTTTTTATAGGAATTATTGCCCTTTAATGACGATTTCAGAAAAAAGTAAGGTTTTTGTTTCAATTACAAAACTATAACAGTCAAACTAAGTTGCTAAAATAATCACAGGGGAAGGCCTGCAAATTGTTTTATTGTCAAAAAAAATGTCTAATGACTCCTTTTATGAAACCAGTAAATTAAAAGCTTTAACAGCTAGAGTGAAACTGTAAATTGCAAAAAATGATCAAGTCAAGGCTTACAAAAAAACTCATTGGTTCGAGATTGTTAGATGACGCCTTATAGGAGA